>JAODJW010000039.1:8208283-8258529 GCA_026777045.1 Hyperopisus bebe | reverse complement strand
GTGGGGGGGGGGGATCTCCTTCCCCCTGGGGTTCGTTCCGTTACTCTGGGTTTCCCACCACAGCCCTAGGCCGTGCTTAAGGTGAATGAGTGTCTCTGACATGTCGTGTTGTCTTGTCCTGGTTATTCCCTGCCTTTGGCCCCACACCTCCTGCCTGTTTGTGACCCTCTATTGAATAAGTAATTTTGCAAAATGCTTGTAAAGGTGGTGATGATATAAATTCTGAGTAATCTATAAGCAACGGGCATGAAAGATTGATTTTCTAAACACATGGGGCAAATTGATATTTTAAGTCTTTCCTAGACGCTGCACAGGAAATTCCCCCATACAGCGATTAATCATTGTTATACGTATACAGGGCTTGATGTTTCTTAAATTATACTGTACATTCCAAGGCTCTTTACCTTGAAGAACAGAACATACATTTTCAACAAAATGTAAATCAGGTACTGTGCAAGCTAGTCATTAACTGTATTTTCTGGGCACCCAGACCGGGGCATTAGCATTGGCAGTCAGGGAGATGGGCTGACAGTTGTTGTTTAATGAGCTGAGGACATTTTTCAGCCAATCAGAAGTTCTGGCGAATTGCCTTCAGTCGAATCAGTTGGAAGCACTGGCACATTAATCGGGTATCTGGCATGCCGTCACGACGCGTGATTACTCTGCGATAGCAGAGAGTGACGCCGCTAACGCTGAGTTTAAATTTGTTTGGTCTCTGCAGGGGGCATGGGAGTAGGTGCATGGTGGGAATTTGCAGATTTCGGGTGAGCCAGCACCAGTAGCTCCATTGTGTCCCAGTAACTCCTCATCCAGGTATGGTGGGATCTTACAGCAACTCCTGGAATGATTCTGTGATCCCAAGCAGAAAGGCAAGAACATACACTTGCAGTCTATAGGCACTCTTTGAGCAGCCCCTAATATCAGGTCCATATGTCACTGCTTCTGTGGAAGAACTGGAGGGACAGAACAACCTCAAATGCTGTTACACTCGGTGTTACACTATTTGTTAATGGACAACGGTGCTAAAGTCCTGCAGTATGTGATCATGCGTATGATGACAAACATCCTGTGTATCCAGTTGCATGTCCTAAGCAAGGTTAGTAGTCTAATAAGAGGTACAGGATCTGGAGCCTGTCCTGGGAAGCTGTAATACGGGGTGCACCCAGGATGGGATGTCTGTGCATCAGTAGCTAAAAGGAAGTCACACTGCTGGATAGTCTTCATAAAACACTGCTAATTGAGGATGGCAGTAGAGATGGATAGCGGACAGTCAGATGAGTAATAGGGGTTAGGGTTCATTGGGACTGTACGCAGTGAGTGACAGAGTGTGAGCAGAGTTCCGGCGCCGTGGCCACCTGCAGATGCAAAGTCCTCCAGATGTGGGTGCCTGCTGCTGTGGAAGGAGCTCTCTGCCTCCATGGCGCCCTTAGAATGACAGAGAGTGAGACACGCTGGCGGGAGTCATCCATCATCCTCAGCACCCAGCGCCATCCCCACGTACCCTGCTCCTGCATCCTAAAAGGATGAGGCACAGTCATTTGGTCGACTGCGGTTTATGGCGATATGGACCTCAGGCAATCCCCAAATGGGCATAAAATTGTGCTCAGCTTCTGTACTGAAAGTTGCATAAATATGTGAATATTTTGTAAGCCTCTCTCTTTTCTTAACTAATGTCTATAATTGAAGGTATTGTAGCATAGCAGAGTCACTGTGCTCTTCAGGGAGCCATCCCAGCATGCTTTGCATTACCTTTATTTATGTAGAAGATGCTTTTGTCTGAAGTCACATATAAATGAGGTCAGAGAGCAGGGTCAGAGTATCTCTGGAGCAATGGGGGTTAAGGGCTTTGCTTAAGGGCCCAATGGTGACATCACTCTGCCAGCCATGAAATTTGAATTGACAACCTTCTGACCAATGGCTAATCTGCACACACCGCCCACATAATGCTTCTGAGTGTTCAGTTTAATCGTTTGTTTTGTTAGTGCATTAGTTTTACTTTATGGAATTCTTTATTGATGGTTATAATGTGCTTATTGTTCTGTGTTTGATTTCCTGTTGTTGAGTGCTGTTTGTGTCGTGGTGATGATATCACCCAGTGACTGCTAGCATGTTGAACGGTGTGCTGGAATAATTAGGAACACGCTCTTTTAAAATGGTATCAGTTTTGATATGGAGTCCCTCCTATCCCCAGGAGCAGGGAAGGCTAGCTGTTCTGTTGTGGAGAATCTGAGTGTAAATTGATGGTTGCATGTCCAAGCAGCTGTGCTACTGCCTGTGAGGAGAGAAACGGCCCAATTTCAAGTTCAGGGGTTTAGATAAGAAATGCGATTAAGGTTTGTCAGTAAAACATTGTCGCAAGAAGTCTTGGACTTTAATGATGAGCTTATGAATCTGCTGTAAGGTTTCTCAAGATTCTAAACTGTAACAGGGCCTCTGAATACAGATCCATCATCCGTAAAAGCTCAGATGGCTGACATATCAGACTTTGTATCTTTCAGTTGCATCTCTCCAGGCCTCCCAAAATGGAGGATGTTTGAGTTTTGTCATCTCTCCTCTTTCATAAGAACAGGATCCACTCGGATCACTTAGACTTAAATCCTTAAATAGGAAATACATATCAGGGCTACTTTACTTATCTAAAGCATGAAACCCCAAATTACATTAACTGATTGTTTTATTTTATGGCTGATGTACCCAGCATGTCTTTAAATGAAGTTATCATGACAGCATGTGAGCATGGCTTTCTGTGATTCGATAAGGAAATGGGGAGATAAAGCCTCTGAGCATATGGCTGGAAGTCAATCCGAGACCATTTAAGCAGTCGCATCCCTTTCGTTGTACGAGAGAATAATGTTGGAATGGCAGTAATGTTTCTCTCAATTACATCGATACACATGGTGACACCAGCTATGCTTCCGTGTTGTCAGAGATTGTAAGATGTATTTCTGTGTGAACACTCTAGAAGCTTCTTCCGAGGCACTCTTTATGTTGAGTTCACAATTATTTATGCCTTTACAGATTCTAAGCTGTGTTTGTCCTGAAGTTGAAGAGAAATTACTTAATGAGAAAATGCACAAAAGTGATGATGCATGAATGTCTCTGCTATTTTAAAGGAGCTGGAGTTTATGGTATCACCAAAGAAAAAATATGTCTTCACACCAATCCAGCACACTCGTGCTGTTTCAATAATGCTACCATGTTGGTGTCCCGCTGTGCTGTGAGCTTGGTCATTCTTAATCATTTGAAGGAAGGTGCCTTCACTCTGGGAAATTTTATGGGTGATTAGTTTGCATGCTATCAAATGGCATCGTGCAGAATCTCTGAAAGGGTAGGAAAATGGAAGTTTGGCATTAGGAAACAGACATGGGGTGAGTTTCTCACGTCAGCGGGGTGACAGGCCTCTTGACAGATGAGGAATGTCAGTGGTCTCACTGAATGAGTGGGAGTTTGAATGCCACTGAGTTTACATGTTCAGCCCATGTCATGCGGGCGTCCTCTCTGTACTGCCTGGCATAGGCTTTAGGATGAGTGGCAGGAAGATGGATGGAAATAACCGGCGTGCATGTCTGTGGACTGCAGGAGGGATCCAGAGTACTTGGAGACAGCCCAAGTCACACTGGGACAACATGCAAACTCCTGTGTGAGACGCAGTGCTACTCACTGAGCCTCTGAGAGAGATGTGACTGAATTCAGATAAGTAAAAATGATTTGATTTAAGGTGCCTATTGAAGGATGAGCCCTCATTTCAGGATTACATAAGGCAGGAGTAATACATTATGGCAAGTATTTCATACTTTGTTTTGCATTAAATAAGGCTCTTTGTGCATCTGAATTAGATGAATCATGATCTTTGCTGTATCATTGTGTTTCTGCTGATTGATGACTTGTCTGAAAAGTATAAAAGGTTACATATGTAGGTAAAGATACACTTTGGTTCAATGCAGCACTCACCAGAGGAAGTAAGGATGCATTTGAGGTAATGGCAGTACTCACTGGTAATTATGGTGCCGCATTTGTGTGCCGTCACAGGTGTTATTGGGGTGGTGAAGGTGCTTATTCCAGAAGTTGACTGTCTGAGTCATATGGTGCATTTCAGTGAGAGTTCTGGGATTGATTCAATGACTTTGGAGTGCATGTTCAAGCAGCAGAAGAATTTTGTTAACCCAACTCTGTATCTTTTTTTTTTTTTTTTTGGCTGATCCGCATACCACCACAGAGGCTGGCGTGGTCACAGGAGACGCAGGAGAAGGCAATGTTGCATCAGAGCATGCAGCCAGTCTACAGATTAATCCACAGGGTCACACAGGTTTATGATTGCTCCTGCATTGCTACTATTTTGTGAACAAAAGCTGAAGAATATATTGTAGAACTGTAACCAGACAAAAAGCTTGGAAGCTTGCAAAAGGATTGAATTTGCATTATGGCTGACGGGCATCATCATTAGGAGGGACAGCTGGAAACCGTGCATTCTGCTGTATGATGATATGAAAATATGTGAGAATAGGGACAAAAATAGGAAACAGTCAAAAGTACAGTGTTATATACACTCGCGAGCCTATACTTAGCACATACACTATTACTGCTGTTATTATTCAGTCTCAAATGAGACTCAAGCAATGCCAGATTCATCTGGAATCTACTGCTGGTGTTTTCTGCCATTTGCTCATTACCAGAACTACAAGCACAGGGGCTTAGTCTCAAATATCTCTATGCACGTACCTCATCTGACAGGACCAATGACACGTGCTTTCCCTTTCAGCCAGTGATGTTTATACATTGTCCGCTAGAATAGATTGCTAGAGTCGTTTTTGTCCCTTGCTGTCGTCTGTGGTGGAGGCGACCCACCCTGTCTGTGAAGTGCATCTCCTCCTGTGGCAGTGTCACTGTCAGAGCCAAAGAAGTGAGCATGGAATTAGAACTGTGTTCATCAGGAACCTGCAGACAGTTCATGTTTTTGCTACGAGACCTGGGAGGGAGCAAAAACGTGGACTGTCCGGCAAGGAACAGGGAGGGAGCAAAAACATGGACTGTCTTTCAAGGAACAGGGAGGGAGCAAAAATGTGGACCAACTGGGTACTCCCAGGTGAAGGCAAATGGGCAGTGTATACAAGGATTAGGTTCTTTGCTAAGGTTAGTGCTGCAACTTAGAAATTAAAATTTATCTCCCCCCCCCCCCCCCCATATGTGTATATGTTTGTTTGTGTGAGTGTGCACTGCAATGGGTTGGTGCCCCATTCTGGCTTCTTCTCTGCCTTGCCTCTGGCATAGGCTCCGGACCCTCCACGACCCTGAATAGGACAAGCAGTTTCAGAAAATGGTTGGGTGGATGGACAAAAAAAATATGGTTGACCTCACTCCTGTAAGCAGCACTGACTTGTTCCTGTTCTCCCTTATGTGAGCCACAGTCATATTCACTGACTTGTTGCCATTATGGACTGAACAGTACCTTTTTGTTTCCAGTAATTCTTGTAAAGATTTCACACATCTGACACTTCTGTCATAGGGTTAGGAACCTGTGTCTGTGATCAAAAGGCCACTATTCAAATCCCATGGCTGGCAGAGTGATGCCACTGTTGGACCTCCCCACTGTTGGAATCTCTTTCCTTTGTCTACAGTAGAAACAAGACATCCTGGAATATGTCATTTCTTACTTAATTTTGTCATGCACAGTTTGGTAATCTGTATAAATATACATTATCTTGTTGCAGTTTCTTTAAGTCCCTATGGATGTCAGATTGGATGCTCAAATTTCCGAGCAACCGCTGTCAAGGAAGCTTCTCCAGTCATAACATGCTTCGCAACTGTGGCAACTTTTCTGTGTATGTACATCCTTGACAGTATAAGAATTTTGACGGATTATAAATGTCTTACGTGTAAAATGTTCTTGTCCCCAACACAACTTAATTAAACTCACTATTGCACCGTTCACTTTCCCCAGCCCATTTGCTTTCATTTCTGAATGAAATGTGATCATTCTTCTTGCTGTTTTCATAACTATACTTGGTGATTTGCTCAGTGTCTCAGATTTGTGATTATGCTGAGTGGCTAGCATGCTGGGTGGGTAGTGTGTTAGCACACTGTCATTACAGTACATTACTGGTTGTGTACTTTAATGATTATTTGATGTATTTGTTTGTAGTAGGCAATATGAATTTTATGAATAATGTGTGATAGTTGAAGTAAAATTCAATAATTCATAAAAATTGAGGAACATGAAGAGCCAGTCCAGTGTTATGATTTGTGGCAGGTCTATTTATGGACTGTCAGTACCGGGGCACTTGTGGACCTAGATTTCTAATCTAGCTTTGGAAAAAATGGATCCTACAGTTGTGCCATTATAAACAAGCCACCATTATTTTTATTTACATACAAGAAAGTATTTAATTCAACTCAATCCCACAGTGGTCATTAATTATATTAGTCCTAGTTTTTACTGCAGTTCTTTGCTTCAGGCAGTATTTTTAAGTGACCTTTTATATATTATCCCACACCAATAAACTGCCTATATAAGCAAGACGGCTGAGGGGTCTGAGGGCTTCCTTCCATCTCCTGCCTCATTTACTGAGCATTAGACTTATTGTTGAAAGTTTCGCAGCTGTCCCAGTCTCCAGGGCGTACTTTTTTGGGCCCCCGGGAAAAAACTCACCTTGGGCCCTTCACCAAATTTAATGAATAATTTACGTATTGCCATGCCCCTCCGACACTCCCTGCCTGCCCCCCCCATGGGCATAAATTAAATGCAAATATCTGACGGTTTGTGAAATATATCTTACTGATGAAAATGTGTTTGTGTATAACTAAGTCAAAATGCGGAGTATATCCAGCCATCCACCTTTAAATATAGTATCTGTCAATTTAATTCATTTTGGTGTCCATAACTAAAACTTCATGATTAGCCCAATATTTAATTCTTGGGCTCCTTCAGTCATAACTTGATCAGTACCACTTACATGTCACAGAACCTCTGAGTTTGTCTCAGAACCTCATATTCACTGTTTTTAATCATGGAAGAATATATATGTAATACAGAGATGGTTTGACCTAGCGTTCAGGGGAAGCTGATGGGGTGGACATGTGAACCAGGGGGCAGTTCATGTGAGGCTGAAGGTCACTCAGCTGTTAATATCAGCACCAGGTTTCCTCTCCATGTGCTTGATATCTCCTACAGGTCCCTTGTGCTAGAGGACACTGCCTCTGTGGAAAGCCCCTCTTCCCATGGGAATTCCCAGGGGAATCCCGATACTATAATTTTCTCTCTTGGGAACGGGGGAATGGAGAAGGGAGGCCTTCATGATCAGGTCCACTCCATATAATTTCCAGGTTTGGGACAAAATTACATTAGCAAGTTCCCCATAATGTCTAACCCCCTCCCACTTGGGCCCTCTCCTCCCCTCCACCCATTTTTCCCATCCTGTCCGTGCCCTGAACATGATATGTCTCCATCATTGGAGTTAATCTGCTGTTTGTTTCTTATATACCTGTTTGATACTGGGGCACATGGGCAAAAAATCTGGGGGTTGTAACCCCGCAATAATCAGAACCTGCCCCCCCCCCCAAATAATCATATTGTCATGATGAATGGGTGGGAACCTCAACCACTCCCACACAATGTTCAATCCAAAGTTATGCCCTTGCTGGGACATCAGTAAACACACTTAACTGATTCTGGGCTGCTGATTCAGCTGTCAGTAACAAAAGGGTAGCATGCACACCCGCAACCTGATTTCATCTGGTACCGCTGACTATCCATTGTTCCAGTGTCAGTTTTCTCTTATGTAAGTAATAGTGACTTCCCTGTGATCCCCATGCACATTCATTTGTGGTATCATATACAGTTTGTCATAGCCGCCTGTAATGCACAGGCACTTAATATTATAAATGAATTGACGCAATAATAATGACGATAATGATGATAATAGAGATAATAGAGAGTGAAACAGTGTGGGGCCTGTACGCTACTTGGCCCGACTCACTAGCTGAGCGCTGTGTCTTACTTCTGGCGATGCTAATGTATCGCCCACCTGCTTCACTGTACAATACGGCCAACTGAGCGCCTCGCCCCCAATGTACAGAAACACAGCACTCTGCTGATAGGCTGATCTTTTTAATATGTCTCTACATAATGGTGTATAATGACTACTGGGTGAAGATATATGATAATAATGGATTCCTGCTGTCCTCCTTCTATATTTATTAGTGACTCCAGTATGGATTGTCTTCAAAACGCCTATAATGAGGTTTCTTATGTTGTCACATGGCTTTTAAATGCTGTTCTTGAATATTCCTGTTGATGTATTTTGTGTGTGATGAGGCATGAAGCAAGCTGAATGGTGCTGGTGTCAGGCACTTCCTCAAACAAACTATACTATAGGGGGCACAATCCCTGACCAGTGGCTAACATCCCTGCAGGCTAAGTTGCTCTTGTTCACTATGCATAATGTTAGACTGCACACTTATTCATTTTAAATTATGAAAAATTCCAATTATGTTAAGTTCCTTCCCTACAGGATCATGGAGCAGTATGTATAATGGAATATGTGTTTGTCCAAAGGGCCCATATGTTTTATATTTTTAGCAGTCAGTGCAAATTTATCAAAAATATAGGAAATGCTTTGAATCCATATAAAACCTGATACTACATATATAAAAACTGTGATAAAAAGGATCAGGCCCATCATATCTGAACTGCAGCTCAACCCGTAATAGTCATCTGTCCTAGAAACTCTGTGATAGTTATCTATCACTGAACCTGTGGTAGTCACCTGTAACTGAAACCCTGTGATAGTCACCTGTCCCTGATTCTCTGTGATAGTTATCTATTCCTGAACCTGAGACAGTCACCTGTTACTGAACCCGTGACAGTCACCTGTCACTGAAACCTTGTGATAGTCGCCGGGCACTGAACCTGTGATAGTTATCTATCCCTGAACCTGTGGTAGTCACCTGTCACTGAAACCATGTGATAGTTGTAGGTCACTGAACCTGTGATAGTTACCTGTCCCTGAACCCGTGATAGTTACTTGTCCCTAAAACCCTGTGATAGTCTATTATCACTGAAAAGCCTTTGCATGTGGCACAACAAAAGGCCATCAAAGCATCCCAAGACCTGAATTTTTACTTGCTTTGTTCAGGCATCTGATGCCATGGGACTTTGGGCTGAGCATTGTGATTTCCACCCATTTATTGGGGTGCAGGTAGTTGTATTGACTGGTTTTGATTATTATTAGTAGGGGCTACAATTCCCCCCCCCCCCCCCCCCCCGATCTAGACCTTGACAAACCAGTGATAGATTTGAAATAGTAATGTTTATATGTTTTGTGTTTTTTCACAAAACAAATGGATAAATCACTAACTATGTACAGTGTTGATTCTTGGTATTTTTAGTTAACTTGTACAGTATGTGGGGCAGTAGGTGTTGCAGTGGTGATGGATGTAGACCAATAATGTAAAGACCGATGTGATTCCCACGAGGGTCCTGTTATGGTACCCGTGAGAAGGGTACTTAACCTGAATTTCTCCAGTAAACAAGAGGATGAACTCCTTAAGTGGAGATGCATTGTGAGGTGCTTTGTACGAGAGCATCTGGTAAGCAACTAAAAATACTGTACATTTCGAAACATTATAGAGATTGATTTTCATTACTGAATGTTTCTCCCTCAGAATTAAGCAGTTCTTATACAGACATATCACATTCTGTTCTATCTTTAATAAATGAAACGGCTCTTAGAAACACCTGAAGACCGTTATGCATGATAGATATATCTGTCCTCAGGGACGCATTTGCCTAAGCTAAATTTTTCTTCTGATTCAAGGTCGAGGTTAGTAAGACAATAGGTAATGGCCTTTGGCAGAGATTTATTTTAAATATTAAACATGTTAGTATTATCCAACAGATGTGGGGGTGTTGTTACATCACATCGTTCATCTGAGGCTCAGATCAATACGAATGCAAACTGTCTCATAACCAATGGCTGTCCCAGTAAGGGGGGAGCATTTAAATTCTGATCGGCCGTAGGCTGTTGAAATATATGCATATAAACCTTTTCATTTTCATTGCCTTCTCATGTATTTCTCTGTGAAGACTTTTATGAAAGACAGAGTTTGAAAAATGGACTGTATGTCAGCCCCAAATGCAAAATAATTGTTTCGCAGTAAGCTAGTCAGAGGTTCTCTAGTACTGCTTGTTTAGTTTTGTTGTATTATAATGCGAAGCTTCAGATGAAAAATGAAACATAGCTGCCATTTCAATGTAATAATTCCCGTTGAATTTATTCCCAACAATCATATTCTGTGGCTGTAATATGAATACAGTTTCCATCATTAAAAATCTGTTGGTATAGTAAGCAAGAGATACCTTGTGTCTGTCTCTCCCACTCAAATGTTAGAGCCTATGAGTTGCCTAGCAACAGGGTACAGTATTTAAATTGTTACAGCATTTACAAGAAGGGAATCCACATTAAATAAAAGAGAGCGCACAGGTTTATTATGAGTGATGGCCCTTTGTCTCCTACTTTAGGGTTTTTGCAACCTGAATTAATTACTTGTTTTCTTTTGGCATATACTTTTCAAAGATATGTTCCCATTCATCAGTTCACCAACTGTGTGGCGATATCAGGTCATATTTCCCAAAAATTGTCTTTGAAATACTTGCCATTTGGAGACATGGTTGTATGTCCTGCAGATTTCACAGAGGCAAAATAAACTGGCTAGCAAAAGGTTCCCAGAAATATATATACAGTTATTTCCTGTTCTTATGAAAGAAGACAATTCCATTTCACATTTATTTTAACTAATGTGATGTGGCGGCCCTGTTAGGGGCTGTGTTGCACCAGCAAAGAATCAGCACCACGTAGGCCGGCACTGTCTGTAGATTCCTCACTGGTGGCCTCAGCAACAGTTTAAGGGACATGGCTGGCAAGTGATTAGGATCCCAGGTAGAGGGTGGAACAGTCTCCCTGGTCAAGCTTATAGACTAGGCTGTGAAGAGGCCAGAAGAAGGGAAAGAGAGAAGCAGCTGAGCATGTGTAGTTTTTGCAGGTGGAAAAGCGGGAATGACCGCCCTGCAGGGGGCACCGTCTCCTACCTACTGGGCCCACTGGAGGATGACTGCCCTGTCATCTTAATGTAGGCCCCTTTTGGCACAGTGTTTCCTCATGTTCTGCAATAAAACATGCCCCTTCTGAGGCCTTTGTCTGCACCTAATGTCTCCTGAGTCTCCTTGCCCCCATGAAACTAAATTTTTCCTTAATTAAATATTAAACGCGCATCGTCTCTCATTCAGAGGATAATAGAATTACAAAAATTAATCGAAGAGAAGGCAATCACACCTGAGCCGTAGTGTTATGGAATGTGTCAAAAACAAAAAACAAAACATTTATTTTATTTTAAACAATTATCCCCAGTGGTGTGTGATGGTTTGAGTGGATGGCATGCCTTATTTCAAATATCCGGACACTGTGGCCCAAACCCACCCATCACATTAATTTCGTGGTCAGCAGCTCCGAAACCCGATGATTAGTGGTAGCTGGGGTTGGTTGTAAATGCCAAATGGATTGTTAACACTTCCTGTGGAGACGGAAGAGGCTGTAAGGCTGGCAAGAGGGAGGAAGGTGTCGGAAGGGTAATAAGTCAGCCATGTGCACGTACAAGATTCAGCCGTTCTAAAACTGTAATGCTGATGAAACGTGTCTGTCTCAGGATCACAAATTACTGTGAAACCAAATCTCCTGAAGGAGATGCCTTCTGGAATTCTCTTAAAAAAATAAAAATCAGCATTATACCACCCTGCCCCCTGTCTGCCTGTAATTTGATGGTCACTACCTTCATGGGTGAAACAGTGCAAGCACTGTGATCCCCAGGTCCTTTAAAATATAGGACAAGTATTCTGCAAATCGGTGACATATTTTGATGATCTCTGTGCTGAATTTTGAATGTTTTTTTGACCAAGTTTTGAGCATCAGTGTCTTATGCATATATTTAAGCAAATTAAGATAATCAAAGCTGTTCTTTATTCATGAGCAAAGTCATCGATGAAGCTTATAAGAAGGATATACTAGTAGAAAATAAATAGTGCATACTGAAAAAAAGGCATTAAGGGCATACACTTATTATTTTGAAATATATATTGTTAATTGGAATTCTGGCCTCCTTCAGACAGCATATATACCCCTTTTGCATAAATAAATCATTGGCCTTTAATAGGCCTACAATGATGGTATTCAAATGAAAATATACTGCAGTCTTGGTTGACAGTTTGTTGTTGATATTGCCGTAATGTTAAAACATATCATTTCTATTTGCATTTATTTGCATGTGATTTCAACCAGGTCAATATTCCTTGTTAAGAGATATATCACTGTCCATTTAAATGTAGCAGCATCATTGATGTCTTTGGTCTTTTAGCCTTTTGGGATTTGGGATTTTCCTTATTTGTATTCAGGTCTGATGGATTCTTAGTAATTCTTTGTAATTTTGCTCACCAAAGCAATTTTTATATCACTCAGGCTACTTTATTTGTGGCACAGCAAAAGTTTTTAATTGTTATACAGGCATGATTTTTACACTACTAATGCATATTATCATGTATTATTCTTTATTAATACGGTATATCTAAGAACTGTCTTAATTTTTAATAACTACTAAAGAAAACCTTTACAGCAGCAAATCATAAAAATTATGTAGTGCCCCTAGTTGTTATTACAAAGGAAAATGACTCACACATTGACAGGTATACTGAGTGTAAGTGGGAGTTCAGGGTTTTTACATCAAACAAGGACAGCAAGGACATTGCATCAAAAAGTCTTCCAGTCACTCATCTGCGTGTAAGTGCTGTTGCTGGCTTACACATGAATGAGCGTAAGACTGTAATCAGACACTGTACATCCACCTGCAGACAGTAACTGAGCTCCCCAGTGCCAAAGTAGCCATAATTCAGACAGCTGGGGCCCTGTCCTGTGTACAAGTCCTCTCAGTGTCATGGGAATGTCCTTTCCTGTTGAGGTACTGTATCAACCCGTCAGCCGTCTTCCCAAGACTTTCACCTGAGGGAACTACCATCTGTGGAAGGTCCTTTGAGGGTGGGGGATCTGTGGACAACTTCTGTGGATGGTTGAATAAGCCCTCCTCAGCCTGGCATGCAGCTTCAGGATTCCAGAAAAAATCCAGGCATCCTCTTCTGCTCCAGGTGGCATTTATTACTTATTTAATAGGTGCCTGAGAGATCCTCACCTGTAGGTAGGTAGGCCTGTTTTTCCTGACTGGCATTCTTCCCACTGCGAGTCCAGTGTGTGTGTTTGCACACACTGATGTCACATTCTGCTGCTGCAATGATCAGAAATGTTGCCGGGTCATGACAGGCTTGGGAAAGTGCAGAAGGTCACGCATGCGCTTTATGGTGTCAGGATCTAAAACGTTATATCAATCATTTACAGTATTTAGCATTCTATCTAGGTGAATGAGACTTATTTGCTAAGGTATGAGGTCTGAATTATTGCAACACTAGATTAATTTTTAACGCCTTCTGTAGGATTTAAACATAAAGTTGTTTCATGCTTTGGCACCCTTGGTCTGTTCCTAGGCATTCTGCGATCATTACAAAGACAGTAAACATGATTTCCAACAGATCTATAACCACATGGATAATCCTTTGTAAGATATAGCCTTACAAATGTCAGGATGGTAATTTGAATGATGGTCTTTGTACTTAGAGGATTATGGGAGTGTTGTGGCATTTTTTTTGGTCAGTTGTGCTGCATTGTGTGTTGTGCCAAGATATTTGTCAGCCTCAGCGAATCTCTCGGGAGCCTCACTGACATGACAAATGATTTACTTAAAGCACAGCTGAGAGATTGCTGCCATGTAAAAGTTCTCTTCCGTATAAACAGGTTAGGGCTCCTTTAGAAGTCTCATTGTCTTGTAAAATGACTGGAGCTGGAGGGAGGAGAGAGAGAGAGAGAGAGGGGAGAGAGAGAGAGGGAGAGAGGGGAGAGAGAGAGAGAGAGAGAGAGAGAGAGAGAGAGAGACTGGCTTTAACACCCACTTGGGGAAATTCAGTACATCCTGTTTCTTTTAGCAGGAAGACTAGCAGGGAGGGTGGATGGAGGCAAGGCTACTTGTGAAAATATCTCTGTGCAGCTGTGTGGTGCAGAGCAGGACTTGGGCTCCTGCTTCATACGCTGTCTAGGACTCTACGTGTGCAAATTCATATCTGCATAGCATATTTTATATCTGCTCCTGCATATGATGCACAGCCACTCCCCTGTATAGCTTTGGCTGAAATTTATGGTATGCTATATGTGAAATACATGCATGCAACTGTATGTGAAGAAGCCTTGAAATATATAAATAGTTTAGTAGTTTAATGATTAATATACATCAGGCAGTGATCTTCTGTTACATAGCAGTTTGAGATTAGAACTGAGGCAGGGAATGACTGTTGATAGCTATTCTGGGGTGTTAGATGCCAGTGTATGCATGCAGTGTGTATCATCCTTGCCTTATTTGCTGCAGTGGCATTAACCCTTTGCGGCATTACAGCCAACATGTTGTGTTCTTGCTCATGTTTTTATCTTGTTCACTGAGCTATATGTTATTTTGCTAGTGTTTTATCCATACACTTTCTTACACATTTATGCAACTGTCCATTGCAGCTTGGCTTCAGAAGCTTGATCAGTGGCATACAAAAGTAGCTTCTAGAAATCACCAGGTTTCAGATTCACATCAGAATGTGGTGCCATTTGGCCTTTACCCAATGGAGCAATTCACTAAACTGGTGGAACTGAAGAATAATGGGTCATCGATTTGATTGACTTGTGCTTTTGGTGGTTAGACATTGTTCAGAGTGATTACCCTACTCTTTTTTTTTTTTCTCCAGCCAAAAAATTCATTTAACTCGTATTGAAATGAAAAGGCTTTCTAAAACACAGATACATCCCCATCTATATTCTTTATAGCAAAACTGTGTAATAATTATATAAAAATAAAATAATGTTTGAGCACTTCTTGTCACTTCATTAGATTGAATTAAATTTTGAAAAGAGGTGTAGCTTTTTTCCTGGTCATTTATCCTGTCTCATCACTCTCTTATGTCATCAGGAGCCACTTTATTAGGTACACCTACATAATACCAGGTAGCGCCCCCCCCCTCTTTTGTCTGCAGAACCGCTTTGAAGGTGGATGAGTTCTGCATTCAGAGGAGCCTTTCTGCGCACCAGTGTTGACTGGATGTTTTTTGTACATCACACCATTCTCTGAAAACTCTAGACACCACAGTGTGTGAAAATCCCAGGAGGGAGGCTGTTTCTGAGATGCTGGAACCACCATGTCTGGCACCAACAAGCACACTATGTTTAAAAACGCTTACATCACACGTCTTGGCTGTTATAACGCCACACAGTAAGAGAACCTCTTGATCCTGTTTGCGTGTTATATGTTTTATGTTGTGGCCACATGATTGGCTGTTTATAGGATCAGGCTGTTTGCATTAATGAGCAAGCATACCTAAAGAAATGGCCAGTGAGTGTATATCTGCATGTTCTCATGTATGTGAGTCATGATGAAAACTGGTCTGATTTGACAACTTTTGTTTGAAATATGGGCTCCCGAAGGATGTAGTTGTAAAGCGGATTTTATCCTGCTGTATTTTTTCTTGAGTCTGGTGGCTGGACACAATTAACAGTTGCAAGGGAGGTCAAGAAGTAGGGAAATGAGAAGAACTGTACATGCGGTATTGTTTGCACAGTTAAATGTGATGCCGAGTGGGGAAAGTATGTAGCCCAAACAGATTTACTGCTTGATAATGATAAATCAGTTAGTGTGCAGACCAGCATCGACTGGATCTTCTTGCCAGTAAGGTATTCATATAAATTAATGAACCCATTGGCAGTGCTAGAACAACTTTTACTGTTTCTCAGGTTTCGCAAAGTATTTTCAAATGTGATTTTTAAAGCAATTGGTAATGCTAAAGTGTTGAATTAATGTAGTGTTTTTAGAACTCTTTTTTGTTAATAAAAGCTACCAAGGTTTGGGAAAATCCAGTCAGTAAGATTTTCCAGTGCTGCCAATCATACCCCAATTTATCCCACTTCACATTAGTTACTTTTTCGATTTCAATTGGGTGAAGGTAGGCAGTGATTGACAGCACATGGTATTTGGGTTTCAAAATGGTAGTTCTGCTCTGTCAATGATAAAATCTAATAGCCATGAAAATACATCCGCTAAAAATCCAGCTATGCTATTCAACACTAGAATAATGTTGTGAAAATGTCTATTTCATGAAGTTATTGGGTACTTATGCTTTTTTTGCCTAAAGACACATCAGGTCAGATTTGAGGATTGCAAGCCGTGCTCTGAAGACCCAACATCTGGAAGTCATAATTTACAAATGATTTCATTACAATTCGTTCAATGGGCACTGCAAATAAGATTAATTTAAAATTAATTTCTGATAATGATACTTTTTCTTTCTTATTGTTCTGTTCAGCCGCATGTCATTCCAAGTTTTGCAACAAGGTTGCCATGACGACAGCTCTCTGGGGGCACGTTTCCCAAAAGCCTAGCTGCTAACAATGTTAGCAACTTGCGTAGCTGGAACCATGCTATGGAACACTTTCAACTATGTAAGTTGCTAAGGGGAGTTTTTGGGAAACGTACCCTGGTTCCTTTTCCCCTAGAAGTTGAACTGTTAAATGTTACTTGTGTCTTGCATCCCCGTGTTTTTACAATGTGACCTCAGTGGCAGGAGGCTGTTTGTAGACTGTGCCTGTTATCTGATGAAATGCTCCATGAGTCCCTTGTTTATTTGCTGGTGTGCCAGTGGGGACTCTTAGTAAAATCTTAATGTTTATGTCTTGTGTAACTGAGAATAATACATATATTGTTAAATCCATTTTAGATATTATTTTATCATAAATGCTAGACCTCTCATAACATTGCAGATTACATCGATTATTGATTTAAAATGTCATACATACATTAATATATAGTCCAAATGTTTCTGGAGTGTTCAATTTGTTTAGTTTTTTTATTTATTTTATGACATTTTTCTTGGCTGGATCAGTGGCTTAAATTGTTGCTTTGACACTTCGAAAGAAACACGACATACCAGCTTTGAATGGCTGCTTAGACCTGTTTAATGCATAAGTATTGCAATTTCCTGGGAATGGTACTGTTGCCTGGACTGTTAGAGTTATATCCATCCCCGATGCCCATCGATTCAACGGCAATGTTAGAAGGGAGGCTGCACTCTCGGGCTCCTGCTACAGCAATCGGTCGGTCAATGTGGACGCAGCCAGTGAGCAGGACATAATGATGGAAAGAAGAGAGAGCTTCCAGAGAGATCACACTGCTGACACATCCAATATGTTTTTGCCCTAAAGGACAAGTCAATCTTCTAAAAGAAGAAGGGTCAATTTAATTACAGCCCTTCAATGGGGCTTGAGAGTTTCTATTTTTACATTTTTTCTCAGTCCAAAGACAGGTGGCATAAGCCACAAGCCACTCACTCAGGGACAGATAGCAGCCATGGAGAGCCAATGGAAAAAGTTGCATGTATTTCACTTATGAAAATACACACTCACTGTCACTGTTGAGTATAGCACAACATTTCTGTTATACAGCCTCTCCCCGGGTTATGATGGGGTTACGTTCCGACAAACCAATCATAAGGCGAAAGTATTCTAAGGCGAAAATGCATTTTAATATAGTACACCTATCCTAACCAGCATCATAGCCTGGCCTAGCCTACCTTAAAAATATGCTTAACCTCCTGAGACCCCACCCATTCATTTATGTTCATTGTAGTGGACATTTTATTTTTGCATCTGTCTTTTCACTGATGTTAGGAAACATATTTATTCCTGT
This sequence comes from Hyperopisus bebe, assembly GCA_026777045.1. Lineage (NCBI taxonomy): Eukaryota > Metazoa > Chordata > Actinopteri > Osteoglossiformes > Mormyridae > Hyperopisus > Hyperopisus bebe. The sequence goes on along the minus strand of JAODJW010000039.1, from coordinate 8,240,670 downwards.
TGTACACGTTCCGACAAACCAATCATAAAAAAAAAAAAGTGTTGATTTTTTTAATGTAATTTATTGAAAAATGTACTGAAAGTGAAAAACATTTGCTCATCGTAAAATTAAGATATCGTAACATGGACCATCGCAAACCAGGGAGCGTCTGTATTTTTATATTATCAATGCACTTGAGTTTGTGATGTACATTAAATGGCATAATGGTGGGAGGCCTCGAATTATAAGGTTTTGCGTTTACGATGGAGCACAATAGATTTATAGTGTGCTGTAGGTTGAAACCTGTATTGTAGTTTGTGTAGGTCAGTAGAAATAAAAGTAATATTTATAAAAGAAAATAATGTAAATGTACTCACAGTAATGACAATCATACCATTTACTTCAATTTTATTTTCTGTGCTCAAAATCTTGTAATAATACATATATAAAGAATTGGATCTCGTCTAGCAGCAGTGTGCAATACTATCATTGAGCGTGTTAAGTCAGTTTATAGGGGTTTAAATGCTGCATCCCTGTAACAGGGTCAGAAAGTGGTTCTGTGTCTCTGCTGAGTACAGAGCTAGCAATACTGTGTGTGCTCCTGCATCCCAGTGTTTGATAAATGGTGAAGCTCCTCCGGGCGCGATCATCCCATCGAGCCAGCTAGACTTTTAGGTTCCACGTGCACAGCCTTGACGCTTAATTCAGCATAATGACCTCCTTGGCCAGCAGCCTTAGGACTGCTGGCACCTTAAACTGGTGTGTGCTGCCTTCTTCAGTGCTCCTCCCATGGGAAATATTCCCATGCATTTCTAAATATTATAGGCCAAGTGTGTATGGAAGATTAATGAACACGTATAAAATTTAATATTTATACCTTTATACCTTTGCCAAATTTTCTTCGCTATTATTAGCTTGGAACTTCTTTCCAAATACTGGTGCTCCTTTCATAAAGAAATGTATTTTTTTCTATTTTTGTCCTTTTATTCTTAGATCAATGAAAACTCTTATAAATCTCTTGGTAAGCTCTGAGCTACTGAGAATCGTGCACAGTGTGAAAGCCAACTAATGTGTGCAAAGAGCTCCAAGTGAGATATTAAACGGAATTATGACACAAGGAACATTGGTTTCCATTGTCAGGGTTATATGAGGATGGGGCTGTGGAATGAGCATAACATGGCACCGAATTAAATATCAAGTCAAGGAGCCACATTCATGAGAAACAGATAAGCATCAAGAATCATCCAAAGGGAATGCAAGTGCAGGTTGTGGGCTTGGTGTCAACCTGGGGTCTGGGTTACTGGAGGTGAAACACAAACCAAACTCCCATTCACCTTTTTTAGAATGAGAGGCAGGTAGAACATATCCGGTAGACTGACTTGCCTGCCAAGGCGGCCCTTCCTCCCACATACTGTATAATACCGTTTGAGCAGGATTCCATAGGACTTCTGCACAATTTCTGCTATATTCAAGCATCTGCATTTTCTAGACTGCTCCATTATAGTGCTGATGAACAGTGTGTGCAGGACATTTGTTTTTCAAAATTGTCTATTTCCTCCTATAGTTAGATGAAAGAAATTAGTCAAATGAGATAATTGGAACTGAAGACCTGCTGGGAATAAAGGTAAATTACCTGTCAAAATGTAATTGTGCTCATCAATGTCAGGAAAAAAACATCTTGCTTATCTTAGTTTCCTAAAAGCATTGTTTTTATATGTTTAAGTTTTGTCTGTATGCTATGTGGTTTTAAATATATGTTTTCCAAAACTCCCGATGCTTTCTTCTTGCCTCCATTGTTTTAGCTTTGGAAATTCTGGAAGTAGGAAAGCAGGATTCCCTGCTGGAGCCTCGCTGTTATAAAGCTAATGGCCTTCGCCAGAGCACTGCCTGTTATCTTTAGAAGGTATTGCTCCAGTTGAAAATGTGCCGTTCGCTTCATAGCTCCGGAGAAATCAAACAAACATGCCAGGAGCTGTTTTGTGTCCTCCATTTGCATCATTCACCTGTCCACTGTCAGTCTCATACATCACATCATCTTTTTTTTCCCATCTTTCTAAGTATCTTTAAATATTTTACAAAACCGCGGGACCAAATATTACATCTGAGCGAGGATGGCAGTTTTGAGTGTGGCTTTAAAAATACAGCAGTCGGAGGGGATAAAGTAATATATGAGGTGTAGATCCAGACATCAGGACTGGATCAGGAGAAGTTTCACTCATTTTTGACAAACAGGGTGGGGGGCTAAGTTGGTGATGGTTGGAGATCGAAAAGGGGCACTCAGGACCTCGAAAGGAAGTCATTTTCAGTCATTTTGAATCATTGGGGCAAAACGGCCAGGTGCTCAGCCCCCCCCCCCCCCCCCCACTTTCCTGCAATAGGTGGTCTAGCAGGAGATACTGTGTGGACTGACATTCACTTACAGTCACTGGATGCCCTCTAGCACCACTGAGGGACAATAACTGCCATTAGCAGTGAGGAAGTGAGGATGGTCCTGTGTCTGTACAGTCTGAGAATCGGTTACAGAGATGACATCACCTCCTGGAGCTCACACCGGATTTTGACCTTTAGTTTACTGAGCTGGTAATATCTTTTTCCAGGATTTGTGCTGGGTGTAGTTGACATCCTCTCAGGCCCATTATTACCCCTAGACTCTCTGCACACATCTGAACTTCTGGGATAAATGGCCCACAAAGTGCTATGTCTCCATCCCAGTAGTGTAGTAGCATGCAGAGAGGCAGTGTAAGCTGGGGGAGGGGGGAGCAAAGCCACTGCAAGGCCCCATGGTGCACACTCTCATTTCATGGTAGCAAGATAGATGGAGACCTGCAGGCTTCTGAGAAGAAGCAGTTTGTGTAAAGTGCGTGTGTGTGTGTGTGTGTGTGTGTGTGTGTGTGTTTAATCTTTGGTGTCTGCTCGTCTTACATAGTTTACATTAGCGCGCAAAGGGAAATGACACATGAAAAATATTTTTGTAAAACATATTTTAGTATAATTTATTTTCACAAACCTTTTAGACATAATACATAGAGCCTTTTTTCCAGTATGAGAAAAATTTAAAAGGATGCCCTGGTTAATTTTAAAGTAGTCAGATCAATAATTATTTAAGGAAATAATATGTTGAACTCTATGAATGACAGATTACAACAGTAAAGCAAAATAATGATAGGTAGTGACTGTTGGGTGATTTTAGTTCATTTTTATGAATTGTAATATCATAATAATACCATATAAGTATTGATTTCTGCAATATTTCATGTGTATAAAATAGTTTTTGTTCAGAGCATGCATTTCATTACATCACACACTATGTTGCTATATGCTGTTTCTATGGGAACACCAGATCACCTAGCAACTTAGTAGCAGAAAGGGATTGTACAGTTCTGACTAGGGGTACAACAGATCACAAAACTCACTGTTTGACTATTCTCTCAGTTTTGAGTCACGAACCTGATCATTTTTCAGAACAGCAAAATTAAAAAAGGAGATATAACTTTGTTTTCTATTTAGTAATTAAATAAATGAATGAACTCAAGAAATAAAAAAACAGCTGTATCTTATCCCTGCAGATCAGCATTGTACGGAAGTCCACAGAAGATATCCATCATTACAGTAATATCTTTTTCTGTCTTGTTATGTCGAGATCACAACTTATTTTTTTCATGATCTCAACATAGCCAAAGTTGTTTTCTCGAGATCACAAGTTATTTTCTTGAGATCACAACATACAAAAGTTATCTCAGGAAAACAAAAGTTGCAATTCGATATGCAAACAGTGTTTGTCAAGAGAAATTGGGAAATGGATTCCACTAATAATGCCATGACTAATGCTGTTGAATCCACCAAAAAATTTAAATTCCCCCATGTGCTTCACATAAGGGGGTGATTCTACCTCATTGTGAGAAAGGAGTCTCAAGACCTGAATGCATGTCCTATATGGAATTATTGTAGCGTTGTAATTTTGGGAATTATCACGGGAGACCGTATGGATCAACTGTGATCCGTTACACCACTAGTTCTGACCAATGAAAGGTTTACTTGTACTGAAAAGCAGCCTACTGTATCAATTTGACTTTGGATGTTATGTAAGCACTGATTCTTTCATATGAAGTCAATTCAGGAAAATAAAATTATTTAATTATTTATTTCTGTGAATAATGTTAGAAATGCCTTGGATTGGTGCAGTGCTTTCATTCAGCTGCCACACTTTAAAGACTTAAATCTAAAATAACGCTACTTTCAAGAGACTGTAAGAAAGGTCAACTCTGTTTTGGTGAAACACGAGATCCTAAAAGATTTTGCAACCTCACAGACCTCAACAGGTACTCAGTACACACCAAACAGTGCTACATGATCAGGCGGTCTTGTGTGTCTCACTTGAACATTTGTTTTAACACTGTTACGGCTCTTTGCTTGAAATGTAATCTTTTAGAATTTCTCTTAATCTGATTGGTTGTGGGGAGTGTATTGGTTGTCTAATGTTTCATGTGCAGTTTGTAATGGCTGATGCTGGATGTTTCCTTGTCAATTTATGCAACCACAACCAAATACATAGTATTTTATTGGTAATGCTATAAAAAAGGCATTACACTAAGTTTTGCAATTTCACCAGCAGGACTACCTGGGTGTGGTAATACCTTTCACAAGTATTTAGTGTTTCAGTCGTACTTTTCTAAATACAGAACTCGATTTGTAATCAGTAAGTTTGAATGAAACCTACTTTGACATCTACACAGCTCTTCAGACGATACCCATTATGATTTACTGATCATGAGGTTATTTTTTGCAGAAACACTTGGTAAACATCCCACAGTTTCCCATCAACTGTTGTAAAATATGATAAAAAATCAGGAAAAGCACAATCAGTCAAAGCAACTTTGCAACATCCACATCCTTGGCTATATAAAGCTGTTTCCATGGAGATGCATTGTCACCTTCAGATCGAGCTGTGATTCAGGATGAGGCGAGTTGGTGTGTTCTCAAAAACTGGGATGCCCACACTTGTTTATTTTTTTTTAGAGGAATGACATCATAATTCAATGACAGTGCTCGGCAGGCTTCTCCAAAGACCCCAGGATGGTGTGAGGGGACTACAAACATGCCCCATTTGAATAACTAGAGAAAACATATCTGGCTTAGTGTGATGCCAAAGAGTAGCACTTAGAAGGTTTTTTCATCAAACCTGACTGCATGTGGCTCTGCTGATCTGATGATAATGTATTATGAACAGTGCATGGCAGAATTTCTGTATGCTGTGTGGCTAACATGGACATAAAGGTCTGTATACTTACGAAACACAAGTGAAAATGAAGGACACCTTTCGGGATCCTCTCCATTTTTTCTGAGCTTCAGTTATTGCATTTTATAAGAAAATTAATTTGGTTCTTCTATATTGCTTCATAAAATGCAGACATGCAACTGAATGCAGCCACAAGATCAAACTGATAAGAGGATGTTGTAGTCGTTGTACATTGAAGTACTGTTTTCATAAAATAAAGCCGTCATTATTAAGCACACCTCCAAGCCCTGGTAAATGGATAATAGTTTATGTATTAGATATTTAGAGAGTCATTGATTGTTTGTCTGCATATAATAAGGGTTGGCTATGCCAACTAAATCAGCATGTACCTACTAAAATATCTTAATGAAGCTTTTAAGAATGTTTTGTAAGCATACATTTTTGTGACTACACTTTGGTCTGGAATACCTTGCTTATTTAACCATGAGATTCTAAAGTTGATATTGCATTTTTTTAATCATCATCTAGTTTATGATTGAGACATGTATACTTAATATTAATGCACTGGGTGAATTATTAAGGTTGGGCTTATCGATTGATTAATCACCTAAGTGGTTTTCCATGTCCATCACCATTGCTGTTGTGGGTCGCCAGCCTCATCAGAACCATCAGTACAGGGTGGTGTACATTAATATGGACTACTTATAGAAACCATCAATAATAATATAAATTGTAACCATAAACTGCGACGTTGACTATATACATTCTAAGAGATCCAATCCACAACATTAAAACGCTTGCAATGTTCTGTCCACAATCACAAATGGCCATGTTTATACATGCTTCTATGCGTATTTCATACTGAGTAGTGTGATCTTTTGCCCTGCATGAACCCCTTATATATGCATTATTCCTGATAGTTCCTGGTGGGGGTGAGATTTACCGCAGGCGGAACACCTCACCTCCCAGTGCCATTCAGTATGTTCCTCATACTGCTCCCAGCCTTGTTCTAACACACTCATATACAAAATGCCTGAAATATGTATGACAGTCAGAAATAGAGTCTCCCACACACAGAGTCTCTTTTTAAGGTAGCTACTTGGGTGTTTCGGACAGCAAAATAATGGGAACATGTACCATCAGCATCACAGGGACGGATGTTTACTCTTTGACCATGACTCATGCATTGATGCAGTTGTGTTCAATATCCAATTTATGTCACTCATTATCAGTGCAACCCAACATCTTTTTCACTCACTGGGTTTCTTAAGTTGCTTAACATTTCATAAAACCTGCATGTGTTAAATTATTTTATACAACAGTTAGTTCCGACCAAGAAATCTCATTGGAAGAGATGCGTTCTGTGAGTGCAGTTATCAGCGTATAACTGCATTCGGCCATTTCAAATCAGCTGTATCACTCCACTTTACAGGCCTACGACTAAATCACAGCCGTGATATATTGGAGTACATCTGCACTCCTTCTTGGATGTTATTGCTTCATTCACATTGGTGAATAAAAATTGAAGCAATTATAACACATGCTGTTTATTGCTTGTGAAATGACATCATAAAAAGTCTTACATTATAATGTAATTATGGCTGTATTACTATTTTAAGTTATAAGACCTGTTATTGGTTGTTGTGTTTCATGTGGTGTCCATCGCCTGTTTGGGGGTTCTGCATTGTTACTGACTCACGGACGCCTTCTGGGCTATTCCCAGTGAGCTCAGTGGGGTTCTCTCCAGAGACATGTCATAGTCGATGGTCAACAATACTGTGTGTAGTACAGGCCCACAGATAATGGATATCTGACAGACCACTCTACGTGTCTCCTGAAAAACACAATAAGTTCATTGTTTCTGCTTTTCTGTAGGCCAAACAAGTCCCAAAGAGATTTTGTAGTGTGTGATTATACCTCTGCCTATTTCCCCTGGCCGATGTGACATTTGTGTAACTTTTATTAACTGCACTCAAACGACACGGTCACTTTAACATCCTTCTAAGTACTGGTCTTGATCAGCAAGAATACATAATAGTTTGGAACACTGATTAAGAGCTTCAGCAAGCTGTAATAAGCATATTTTTCCTTTGATTACTGAGAAAGTGAAATCAGTAGCTTGGGTCTTTATTTAACAGTAAATATTGCCCTATAACACTGGATCTTGAGAGGAATCACTGGGTACTGGTCGTACTTCTAATGCCACTAATGAATATCCTGTTTCTTGTGCTATGCATCTCTGATATATGGGTTTTGTTGTCTTCTCCAAACCATGGAGACTGTCATGGGTAGAACTCTGAAGAATAGTCTGAAGATTTTCATCATCTCCCACCGACAGCTGAATGAGCAGGACAGAACCGCATCCCTCTCATGTCTTACTTCACAGTTTAAGGAATCATGAGCAGCTTTAGAACTTGGACCTGATAGGAGGTTCATTCTGGCAATAATAATAATGCAGGAAAACATTGAAGGTTAGGCTCCCAGCTGTTGTAACACTTCCAAATGCAATGGCATCTACTATAAACTAAAGTAGCTGAGTGGGATTACGTTCATGGTAACCCCAGCCCTTAGTATGAGCTGTAACAGCTAATGTGGTCTCACTAGCATTTTAGTTCAAAGGTTGCTAAGAAGCAAGAAGAGGCTTTGGTGTTTTCTTAGATGATACAAAACTTGGAAGTCAGCAGTGGTGAGCTGGGGTAGTCGTTGATGCTTTACAACCATCAGACTGGCAATTTAAAGGAAACAAGTTAAATATTAACTGGGACTGTTTGCCAGGAAATGTTGCCTAAACTTTCCCAAGTAAATTCACCATAATGTCATGTAAATGACATGACAGAGGATGGAACCTCTCATGCCTGTAAGTTTTCTCCAGTAGGCATTGAAATATACTGAAAACCTTCAAACCTGCAAATCTAAACAGCATACTGTCAATTTCAGACAATCCAATCCTTTTGGTTTTGATTTTCTCCGTCACTCAGGGCTCTCTAACCATTTATGTGTCCATCCATCCATAACTGGAATTTAATGGTGAATAAAACTGGTACCTTCCTTTGAATGTGGTAGACATCACACTAAACCTCTGAAGGCTTTGGACTCCATCTGCGACTAGAGTATTATTTTAAGCTACACCACTTAAGACAATTCCAAAATTTTGGTATCACACTGACAGTGACCGAATGAAAGTCATTATTTCCTGATTTTCCATATACATCTGAGAACTCAGTGGATGCCCAGGCAGTTGCACTTTAGACAGTTAAAATGTATCTTTTAAGCAATACCTGTACCCATTTCCAAGTTCCAGGACTTGTATTTGATGTGTATGAGTCAAATCAAGCACTGTTTCCCAAATGTTCTTGCTAATAAGGATATTTATCGTGAATAAGCCTGAAACAAAATAGATTTTTAGTGTGCTAAAAAGTAACTTTGTCTAACAAGATTTCTTTAAGTAATAAAATTAGCAGTAACCTCTCCAGGAATTTTCACAAACATCTCTAAAAATGTTTGAAAGCAATGTAGACCACAAAAGGTCCTGAGATGGTTTTAGTTGAAGTGTTTCACTTGATCCTATGTCCATGTGGCAGCACATTACACATGGTCAGCAGCATATATTCTTGTAACCTTCACAAGAAAAAGTGTAGAGTAGTTGAGATTAGCATGTGTGAGCTTGAAGAATCATATCTCTCTTAACTGGGTGCAGCAGAAGGAATGTTAGGTAATATCTTAACCAGTAGTATGGAAGACATCCTATGTGTGCTAGCTTAAAAAAAAAGAAAAGCTTATATGACTGTGAACAGAGAGAGGACTGAGTAATAAAATTATTCATTGCAGTACTATTAAATTCTTTAAATTGCACATTTGGAACAATTAATAAAAAAGACACCTCACCCCATTTAATTATGCAGAGGGAAGATGTCACCTTCCCCAATATCAACAAACTAATGAAAGCAATTATCTCTAATGGCCACTTAACAGTATGAGGTTCAATCACTTTTCATCCAAACTCATTTCCCTTATATTTGTTCAAGTAAACTTTAAACAGCACATTGATTTTTCCTGACAGACCTCTCCAAAAAAATACAGAAACATGTAAACACAATTTTAAAATTAAAACACAAAAATGAATTGTAAGTTATAAAACAGCATCAACATAAAAATCACATGTTTAATATCAGAATTAAAGAAACCTCTGGGGGAAATACAGTGGTGGAATCACATTCATATATTGTCCACATTCCTATGTTTTTCATTATTATGAGGAATTATTATTTAGAAAGTGTTATTCATTGATTTTTGTCTGAACACATAAAAACTATTTGCCACAAGCATTTTCATTGTTATATCAGCCCAATCATGACACCCTTAACCTCAACCATAAGTAACCAACCCAAATACAAGATTTTTGGCATTTTTACTTTTTAAATTGCATTCACAAATGTTTTTAAAACTGAGGTTATCCAAATGGGGACCTCAAAAGATATCCCCAAAAGTAGGGAAATTAAAATCTTTGGGTAAAGCACAGAGTGTTTGATATCTGTGATGTAGGATGATGGCACTGTGACAGAAACCTAATTACATTTAGCTGCTTAATTGATGCTTTTACCCAGAGTGAAATTTTATCAGTTTGTATGGATGGGGAAACCAGCTATAGAACTCATTGACCAATGTCGCACTGACATAGCTGAGCCACAGCAGTGCTATAATGCTTCAGATGCTCCAGGAACGTTCTGTACTGTGTCAGCTGTGGATGGCCACAACGCATAGCCCGTTTTAGGCAGAAAGAGAGAGGATGAAAAGGAGTGTGCAGACAATGCCGTGAGTGGCATCGTCACACCATGAGCCCATGTCTGAATCGCAGGCCTGCAGTGGGAGTGAGTGGGAAGAGCAGATCGAAGGTGAATGCAGATTGAGCTGAAATTACAGCTACTCTGAGCCTCAGCACGGATCAATCAGAAGGTGTTTGTCCCCAATTCAGCTTACGTAATGGGCAGTAAAAAACTTGAAGCTGAGAGACCCCCAAAACGCTTTTACGAGTCTAGTATCACAGATACGTGGACAGAGAGACATATGACATTATTAACGAGTGCAGATCCACTGCTGATGATGTGTACAAAGAGTGTGCATGTGCCTTTTGTTTTTTTATGGGTTCTCTTCTGGCTGCTTTTTCTGCACTTTAAATATTAATGGATCCTTCTCTGTTAGTTTTCATCTCCTGCCACTGCAAGGATTTTTTATGAATGAAAAATCGCTTTGTATTCTTTAAAGGTTAGAATATATTAGGTTATACAGCGTGGAACTGGATACAGTGAACAGAAAGATATGTCTCCTGTATATGCTCTCCTTAATTGGCAGTCATGAAAAACAGTACAAAATTAGAATGTAATTGTGGTGCACAAAAAAAGACGTTTATTGTTCCAGAATTATATCAAGTTGATTAAGGAATTAAATCAGTAATCAAAATATGACCCTTAATGATATCTTTTCTGAATAACAAAAAAAGGAAAGTGACCAGTAACCATACTGTGCCAGTATGTGTCCTGGCATTTCTAAATATGAGTAATGCACAAAAATATACCTGCATGCAGGTGATAAAGCCTGCTTGATTCAGGTTCGTGCTAAAAATTGAAGCTAATGGTAGGTGACTTGCCACAAAAACAGATCTGGACGGTAATGCAGCTATAGTCGACATATTCTCCCAGTAATTAGTGCCCGGTTTGACCAGGTATTGAAGGGAAGGGACATTGCACATTTCCTGGTCCTTGTGTGGTCCTCGGCACTGCAGAAACAACATCCTGTAGCAGTGCTCTGTGGTATTTTTAACAGTGTCATCTTGGCTGGGTAAGCTCTGACTCTTCCCATCCTGTGTTACCCCAGGCATCGAGAAGTGCTGAAGGCCCAGGGGAACATGGTGCTGCGGGTAGCAAGGCAGACAGCAGCCTTTGACAGGCAGCTGAGCCATCCCCAGGGCACCATGGATGCACTTATCTATTGTGCAACACACTGCATTCCTGTGTTTCATTCACACCGTAGCCACTTGCAAGCTCTCACCAGTTTTGTTGTCCCAGGTTTCTCAGAACACGACGTACATCGGAATGAAGAAAGGAGATGTCAGCGTGGCATTCTGTAACGTACACCACCACAGCATCAGTCGCCGCGACCCAGTTCACGAGTGGGATTTCAATATGGGCTCGACAGGGACTTTTTAGCATTTTCTGTAAGAGATCCAATTGAGTAGTACGACGTGTTAACAATTCTTTGGAGTCATTAAGACAATGCAGTCTTATTTGTGTTATCTGATATGGGTCTTAGCCTTTTAATGTTTAAGGATCACCAAGAATGCAGATGGTAATGGGTTAGGAAATAGCATCTGTCTGTCTGTCATCAGCCTACTGCATTGACAGAGACAGCACATAAAAATAAATTTCAGAATAAGTGTGACGTTGACAAGTGTAAACTTGTATCCTATAAACGTGCAGAAATCTTAGGTGATACTTTGTACATGCATCACAAAGGAAAGGCAAATCATCATTACAGTTGAATTCCTCTCTTTACAGAATACGTATTTCTTGGATATTTTATCAGTCATGGTTATTGGTTATGAAAACAGCCTTGTCCGGTGCAGTCACGTAAGCACATCCCACACACTTTGTGGTGTTTATACAGCACTTTCTCTGCAAGACAGTGACACAGCGCCTATCTCAAAGGTGCAGTTAGGGCAGGAGCCAGAGGGGGCATTATCAGTATCCATCCCGCAATGTCCTCAGCCGGAAATCTGATCATTAAGTAGAAAGGACAGCCGGCCTACATGGCGGATCTCTCAGGTGGTAATTAGGAAACATCTGCTTGTTTGTCTGAAGGAGAGACAGAGGGGGGTCCCACAAAAACATCACCCTGCAGACCCTTTCGCATTGTGGTCTGGTGCCTTTCTGGGGGCTTCTGTCCCACGCATTGTACCTGATGTCCTGTCTCAAAAAACAAACTGATTAAGTGGGCAGTAACCTTCCATTCATCTGCCTTCAGTGATTTAATACCTCACACCATATTCTGTGTTGCATGGATCATTTTAATTGGTCGTTGTGGAATATGAAAATCTTTCCATGATTTGTGGTTATTTCGGTGTCATAGTGAAATAACATCAGTGGTAGGCGATATAGCATTATTTTGTTTTAACCAATTACTTGTGCATCCACGATACACATTTTAGAATCGCAATACAACACTATATTTCCCTTTATTTTTTTTTTTAGCAGATATTCTTGTTCAGAGTGACATACAAGTGAGGCAAATAGCACATTAAAAAGGTATGTGCTGTTTAGGAGTCGACCTGGCATAAGTGCAGCTAAGCAAATTTTCCAGCTGTCCAGATGCACTACATACCACTATAGAACAAACAATAGAACAAACCAACAAGTGCCTATCATGCAATGCCTACGTGTTCAGGGGCTGCCACAGTACTACAACAAAAACAAAGCAATTTCAGCACTGTCTGTATATCTTGCATCTTTGCCAATTACACTGGTATACAGTGATTTTGGTGCCAACGATGTATGAACGGTTTTATATTAAGTTTATGGGGCTGATTAAGAATATGACTTCGGTTTTGCCAGATTGGCTCTAGTTTCTGAGATATTTAATAGATAAATTAATTCGACACGTTTACAACGCATTCAGAATTGCAAGAATATTTAAATTTTAGTTACGACTAGTAAGTAAACAGTCTAACGTCATACAAAAAAGAAATTAAAAATATCTAACAATGACAGGAAAAAGTTATGTATGATTTGATTAATTATTATTAATTAGTTATTAATTGTTATTAATGTCAGTGCTTCAAAAATGCTGTTTATGCAATTTCCTTTTATGTGTGTCATCAGGATAATCATGGAGACTCCAACAGTAGTCTGCCATCATGTGTATGTCCCATCTGCCTTGATATCTCTCCTCCATCCCCTCATATCCTGGTGGAACCTCCCAGCTTGTTCCTCGCTGAAGTCTCCATGGTTATCTGGAAATCTGTTTAAATGGCTATGGAGTGCATCTTTATGCTCATATTAACTCCTAAATCTCTGAAGTTAGCAAGCATATCTTATTCTTCATAATTGTCTGCTCTGTGATTACCCAAGTAGTTCTTCACAACAGAGACAGAACTCTTCCAGGCCGAAGCCTCAGTGTCATTCATGCATTTGGTAAAATTGGATTGTTCATGCAGGCTCTTCTTAATGAAGTCATAATTTTTTCATGTATTTATACACTTATTAAGACAGAACTTTTGGGTATAAACCAAGACTGGGTTGACAAACTTTACCGTAGCCGACTTCTTTCTTTCTTCTGCAAATTCACAGTTGAATTCTGGCTTCAAAAAGTTGCTTTTATAGCATTGTAGGCCTACAAATTGAAATACAAAATAATCATATGTGATATTTCATTATCTAAGACTGCTTAAGAGTCAAAAGACAGACCAAAGGCTATTGCATTTGTTATGACACGCAAGTCGCATTGGGGGAATGTATTATTTTCATGGATGCCCATTGTCTAAAAAACTAGAACCAATTCAGCAAAAGTAATGGGAATTTTTAATTCAGCACCCTCAAAATACCCTAAATCCATTCCAAAAACTTTAGCACCTGGGAAAATTTTTTTTGCAGACCTGTGTTTTCTGCCTCAGTGGATCTATAAAAAAAGAAAACTTTTTTTTTTCTATAAATTTCTTTAAAGTTTCTTTTATATGTATCATATTTTACTTTAGCTATTAAGTTTATTATTATAGTGCTACCAGAGGTGTTCCTGGTAAGGAAAGACTTGCTGGTTAAGTGGTTAAATGGTTAATTAATATCACTACATACATTGCGAAAAAAAAGTGATTTATATTGTGGATCGTGATCATAACCAAAAATATTTTGCCCATATCGCCCATCTCTATTCTCCACATGCTCGTTTTCTCCGTAGGATTTTCTAATTGTCTGATTGTCTAAGGGATGCTTTTCAAATCCAGACTGTGATAAGTCAGACATAATTAGGTATCAGCTGTCAGTAAATTGCCCATTATGTGAAAACAATTCATGGCATGTTTCTAACATTCATTGTTATTTGCAGCAGTAATTAAGATTATTATTATAGTGGTACAAGAAGTACGGCTTTTATAAATCAGTATCCTGTTTCATTTTAAATAATTTTACTTTGTCTCCCATAATGAGAATTTTCAAGGTATTTGTTCTTATATACGTAATAAAATAGTAAAAAATACATTTCTAGAAAGAGTACATTTTAGATTATTATACAAATCGGTTTTTGTTCATATTATATATATTTCATTACATCCTCTTGTGATAGGGGTGTTTTTCAAGGCTTTCACTGAAACCAGTAGTTCTGGGCTGTTTCCTGTGATGTTCCGCCCACTGGACTCAGGGATCATGGGACAGGAAGCAAGCCTGGCAGTGTGTGTGACACAGTTCTGGGTGCTTTGAGTCAGTGTCTTCTCACATCTTGAAAGAATACAGCAGACCTATACTCAGAAAAAAAGAGTACCAATTTGTACCTTTGCTTGTCACTGGGGCTATGCCCTCATGGTTCTGCCAATTATACGCTTAGCTGTAGGTAATTGTACTTTTTAAGATACAGAAAAGCACTATGAGAAACATTTTTGTACCATTGGGGGTACATTAAAGTTGTCTAAATTAGTCTAAAAGATACATTTACCTATAGCTAGGATACAATTGGCAGACCGTTGAGGGTACAGCTCCAGTGACAAGCAAAGGTACAAACTGGTACTCTCTTTTCTGCCAGTGTACCAGTCTGCTACATTTGAGATATGTATAGCTATATATTCTGTGGTACCTAGTGAGAATGGATGAGGCAGACCCCGGAATGCAGAGGCAAACTGCTTTATTGGATAAACCGGGTACAGACAGAGCCAAAGGGGTAATCCTGAATCATAGTCGGGTCACAGGCGATGGTCGACTACTGGGGAGATCAGTCCTACACAAAGAGACAAGACGAGGTTCCAGTGGGATGGGAGGAATGGGACCAACGAGGGAGCAGGGCAGGAGAGGCAAGACAGGCAGGCAGGAGACAGCTGGCAGGACGAACCGGGAGGACAGAAGACAGAGAGAGTCCTAAGGCGCATTCGGAAATGGCGACAATACTTCGCAATGCATGTTGGCTCCGCAGGTCTTAAGTAGCGGAGCGATCGGCTGTTGATTGCCTGCCGGTGCTTGATCCCACCCGTGTGGGCGTGACATATACCTTTTGTGTATGTAATTGAACACTTTTTTCAACTTACTGACCATCCCCAGGTTGATATCATTCTGTGTGCTGGATTTCATTCTTTACCCACTTGTGTGTGTAATGAGAATAGGTACCAATACGTGCACTTATGCACGAGTGAGAGTAAGGACCTCTCATTCTAGCAGTTCTGTTGCCTTGGAAACCACAAAGCCTTTTTTATGTGCTGCATTGCCTGCATTGTGTGTCTGTGGAAAAAAGAGTGGGATATACATGATAAGAGGAGGGAGAGAAGGAAGGAGAGAGTTGGAAAGGCAAGGAAAACATAGGAACGAGTACACCAAAAAACTACAAGAGGTTTCTGTATTTATTTTACGAGGAGGGAACGAGTGTTTTTCAAGCTTGATGCATGACCAGTATGCTTACAGTAGGTGGCCTAATTTGTTAGCATCCAATGAAAGATATGCATTGATGTAGCAGTCAACTACAGGTTACAGACTTCGGTTAGCCTGCTTATGTACTGTGTAACACTGGAATGTACATATATACATGCTCATACCCAGCCATTTAAGGAAAATACCTTCATTTCTTCTTTTAACCTATGACGATTTTTAATGTTCATTTATTTAGTGAATCCTTCCCTATCAGCTGATCATAAAAAGTTGATTGTTTGATTTCTGAGAGAAGTCCAAAACCTTCTTTTGTGGTCAGCCTTGACTTGAAGACTGCTACTACACTGCCAGAACGAGGCAGATCCTCCGAGTCCTGCGTATGTGCACCATTGTCTACTGGAAGTCTGGGGGATCAGCAATTAGCTAAGGCTGTTGTCAGCTGGAGGGGGAGATTACAGGCTTAAACTGTGCAGAAAGCATGTTTTTGGGGGGAGCTTCAGACAAATGACATTTTATGTACAGAAGTCCATGGGTATCATCTCATAAATAAACTAGCTCTAACTTCTTTAAATAGCATTATTAAGAGATTCAATGTTCATATTGCGATGACTTCCAACATGCATTCTTTTTCTGTCACTGTTAACTGTGTGGTATATAGGGAAAAAATGATCAATAGAAAGTCTGACGTTATCATGAAATTTTCATGTAAACACGTGTGAAAAGACATGGATCCTACATATTACATGGATCTTACATATTATGTTCAGAGTTTCTGTCATTTGTTTCCATGACAACTCTGCATTTTATTTTTGGGCTCGTTTGATAAACTGTGCCCTTGTTATTATTATGTAAGATGTACAGTTTATAATGGGGGTTTCCTATGGCAAGATGTTGTACTTTTGTTACGTCTAGCTTATGAAGAACATCTTGTTATTTTTGGCATGGAAAACAGGAGCATGTAACAGTGTGAAGTTTGAATGGACTCACGTCTGCTTTATTTCAGTTCATTGAAAGACTCCGGGGGATTGTGTGTTTCTTTCCAGAGGTGGAGGAGTTTGACTGCTGAGGGCTGACAAATCACTTGAAAATGTCGTTATTGTTTATTTAAAAGAGCCTGGGAACTGCATTACATGTACAACAGTGCTTGTGGTTCAGACACGATCGATCTGCAAACCATCCATCATTCAATTGTGTATCCTGGTTAGGGTCTCATACCAATAACCCACACTGCAAAGGTGGATTCAAACCCAAACACTGGGGATACAAAGTCTCAGTGCTACTAACTGACCCTGACTAACAAACCAATTAACACCTGGAAATTGCGCCACAGCCCTTAGATATCAGTTTTTGAAATCAAAGAAACATCAAAAATAGTAATTTGTTGTATATACAGGGGTTAAAAGATACTTTATTAATCCCTGTAGGCTAAGTTCACTTTGCCCCATCTTGCTCTCCATACAGGTAAGAGCAGGTTTGGGGGGTAAGAGTGAGGGGGCAGCCACCTTGCAGCATCCAGGGAGCCGGGGATTAAGGGCCTTGCTCCAGGGTCCATGAAGGTGTGACTATTCTGCCGAGGCTAGGCTCAAACCGGCCACCTTCTGATCACACACACAGAAGTGTCTGAATTCAGGGGCTGCACCCTTCTAAGGCTGCATTCAAAGACCAAATGCATCACAGCGGTATGACAAGGCTGTCCCATTTCAAAGGCTCCTTAAGATGCGGTCTCAAGTCACATAAGACCCACCCGATGGATCCTTCGCAGCCCAAGGTATCCCAAGATTCGTTGTGCAGAGGTAAAGTAGGTGTGTCCCGACTAAGCGATAGGAGTGACAAAGATATGAACAGGCACAGCTGGTGACGCAAATAGGAAATAATCTTTAGGCCAAACCGTCCCATTTGACAGTGCTTTGGGGTTGACCTTCAAAAAATGCAGCCTACGAAAGTTACGCATTCATAGACCGTGTCCTTCGAAGGATGCAGCCCCTGAATTCAGACACAGCCAGAAGCTCAACTGCTGAGCCACACATCACCCACACATGGAAGAATTACTGGAAGTATAGCCAAATCCATGCACAGTCTATTTTACAGGGTTCATATGGTCATGAAAATACTGGAAAAATCATGGAATTAAGAAATCGCATTTTCCGGACCTGTTATGGAAGTTATGGAGAAAAAATAGAAAAAAGAAAAAAAAATTATATATATCACAAAGTTTTGGAAAAGTCATGGGGTCAGCGCAGGTCCTGAGTGTGGAAGGCTGTCAAGGCAGAAAACGAGAGAAAATATGTTGCAACACACATTTTTTCCCTCTACATATGGATTTTGTTCCCCTCTAGACATGGTATTTTCCCCCTGTATATGTCGCGACACAGTATCACGACTAGAATGTGTAAAGGTAGTATGAAGTCCAGATATGAGACGGTACAAAAGAGAGAAGTGAACGTGCATGTGTGTGCAATTGTGTGTGGTGTTTTGAGACACCACAGTGCACTTCACATATAAACAGTTAATGCCCTACCTGTGAAAAAGGTTGCTCTGCTGTGAGTGTAGGATAACAGAGAATTTTTGATACAGAAAGTTTAAGATGTGTGTGTGTGAAAGAGAGAGAGAGAGAGATGTGATGAGTTGGTGTGATTCAAATGGTTTACATTTTATATATAAAATAAACATTTTCACAGTAAGCATAAAGTCATTTGTAGCTTATTATTCTACGCAGGTGCTAACAGTTGCAACACACACCCAAGGACCGACCTTCCTATTTTTACATGCAAAATGCACTGTGGCATTATTTGTTTATGCCATTATTATTATTATTATTATTATTATTTTATTATTAATTACATTATATAACATGTTGGGTATACTTCAAGTTAACATTATTTCCTTTTGTAACAGGGTATATTGCGCTTATGTCTCTTTAGGGTAATTATAATGGCACACAAATAATTTGTCTTTCCGCATTAACTTTAACAACTCAGTAATTATTGTCTCTTGTTATTGGAAATTTAAGGAATAAATTAATGACTTTCTATGTGCTGACTGGACTTAATAATTGTTCAGCTCACCATTATCATACCAGATGGAAATTGAACTATGTAACTTTTTTGATAGTGTGTGTCTGCACGAGAGAAAAGCAACATGCGTATCTGTCAAATTATACGCAATGGATGGTACATCCATATCCAAAGGATGAATACAAGATCATAACAGATGGTTCCTGTACACAAAGTACATGTTTGTAATTGTTTCATGTGATGATGATCACTTAACAACTTGGAACACTTTGAATGGGTTGAACAAAAAAAATCAATTCTTGGAAATTTAGCTTGAAGTCCTAGATAAATCATGAAAAAGTCATGGAAATTTGTTGATTGAAAAAGTGTACAAACCCTGTACTGTATGTAATCTTTAATGTTTGTCCCATTGGCTTAGTATGTAAACTGAGGAATTTGTCCAGGGAGAATTTGTTGCAGTAAAAATATCACGTAATCAATGTGTATTTACACATGATTGGTACATGTGATTTCATATGATCGCCCTTTGTGATTTCTTGTGATTGATACATTCAGAAAAACCTTGTTTTTTAAATATCAGAAAGTGACGGGTATAGCAAGCACCACCCAGCATGGATATCACATAGTGAAAGTTTTTGCATTTGTTTTCCACTGAACCATTTGTGTTGAGTGTCTAAGTAGGATTTCCTAATGGGGATAATTTTGTGTGTGTGGTGAGCTCTGAGAGAGATCAGAGGCCTTGGAGACACGAGGAGATCTTTGCCCATTTGCTCAGTTGGAAATAGAAAACCTGTCCCCCCGAGCACAGCACAGATGCTTTGGGTTGCACAGGGACTGTAGGCCAGTTAGACATGCCTGTACTGTGATTATCTGCACTGTGGGGTTCTGTGCATTGAGGTCTTCAAAAGAATGGCTATATAGTGATGCAATATTTACAATATTTAGCTGTTCTTGTTCTCTTCCATGATGCAACTCTGGTTAGTATCTTTTTAGAATGTTTTTGAACAAAAAGTCTTGTGTGATCAATATACCTACAGTACATCTTGTTATATTATCAGCCAATAATAATCGTGTTGCTTAATCATTCTACAATAAACTGAGAAAAATGATTGCAGCGCCTTTAAAAATGGCACTTAAGGCTCTTCTCTGTCTCACTGTGTTATCGACAGACCAGCAGTACCCATGGTCCCCGTCCAGGTACTCGGATGAAGACAGGTGCTCCACGCCATCTTGGAACATGAAGGGCTTATCGGGCAGCCGTATGCAGCACCAAGTCCCCGGCGGACACGCCTACGGCTTGGCTGAGTTCGAACATTCCCATGAACACCACTTCCACCATGGGCCCGAGGCCCGGCCCTCCTACCTGCTGAGCCCTACCGAGAGCTGTCCCATGGACTACCACCACCGCTACTCACCCCGAAGTTCCATCCACTCCGATTGCATGATGATGCCAGTCGCTGTACCAACAGGTGGCGGCGGTGAGCACGTCTCCAGCAGCACCTTTCCCAGAATGCACTACAGCTCGCAGTACTACGACACGGCCTCGCGGGATGACTGCGCGGCCGCCGCTGCTGCTGCGTCGGTGGCAACCTCTCACCACCATGTGGCCGCAGTTTCCTCTACCACCTCGGGCAAATCCAACCGCATCCCCGCCAACCTGCTTGACCAGTTTGAGAAGCAGATGCCCCTGCATCGCGATGGCTTCCACACGCTGCAGTACCAGCGCACCTCCACTGGGGGTGCTGGCGAGCAACGGAGCGAAAGCCCCGGACGCATCCGTCACCTGGTACACTCCGTGCAGAAACTCTTCACCAAATCTCACTCACTGGAAGGCTCCTCCAAGATGAATGGCACCAAGGGAGACACGGGCGGCAGTGGAGGGGGCGGGGGCCATCATCACGGGCACCACTCAAAGCATGGGAGCAAGAGGAGCAAAAGCAAGGAGCGTAAGCATCGTTCAGGCGTAGGAGGCTGGTGGAGCTCCGATGACAACCTGGACAGCGATAGCACATACCGGACACCCAGTGTCATGAGCCGTCACCATGTTGATCATGTGGGCCACTGCTACCCCGAGGCAGTTCAGGGCCACTTTGGCGACCTCACCCTCAAGACCTCCAGGAGCAACAACGATGTCAAGTGCTCAGCCTGCGAGAGCTTAGCTCTGGCCCCTGAGGGCAAGTTCATGAAGAGGAGCTCTTGGTCAACGCTCACCGTTAGTCAGGCCAAGGAGGCTTATCGCAAGTCCTCCCTGAACCTAGAAAAACCCATGATACACCAGGACCTGAAACCATCCCTGAGGTCTTGTCATTACTTGCAGGTGAGTTTAGCCTGAACTATATTGTCTTTATTGGTTTCTGTTAGCATTACTGGCTCTGAAAGAGAGTAACTGCTAAGTTCCACCATTCACCCTCCTAAGAGGTGGATCAATGCAAACATAATTAGCCAAACGTGTGTGTGTGTGTGTGTGTGTGTGTGTATTTCAGCCCACACCTACATCCTAGGTCAAAGAAGGTTCTGGCTGGAATGCCTTGGAGTCAGGTACCTTTGTACATGTTTGCTTACTGCATAAAGGAGCACAGGAAGAGGGCAAAATGGAAAGAGTAAGAGAGAGTGTGCAGCACTGAACCAATCCAGTCCCAAAATTGTGTTAATCCATGGTTCGCGTTCAATTTTCAGCCTTTAAATTTTGTCTGTGCTTTCTTGTGGACACCGGACAAAGGTAATTAATAGATGCTTTCTGCTGAAATATATCACTGGGTTAACTTCCTTCAAGCATGACAATTGATTGGTGATTGGAGTCATATTGCCAAGTTCCTCTTTAATAGCTGGGTGTTCACAAACACGAACCCTCTGACAGCCTTTGAAGATCGTATGCTGAAGCGTTTCTCAGGAAGCAATTTGCTCATGTTTCAGATTGCAGCCAGCATATGCTTCTGAAAATAGCACGCGGCTTTAAATCGTCCCGGTATTTTTAGTCGGCCTTATCAATCCTGTGACGGTGATTCATTTTGTGCGAGGGGCTTTCGGAAAACAGTCACATCTGGCATCTGGGAGAAGTCAAGGTAACATAACTATTTCTGCATCTGCTTGTTTATGCATAGATGTTATCTGCTGGATTTCAGCTGTTTGATGTCAAGGTAAAAGCATGCTTTGATATACATGAGCATCTGATACATATATAATCAGAAATCTTTTAAATGAATTTCTTTGGATTGAAGTAGAGAGGGTGCACCAGTGTGCGAGACCCCACCGTGGCTTCATCTGTGTGAAGTTTGCATGTTCTTCCCTTGTCGTCATGAGGTTTCTTCTGGGTACTCTGGTTTCCCCCCACAGTGCATGTGTGAGTGAATGATGTGTGAGTGTCCACTGTGATGGCCTGGTGCCCCATCCTGGGTCATTCTCTGCCTCGAGCCTGTAGCTTCTGGGATAGTCTCCGGAATCCTGCATTGGACATGCAAGTATGCAAAATGAATTAATCTGAAGTAGAGTAGTTAAATATGTATAATTAAAAATACTTAGAAATGTATTGTGAGACCAAAACTCTTTGCCTGTTTGTGTCTGGTTTCTGGAGGTGGTACTCTAATTGAGTGTCACCCTCTGCAAGGGGAAATGCGTTGACTTCTGGTTTGCATTACTGTAGGTCCTTGGGAGTCTTGTTCGTACGGTATCCCTGCAGCATTTTCACGCAAGGTAAATTAGAAATGGGAGAATGACGTATAGGCAAGTTCCGGGGTACATGAGGAAACTCTGCTCTTCTGAAGCTTTCATTTTCAGAGAGTATTTTTATACCTGTTGTCATAAGTTTACGCAGGTAGACACACTGAATCACAGCTAAGATTCTAAAGTGATAACCCAAAGGACCACTCCTCGAGTCTGTTGGCAAGGTCACTGCCATATTGCTCCAACTCAATTCTCACAATAAAAGTGGATGAGTACGGCAAAGAATGGACAGATGTCCTACTGTATCAGCACCACATCAAGCTAATTCATTCACCAACTGTAATGCTTAAGCTGTCTTGATTTAAAGCTACAGTGACTCCTGCCGAAGCCAGGACAGTGTGGCAAGGAACCCGACAGAAGGCTTAATTCTGTCCATTTGGTTTAACATGGTTTTACTGCTTCATGCTCATGCTGGTCTCCTTCGGTTAGTAAAGCAGATTACAGGTAGGATATTCCCACTGGGAAATTTTGTGCTGGCTTAGTGTCAC
Source organism: Hyperopisus bebe (assembly GCA_026777045.1). NCBI lineage: Eukaryota > Metazoa > Chordata > Actinopteri > Osteoglossiformes > Mormyridae > Hyperopisus > Hyperopisus bebe. The sequence goes on along the minus strand of JAODJW010000039.1, from coordinate 8,217,623 downwards.
ATGGATGCCAAAGCGTTAGTGTCGAGATGCGGTTTGAGGCTGGAAGGGGAACCTGGACCGGTGAATTCTGACAACACAAGCAGGGATGAAGCGTGAGCTTTATTCACGTCTGTCTCAGCTGCTACCAAATGTGACATAATGGAGAAGAACAAAAAAAATGCTCTTCTTAAACCTGGTTACCCGTACAGGAGGAGGAAGGGTTACGGTGTATGTATTCTCCCTGGGGTTTGAACCCATGACCTATACTATGTGGGCACAATTCTCTACAGTACTTGTTGAGGTACAGGAGCTGTTTTTTAATTCAGTGAATTTCCTCAAAATTGCATGATCTAGAATTTTGTCATCCTGTCTCTGTTAAAAGTATGATGAAGAATTAGCATGCGTGACCGTTATCAGTGTGGCAATGGGGCTGTCTTGCTTCATATAGTGAGTTAATTAATTTTCCTGTGGGCTCGCCAAGGTGGACGTCTGAGAAGAAAGATGCAATGTGATTATGAAGGTAGGAGTTTCCTGTAATATTCTGTTTTAGGAGAATTTAGGCTTCCATAGACGGTGCCAGCTATTGAGAGCTGAGCAGTCTGATTATTTACTTGGCATGCCAGTGAATTTGAGGTTATTTTTTATTAATATGCCAAAATGTTGGAATTAAAAACGTGTGCTGTCTGCAGCCAATTCAACTGCACGCTAAATCAATTCAGATCACTGGCTCTGGTAATTGGCTCCTTACTGCCTGTCATTACCTGGTTAAAACAGGGCTGTGATGCTGGCTTATGCCTTACTAGTCGCATGTTGCTGATGATCATCTTCCTGTGAGGCGAGACGGGGCGTTAAGACTCTGAAAGCATGTTCAGCCTTAGGGATTAGCGCCTCGTTTTCCGCGGTCCTCAGACACCGGCTCCTTGGCTGCGCTCTCGTGTCTGCATGAGCGCATGCGCCCCTTCCTGTGAGCCTCCAGTTATGTTGACGCATCGAGCTGTAGCAAGAAAACTAAATAAAGAAAAGAAAAGCGAACTGGAGCCGCCGTTTCCCGCACTCCCCTTTTCCTGTCAGGCTGGTTATTTTCAGCACTGAAACAGGCAGCGGCTCCTCACTTTATAAGTGGAGGATACTCAGAAAAACACCAGTGTGATGCGTTGGTCTTATTTTCAAGTTAACAAATTATATTCATTCCGGATAACCAATTTTTGTAGTATGTTTCTTTATGAACAGCATGGAAAGCAGAAGGGTGGTTAGCAAAGCCTGATCTTTCTTTTTTTGTAGATGAATACATTTCACATCTATACCCTATTTTAGGAGAACAGCTAATATCAGCATACACCTCCTGTTAAACTGAATAACTAGGAAAAGGCCCAGTATGGCCTAAAATGCTCATGTGGCGAATTTCTTTCTCTTGTCACAGTCTTGGATGGATGCCTTTTCCCCTTTCAACATGCACTTTCCTGCAGAAGCAGACAAAACCTGGGCTGATGTTCTCACCAGTGTGGCAGCACAGAGCATGTAGACTCTAATGGGACTGAACCCCAGGACATATTTGAGATGAAATACATGGTGATGAACTCCTGATTGGTAATGGACGGGGTTGTTGGAGGAATAAAATAGTGGTGTTTGCTGATGTGTGGAGGGGTGAGTAGAGCAGGAAGTGTAGAGCAGTATTTCCACACCTGGTCCTCAGGGACCCACAGACAGTCCATGTTTATGCTCCCACCTAGTTTCCTGCCAGACAGTCCAATACCAAGAGCTGGGAGGGAGCAAAAATGTGGATTGCATGGCAGGGAGCTGGGAGCAAGGGATATCTTGCACTGTCTGTCAGTCCCTGAAGACCAGGTTGGGAAACATTGGTGTAAAGGAATCTCTTTCAGTACAGTACTCATCCCCCAAGGGTGAGACCCTCTGGTCCCATGGACCAATCCCTTCACTTCAAAGTGCCAACAGCATGGCGGCACAGAAAGCGGCAACAGCAAAGATATAGGGAGTAACAGGGTGACAAACAAAACAGACTATCAGCTTTCAGCTGGAGCACTTTACAGCGAAACTAAGGAAGCAGCAAAGATTTAGTTTCTTCCTTTGGTAAAAGTGAAAGATGAGTAAATGAGGAGAGCTTGACCCCCAATTAATATCAGCTGGGCTCCTCTCTTCATGATGTTGGTGCCCAAGTCTGGATCACAGCTCCACAGAAGTTTTACCAAGCAATTTATTACCCGGGTGATTGAATAACGTCAAATGGAAGGAGTGACATTTCTAATGTTCCTCTGATAATGACTGCATCTAGTGGATTAGACAGCCATCCTGAAGAAGATAGTAATGGTTCTGGTAAAGCCGAAAAAGAAACCTAGAAAATTTAAAACCTCCCCTTATATTAAAGATTGTAAAGAGTTTAATCGGACTGAATTATCTTGGTTTTAACTGGTGTTGTACAGTAAAGCGAAAGGCTTTTACGTGGGGTCTACTTTTAGTGACAGGGACTATGCAGTGACATTGGCCATACAAAACAGAACAAGACTGGGGTGCAAAAAAGTACAGGGGCAGGAGCGCTAAATATTGCAGTGTAATGTTTAAGGAATGAATCTTGACAATGTGTGCGGTTATATGAAAATAATCAGCTAGGTGTACTGTGGCCCGATGTGAAGAGTGGACCTTCTAACCAAGCTGGAGTTATTTTCATATAACTAACCGCAAACCTCAAAATTGTTTTTCCCGTTTATACCACGGCTAACAAACAAACAATAATAACAGAGTAAAGTAGTTACAGTTAATTTTTCTGAGGAAAATTATTGCAGTTAACATTTAGTAATGTTCCAATGTGCTCTTAAAAATATAGTCCCTATAAGGATAGAACATCTGAACAGGCTTCTCACTGGAAGTGGTAAGTTACCATAGAAACCGTCAACAGACTGTGGCTTGCATGTTGAAAACCAAGGAACATTTTGCTGATAAGATTTATTAGTAAAAAATCACACAGGTTTTTACATAAGCATGTTTAATCAAACATTAAAACGCTTTAATACAAAACTGTTATTAAGCTACTAGAACTACCTGTGTGGTTGCATAAAAATAATCAGCACCCATGTGGCATCTCTGGATCAATAGAAAAACAGTGTTTTACCAAAGTTGTGGTATGAAGTATAATATAATATATACAGCCATGTACAGTATTTATACAGGTGGAGGATATGAAGCCTGAAACTCTTCCTCCTGCATTAGAGCTGTATGCAGTGTTATGGTGCCTTTTCATCTGCATGATGTAATGCCATTTGCTGGCCTCAGTATGCAGATAGGGGCATGAAAGGGCTTTATGTGCTGCTGTGCTTAGGCTTGGCTAAGAACTTTATCTGATTTCCCTGTTTGACAGGTGTGTTCAACCGGCTTGCATGTTTCAGCTCCGACAGGAAATCAGAGTGAGAGCCAAAACATCACAGCACTACAAGCTCGCGATCTCCTTTCACTGCTTAATTAAGCATATGGAAATATCACTGCCAACAAGCAATTTGCCCACTGCCCCGTTTGTACTCCGATCATCATCCAGTCACAGATTTTTACAGATGAAGAATACCTTTGCATCTGCAGTTGGCTGCTAATTATACTGCACTACGAAGGAAAATATGGAGTAACTATCTTTGGCCATCCACTTGCGTGTGTAGCAGGTAAATAATCGATAGGATTTTCTTCAAAACCGATCATAGTTGAACTAAGATATTTTTGTCATGAGATCAAACAGAGCTAAGAGACCTGAATACAGTTCTGATACAATATTTAGTTTCAATGTTTTGCTTTTGTATGGCAGAATAAGATTTTTTTTCTTTCATATTTGAGCCAGTTTTAAACAGATTTCAGGGCCAAGCACCAACCGTAGAAAGCGTGCAGCCATACTGAGTGCCTCTTGCAGTTGTTTGAATACAGCGATGGGCTACATTCACAATGGCACCTTCTTGCTGCTTCACCAAATATTATTCTGGGTTTTTTATTCAAATTTAAATTATTATTATGAGGTGCCGTCAAGTCGATGTGGACTCCTGGCAGCCATAGAGACGGCACTTCTCTCGAGTGTCTTGTCTGCTGTCTGGGTGCCCATGCCCCTGTATGGCAGCTGCACTGCTGCAGTGAATGAGGCCATCCAGCTTGTTAGGTGTCTTCCTCTTCCTCTCTCACCGTCAATGGCCTTTCCGAAGCACTTCTCATAATATTCCCAAAATCATACCGTAATACTCTAAATATTTATTAATGCACCTCACAACATGCCTGAGAAAATAATATCATTCTTTGGATTTAATTTTTGATATGGCATCAAGGTAGGAACGGTAGCCTGCTTGCTAATATCACGAAGCTAAAGTGAGCTACAGCACACTGTAAAATCAGAAATATTACGAATATGACAGCATTGTCACAGTGGATGTTCAAGTGCAATACTGATACTGATCAACCAGTGGCGTAGCCAGGAATGTCTGACAGGGGGTGCTTACTGTATGTATCCAGCCTTTCACCTCCTAGTTCCCAGTCCACCCACCTGTGGCACGGCCCAACCTATTTTCACTTTCTTAAGAACAGGTTTTAGCAATTAACGGTATATATTTTAAATGGTCGTGCATAACTGCAGACATTTTAGCTAATTCAATGTGATTATAGTGATTTTATTTTTAACTGCTGAAAAATGAACTTCAGAAAAATAATTGATACTTTATCAATCCCTATATGGAAACTCTTTTTAAACCTCCTCAAGCTTGCTCTGTGGAGGTGAAAGATGGCTGTGAAGGGCAGCCACCCATAGCAGCCAGGGAGCTGGGGATTGAGTGCTTTGCACCTCCACAGACATGCCGAGGCCAGGCTTGAACCAGCGACCTTCCAATCACAGGCACAGAGGATTAGCCTACTGAGCCACACACTGCCCCATGGTGGGTGGATGTTGGAATTGAAAACACAGCAAACTAATGGTCTATTTGCTGTGCAATTTTTAATTCCTTATTGTATATGGGAACAATTAGTTGTTACCTGTGTGCTCAAAACAGCAACAAAATGTTACTAACTGTTGAAAAATGTATAAATAAATAAGTAGACTCTTAATCATGACGTTTTAATGACGCATGGGATTTCATATAAGGGAGGCATAACATTTATTCAGTTTAAAGAGTCATCTTGCCATCTTTCAGCAAATGAATAGCAAAGCACATAACACTTGAAGAGTGAGTGTTAAACCCTTGGAGCTCACTTAACAAAGCTCACACTGGAATGGATGCAGATGTATGGTGCCATGACAAAGGGGAAGGCTAAGGATTGTTTATATAGGAGCAGAATGGAGCAGGAGACTGAGACTGAGCACACCTGGGTCTGCCGCTCAGCGGCCAGAGATGAGCTGACTGCTCTAGAAAAGCCTCCCCGGGTGAGGGGATGCCCAGTGCTCCCAGAAGGCTGAGCGAGGCGAATCGCTGGCAACTGGCAGTGATGGCAGCTAGGGGTTGCTGTATGGACGCTGCCTAAGGAAGACACGCCGGGCGCTGCTGTTTTGCTGTTTCGTATGCAGAAAGTGTTCATGTCTCTGGCTCATCATGGTTACTATGGCTACAACCTACACACTTGCCTACATCCCTCTAAAATTAATCTGGAGGTGTAAAAATTGAAACAGAAATCAGAAAGGAATAACGAGATGAGTCTGTTTCTGAAAGTCCGGAAGCAGGGAAATTTCCCTCTTAAAAAAGAAACTTGCATCCATCTGTCCATTTTCCAACGTCCAGTGTCCTGTATCTATGGCAATGGGAACTTCAATTAAATTTTTATGAATCTGATAACTGTACTAGGTCTATTTAAATATATACAATTAAATGAAAATGATTCAATATCATAAAAGACAACAATTGAATTAACAAGGAAATGTAGCAAAAATGACTTCACTTAAGGTTTTAGAAACTCTTAGTTTTCATACTGTAGATCAGCATTGTTTTATGCATGCATGAATGAATGAATGAACAAATATATTCATGGGTGTGTGTGTGTGTGTGTGTGTGTGTGTGTGCACCTGCCATGTGATGGACTGCCGTCCCGTCCAAGGTGTCCCCCATCCCTGAGATATGTGCTGCCTGAGACAGGTTCCAGTCCCTTTGAGACTCTGACCAGTATAAGAAGCTGGAAAATGGGCAGTTTGTAGTTCAAGGGAATCTGGACCAAAGTGGAACAAATGCAAGCTTTACCTGGAGCACAATTCAAACCTGAATATGAATTGAAGAAAGAATTATTTTCTCTGAAAAAGAAATCAGACACAGTACAATGTTGCAGTGGTTGGCACTGTTGCCTCACACCTTTGGGACCAGGGTTCAAGTCTCTGCCATGGTTCCATATGTATGGAGTTTGCAAGTTTTCCCTGTGCCAGTCTGGGGTTTCGTCTGGGTTCCCCGATTTCCCGCTACAGTCCCAAACATGCTACGGTGACTTAAAATTTCCAAAATGCCTGTAAGTGTGAGTGTGCCCTGTGATTGGTTGGTGCCCCATCCCGGGTTTTTCCTTGCCTCTGGACCCCCACAACCATGGTGCAGAAAATGAATGAATAAGAGATTTCAGCAAGGAAAAACTAATAAATAGCATTTGAAGTTTAAGGTGTTTTTTAAAAAGAAACAATGAAGATGTTTTCTAGAGACTTCACACTCCTGCCCCACTCACATCACAACCTTGTACTGGATAAATGGTTGGAGGATGGATGGATGGATGGATCGAGACAGTGCTCAGTGCCAGGTAGCATGCAGATCTATTTTGGCAGAAGCGAGATCATAAGGGAGAGGTCATCTGGTCATTTTGGCCGTCTTTCAGGTCCAGTAAGTATCAAAGTGGAAGTTGGTCCAGGGAACTACAAAGTCAGTCAGCCGAGGAAAGAAGAAAAATATATAGTGAATACACCATTTTAACCTACTGACATGTGGCCCTGTTTTCTTCCTTTTCTTCAAGTTCTCATCTGGCACTGCTCATAAATTCCAGTCCAGGCCTCACTTAATATCAGAAACTGAATGTCTGGGAAAACCACAACCTATTCTCACACATACCCAGAATGACTGATCTTCGCTGTCCCATTTCCCCAGTGGAGTAGTGATTCTTGACCAAGTCCATTTATTTGTTTAGAGGATGCTTTTTACCCAAAGTGACGTACAAGTCAGGAAAGCATGTGTCAGAGGGCCAGCCAGGGTCCCTTGAGCAGTTGGGGTTAAGGGCCTTGCACAAAGGGTTACTCTAGCAGGCCTGGGATTTGAAGCCATGCTCTTCCAGACACTGACACAGATCCCTGCCTAACTGTGATACACGCCACCAGTAAGTAAGAATGCTCTGCTGTGTGTCCTAAGTTCAGAAGGAGGCTGTCCATACAGTACTGAACATGTGCTCCTTAAGCGTAACTGAGGGCTGTCGCTGTGCCTGGATAAGCCTTGTTGTCCCTATCTCTAAATCAGCTGGAAATTCTGTAATGACTATGAGAATTTAAATACTGTGGATGGCTTCAAACCCCTGAGCCCTTGCCGTGGCTGAATGGATTGATAGACTGGCTCAGTTGCACCTGGCTTATCACTACTTTGGATATAGACTTGAAGAAGACCACTTTAGTCAGGTCCAGTGAAGGACTCCAGCACCGTGCCTTTAAGCCCCCATGTAGCCCTTATCAGTGACTTTTTTTGGCTTGTGGGGTTTGACCACAGCAGGACACACACTGATGATGGTCTAGTTAAACAGAGGGTGACCAGTTCTCCCAGCTCATTAAGTCTTCAGCACCATGGACAGCGACCAGTAAAATATAGGCGCACACAGTATGCTTATTTGCCGTGTCATGGCAGGGATAAAAGGCCAGACTGCCAGCCAGTCAGGGGAGGGCTACAGCCCAATGGCATTTGGAGCTGCCCACCCTCCTCTTAACAGCCATGACCTGTCATCACATCTAGCGCCCCCTATGTCCCTTCGAGTACCTCCCTCTTAACTTTTCTCACAAAAAGAACATTTGTGCCCCACCAAAGTTACCTTTCCCCTCACAGCCCCCCTGCAGCATGTCCTTTAAGGATCTGTGTTGTGGGCTCGACACAAAACAAAATACTTCATTGTATCATTACTAAATCATTAGAAAACATACACAATCATCCATACAACATTCATGTAACTTAAAATGTAAAACCTCTGTCTAATTTTCCAAGCTTCCAGTGAAAGCTCCTCTGTTGTACCTGCTTCTCTGTTTTTGTAATGTTTGGTTGAGCGTATTTGCTCTGCGTGTTTGGAAGCTGAGGACTGTGCTCCCCGCACCTATAGGAGAGCGGTGGAACAATCCCAGAATGAAAACTCATGACTTATGACAACTGGTTCAGTGCTAATTTTCCTCTTTGGTTAGTGAAGCTGAACCCCTCTCTGAATGACTTATTACCAGCTCGGTTGTTAAGATCAGGAAGGCTTTAGTACCTATAACAGCATAACTAATCATGGTTTTGATGTTGGATTTTCTCTGCTGCTCCCCACAGACTAGAAATATCTGTAAAATGCATTAATACCACATCTGAATTCTTGGTTATGCAGTCCAGCACTGCATTTCTCTTCGCACATACTCAGCCACTTAGGGCTGCACCGTCATGGCTCCTTTCATCTCCACGCAGGTGCCCCAGGATGAGTGGGGCGGCTACCCCGGCATCGACAAGGATGAGGAGATCCCCTGTCGGCGGATGCGCAGCAGCAGTTACGTCAAAGCCATGGGGGATGACGAGAGCGGCGACTCAGACACCAGCCCCAAAACCTCACCGCAGAAAGCCATCCGGCCCGACGCCCTCGCCCTCAAGTCAGTCATGCTCAGGCCTCACATAGACCCCCAAAGGTAGGCATAGACTTACGAGTGCATCATTTGAGCCGTGTGTAGAGGTCGAGCTTCTAGGTGGCTATAGCTGTGCTTTGCATGTTTGCATATAATATTAACATGGTTATACCATTTTATGTCTCTGACAGCAGTTTCTTATAGTCCAAAATGCCACAGAAAGAAATATATGTAAATCTATTCGAACACACCCTCTACTGGATAAGTGGTAGGAGGATGGATGGATAGATAGATGGATGTAAAAATAGGAATCCAAGTGCTGGTAACGGATGAAGATGTTTATTGGTTTCCCCATGATACTCTGGCACTCATTCCAATTAATTGTGAACAGTGGTGTTCAGATGTAATCCTTTATTTACGCTGCTGTGTCTGTCTTAACGGCTGCTTTTCTGTGACCTCTCTCTTTTCATCCACATGGCAGTGATTTCTTGGGGGGGGGGGCATAACTCAAGCCTTACATTTACATTTACAGCATTTGGCAGACGCCCTTAGCCAGAGCGACTTACATAAGTGCTTTAAGACTCTAAAATG
>JAODJW010000039.1:8190197-8201424 GCA_026777045.1 Hyperopisus bebe | reverse complement strand
ATAAGCTGTAGCGCTTTCTCCACACTTAGAGAAATATAGGCAGGGGTCAAAGCTACGGCGCTTTCCCCTCCATCAGAGACTCATACACTTGATGGGGGATTTTACCTTGGTTCAGCAAAAAAAAGAAGTGTTAAAAAATGCAATGCATGAGCTCGACAGCAGGATGGGTGAAGGACAGCTAGCTATCACCATCGAGCTAAAGATAGCAACTTACTCTGCCACAGTAAGGGCAAATCAAGCAATTCGCTCACTAAACTGTGGTCTGGCAAGCAGCCCAGTGGATGAGAGAGCTTACACATCTGGAAATTCAATACATGTGTAAAGGTTTCATTTTGCAAATTACGAGTGAAAACTATGAAGATGGCTGCTTCTAAATTCAATTAAAATTTCCAGACCCCATTTTTTAAGCATATTTATAGTGTCTCATGCTTGCAAGTATGTACCAGCTGTGCGTGAAATGTTGCAACCTTATGGGAGAAGTTAAAATGCCCAGACTGTAGCCGTATATTCTGAGTAGCAAATGACTGGCACCACCTTCGAATGATTTGGATTATTGAACAACTAAGTAGTTGAGAAAACCCGTTATCACATATTTGACCAGCTATATGTGTTCTCATTGTGGTTCTCTTGGTGTATATTTGTATACAGTAATAAGTCACGTGAAACTTGTGGGTTTAGCCAGTTATAGCTGTCTGTATATGCAGTACCCATGGAACTGTATTGATTCATAATTAATTGTCCCTGTGATGGTTTGGCATAGTACTGCACTACTGCAAGATAAAGGACGCATCTCAATTATATACCCAGTTACAAGTAATCTATCATTTAATGGGCCAATACTGTTATACAAAAACATTTTTAACCCTTTTATTTGGTTGATAGATACAGTCTAGTCGCAGAACTTTTAGTTTTAAAGATTTTTTGTAATGAAATGAGGCCTTTTTGTAATGAAAGGCTTGTAACATGAAGGTTTTTTGTATGTTACCCTGAAATGTTGGAGCATAAATGATTAAATGATGTGTAACTTAGGCTAGAACAGTGGCTATACGCTGACACTCTGCCCCCTCTGTTTAGCCAGGGCTACCACCTGCAAGCTGCCCGAGACATGCGGCCTCACCCCAACGTCACCCTGGACCCCGCCACCACATTTAACCCCCCGCAATTCCGTTCGCGAAACCAGAGCTACATGCGGGCCGTCAGCACACTCAGTCAGGCAAGCTGCGTCAGCCAGGTGAGTGGGTGGAGGCCTTGGAAAGGCCCCGGGTGGGGGTGCGGTGGGGCGGGGAGGGGAGACCCGTGTGACTCTGACAGGAGAGCCCATGGGTTTGGAATGTGCTGCTGTGGATTTCCTGTCAGTCAACGCATCTGAAATGATTCTGGTGCTTTAGAAATCCAGATCACACCACGCTTTGCCATGGATGTTTTGATCTAGTCATGTTCAGTTTAGTCATTTTATATTTGAAGGAATAAATGGGGAATTGGATGGATGGATTGATGGATGGATGGATGGCTGGAGCAGTAAATCTGTGTAAAGCTACTGCGTGTACTCTGACTATGCTAGGTGCATTTTGGATAAAAGACGATACATAAACAATCAAGTCCTATTTATTATTTCAGGACTTCCTAGTTGATTACAGTGATACAGTGATGGCGTCTTATTTGGGCTGTTTGATGAAGCTGGCCCTCTTGTACATTTTTCAGACATTTTGTGAAAATGCAAAAAATAAATAAATAAAATTAAATCGGCAACAAATCTTAGCCCTGTGAATGTGCAGCATATAATTTTTAACAACAGTTTTTATTATGCTAAAGACTGGACTTATGAGATGTGCTTTAGATATATAGTTTAGAGTTACCAGAATTCAGCCGTGTATTGGCCAATTCCTGAATATTCTAGAACATGCTAGAATGTTTTGATGTTAGCTGCTACACATCTGATGGCTGTTTGCCAGTTGGGCCTCTCCAGTCGAAATGCTGTGACACGGGCTTTGGCCGGCATGGTCTTGTGCCTAATTAGAATTTTGAACTTCCGTAATTGTAATGAGATCTTTGGCAGAAACAGACTGTGACCAGAAATGGGACCCATCTATATCTGCCTGGAGGTTTTTTAATGAACAAAAAGCATATGTTTTTGCAGAATGTTTTGTGAAGTCATTTTAATGCACTGTACGCGAAATGATATAGGTTTCTGTAAAACTTTTCCTCTCTGACTTTTTACAGACAATAGTGAATACGGTGATCGAAGCCATGTGAATTTAGGAAATGTGCAATCTAAATGAAAACTTCTGTTGAGCACTCGCACTCTGACTTGTATCTTGCCAACTTCTGTAGCAGTTCTGCAGTCGTCAGTTTCACAGCCTCTAACCACCCATAGTGCCAGCAATCTTTCATAATACGCAGCACCTTTCTGTTGATTTGTGTTTTCACATATTCGAGATTTTGCATTGCAATGTAACTTTTTTCTTTTCCTTTTCCAAAATTAAAGTGTACCTGTATTTAGTACTTGCTTGTGTAGCTAGTTTTAGAGCACAGTTGTGTCCCCACCTGTTGTGACAGTAGCATATTGGAGGTTTACTCTGCAGCCTAAGGTATGTATCTTGTTGACAGGTGACCCAAGGTTCAGCCTGCTGTTACAGACCTGTATACCTCACCATACTACTTCGTTACCAAAGTCTGCCATTTTAACCCTGCATCAATATCATCAGTAATATCAAAGTAATATGACAGTAATTTCAGCCTTCATGATATGTCAGTTTTATCTGCTCCACAGTGTCAGACAAACGGGGCTCATTTCCACCACGTTGTCGTGACAATCGTAGGAAACTTGCCTGTTCTGTGAGTTACCCTGCGATGATGCCTTTTGTCTTCTGAATCATTTGCTGTCCCACCTTGCCTGTAGCCATACATCCGCTCTGCTGGCACCCAGTGGGTTAGTGACCCTCGGAGCGGTACACCGCTGATACCATTTTCAATGTTAGCTTCTTTGTTTGTTTCATTCCTTTTTTTAATCCTCCTCCATATGAATCACAAATTTATAATTCTGCTGAAAGCCGGAGCGCTGTGCTACTTTTTTCCTGCTAACCTTCCTTCATGTCTACTGCACAAAGGGGAAGAGACAGAAAGGAAGAGGAAAAATTAAGGACTGCTATTCCTGTTTTTGTCTCTCAGGTGAGTGAGACTGAGGTCAATGGCCAGTTTGAATCGGTATGCGAGTCCGTTTTTAGTGAAGTAGAATCCCAGGCTATGGATGCCCTGGACCTGCCGGGCTGTTTCCGCACCCGAAGCCACAGTTACCTGCGTGCTATTCAGGCTGGGTATTCCCAAGATGATGACTGCATTCCTTCAATGACATCCTCCACTGTCACTTCAACTCTCAGATCCACAACAGGTAACAGTATGCTTCAACCACCCCCCTCACCCCCCACCCCCCCAAAAAAGATCGAAGACTTAGAACACATACGTCCATACATACATGTGTGCATACTTAACATACATATATATGTACAGTGGGGTACCCCTGTGCTTGAGAAATGTTCGAGTGAGTCTTTTTTTTTGTTTTGTTTTGTTTTTTTTGTTGTTTGTTCGTTCGCCAAGTGTTACCCCGGCGTTTGCTTGCAACTTTTCTCGTCTGTTTACTTTTGCACGATCCATGCATCGCTCTCCGGGCGTCTGACTGGACACGTGGGGTGGCGGGACGGGGCGGAGACAGGGCTTGTGCGGAACCGCGAGACGGAGGTCAGACCCCCGGTCCATCCGCACCACCGGCGAGCCCCCCGCGCAGCATGTGTGAGAGGCACACTCTCTGTCCCGAGCATGTGCAAAAGCAGAACTTTCTCGAAGCTGAGGTCGGAATGTGGATAGCCCCCTCTACCCCCCCCCCTCCCCTACGTGGGCGTGGCAAGGATGAGGGGACCCGGCTTGGCAAAAAGCCGCAGTGCTGCAGACAGTTTTCAGTGAACCGCCCCAGGGGACTTTCCAGGGCTACTGCTCTGCTCTGTTTATACGCAAGACGAGCTTCTCTAACTCACTCTGACTTGTAAGCCTACAGAATTCAGCAGTGGGAATAGCAAAAACAGTAACATGTAACAACATACGGTAAGTTACCGTAAGTTACCGAGCTTCGGAAAAAGGCTAGCTGCTGGTTGCACAAAAAAAAAAATATTTGCTTGGAAGAAAGCTTGTTCTAACCTACACTTCTACATAAACCTGTTTGGTCATTTGTTTCCTGTGTTGCATAAATCCTAGGAAGTAGTGTTTCTGAACATTAAAGATCGGATTAACCCTAAGCTAAGGTTCCACTTTTGCTAATTGTTTATAATTAATAAATTAAATATTTGAATTTATGCTGTCTTTTGGTTAATTAAATGCATTGAATTTATACATAGAGTATAAAAAAGAATAGAGATTATATTTTCTGCTTATAAATTGGAAAGGTTTTTTTCAGATGATTTTTAGCTTTGCAGGCAGGCAGTTAGTCATGTCTCTCTGAGTTGGCCAATGTTAGTGACCTTTTATTTTGACACAGAGTGCACATAATCTTGAAATTACTATGTACTGTACTGTTGGTTTGTAGCTTATCAATGTGATATCTTTATGAAAGAGATTCCTAGGTTTTCTGCAACACATTTTTTTTAACTTTTTTTTTTTTGAACAAGTTTACTCTTTGCTAGTATGTGTACTGCAAACAAAACCTTTTCACAATAATATCAAGTTATTAGCTTGTGTGGTGTATGCCCCAAAGAGTAAAGCTATGAACCCTATTGAAATTGTACAAAAAACGATGTGCCAAGTGTAAAATTATTACATTTCTGCTTTTACGTACTTGAGTTGGTCCAGTTTGAAAAATGTATTTTTTTCTTATTTCATTTTTAAATGTGGGTTTGTTTTTTTTCAATCTGGAATTATATTTTGCATTGCTTTTGGATCTGATTGATTCAAATCCCTCTCAGCCAACCTGAGACTGACGGACAGAGGATCAAGGCTGCTCTCCAATCCCACTGTCTTACCAGCTGAACCCTTTCACCCAATGGGCTTTGCGCCCGAACTCTCTCAGCTCCTAATTGGTTCTGCTCTCAGAGTCACAGAATCTGGCTGTTACTTCCAGCATCCTAAGCTTCTGTTTTCTTTTCGCCTTGGAGTCTTCAGTTATGGTATACTCCTTTTCTGTTGGATATTAAACAAATATAGTTGTGGGTGTCATAAATAAATTAGCTATGGGAACTACCACAGAGAACATTCCAGACCATCCTTTCTGTAAATGGCGTTAAGCCTACGCATTTGTCTTTCGCTACAAAAAGCGGAGAGGAAGTCTGCTCCCATGAAATTTACGAAAACAAACCAGAGAACGTAAACAAATGGCTTGACGCGACAGTCCGGATGACCAAACATGACCTCCGTCACCAGTTCAGTGCACTACGTATAATCCATGCAGACAATCAGAACAGACACAATCGATACCCTGAACCTGAAACCAAAATCCTTCTCACACAAAAAAAAGTCAAGGCCAGTGGGCCATTGATTGAGGGAGGGGGGTAGCCCACCATGCCCCCGAATCCAGAAGAGCCGCACCCCCCTCTTTTGGCCAGCGAATCTCTGGAAGGAGTACCAGAGGGGACGCCAGCTGGGGACATCACAGGTGCCTGTGACAGGTATTTTAATTTTCACACGCAGACATATATCTATATATATCTATGTATATAAGCATTCTATGTATATAAATATATATGCATATATGTGTGTGTGTGTGTTTTTACACTGCCTTCTCAACAAACATAGAGGAATTTATTTCTAACCTCCACTAACCTCTCCAGCACAAGGGCAAATTTTTTTTTTCTTTGCATACAGACATGAACCCGTAGTTTTGAAAAGCAATTCATAGAGATCCTTGTTTAAATGGCGTAGAAATCCAGCACCTGATATGTTGTATAACCTGAATGAAGAAGTACCATCCATAGTTATACAGTCCTGTTCCAGTTCTGCTATGCCTCAGGAAGACTCACTGTGAAAGTAGGCCTCATACTATTTCGCAAACGGCAGATCTATAAACAGTGTATGTGCATGTAACACTCAGATTTGTATGGAGGATTCGGGCTGCCGCTAAGATAATCAGAAAGGGAAACTATGGCGATGGCTCAGTGCCATCACTGCAGAAACAACAGAGATTCATCCAGGAGTTGTGGATGAAAGTTCTCATGAATTTTTATGCAGCATATCTAAGTATAGATTTAGGCTGGACTTTCTGCGTAGGACAGCTTCTAAAACACTCACAGGAGCCAACATACATTATACATGACCTGATATGTATTGGAAACATGTAGCTTTGTCCTCAAACAGATACTTTATACACATTTAAAGTTTCATTGAATCTAGTTGTGAGTTTAGTAAGCTGTTATTAATTGAAACTGTCTTACTCTTGAAAATAGCCTTATGCTAAGTTCCTCTGGCTTTAAAAACATTTTAAAGCACACAATGACCTCATAAAGCTCCTTCTGACAGTATGTCAATGTTTCCATGTTAGCACATGTTGCCTTTAATACCATGAGACCTGTATTAGCATTAGCTTTCGTCCCCCCTCTTTCACTTTAAAACATGACATCAATATGGGGATCCAGTGGACACAAACAGGGCACACAAAAACGGCAGGGAGAATTCGAGGTGATCCGGGGTGTTTTGGTGATCAGCCGTCTTTGACTGTGGGATTGCAGCCCTAATAGGAGCAGTCCGGCGGGGGGGAGGGGCAGGCGCTCTGCCTCTGGTTCCACCCACGGCCAATCCAGCACGGCCAATTGTCGGCGTGCCCTTGGCGAGCCTCGCATGTTCAATAGGGTTCATAACTACCTCTCGGCCAAAGACATGGGATGCTTTGAATGCCTTTTCATCATTTCTGTTGCACAAAAGTAAGTCGCAGAGCCAATGACGGAAACCTGGAAAGATAAACGAGCCGGGTTTGCCGACGTGACCGAGATGCGGGGAACTTTTGGAGCAGAAGGGAACGTTTTGTTTCGGGTCTGCGAGGCTCCATGCGTCTGGCGGACACTGGGGTGGCTCTTTCGTCGACTCTGTTTTTGTGCATTGAAAAAGTGGAAGGTCGTGTCAAGGCGGATGTCTCTTACACAGTGAGAAGGCAGTGTAAATACAATGACAATGTGAGTCAAAATAAACACGATTGGGCCAGAAGGATGTGCCTAATGCCACAATTCAAATGGAACAATGCCTGACTAATGCATTTCTTTACAATTCCTCTGCGCTTCAAAGGCTATGGAATTGGGATGTATTCAACTCAGTGTTGGCTCAATATTGTTTCAGTGAATTGTTTTAGGCAGCAGTGCATTAGTGTGAACGTGCTCTGCCTTAAATATGCCAGCACCGTATTTAATTAATGTCAGAAATGAATTCTGTACAGTGACATGCAAACATACAGCAATGCAATAAGTGTTACTTTGTGCTAAAATGACACCTGAGAACAATCACATCATTAACAGGTGCATTACTTGTTGCTATTTTGATAACGGCATATCCATATCCTATGATTAACTTGTCATTTTTATCAGTTCAGAAATAACAGCTGTTAGGAAGAGATGCTAATGGCCCCTCCGGGATAACATGCGCATCTTATTTTGACTCACATGCACGTCTCACACACGTAGACGACTGCATGGCGTTCAGGGACCTCCGAGAAGGTAACCCTGAACAATGCAGCTCTCTGACGCTGAGCTCACAGTCACCTGGTCTTCAGCTGCTCCCGGCTGAGTGTACGTCTATTTGCATAATTAAATTTGTCTTCCAGAGGGATATGATATGCTGGAAGGCACCTCGTTGCTAAACGAGGAGGATAATTTAGAAGAGGACGACGAGGGGAGCTCGCTGACCTATCAGGAACTGGAGTCGGTGCGTGGGGAGGACGTGACGTGCAGCCAGCCCAGCACCAGCTCCACGGTGACGGCCGTGTCTGTGCCACCGGCATCGCCCCCCGCCTTCAGAGTGCCCCCCAGTTCAGCCCCGCCTCCCGAGCCTCAGGTCCCGCAGGCTCTGCAGGCCTTCAAGGAGTCGGCGGGCATGGTGGCAGCCTTCAGCATGCAGTGGAAGGACGAGATCTCGGCCATGCGCTGCGAGCTGGCCGAGCTGCGCCGGGATGTCTGCGGCGAGCTCAAGACCTTCAACAGCAACTTCTTCAACTTCACACGCTGCTACAACATGTGGGCCCTGTGCCGAGAGGGTGGGGCTGCTCCCCCCGCCGCCCCCCCTACCGCCACCGCCACCATCGGTCGCATCTCTGTGGGAACACAGGCGGGCACCAGCGGCCTAGTCAGGCAGAACACCACAGATGCCTCCGTCATGTGCCAGCCCGAGTCGCTCCCCTTCAGCCCTGGGGATGTGGCGGACGCACCCTGCATCAAGGACCCCGAGACCCCCGACGAGGGGCCCGCAGCCCCGGACAGCCCCCACAGCTCCCGGCCCTTTGAGGACTCCGTGTGGGATGGGAGGAAGCAGCGGGCACGGCGGCGCTCTGGAGGCAAGCGGAGCTCCAGCCTGGAACTGTGGAGCAGGAAGTACACCAGCGGGCCCATGTCATACCTGTCACTGTCATTCTGATCGCTCAGCCTGAGACCTGGGAAAGTGAGGCAGACATTTCCCAGAATGCATTGCTTTCAGTGGGAAATGACATTAATGCTCACAGGGAAACAGAGAAAAGTCTGTGTTGACGGGGGGAAGGGGGACGGAAAGGGAGCCCCTTTATTCTATGCAGACAAACTACTATTAGTGTTACATCGAAGAGCTGCTATTGTAGATCAGTAGAGGCATGAGTGTAGAAAGCGACGAGATCCAATGAAATGGCCCCAAAACGTGATTGCACTTTTTCTTACCCGCCCTGGTCATGTCAGTCCCTTAAAGCGGGAGAGCCTCTCTGGGTGCCCCACCCCCCCCCCCCCCCCCCCACTCTGCACCGATTGGGCACAAGGATACAGTTCAGATAAAACAGACCCCTCATGGAAAGGTACTTTATGTCCATTTATATTGAAAAGTAAAACTAAATTATTATGAAGTATATTTTGCTGGTGATGATGAGATATTGTAGATTGTACTGGAGGATATATTTATATGCCATTTTCATATATGTAATTTTATTCATATAGTGTGTACTTTACAACTATATTATTTTCCCTGATTTTCATATAATAGATATAGTACATAGAATTACATTTTTCAGAAATTTGTATTATATATACAATATATTTAGTTTTGTTAAATACAAATGTTTAGTTTTGGATTTCATATTTTGCCATAAATTTCATTTTTCATATGGGTAGGGTAAGTAACGCCCTGAGTGTTATCATATGGGATCATTTCCTTTTATTTTGGATTCTGTGCATCTCATAGAACTTTTCTGACCTAGAGTGACCCATATGTGATACCAGCTTATCTGGTATCACTGTGTCAGTCAATCAGATGGATCAACAAAATTTAAAATGTTTGATAAATGGATAAAAACACACTGCCAGTTGTATATTATTATGTCAATGCAATTAGAAAATAAAATGAAAAAGTAAATTGAACAGAATATGATCAGCGGTTAAACTCATGCTGAAACACATGTTGTGTTAGGTTATCTTTGTCAGGGTGCCTGAAAGTCAGCTTTATCTATATATATTTTAAATTAATTGTAAATCCTCGGGCGTTGACTAAGTAACCAAATATTGATAATATGAAGCCTTGCAGGTGTTTGGCATCCAGTTCAGTTTGTCATTCAGAACATTTCACTTAAAACATCTGCTTTTTCTGCGTTATACTGTGAAACTTTTAATTATGTTAAACTCATTTTTGGAGCATTTCCAGTAGAAAGCAGAAATAGTTTATCCAACTGATCAAACCTGTAGTGTTTATGATAACTATTTATCTGGGTTATAAAATAACAACTATTTATCAGTATCATTTTTCATGTATACATGTATTTCATTTATATAAAATAAAATAAAAAATAAGCCAATAATTGATGATCTATTTTCCCAGAACAGTTAGAAGTCGGTTTATTAGTAATTAATTATTTACTGTGAAAATGAACATAGCAGGTAATAATTGAATATGTTACAAGGCAAAAGCACCAACCACAGCAAAATAATAATAATAATAATTATTATAATAGTAATAATAATAATAATAATAGTGATAAAGCAACACTCATCGTCTTTGTGAGCACCGTAATGACCTCACATTGTTAGGGTCGTGCCCCCTTTGTGTGTTTGTTGGGGGGGGTTGCATGTCCACCCTGTGTCCATGTGCTTTTCCTTGGCATTCACTGGTTTTCTTTCCACATCCCAAACAGGCAATTGGTGTGTTTAAACTGCCCTCTGATAGACCAGCATCCCCCTCCCAGTACTGTGCCCTGTGAGTCATTGGATGGACTTCAGTCTAACCGGAGTCCTGCAGTTATGAAGTAAAATTAGCAATGTTAATCAACTTTAATAAAAAAAAAAAAAAACACAGATGCTAATAATAGAGAAGTGTAAGACTAACTTTTGCACATTAATTAATGCAAATTATGAAAAAACACACACACATTTAATTTTTATTTGTCTGTGTGTCACTGGTATTTTCTAAGGATGGACATTCAGGAGATCATGTACTTTTCTCTTTTTTTGAATGTCTCTACTTGTGTTCATGTTCATGAAGTTTCTGTATTTGTGATAAACAGCTTATTTGTATTGTATATACGTGTAATAGTTTTGTGTAGACCATTTTTTCATTTAGATATGTGTGTGTAGATTATATGGCTGATTAATATGTGTACCTAAATTCCCCTTGTATTTCATCAGCGTAAAATGAAGATCTCATTTGGTAAAGCTCTGCTGTAAAATCGCCAAAGTGTGTAATAGTGTTGTCTTGATTACCAAGGCAGTATACTTTCTGTCCATGCATCCAAAGCAAACCTTGCCCTCTAAATAAGACAGGCACCTCCCTGAGTCCCCTTGATTCCATCCAGTGTAGGTTCCCTTGAATTTTCAGTCATTGAATCCCCTGCTGTTTGAGCCCGCTCCAACATCATGGATGCATGGTGCTTACAGCACAGAAACCTAGCCTTCCTTTTTCTAACCAATCTCATGGTTTCTCAACCCCTGATGAATAAGAGCTGGACACTGTTTCACTCAGCTGAGCAAAATAACTTCATGGTTTCAAAGTAGCACCTGCAGAACTATTCATCCCGATCCGCCCAAGTCCGCCGCTCAGTGGA
>JAODJW010000039.1:8177454-8190097 GCA_026777045.1 Hyperopisus bebe | reverse complement strand
CAAAATAACTTCATGGTTTCAAAGTAGCACCTGCAGAACTATTCATCCCGATCCGCCCAAGTCCGCCGCTCAGTGGAGGTCTTCAGATTTTGTCACTCCTTCTGTCATTCTTCATTGAAAGCACAAAAGCTGCAGGTGAAGCTGTTCATTCAGTGACCAATAGACTTGTGGTTAAAGATTACGGCTGCTTTCTGTTGTAAAGCTTGGGAACCTGATCAGAAGAGGATGAACAGCAGTAGCCCTTCATGGTCAAGAAATCAGATCTCCCCTTTCACCTCCCCAAAAATAAATTCAAAATTGAAACAGAATACACTCTGAAAACCAACTTGTGTCATTGCAGACATCACATACCACAGCTAGCAGTTGAGCAGCTAATTTATAAGTTATGTGGTAGTATGGACCTAGCAGGCACTTAATGGTAACGTGAGATCTGCTTTTGCTTTCTTGGGGGAATCATTGTTTCTGACTGCCAAACTGACTGTGCTGCCATGGACTTGATTCTTTTGATGGCACCCCCCCCCCACCCCATACTCAGGAGGACCTACTCCAACAGATCATCAGGTGTGTCAAGAGCTCACTGTGTGATTTCTTCTTTTTTTCCAAAAGCAATACACTGAATAACAAATGATGTGTACGGCTCTCATTCAAGCATGGAAAGGACCACTAAGAATCAAGAAAATCAACAATGTGCACAAGGCATACCCTTAAGAATATCAGCCTCTATTAGTGTTCAGTACATTTAATATGGACTCCAGTTTTATGTTGGAATACAAAATCACTGAAGCGCTAATTAGCCATCTCCTCATAGAAGGTGATGATGAATGTGGATTTCTTCATGAAAAAATTCCCCCTGTTCTTGGGGATAAGAAAGAATATTGTAAAAAAATTGAAGGTGGTTCCCACCTTTTATGCTCCTTATGGGGGCAGAAAACTTCTGATGTAAAGGTGCTGAATTCGAGGAGAGCAACCATTCAGTTTATGATGTTGCAGCATCGCATTCATTTATTCTATGCAAGTCTTTCGCTTCTTTGTTTTTGGTGTTTACTGAAAAGCCTTCAGGCTTCTTAACGTCCTGCAAGAGAGAGGTGATCAAACGTGAAGGTTTCCCAAGAATGATGGCAAAAGACTTTACTATGTTCAAGTCTCCCTCTTATGTTGCCAAAAATGCTCACCAGGGAACGCCCTTTTATTGCTTAACGTTGTGATTCGCCTCGGGACAGAACAGCGCAGAGTCATAAGTGATCGTGCACAGAGGTGACTTTAAAAACACTGGAATGCAGCCCCACACAACAGAAACCAGTTAGTGAAGTTATGTAGTGTACTGAAACAAGGAATCAGGAAGACTCGCACAGAAAGATCCAATGGGATCCAAAAGGGTGTTAAAATGGGCTCCATTAGCTGCAGTTTAACACTGGATTCCAGGTCACTGCCCCTTTTACTTTCATTGGAGCAGCTCTCCTTACTTCTTTGGAACACAGCACTTAGAACCTGCAGACCTGTGAAAGCGCCATCCCAGTACTAAGTACTGAGCATGAGGCCACCCAGGGCATCTCTCGTATTTTGTATCAAATAACTTTTTAAATCATGAGGCATACAGCATACACAATGCCTGTATGACAGCTGTACAGCAGCTTGTGGCATTTGACACGAGCATCTATAGAGGGTTATACATGCAGCATACATTAACCAAAAAAAGCCGTGCTTGCAACCTGCCATTTGCACAGCATTGGCTGGGGTTTATAATGTTAGTTATCTACAGTAGCGGCCAAAATTGTGGAAACACCTAGCATTTTGGCATTACACTTTATGAATTACTACACGAATGTTGCCGGTAACGTTTCTAAACAATCAAAGAATGTTTACAAATAACGTACACTGGATGATTAAATAAGTAACTGGAGTAACAAATAAAGTTCTGCAATCTCTAAAAATTGGAAGCATTTCCACAATTTTGGCCACTAGTGTAAGTTCAAAGGAAATGTAAACTAATCATCATGTGAACAGGATACAGGCAGTAAATCTTTATAAGAACCCATATAAAATGCAGTGTCATTTGTTCTTAGGTTCACTGATTTTTTTTTTTTTTTTTTTGTGGTGCTTATTAATCTTTTAATCTTTTAAATGCATGATATATGTCGAAGAAAGTACTCATACACTCATGATATTATGTCTTCAAATAAGTGTTTTTTTTTGTTTTTTTTACTGAGCAAATAGAAACGTATACAAGCTGGAGATGAATGTAAGGTATTGACGGTGCTGTGAATGTGCTCCACCTCTGTATGTGAGCCCGCACACTGAGAAGCATCTCTTTGGCTTTGCCCATCTGCCTGCTTTCCATTTGATTCATTTACTTATTCTTTCCTTCAGGAGGGTAATGTATCCTCCTCTTGATGTTGATGCTAAATGTGCTGCTTCAGTGTGACGCTGTCAGTTGTTAAAATGTCTTTATATGCCTTATGTATCCTTTTTTTCAATATAAAAATTATTCAAAGAATGTTTTAAGGTGGTTCTGTTTTAAGGGCGTTTCAATGGTTCATCTTGATCTGAGTCGGGATCACAGCTTTACTCTGGCTATCTTCAGTCATATTGGCAAAACTGACATTAGACTGGTTAGACAGCCATTGTGTTTATGCCTAAAAAAATAAAAACCTTTGAGTGAGTGTATAAAGCACCCCATACACATCCACACACCCCTGTGACCACAATACATAGCATGGGATAGGAACAGTGTTGAGCATTGCTCCTGTGTAAATGCCTTCTCCTTGTACTAAGTGATAACCCTCTTCTCATTTTAGGCGCCCGTAGCTTAGCTGAGGGCCATAAAGCGTACGGTAGGTCTGGTAGGGCTCCCTTTTCTTACAACGTTTTTTTTTCAGTGTCGTTACCTCATCTGTTCTCACTGTCTCTGTCCAGTATGGATATACAATGAGGAACACAGGCTTCGAAATCCCCATAACCAAACAATATCCTCATAAGGGCTGAAAAAGTAAGATGATACCCATAAGTCAAGTGCTGCTTCTGCTAGAAATCTATACAGCATGAGCTCTTTACTCATTACCACCTGCAAATTATTGCATCAGAATTATTCTGGTATCTGAACTACCAAATAAGAATCAGAAGCATGGATTTAGAGCAGTGAATAATAAGGAGTTTACTATTACATTTATTTAAAAAAATGTTTTACAGTGCATTTGGCTGTCATGAAAGGTCAAACTAAGAAAAATAAGAAAAGGAAGATCTGTCTGCATAGCACCTGCGTGTATGTGACACTCTTGAAATGCAGTAAAAGGAGGATGCTGAGGGAGCGTTAGCCAGTCCCACATGTTGTGTTCACACTCGTCTTTTCATGGAGCCATTATTTGGGTGTTCAGTTGTAAGACTTTGTTTTTGTTCTCATAAATTGCATCATATTGTTTTTATAGTTTTTACCTGTGTTTGTATGTATTTATATGCTTTGTTTCTAACTCTCTTTTGAAATATAAAATCGCAACGTTATTATTATTATTATTATTATTATTATTATGCATTTATACTATGTTCTTTGTTTCATTTTCTTTTATTTTTGTTTTATTGTTCAGTTTTTGGGAACATAGAAAAAATATAACAAATGTGTTATCTCTCCTTCATGGGAATTTGTGCAGATTTTAGTGAATATATATAAAGAAAATTACAAAACAACTCTGAAAGAAGATGACTTGAACCATACTAGAAAGCAGCTCTTGTTTTTAAAGGCTTATGCTGTCCCATGCAAATGTCATTTACAGTAAAGGAAGCTCACAGAAGAAAAAAGTATGTTTTTAATATGTAATATATGAGAATTGGACTTCCAACTGGAAAACAGTAGCCTATTTGTATTCAAGATATTTTTCAGTAAGCATACACGTAATTGGATGTCAGGAAGTATTTGGACACATACACATAAGTGCTGGCTAATGTGTACAGTCTGTGATGTTACCATCACACGCCCCTGTCATGTAAATATTAAGTGTTATGTGTTGGCTGGCTGCACCTACACATGTAGCATGTTTTGAACACGCAGGCGGAGGAGGAGTTTCAGACCGGTCTTACGTGATTTCACTGAATGATGGAGGGAGTCCCAGATCCGTGTTAATTTGTCTGAAGCTAAATATGCTTTGAAAGCGAATGACTGTGCTGAGCTATGGCCTGATGATCGGTTTCACGCAGGAGAGTTAGAGTCAGAGAACTTGCCCCCTATGAGGACCTCATCTCTGTATTTGTATATCTGTGTGCACAAGGGAAGTCGCTCAGTCTTTGTTCTTCTGGGGCTCCATGGGAGATGTGAGCCATCGCTCACACCCCTCTAGCTTTGAAAGGAGAAAATCAGCCCCAAAAGGTTCTGCTGGGACTGTCTGGGGCAGCACACCTTTGAATCTCGTTGAGGCCCGCCTGAACATGGTGCCATCTCGCCTCATCTCAGCTGAGGCCTCCTCGATCTGGTGGAGCACAGATGTATCTGCTGTGCTCTCATTTATGGGCGAGAGATATTTAAACTTCTATTATGTAAACTTCTATTAAGTGTTACTGCCTTATTTTGGCCAAACCTCAAATCTGTAAAATGAGATTTTCATGAAACGCTGCTAACATGACTTACATTTTAACACAGTAGGAGCTTTACTTTGTTTTTTTTATTATTTATTCATGATCCTCCAACACATTGAGCCTTATTATCTGGCAGTGAGTTCATGCCTTTCATCCTTTGACTTGATAGCTGACTGGACATTGATACTTAACGTCTGACCCCTGACCTTCTAGATATCTTTTCTTTTATTTCATACACATTTCTCACCACAATATATGTTGTAGGATTTCCACAAGTAACTTAAGCTGGGACAGGACCAGGGAGGTAAATATATATTGTGTGTTAATCTGTATGAAGAGACCAGTAACTTGAATTTGGTCTTGGCAGATGTCAGTGGACAATGTTGAATAGATTTTTTTGGAAGTTTGCAGTGTTTCCTTGGGAAAGGGTATGTAGGTAAGGCTTAATGATGATCTTTTTCCGGTTATCAGAAATTTTCCCTTCCCATGGAAGTATGTGCAGGCAATCAGTGAGCAAACTGAGCTGTAGATAAGGTGACCACTGACACGTGACACCATGTTTACTCCTGGCGGAAAGTGTAGTATGGGAAAGCACTCAGTGAGCAAACTGAGCTGTAGATGAGGTGGCCATTAATACGTGACACCATGTTTACTCCTGGCAGAAAGTGTAGTATGGGAAGGCACTAGTACTGATCATCTATGCCTTTGCTGCATTAGTAATAATTAATATGATATATTCTATATCTTTGAAATCTCTGCACTTTGTCACTATTACCGCTAAACCTTGCTGAAAATCATGTCTAGTTGGAATTGTGCTTTTGTTTGAAGATTTAAAGAAAGAATTACATTATATTACTGAATACCACTGTGTAAGAGAAAAGTATATTTTATCAGACAGGATTTTTTTTAGAGTTTCGGTCTATTGGTTTCTGAGGAAAGAATCCCTTGAAATATCAGGTCGCTGTTTATTAAATATTTCCCAGAACTGTGTCATTAAGAAATGAAATTTATGTATGTGTAGCCTGATATGCATTTTTCTAATTCATTGCATAACATCAAATCTCAACTGACGTTTTATATGAATATTATACTGGCTTCAAAAATAGTTTTAAGGTAATCCAGGTGTTGCATTTGATGCAATGTCCAAATGTGATACATTCTATAATATGAAGGATTTTTAGAAGGAAGACACACAGAGTTTTGTCAGAAATGTCTGTCAGTAATTTTTCTAAACCAAAATAACGCATGTTGTGTGTGTCACTAAAAAAAAGTGTGATTTGCAGTCTTACAGATCGACAGATGGTAAAAGCGGGCTGGTTTCAAACAGGGCTAATTTTCCTCTTACTTCACTAACAAAAAATATAAAGCACCATATATTTTAAAAAACAAATATGATTATACATCAAAATGCTAAACATGTGAAGAAGTAAATTTGGAAATAAGTGAAACACAAAAAAAGAAAATGAGAAATGGAATAAATATAATTTACCCTGAGTATAGAACTTAGGGTTTAACTTCAGCCAATGAGCCTTATATAATTTTATTTATTTATTTTTTTAAAAAAAGCCCTTTTTAATTGTCTGCTGCATTTATTCATTATAGATTGGCTATCCATACAAGATGGGTTATGTCAAACAGTCTAACGGAACAGATCATGTTTTTATTTTATCTAAACAACATGGAATTTTATATTATACAAAACAATCAGGAACCAATACTCAAATAGCAGTGAGCATGCATTCGATCAGTTGCAAGCAATTACTGATATTCACTGCAGTGCAATAAGGAGCACTAATATGTGTACACCAGTTTGCTTCTGACTTATCCTGTATCTGCGTGAGCTCGATGTGTAATGCACATCATGTGCAGGGAACTTTGAAATCTAAAACTCTTTGTGCTGCCCTTGGTAGAGCAGTCGAGCAGTCAGTGGCTTGGCTTGAGTAAATAATGGAGGCTTTTATATAGCGTTTTATGATGCATTTGTGATTAAACAAGCTGAAGTTTTCTTCAGCAGTCATGAAAATGATTATGTTATTCATCGTTACTGCGTAGACAGGGTGCTGTTTTGTTATAGTTTTGTGGGGCGGTAATTGATGTGTGGGAAGCCTGCTTGTGTGCAGTTTGATTCTGTCCGCTGTGAAAGTGCACAGCGCTGCACGTCATAAGACTCGCTGTAGCTGCTTAATTATGTCTGGTGTTGCAGGATCAATTTAAAGAGTGGAAGTAGTCCTGGACGTTGGTTTCAAACAGACAAGCAGGTAAAGAAGCAAACAAAAATATACAAAAACATAGATCAAACGGTGGGAACAATTACTGTGGCTATCACAGGAAAGGTAACTTTATTGGCAATGGCGAACTGGAAAATTAAAACAATCATTTTTGCACCACCGTTTTATGTTCTTTTTATACTATTACTGCTATTTTAAACTCCATGCCCAGGAGATTTAATTAGGCCTGAGATCTGGAGCTTGATTACAAGACCATGTTTAGGTCCCTTAGGTTTTCTCAGCAGATGTCTATCACGGGCTGACAGACACAGCCACCAAGTGTTTCTCAAGTGTTTTTGTGAAAAGCTTGACTTCTGAGTCTGGGTGGGGGGTGTGAATGTACATCCCCAGACATCTTGTTTCTTAAGTCTATGCCACATATGTGTGTTTTAGTTTATTATTAAAGGCCGTGTATTTGGTGCGAAAATGTTAGGAACCACAGAACAAGAATTAACACATAAAATATACATTTTGGTACTAATGAGCATACATGTTTATTTTGGCATAATGAGAGCCTGGCTGGAAGGCAAGAGCATTTGATTACTTTGATTTGTTTTTGTATTGTAGTTATTGTACAACGTCATACAGAACGACAGTGCTTAAATCTGTCTTACCAGTAATCTCCTGAGATAGTTGTTTTAAAATCCCAGCAGTTTTAACCAGAAAATAAAATGGCAAAAACAAAGTATTATTTTCCAAGCCTATGTACAATTGAGACAGATAATGCACAAATAATACAGAATGAGACATATCATATAAGCATACAGCTAACAAGGAACCAACTTGGGTGCAGCTGCTAGGCTGAGCTAACAATGCATGACCAGTAACAAGTGCAAGGTAGCATAGGCTTATATAGTCCTATTGAGCTACATATTGTACTAACCTAAAAGTTTATTGTGCATGTGGCTAAAATATAATATACTCCAAGTGGTAATAACAAAGGGCTGTTCCTCACATTTCTCTTAGTTTTATAACTCATCTGAGAGAGTGACAAATTAGTATCTATGAGTACTCAGACTATATTAAGCTAACAAACTCATAGCCCTACACCCACAGCAGTTCCAGCACTCCATGCTGCTTATCAATCATTTCACATTTCACGGTCCATAACTGTGCCCCCCCCCGGCCCCATCCCACATATAAAAAGAGCTGCTTCAGCCTGAGCGGCTGCCATTCAGAGTCATGACAGCCTCACGTACTCCCAACAAGATGCAATAAGATGACAAGATGGTCAGGTGGCTGAGCTCTTGCTCAGACCAGCTGCCGTGGCGATGGTAGTAGGATTTGGCTTGAAATAGTCCTGTAGAAGGGCAACTTTAGAATAGAAATGTATTTTTCTTCATTTCTCCTAAGGGATAACAGGTTTCCCTGTTCTGTACCTTTTAAAACTAAGGGGAGAGTCTTTGAGCACTTTTTTTTTCTTTATGAGACTCTATTCATCGTTATTTTTGAACTGAATTTGCTCCCTTTTGAGTAAGCAGAGAAATGCCACAGATTGACACTTAGGGTTGTACCCTCTTATTCTCTCTCAGTGCTACACTATCCGCCACTATCCGTAAGTGATGTAAATTCCCTGTGTCCTCTCAGTCGACTCAAATGTCCCTCATTGTACCCTGTTGATGTCGCGTTTCTCCTCCATTTGGCTGGTCTGTATTTATATGTATGACGTTTCTCATTGTTATATTTTGTGGTTTGAATTTTGTGTTAATGTCAAAGCTCATGCAAAGAAATGTACCATTATGAGGAGCTGATATGTCGACGTGATTATGTCAGTCTGTCGCTCGATCAGTGTGTCTACCTTCACTTTACCTACCATTTGTTATGGTGACTTACACATTTGTTTGGTTACAGTTGGTTTTCTTTCCTTCTCGTTTTTGTGTCGGGATTTTTGAATGTTTATCCGTATTGTTTTCGGTACAGTCTTTAATCGAATAATTTAATAAAATATTCATTCACCTATCCACCTGTCATTTAGTCATCCATACATCTATTAGTTCTTTTGTATTTGTACACCATTAAGATGTAAATTTCATATATATATATATATATATATTAAAATAATATATATTATAATATATATATATTAAAAATGTACATAAAGCATTCAAAAAATGTAGGCCCTAGGTACCCACCCCATCAGTAGTGTGATGAAAAAATTATATTATGCATGCAATAGACTTCACAAAAAAAAGCATTATCGTCCTCTGAATAATGCGAGGATAAGTGGGCCCTCGGAGAGCTTTGCACTTTTATAAGTATCCCTGGACCAGAAGATTCGCATGCTTGTTAATACCTCATTGTGATGTACACTGTCCTTTATCCAGAGCCTGTCAGACCACAGCAACTCACATGGAGCACTGTGGTATGGCCCATGTTTCGCTGTTCCCATAACACTCCCGGAATGTTATGTGAACGTTCTTCGTGAGCTGGGAGCAGTAGCCCTGTCAGGCTGCCAGAGCTCAGTACGGAACAGAACTGGGTTTACAGTTTCTTTAATGTCTTCCATACATGTCAATGTTGTTCTTTCAGGGGAAAAAAAGCAATGAAATGAGAGAAAGTAGCAATGACTCATTTATATGTAAATGTCATCCGGAGATGTTGTATTTTCATTGGAGCGATCCAAGTCAGTCTGGCACTAGGGTAGACGTGGGAAGTCTGGGGACCTGAGTCAGAGCAGCCCACCTGTCCTTGCTAACGGCTGTCACCTGCTCTTCACAGGCATCCAGTTTCGTCTGCCCGCCCCCTGTGGTACCGAGCGGACCCAGCCTCAGCCACAGACGCCCCCAGGTAAGACATGCCGCCCCCTACAGGCTCCCACGCCTTAAATCAGGTGACATTAAAGTGACCAACATGCTGGTTAGGGTCTGCGCTTTCGCTGGCTAAAAACTCATTAACCTCTGCTAAGATGTTTATTCATTGGCCAGCTGGGAGGCGTTTGAGACCCCGCTAACAAGGCACTCGTGGGGAATAGGCTATTCATCCAGCACGCCTCGGAGGACTGTTTTATGTCTGTTAACTACAGTAGCATTTATGTAGTTTTCACGGCTTAATTACCACCTCAAGTTGCCTATCTGACTGTATTGCTAACATAGAGATGCTAATGGCTCCTCTGATGTCTAAAACCAATATCATTTCACACACTGTGCTCCCCGTGGGCGGCCCCTTGTATACCACTCGCACATGGTCTCTGGTAGCTTGGATACACTCCGAAATTATTAGCTTTTCTCTGTCCAAAGAAAGTAAGGAATAGAGAGTTAGACAAAAAGTGAAAATGCATCCAAAAGCCTAAGTTTCTGCGGGAAGGTTTGTCCATTGCAGACATTGAGAGTTTCAGAGAGAGGTGCAGATAAAACGTATTATTTCAAGACCAGACTGACTTTCTGCTGTGTTTATTTGGGGGTTTACTGTATGCTTTTTTTTGTTTTTTTAAGTTATAACATTAGGCAGCTCGTACAGCGTAAGGGACGGGTGTGTGTCACCAGTTCAGAGGCCTGTAATACAGGGGATGATACCCAGACTGTGATGAATGATAATCACACACACTCCATAATGCTGTGCCACATGCTCCTGAACTAAGATGTAGCCTTCCTCCTCATGAAGAAGGGAAGCCCAGGTGGGCCTGGACGTAACAGTATATGAAAGTGCGAGAAGTTTAAAAGTATGTCATATAAATCCACATATAAATATCGTCTGTCAGCTACTACACCTGCAATTGTGCGTGTGATAAACCTAAAGATTGCTGTTTCATTTATGGTTACATTGCATTTATTTATTTAGCAGATGTTCCTTTGCACAGTAATGTGCAAGCGAGACTGATAGTATACTACAACCATACTGCTGTCAAGGAAACAACTGACCAGCAGAAGCACTAGTCATGAGCGTCTGAGAGTAGAACATGTCTGTAACACAGTTTCCATCGTATTTACTCAGGCTACTATATACAAGTGATTAAGGAACGATTCAGGTATGCCAAATAAATGGTGTGGATCTGCTCGTTTTGGAACATGCTGGCTGCGATAGCGAATAAGGCTATACACACACCCCTGAGGACAGCCTGTTTGTGAGAAAATTACATTGTGAGTTAAGTTTGTGTGACAATTTGTGAAAATCCCAGCATGTTTTCAGTGTAGAAAAATCAAAGCATGCGTGTAACATACACAACATAGAAATATTCAGCTAACAGCTGTTTTACACAATATATGCCACTTAATATATTACAAGAAACATCACTAAAATATATTATAGGTTATTTTATCCTGGTCTTATGGGAAGTGGGAGACAGCCTCTGGCATGAGGTGCGTTTTCATACTACAGCTGCTTCAGTAACACACTTGTATGTAATATTGTGCCTGATAAGATGAACAATGTTAGCCCATCACATAATATCCTCAGACAAATACAGCAATTCATTTAAATCTATTTTCCTACTGAATAGTAGAAAGCTTTAATTGAGACAAGGTGTGACTGCCTGGTGTGTAATATAACCATGTTATGAGAGACAATAGCTTTCATTTGAAATCATAGCTGTTCTCAAAATTTCACCCTTTCTGTGCATGAAGACTTGAGATGCTGTCTGGGTGCCTGTTTGTTTTCATTCATATTGTATGAAGGAGCTGGGCATCATGTGACTTGACAGTGCCATTGTCCTTTAAAGAATAAAACCACCACTGTCACCATGGGGATCTGATAATTGTCTGCTATGACAGAGCTCCAAATTTTGAAGGGAAACTGCTGGATAAAGTGCCATAAGAACCTCAGTGAAGGCGATAAAGACATTTCAGACTCTTTGTTCAAACCTCTAATGGGTCGCGCCTTGCAACTGAGGTTGAGCTTTATTTGGAATTTTTTGTCAACCAATTCTGTATGTTGACATGGTAGCCATACATACCATTTCCATCCTGTAAGAAGTAAAGTTGGGTGTGGTTGGATGACTGTCATTCAATTATTATTGAGGTCTAGGACTGTTGTCCCATTACTTACAATCAATAGACAGTTTGATGTATTTATAATCAAACCCCTGAGGACAGCCTGTTTGTGAGAAAATTCGTAACCAAACATTTTTTTCCCATCTGAGGCACTGTATTTTCTCTATATTCTCTACTTCATTCTCCAGTTTTATTAAATAGTACTTTGCAGTGGGGCCATGGTGGTACATTGGAGAGCGCTGTGGCCTCACACCTCTGGGACCTGGGTTTGAGTCTCCACCATGGCTCCGTGTGTGTGGAGTTTGCATGTTCTCCCTGTGCCGTCTTGGGGTTTCCTTTAGGTACTCTGGTTTTCTCCCATAGTCTGAAAACATGATGAGGTTAATTGGAGTTACCAAATTGCTCACTGGTGTGCATGTGTGAGTGAATGGTGGCATTGCAATGGGTTGGTGCCCCACCCTGGGTTGTTCCCTGCTTTGCACCTATAGGATCCAGACAACCTGGCAACCTTGAAAATGGATGGATAGAATACTCTGTTGTTTGCTAGTAGAGTTGCCATTAATCCAAACAATTTATCATGTTTCTTAATTAATTTGTGATTCTAAGAAAGGAGCTGATTAATCATACTTCAGGCAGTCAGACAATGACAGAAGAAGATGTCATTTGCTAGATAATTTTAGTTAATGATATTGATGTGCCTGCATATATATATCTATATATACATATATATATATATATATATATCTATCCATCCATCCATTGTCCAACCCGCTTATCCTACTGGGTCGCGGGGGGTCCGGAGCCTATCCTGGAGGCAACGGGCACAAGGCAGGGAACAACCCTGGACAGGGGGCCAGCCCATCGCAGGGCACACTCACACACCAGTCACAC
>JAODJW010000039.1:8154570-8170477 GCA_026777045.1 Hyperopisus bebe | reverse complement strand
GCTAGTTTATTTGGGGTTTCCACCCTTACATATATATATATTTCCAAAAATGTCAGCGAGCGCTAAAACGTCGGTGTAATTTCCCGGGGTTTCCACGATGAAATAGGTCGAGCGGTGGGAGATTGGCGATGCGAACGGAAGGCGCCCCCCCACGGCCCGGAGGATTACTGAGCGCGGACGGTACCGGTACACTGACCGGAGGCTGGGAACCCCTGTTGTAATGGATGGCAAAATGTTTAAATAATTTGGGGTATTTCTTTCGGAATAAGCTAGATGCTTCAAGCTATTACATTTTTTTTTTTTTTAAATGTTACACAGAATAAAAACTTTCAAATACTCTTTCATCCGTGTTAACACAGTTGTCGCTAGAATTCGTCTAGGTATTCACCTGTTGTGGCACGCTGATATTTCCTATTTGATGTTAGTTATAATTTTGTGTCATGTACTGTTTATTGTGCATATGGTGTATTTGTAATTTTGTCCAGTCTTACCAACACAGTTTTTTAAATGTAAACCCCACAATTATTTATTATAATTGTACATGACAAACTCTCCAAATGAAAATGGCGCAGAGGTGAGCAGCTTGTTAGCTCTCCAAAATTTCTTTTTTCTTCAAATTATGTCATGCTACTATTTACCATACAGACCATACAGAAAACTGCATTTTCTGTATGGTTGAAGATCTGTCTGGTCTTTATTCATTTAATTGTCGCTGTAGATCGCTGGATAATTATCTCTCATTTATTCCTCAGAAAGAAAATTGGGAGAGCTGTTGCCTGGACCAACACCCAACACTGTGAAGCCTGGAACCTGTGGGACGAGGTGATCAACTAGGGAGAAGTTGTGGAAGACTGCTCAACAGCGACACCCCCCACTGTCCAGGTTGGGGGGGATAAGGAGGGATTGGGATGGGGTACTGATTTGGGTAAGGGAGGGGTAAGTAACTGGAGGGAAGAGTGTGGAAACGCCGTGTTTCCCCTAGGTTTACAGCTTTTTTTGGGGGGGGGGGGATGTTTGTCTTGACCTGCAAATACATTAACTGTTAGGCTTTAAAAGTGATAGCTGATAGCTTAAAATAGTTATAGTTTAAAGCAGAAAATCTCATTGTGAAATGTATTTATTACCCTGTTCATTTTTGTCTGCTTTTGAGGTGGTTGACGCAACATATTTTCTGACGCACGCTCTCTATCCGCTGGTGGAGTGTACTTACCTGTGTGTGCGTGCACGTGTTTGTGTGCGCGCATCGGGGCAGAACTCCGCCATGCGTGATACAGAGAGCAGAGGGGAATTATAAACGCGTGACTGTGTAGAGACAAAAATGACAAGCTGTTGTGTAAATAAGATAAATAACTTAAGGCTATTTAGTTTGTTTAATAAAATGACAATGTATAGACGTGTTCTATAGGAAATGTAACCTTAAATGACTTCTGTGATCTGGCGCTATATTGAAAGTAAAATTAAATAAAATTAACTTGACCTTCAAGGGGGGGGGGGGGGGCGCCCCCTAATATAATGGTAGGGGAAACACTGAAATTGTGTCTTTATCATCTGTGTGATAAAACATCTTTTGGCTGGAGTCAGGCAACCATGAGGGAAGCTCGGCTGTGATCACCATTACAGTCCATGTGATATAACACAGATTTGCACTGTAAATTTTGTCAGTATACTGAAGGCTGTGTGTATGTCACACAGCAGGATAACGCACAGTGGAAAATCAGACAGTGACTTTCAGAGTTTGACATTTGAAATCTGATAAATGATGGTTCTATTGCTTGGGTGCAATTTACAATATGTACAGGAAAACCAGGCAGCTGGCCTAGAAAGACACAGAGCTGCAGAGTTGAGAGATCTCCTTCAGCAGCCTCCCTGGTAAGGGAATGCTAAGTGAAGGCCTCGCAGGCCGGGTCGTTCTGCAGGAGGACTGGAAACAAGTCATATGAATTTACGGCTTTAGTTGGAGTTTCACTGTGTGCCTTCATCAGTGTTATAGATAAGGCCAAATGCTTGATCAGGAAATGATTGCTAATATTAACATAATGTAAATGAATACTGGTGTCTGCATGGGATGGATCACAGTTTATTTTTTGGCTGAATGCAAATAGGATAGTCTGACTTTGATTGTCTCTTAGAGACACCTAGTGGCTGTGGGCAAAACTGCCATCATATGACAGAAGGCTGCACCTCTGAAACCTGTCACCAGTACAGGATTGATGGACTGAACCCAAAGTGCGGCCTTTAGCATCAGCAGCGGCCAGGATGTGGACTGAATGTCCCTAGTGTGCCTGCAGAGGGAGAACATCAGCAAAACGTCGGAAGAGTTCAAATTGAACAAAAACACATTTTGGTACAATGTGGTCATAATTATTCATGGTGAAAAAATATGGCCTTGGTCAAACTTTCTAGAGAGGTAATTATAATGAGTGATAGTCTAGCTTAACACCCATTCATCTGTTATCTGAACTGCATATCCAGTGCAGTGTCAGAGTCTAAAGTTATACAACCACCGCTCATTTAGCAATTAAGTTCCATTCCAACTACCAGATGGTTCAGTAAAGTGGCTGCTAAGTGAAAATCAGGGTAGCCTCAGACTTTACTTCAGCCTTCCATTTTATCCGTCATAAAATAACATTTTTAACATGTTGAACATTTTGCTTCAAAGATCTAACTCAGGCCAATGCACATTATTGTCAGCCGTATGAAATTTGGATGTCAATGTGCGCATTGGTCGGAAAATTTGTTTAATATTACCATCATGTTTGCAAATGTTTGCTAAATGAGGGAGTCACTAAAGGACAAGGGGTCTTATATCATGGAGTTTTCACTAGCAGGGCTGTTGGGGCCCCATTGATATGAGCCTCATGAGTTGACCATAACATGGGCTTGTAAGTTAAGATAGATTCATAATCAGGTGGCCTAATCTGGTGACCTCCCCCCTCCCCCCACAGGACCCCAGTGCTATGCCAAGACCCACCTCCCAGGACCTGGCGGGGTTCTGGGACCTCCTCCAGTTGTCCATCGATGACGTCACTGCCAAATTTGACGAGCTGCAGCAGATGAAGGCCAACGCCTGGAGACCGGTGGAGAGCCCTGAGAAGAAGGTGCGTCCCGCCGGCAAGTCCTTGGCCGCCCCGCGGGCTTCCGGTAGCAGCTCCTCTCCTCTGAACCAGCTAAATATCAGTTTTTAACCCGAACTCTCGTGGTTAGTGCCTGAGCTGCTCCCCTGCTGTTTCTGTCTGTTTGGCTGTGAGCAGATGCCGCCTCGCTTCCTCCTCAGCTGCTCGTCTGTCGTCTTTAATCAGCCTCTTTATGGATTTCTTCCTGTTAGAGCCAAAATAAATGGATGCAGGAATATGGGGATAAAAAGCTCCTAAAAAGCACTGATATTCCATTCACTTTTCTATAAATGGTCCATTTTTCTATAAATATGCGGAGTGGTGGCAAACCTGGGGCTCAACCA
Source organism: Hyperopisus bebe (assembly GCA_026777045.1). NCBI lineage: Eukaryota > Metazoa > Chordata > Actinopteri > Osteoglossiformes > Mormyridae > Hyperopisus > Hyperopisus bebe. Next base: position 8,167,020 of record JAODJW010000039.1, on the reverse strand, counting down.
GAGGAGCACCGGGCAGGCACATGGTGGAAGGGGTTTGGACAGGGTGGGCCAAACACACACACACATTGACGTACCTATCTAAATGGGGACCTTCCATTGATTTCTATGGGAAATACCCTAATCCCAGTCACAACACCCTTAAGCCCTACCAAGCCCAAACCTTAACCATAAGTAACTAAATAAAACATAAGACTTTTGCCATTTTTGATTGTAGTCACAAATTTTTATGAAATTGAGGTTATCGAAATGGGGACCTGAAAAATGTCCCCAGAAGTAAGGAAGTTTCAGATTTTACCACAATTTGGAGACATTTTGGTCCCCAAATGTGATATATGCAACCACCCCCCCAACATACACACACACACACACAGGAAATATTCACACACCAAACTTGCTGAACTATCTGTCTATGGAACATGAGTGGAATCCAAGGAGAAACACAAAAAAAGCTCCTACAACACAGCAAGGTCATATCAAGGTCACAGGAAGGTCATATCAAGGTCACAGGAAGGTAATATCAAGGTCACAGGAAGGACTCTCAGTGCTGGAGGATTCAGTGACCTAACCCCCCCCCCCGTGCCACCACGCCACCTAGCTGCAAAGTTCCAATCCATAAACTCTTCCCTCCCCTGCATGTTCTTACTGGTTATTCCTCCTCTTCCGCCCCTGTAGGAAAGGAAGTGGCCGCCCCCCGTACCAAAGAAGCCCCCCAAAGGCCGAGGCGGCGTGACGCGGGAGAGGTCGCTGGACCTGCAGGACAGACAGCGGCAGGAGGCACGGCGGCGCCTTATGGCTGCCAAGCGGGCCGCCTCTTTCCGGCAGAACTCTGCGACGGAGCGGGCCGACAGCATCGAGATCTATATCCCTGAGGCCCAGACACGGCTCTGAGGGCCGGGAACCCCCCCAGGTGGTCTTGTACTGTCGAGCGACTCTCCTCTCCTCACATCGTCACGTTTGTGTCGATTGCGGCTGTGGGAAGGTCCGCGCGATTTCCACCCCTGCTTCAGCTCCTACCTTTCTAACCAGACCCGGCCTCAAGGAAAACAAAGAGAGTAGATCAGGCCCATCTGTTAGACCTCACCACGTCAGCAAGCGAGAGTTTCTGTTCAGCTTTACGGTTGGCTGTTTTCATTTTAATTTGTCACTGCGGTATACGCTGAATTTAACACGCTGGGGGTTCGGCGTCGTAATGGGGAGGGTTGGCCCTTCCTTCTCGATATGGTCATGTTCAGACACAAAGTGCAGCTCCCTCAAGAACTTCACCAGCAGCATCAGCAGTGGTCCTGGGGCCCCTGGGGAAAACACCGCCCCCCCAAGGCACAGAGCAGTGATACAGAGCCAACCCCAACCACCCCCCCCGGAAACCATTTCCTCTGTAGGACTCAACAAACTGTGCTACTCTCTGCATAGAGAGAACTGTGCACAAATAGAAGTGATCTTTCAGATAATTCTTGAAATACCTCAGTCGTGCCTGTCATATAGTTTGGTTTCCGAAGCCCTTCCCATTCTGCCCAAGCTCTGCTGGGCTGCTGTGGACACGCACCAGGCCTTGGCAATGGCCTTCGGCTCTCAATGCTGAGATCTAACATCTAGGAAAAGGCAGGTCGGTTGGCATGGTGACCTCTTTCTGTTCCCATGGCGTCGGCTCCATTGTCCCAGTTACAAACGTACCACAAGTACCAACATTCCCGCTGTAGTAAATTGGTGGATCAATACTTCCATAACAATAAGTCTCCCCGGTTAAGAGACAAGCAAGGTCACTATTTCAAGAAATATTTCTAACAAGTAGAAAATTACTTCTATGTACCTTAAATTATACTCTTGCTTGTATTTCCAACGGAAATGTACCTAGCAGATATCATCTAATACTGTTGCAATTAAATTGCAAGGCAAGATACAGAGATTTTTATTGATTTTTCATACTTGGTAGATATCAGACCCAACAACAATTTGTTGCAGTACTAAAATTGCTTAAAAAAGAGGGTTGCACCTTCACCTGCAGAAGTCTGGAAGTTTCTTCAGATGTCAAAAGCAGGATTGTTCTGAAAAGGGCCCGAAAGACAAGACAGCAAAGGCAACCCGCTTGACAGTGACACTGTTTTGAGACTGAAGTTATACATTCCACAGCTAGCTTGGTTTCTCTTACTGGGACGATTGCACAGTTTACATAGATATCTTGAAAAATATTATTTTGAACTATGACATAAGGACATAGATGTGGAGTGATGTGGTTATAGAAAGGAGAGATAATGGTGGCTTGGTGTAAGAGGTGATGTCTGGTAAGAGCAGTTGGAGGTGACGGGGTGTCTGTGAGTGGGTGGGTGGGGGGGGGGGGCAGGGGGCAAGAAGAAGGTAGCAAGGGGCAGAAGGGCAGAATAACTAAGAAGCATGATAAATGCTAGCTGAAGGGGAAAACCATGCAAAAGAGATTATTTATCCATAAATCATAATAATAAATCTTAATGAAAATTCATAATGAGCTGTGGGAACTGGCCTTAAGTGAGAGGGGAGCATGAGAGAGGAGCAGCCCGCCCTAAGCACAGAGGCTTGGAGCTCAGCGTGATGCCCCGGGCAGATGGGGACGGCGCCCTCTGCAGTCCGCTCCAAGCCAAACGCTCACGCCTCTGTGCCAGGCTTTCGGTGTGTTGGCGATCCCATCCCCTGCTGCCATGTCTGTGTGTGTGTGTGTGTGTGTGTGTGTGTCCGTGTGTGCGCGGTATTACAATGATATTAGATTGACATTCCACATATATGAAAACAAATCAGTTTTACCAGTGTTATTACAGTATGTAAAGATGCAAACAACACTTTGAAGCGGTTTGGCTGCAAACTGCGAACGGTGCTGCTTTTTACTCTTGGTGTCCGGTCCTGGCACCAGCTGCCTACGTAACACAAACACTTTCTAGTGGTGGATTTGATATCTCAGCGCATCCCTTATTAAAATACCCGGGAATTGACTTTGCCTAGATCTAATCATCTTTGTAGAATAAAGACTATATTTTTTAATCAACAGGTTTAGGGCAGGGAGCAAAGAAATCCTGCCATTTGTGCAGAATACTGAAGGCATTGCGGGCCAGTCCGAGTCCCTGCAAGGCTTACAGCCCGGGTGAGCATTGTGTTCATTGGCTGGCAGATTCATAAATCCCTTGTCAGAGAGATGGAGCCCAAGTTCTAAAGGGTACCAACAGAGTCATAAGTCACACAGATGCACCCTGGGAAGGCAGGCCTCAGTGTTGCACTTTATCCAAGCCCATGGGCACATTTCCCCTATGAGGAGGGCATTGCGGATATCCCCAGAGGCCCTATGGTGTCCTAGCCGCTCACATACTCAGACGTCTTGCTGGATGTTGACCCAGCATTGGCCACTTGTTTGTAAGCCCTTTTATGATTCGCCAAGTAGCCTGTCCATCCGATTTCTGTCCCCTCAGAGGAGACTCCTCTGACAGGCTAGCTCAAAGCTGACTGGGGAGCTGTGGGTCACATACACAATGTCCTGAACCGACGCACTTTCACTCTGGTATTTTAAGCTTGCTTCAGCGATGGATTCGTGTTCAAAGCGTCTGTGAGCTCTGAAACCGAAGGCTTCAGCCTTATCTCTGTCGCAAATGCTGGTTGATGTTGGAAGGTTGGGATCACAGGTTTAGAGGGGTGCAGGACTGCTGAGCGCATGGATTGAGTGTAATTTGGTGGGGGGGGGGGGGGTATCCTCGTGGAGCCCACTGCAGGCTTGATGCCTCTTAGAGCCATGATGCGGTGGTATTCTGATCTGGTCATGTGACACTGGGGGGTTTCCTACTTGTCCCATGCATGGTCACATGACCCTGGAGGCTCACGCCTCTTCACTTCAGCACATGCCCGGGTGCAGCCACACCCCAAGTAGAAAAAAGCAATATATGTCATTATATAACAGGAAAGCCTAAATGTAAGGGATGTGTTTTTATATGTCCGTACATACTTCTTATATCGCAAATTATGCTAAGTATTTCCTCTTTCACACACACACACACACACACACACACACACACACACACATATATATATATATATATATATATGCAGATGTCATAGAATGTATTTTTAAGTATAATACTTGTGTAATTTTTCAATGTATATGACTATTCTGTATATGCATAAATTTATAAGTATAAAATTGGAAAAATATGTTTTCCAATATATGTACCATTCTTTGGCATTAAATATATATCACTTTATATCTGTCCATGTATATAAAATGCGTAAATTTTAAATATATATCACAACACAGTAAATATATATGTATGAATGAATGGTAGGGTTCCGACCCTGAGGTGTGATGGGCTGCGCTACACTATCAGGGCTATAACAGAGACTAACCAGGCTGTTCTGCTCAGTATGGTGGCTGCATGGTTTGGCCAGCTGTGACAGAATCTGTGAAGGACCGGTCACCATGGAAATGAGACGGAATGACCCTCATAGATATATAAAGCCTAGCATTAGTCAAAAGTAGTTAAAACTTCTCTGATACACCTGCAAACACCTAAACAGGTTATATATCAGAACATGTTTAAAGGAAATCCTCACAATGTACAATCCAAGTAAAATAAATAGCTTTGAGATTTTGCCATTCATTTATTTTTCCATTGTAATTGTAATCTATTTTAAACCATGTTTTTTTTAAAACATACAGACAGCTGACCTGGCTGTTGTTTTGTTGTGTAGGAATTAATGAATTAGAGGTGTTAAATCTCTGTTTGTTGCTGTAGTCCTGGACAACGAGTGACATCATTTATGTGACAGTTGTTCTCTGTTAAGAGGGGACACAGACAGCTGCTACTGACTGACACATGCAGGCTACCGTGCCGTACTGTCTTTAGCGTGATAATCCCATGGGTCTGTGCCGCACAGACTCTTTTACTGGGATTTGCTGAAGCACTGGCTGCCTTCACTGTATCCAGTAGTCATGCTATGACACAGTGACAGGCAGCAAAGTTTTTGTGTGAGGTCCTGGCTGTAAACCTGCAGCCCAAGATGCTTCATTTCAATAAGCTGCTTCTATTTTCTTTATGGGCGAATCATCCTTCCCAGCAAATCGACCCCTTTCAAGAAAAGTCAAAGGTTAGAACTGGAAACAGTAAAGAGAATATTTTATAAGTGCAATATATCAACAGTTGCTACTTTTACACATGAATTTATTTACTTAAATTAATATATGTCACAATGACCATATTTAATATATTAGATGTTAAATGCATGTATCCTACATACTTTATTTCATATTCATATATCTTCAGACATTACCTTTTCACAATGGATATCTATGCAATGGAGTCATCCTATTTGATTAGGTTTGTTAGGTCTGAATCCTGACATAGTCCTAGTCAATACTATTTGATAAAACATTCTCTCACTCACATAAGTATGACCAGGACATAGTCTAGCATTTCTGTATATACAGGAACTGTTCAGGTGGACTATCTTCCTTAGGTGCCTTAAAACCAAACTCGAAAACGACTCAGCAGCCTAAACTAACCATCAGTATCTTAAGTAGGAGTCTGACAGCTTGGAAGGGAATGAGATGCTTTGTGAAGCAAAATGTATTTTACATGCCATTGTTCTTGTATTATCATGTTTGTCATGACAAAGGGCTGGGAAAATAACAAAAGCTACATCTGAGCCTTTTATATTCCTGTAGGCTTAGTGTGCGCTTCTCCTTTCAAATGTAGGGAATGCGGCATGTTTTAGATTCAGCCAAGCTTGACTAGGCGACGTTGCCAAAAACAAACAAAAAAAAACTTTCAATATGAAGTGCTATTTGTAAGCCAGCATGCTAGTTCCACAGCTATATGCTTCAAGTTGCGGATTTCTTTGACATTTTTTGACATTAAATATATATAATAAATATGATTGCAGTTGATCAGCAACAGATATACTTAGAGTGTGATTACATCTTTGTCTGGACGAGTGAACAAGACTTATGACTGAAATAGTAAAATGTTAACAAGTCAGCTGTTAGACTATCTTGTTGTACCCCTGATCTAAGGGCATAACCCAAATTACCCTGAATTGTTATCTTGAATTGTCCCCGATTTGAGTAAGCTTCTGAATTTTTAATTTTTTTTTTGAATGCTTAGGGGGTTAAGAGATGACAGGCTAGTTTGCCTGACTTAGTGGTCAGTGTGTGAGGAGGAAAGTATACCGTGTGTGTGAATTTGTAATAATACAGTGACCAGTGGTGTGCTATCATAAATAATATGGTAAAAAAGAAAAAAAAAGTGGAAATAATTTGACATGCCGCTAGTTTGAATATCCTGGCTGCCAGTTTCTAAAGATAGCCTAGCGTGTGGTTTTGGCGGTCAGAGAATGAGGATAACCTGCGAAAGGAAGTGGCAGCCATGAGTAGCCTAGCTGTGTGGTTTTGGCGGACGGAGGATGAGGATAACCTGTGAAAGGAAGTGGTATCCATGGCAATCAGTTGAGCATGCTTATGCTTATCTGTACCTATTTTTTTTGTCAAATAGACCATTGCTTTTATGCATTCTGTCATTATACTATTTTACTATTAAAATTAAATTAAAATTGATTTATACCATGCTAACATATAGTAGTCAAAGTCAAAAGCAGTAACAAACATTTGATGCATTTTATTTTTATTTACTTTTTTTGCGAGAAAAATGCTTTTTCGAACCTTTAAAGGCATACGTGGTCGAAAAAGCAACTGCTTAAAATGTTGAAACAGACGAAGGATCGATTAAACATATTTGATTTGCTTCCAGGAATCACAGATAGAACAAGCAGGTTGCTATGTTTTTAGGTCTTTTATAGTGTTGGGTAGAGCACTTTGTAGTACACCCTAAAATACAAGCACATCAGTAAACAGTCTCAAGACACTGCAAGGGCTCCCGTCATCAACACCGAATTGTCTTCTTGCCTGTTTGAGATTCATTATGACTTTGCTGGTTTTGCTAAAATATGGATGTACTGCGTGAATCTACATTACTTGATTTTGATATCCTATTTTCGGCTTGATTTTTTTTCCTTTCATTTTAAGGGAAAAACTAAAACATGTGTAACGTTAAATATGTGAATGGCAGTGTAAACAACTATAATTATACCACAAACAATGCTCCTTTGTCATCAATTTGATACTGGTAATTCATATATATTAATGTATAGCTGTCTTTATAAAGAAATCTGTAATGTCATGGATTTTGTACTGTATTTGCTGGTACTTTGTAAAGCAGTAAGCCTTAACTGGGATCAACCAGTGGCTTGCGTTTGCTGAGGTAAATTTCCTTTCTCACGATTAACACACAGCTAGCATTCTCACAATACTGCCATGCTCTTGTGACTAAACCCATCACAATTATAAGTGTTGTGAGAATGTGAAATTGTATCTGTGTCTGTTTTACAGTCACCTTCTCCTTTGTTGTTCTTTTGAACCTACAATTCCTGATTTTCTTAGGACAATCAAGGCACATGTGCAGGTTTATTAAACTCCACTGATAGTCACCATTCCATCTTCAAACTTACTTAGCAAGGTGTTTGCTCTGTAGGAATTCCTACACAGAAGGATCGTACTCCTCATAAAACACTTGAATATGGATCTTCGTAGACAGAACATTGTAGAAAATGTCATACTGCTTACTGTAGTGCCAAAGAGACAACAGTCTCCAAGTTGTAAGCTAGCTAGAGGACCTGGGAGTGAGCTGCTGTTCACTTCAGAGCGGCTTTCGAGGGGACAGGACTGGACTGCACACTTCATATTTAACAATGATTAGGCCATCTAATATAGTGTGCCTATTGAGCAATAACCTTTATGAAACACATTAGCCACAATGTACCATTCTTTTCATATTATCAGGAGAATCAGAGCACTCTCTGGTTTGTCTTTGAACATTCAAATGATTTGAAAGCATCAATGTTGAAGTGAAACGACACAGAGTCCGTTCCACGCCTGACGATTCCCTAGCAGCCTATTATCAGACTTTATCCATGCACTCTGTATGTTTGCTTCTATATGCTGTTTGTTTTTCCTCATTGACCCAGAAGTGCTGTCCTCCCAGGAAATGGGGCCGTCCAGCTCTTTTGCTTTGCTCTCTATGGTTTGAAATGCTTTTGGGTGGACAGAGTTTTGCTTACTTGCTTCGGTGGAGAAAACATTGAATGTGTAGTCAGTTGCTGCTCATCAATTTTGGAGTGTGATATAAAAATGGATGATTTCAAGGATACATGTTAGCTTAAATTATTTTGAATTCTTAAATATCATATCAATAATGAGGATGGATATAATGCCAAATATTCATTATTTGTAAAGAAATATACATATATAAATATTATAAATATGCGCTTAATTTGAACCAAACTATTTTCTGCTCTAACACGTTTTAGTTGTTCCAACATTTTTTGTTCAGGTTATTTTATAAGATCTTATTGCAGCATGCAGGATATTACTATTGAATGTATGGTTTGTCGTTCTGTTGCTTTTTGGAATTGCTGAATTCAACAAATTGTTTTGTATTTATGTTTTATTTGTTTAGCCATTTTGTATCTAACATTTATTTACCCACCCTGTTTATTTCTATGGATGTTTAGTGTTTATTTTTCAGAATTGCAAATTTTTCCCTCTTTGGGCTATTTATATAATTTATTTCATTTTGGCGATACAATGTACTTCAGTATTTTAACCCCAACACTCATCTAATGAATCAGCCTCTCAATGATTTAAGTAGTGCAAAGGGTAACATGTTGTATATAGTTCTGCAATTAAACATTTTTTGAAGAAATCCACTATGTATGTTACATTTTTTTGTACCCTATTTGCCCTTGAGCAGTTTGTCTGCATCCTATGCTACAGTATCACAGAAGTTGCAAACATATTTAGTCAATGCAAAGATAAATAATGACAAAAAGAAACCATAAAACCATATAAGTACAAGAAAAAAAATAGTAAAAAAATTATGAAAACAAAAAAATTGATTTTTTTTTCTTGTGGTTTCTATACATATTTATTTATTTATTATTTTTTTCTTAGTATGCTGCATTTTGCACTGCAAGGCCACCATAAAATCCCAACCAAAAATGTCACGCAAAGTAGAACAGAGATTTGTGGGGAACGACAATTATTTGGCCCTGTAGTTTTTTCTTTTTAACTTTTATTTCTTTTTGCATAATATTACACCCAAGTCATATAACTTTGGTGTTTTATAGTTTTTGTGTCAATATTTTGAAGGAAGTAAATGATGAAGAGAATCGACTGTGTGACCTACCGTGGGCACATTCTCTGCTAAAATAGTGAAATTAGACATTTCAAATAATTAAAAACACATCTATGTACCCTAAAGATTTCTCCAAATCCTTTTCAGAGGTTATTAAAAAATAGGCTGATTAAAATTTCTCAGTATCTGTTATAGTAATCTTCTAACCCAAACCATGTCATTTAAATATGCCATTCATTTATCTTTGATACGGTTTCATAGAAAAATGTAAAAATCTACTAACAGTGTGCCTGTAGGTAAAATTATAATATTAAATAATTTTATATATTGTTATTAATTTAAATCTTTAAAATTACTTGTATATTTCTGCCTATGTATAAATATATAAATGAATGTTCAAATACATAGAAAGTTAAATATTTTAAATGATATCACATGTAGCACAGCTTTTGCTTATGCAAATACATGTGTACTAAAGGTTCATTAGTTGCTGTTATACACAAAACAATTTTTTAAATCCTGTGCTCTTCTCTCATATAAGACAAATGGCATCATAAATAAATTACACATTCAAAAAATAAAAATAAAGAACTTGTTTTGAATTTATTTTCTGTGCTCTTGAGACCCATATAGACACTGGTAGTCTAAACATTAAGGAATTGATAACTAATATCTCCCCCAAATTTCTCTTTATGTCATGGGTTTCAAGTTTTAAAGCTAATAATTATGCCAACTTAATTTTGGCTTGTGGCAAAAGGTTTTCTAGCCCAGGACTCAGTGAAAAGGCACTCTCTCACACACACCCATTTAAGCAAATGCACTTCTCTCAGACCGATTGGGCTCTAAGCAAGACTGATCGATATGCAAACCAATCATCTGCATGCGAATGACACTTATGCAAATGAGGATGCTGTCATGTCTTACAATGGTTGCCAAAGATACACAGGGATAACTTTATGTAGGAATCTTATTTTTCAATTATTTCAGCACTGTTGCTTGGCTGAGATGTGAATTATTTAATGAATGCTCCAATTTCCCGAGAGGGACTGATTTGAAAGGTTGAGATGCTGTTAATTTCTGTCATATCAATTACATCTACCCATCTCTTGCTTTGAAGCAGAGAAGCCAGTGTCATGCTTGAGAATCCATCCCAAGGCTGCCATAAAGCATCCGGGAAGCAGATCACATTTATCATGTGCTTCATTCCTAACAATTTGCTGGGTGCTCCCACCTTTTCATGTGTTTAAAAAAATAAAACAGCACTCAATTTATTCAGTAAAAATTTTGATTACAGCTATTGTCAGCAGCCGTACCACCTGCAGTTTAGACTAGGAAATCCACCTGAAGCTACGTAGATTTGGGCCTGGCCAGTACTTGATGGGAGACCAGCTAGGAAAGCTGGGTTGCTGCTGGAAGAGGTGTTGGCGTGGCCAACAGGTTAATCCATTCTGAGGTCTGTGCAGGTCCCAGTGCCCCAGTGACAAAGACACTGTGCCGTAAAAATGGTACCGTCCATCAGATGAAACATAAAACCAAGGTTCTGACTCGCTGAGGTCATAAAAGATCCCTAGGGATCTTTCAAAAGCGTTGGGCTGGTACTCTGATGTCCTGGCTAAGTTGCCTGCTGTGGTTCTATCAGATGTTACCTCCCAATCATTATTTCCTGCCCCTTCACCACCTTAGCCACTGTGTGGTGAGTGTACTGGTACAGAATGGCTGCTGTCACATCATCCAGGTGGGTGATACACAGTGGTGGGAGTTGAAGTGGCTCCTCATTGGTTCTGTAAAGAGCTTTTGGATTTCTTTAAGAAAAAGCATTATGCAAACATAACATTCATTCATTCATCACAAGTCCTCAGGTGCTTCTTAGGAATTTCATGATCACCTAGTCACAAGCAGACTAAATCAGACTCAGTTTTTTGTATCATAATTATCTTTCACTAAAAGAAAATTGGGCAGCACAGTGGCACAGTAGTTAGCACTGCGCCTCACACCTCTGGATTCAGGGCTCCGCTGAAGCTCCATGTGTGGAATTTGCATGACCTCCCTGTGTCATTGTGGGGTTTCCTCTGGGTACTCTGGTCTCCCCCCACAGTCCAAAAACATGCTGAGGTGGAGTTACCAAATCTGTGAATGACGTGCGTGTATGCGTGCCATGCAATGGGTTGGTGTCCCATCCTTGGTTGTTCCCTGCCTTGTGCCTGTAGCCTCCAGGATATGATCTGGACCCCTCACAAACCTGAAGAGGAAAAGCAGTTATAGAAAATGGATGGATAAAAGTAAATGTTTTAGTGCATTTCATGTTTTTATTGAGATCTAAATATGTCAGACCCCAGGTCTCATTCAATTTCATACAGGTTTTTTGAGCAAACACCTAAACAATATAATTAAAAATTCTAACAACGTATTCTTTAATAATATGCCTTCATACTGATGTAATCAAAATTCAAAATATCCTATCCCGTGTTATTACGGCATAATATACATAGACCAGCATCAGTGACTTGTATTGTGACGGAAAAATATTCCTACAAAGTGAGTTTAACGTTCATTGTTAAATGTTTATTATTCCGTGCGATAAGAGACAACAGCTGAGTCAAGGTGACAGAACAGCTACCCCTGCTGGTCATTTTAAGCACTGCACAATATTCAATCCGGTCAGTCCCTTCTCAGACACACGAGACGAGTACTTTTGACTGTTATTGGATTAGCTCTGAATATAGTAGTGTTGTAGTACTCGAGATCGGTCTCGGTCTCGAGACCGGTTTTTGAAGGTCTTGGTCTCGTCTCGGACTCGGCCGCATTTGTACTCGGTCTTGTCATGGACTCGGACAAAGAGGACTCGGGATTTTGTTTCGAGACCAGCTGAGACCACGGACTGGATAACTTCTTACTTCAAGTGCAACCAATGATGTTAATGCCGACAGCTGTTACCCGACCCGCCCCCTTCACACACGCACTGGCCAAGTATACAGATGAGGTCGTGGATGTCAGCGACATGTCAGCAAAATCTTCTGTAATAAAATTTGGATACCAATCCCACAAAGAACTCACGTGCACATCAACGGGGAAAAGAAAACACACAGCAGTGTGTAAATTCTGCAATACAACAATAACGGAGACGACTGGGACAACGTCAAACTTTTACCGTCACATAGAAAGGAAGCACAAAGAAAAGTTAGGTTTAAGTTGTGCTAGCTAGTGTTATTAGTCTTTCTTTGTGAAATCTCTTTACAACATATCATATCGAAATATA
>JAODJW010000039.1:8138547-8154470 GCA_026777045.1 Hyperopisus bebe | reverse complement strand
TCGGCAATCGGCAGATCATGATCTTGGTGATCGGTAATCGGTGATCGGCCCCAAAAATGCTGATCGGAGCATCTCTAATTTTTATATAGATCCTTGCATTTTCAGACAATCAGGTCTTTCGACAATAGCATTTCTTCTCTGTGACACTTTGGACACATTCCTGTCTCTGAGGACACTAAGGCTCTGTTCGACAGGCACCTGAATGTACAAGCACCTCAGCTCCACACAGGTTGGACAGGCACCTCAGCTCCACACAGTGAATTACACGAGGCAGCATTTTAGCAGGCGCTGAGCTCGACGTGGTGCTTCCGGCCATGATGCTAATGGTAAGTGGGTATGCTACAGCTGATCAAACCTGTATATGAGTATGCGTCACAGTGGTGGGCGGTTATAGATCACCTGCGAAGGAGGTCTGTAAAGCAGCCCAGCAGTGGTAAGCAGGCTTGCTTCAAGGTCAGCAGGTCTGCTTACAGCAATTCTGGGCTGTCTGATCTCTCCTAGCATACACGCACGTCATTCACTTCTTTCATGGTTGTTAACTTGGACATCGGAAAAGGGCACCAATAGTGAAAAGAATGTAAAATAAAACAGCACATAAACAATATATGCATATCTAGCTGAACTGTAGTTTAGTTTTCTGCCTAGTTTTTCAGACCATAACAGTAGTGCATCTATTCTATTATTATAACACACAATGCAGTACAGTCTATTCTTTAATATCCTTATGCAATAATTAATAGACTGTGTTTTTGTTCAGTCTAATAAAACATAAATATACAGTCATGGCTGAAATTATCGGCACCCCTAGAATTTTTCCAGAACATGTGCCATTTCTTCCAGAAAATTGTTGCAATTAGAAATGTTTTGGTATACACATGTTTATTTCCTTTATGTGCATTGGATCAACACAAAAAACAGAGAAAAAAAGCTACATTTGACATCATTTCACACAGAACTCCAAAAATGAGCCAGACAAAATTATTGGCACCTTTTCAAGATTGTGGATAAATCGTTTTATTTCAAGCATATGATGCTTGTTTGAACTCACTTGTTGCAAGAAATAGGTGCTGGCAATATAACAATCACACCTGAAGCCAGTTAAAATAGAGAAAAGTTGGCTCAACCTTTCTGTTGTGTGTCTGTGTGCTATAGTAAGCATGGAGAACAGAAAGAAGAGCAGAGAATTGACTTGAGAACAAAAATTCTGGAAAAATATCAGCAATCTCAAGACTACAAGTCATCTTCGTGTTCCTTTGTCCACTGTGCGCAACATAATCAAGAAGTTCACAACACATGGCACTGTAGCTAATCTCCCTGGATGTGGATGGAAGAGAAAAATTGATAAAAGGATAGTCTGAATGGTGGATAAACAGCCCCAATCAACTTCCAAACAAATTCAAGCTGTTCTACAGACTCAGGGTGCGACAGTGTCAGCTTGAACTATCTGTCAACATCTGAACGAAACGAAACGCTATGGCAGGAGACTCAGGAGGACCCCACTGCTGACACAGAAACATAAAAAAGCCAGACTGGAGTTTTCCAAAATGTACTTGAGGAAGCCAAAATCCTTCTGGGAGAACATCTTGTGGACAGATGAGACCAAGGTAGAGCTTTTTGGTAAAGCTCATCATTCTACTGTTTACAGAAAACAGAATGATACCTACAAAGAAATGAACACAGTACCTACAGTCAAACATGGTGGAGGTTCTAAGATGCTTTGGGGATGTTTTGCTGCCTCTGGCACTGGATACCGTGAGTGTGTGCAAGGCATCATGAAATCGGAAGACTACCAAAAGATTTTGGGTTGCAATGTAGGGCCCAGTGTCAGAATGCTGGGTCTGTGTCAGAGGTCATGGGTGTTCCAGCAGGACAATGACCCCAAACATACCTCTAAAAGCACCCAGAAATGGTTGAAGACAAAGCACTGGAGAGTTCTGAAGTGGTCAGCAATGAGTCTGGATCTAAATCCAATTGAACACTTGAGGAGAGATCTCAAAATTGCTGTTGGGTGCAGGCACCTTTCAAATCTGAGAGACCTTGAGCAGTTTGCAAAAGAAGAGTGGTCGAAAATTCCAGTTGAGAGGTGTAACAAGCTTGTTGATGATTACAGGAAACAATCGATTTAAGTAATTTTTTCTAAAGGGCATGCAACCAAATATTAGGTTGAGAGTGCCAATAATTTTGTCCGGCCCAGTTTTTGTGTGTTGTGTGAAATTATGTCAAATTTGGCTTTTTTCCTGTTTTTTTGTGTTGATCCAATGCACATAAATGAAATAAACATGTGTATACCAAAACATTTGTAATTGTAACAATTTTCTGAGAGAAATGGTGCATTTTCTGGAAAAATTCCAGGGGTGCCAATAATTTCGGCCATGACTGTATGTGAGGAATATTTGTGCATTTCTATTATTTTAACCTGTTCTTTTCATGCTGTGCTGTCTTCCTGTTGTATTCATATATGTGTTAATATACAGATTATGCCTGTATTTTTATTTACAGGTTTTGGAATTGGTCAAGGTTAGTGTATCTTCTTGAATTTCTCCTAGACAGAGATTGTGATAGCCCAAGCTGACCAGCAGGAGGCACTAAAACAAAGAACACTTGCTGGCCATGTTGAGAGTAATATTTATAGGTTAAAGGTCAGTTTTATTGTTGTATTTGATATGCGTGCATTGTTAGTGTGCATTTCATGAGTACACATGCGACAATGCCAAGGAAAGCTAAAGAGGAGTGTCCCCATGTTTTGTTTTTCTCTGCGTTCATTTCAGTGCTGGGCTTATTCCAGGTGGGACAATTAAGTTTTAATTGACACTTGTCCATAGTCATGTTTAATGTAGTAATTTATTTATCCATTCATAATCCATCTCCAGCTCCTCCTGGATAATGAGTGTTATGTTTGAAATTATAATTGATGCCTTGAATGTATCAAGACTTTGTTTACAAAAAGTTATAAATAGTTTTTCTCAGGGTACTTGAGCTTTTGATAACTGCCTATACTAATTTCCTAACATAAATCCCCTGAGGGCTCATATCTAAACATAATTGCTTCATGGCACCACAAAACTCATCCTTGTGTCTATTTGTTTTTTTTAAACCCCTCTAAAATGCTCCCTGGTGGAACCTCATCATCATTTCTGAGTATGCAAATAGCAACATTTTTTGGTCACCGCAGTAACTTAAAGTGTGCCAAACAAAC
Source organism: Hyperopisus bebe (assembly GCA_026777045.1). Classification (NCBI taxonomy): domain Eukaryota; kingdom Metazoa; phylum Chordata; class Actinopteri; order Osteoglossiformes; family Mormyridae; genus Hyperopisus; species Hyperopisus bebe. Next base: position 8,151,274 of record JAODJW010000039.1, on the reverse strand, counting down.
CAAATATTCTATATGCATTCATAAATCAGCTGGCCTGTAACTTGTCATCCGTGAGGTATGGTGGCTCAGTGGGGGGGGGCACGGTAGCCTCACACCTCCAGGACTGGCTGCTTGGATCCTGTCCCTTGGTATGGAGTTCCTTCCTGAAGTCCAAAATGTGTATGTAGGTGAAGTACTGCATCTAAAATGCCCAGTGTGTGAAATTACGTGCCCTCAGTGATGGACTGGCACCCGTCCAGTATAGACCCTGACATCAGCTCAGTCTAACTGGTGACCCCATTCTGAATCAATATTTGGATGATGGATAAACTCTGATGGCTGTCATGCCCTGGTCGTCCGATCCTCCTGTGTGCCATGCCCCCTCATCTACCTCGCGTGGAATCCCCATGTTACCAGCTGTTTCTCGTTGTTGTTAATTAGTCTGTTGTATTTAAGTCCGCATAAGAGTATGTTGCCGGTCATTGATGTCCGTCCTTTGTGTGTGCAATGTTCCTGATTTGTCTACTTTAAAATAAACCCTGTGTTCATCCGATCTTGTTGGATCCTGTGCTGCTTCCCTATTCTGAGCACACAACAGAATGACCGGATGCTCAAAAAAGACACCTTGCCTGACCGAGGCTAAGTACCTTAGTCTGACTGATGATCTACTGGCTCAGACAGCCCGAGGTTATGGAGGACCCCGCTGCCAAGTGCCCTTGGGGTGCGGTCAAGGGATATCTTGGAGGGGATTTCCCTGTCTGAAGACTCGCACCTCACAGAAGAAGTAAGGCAAAACCTCCTACGGCTGAGTCACCCCGACTGCCACCCCAGCATGGCCAATCCCAGCCAGGACCCCGTCTATCAGTTTCCCGCACAGGAAAAGGACACCTGTGCAGGGGTCGGGTCCTGGCCGCCCTGCCCCCTGGCTTGCCTTCAGTTGCCCCAGCTCCTGCTCGATGGTCGCCTGAGGTCCCCCCAGCTCCGCCTCGTTGGTCACTTACACCTTCGCCGGCTGTGGCTGTGCCTTCGCTTGCAGCGGCTTCTGCTCCCTCCTTGCCTCCTCTGGTCTCCCATTCACTTCCCTCCTTGCCTTCTCCAGCAGTCCCTCCACCTTCCTCCTCACCCCCATCAGTGTCCCCTCCTGCTCCTGCCTTGGGGTCGCCGAGGGTCTCTCCAGCCTCACGGTCGCCTGTGGCCCCTGCGGCTTCTGCCTTCCGCCCGCCGGGGTTCCCTCCGGCTCCCTGGTGCCCCCCTCCCTTTGGCCCTGGTTTTGTGCCTACTGTGTTCCTTCCCGATCCATTTGGTTCTCCCTTGCTCCCGCCTGGTCCTTGTTCTCCCTTGGTTGGTGTACCCCCTGGTGTTGTCCCTCCTTTGTCCCCTTCCTTTGTGTCTTTCGGTTTTGTGTTCCTGTCCTTGGTGACCCTGTTTGTGTTTAAGTTTGTGCAGTTGTTGTCTGGGTTCATATTGTCCTGCTTGTCCCTGGTGCCTTTCTTCACTTTGGTTTATTGATGTTGTTGCTGCTTTTGTTTCCCCAGGTGCTGTCCCATTGCGTTCCTGGTCTTGTCCCTTAGCTCCTCTTAGGCACACCCGGAGTGCCCGCCTTTGGGGGGAGGGTCCTGTCATGCCCCGGTTGTCTGATCCTCCCATGTGCCACACCCCCTGATCTACCTCATGTGGAATTCCTGTGTTACCAGCTGTTTCTCGTTGTTCCTACTTAGTCTAGTGTATTTAAATCCATGTTCCTCAGTCCGGTCATTGACCTCCGTCCTTTGAGTGTGTGATGTTCCTGATTTGTCTGATTTAAAATAAACCCCGTGTTCATCCAATCCTGTTGGATCCCGTGCTGCTTCCCCGCTCCGAGCACACGACAGTGGCCCAGAGCACAGATTTATTATTTTGGTACTAGTCAGACACTCTTTACCAGACAGGGAAGTAAGCCCCTGTTTACATGTGGTTTTAAAATGCATCTTCAGCGATCAGATGATACGTAGACAGCAAAGACACATCACCGGTTACACCTGTGTCTATCATGCTTCTCCAAGGTGCCCAGCTGCTCACTTGTGTTCAGATTTTGTTATATCTTTGTTGGGGATGCTTCAGGACGCATTAGTATTTACACTACAATGGATATGTGGTCAAATGCAACCCAGATCACCTTGGCAAGTAGTTTGAGTGATTGGATCACAATGCATCTTGGCGGTCATTTACACTTGAATTTAGCGCTGTCCACTTGCAATCTGATTGCCCAAGATGCATATTAAAACCAAGGATAAACAGGGCCTAAATGTTTTATTTTGCTACATATTCAGAGATGCTAGATGTTGCATAAGAGAGGCCATAGTTCATATAGATGGGGGCCGCTTTATCATTAGCCAATGACATGCTACTAACCACTGAGTGACAGGGGATGGGGCACTCTGAGGGCCAATCAGCTTTCAGCTGGGCCCAGTGGCCCCGCCCTTGTATACCTCCTATACAAGTGCATCAACAATGTCTTTCCTTAACTTAAATCTGCAACTGCATTTTAACAAACCCGGTCCAAAAACATAAACCACTAAACTAACGTGGATGCTCAAGTGATTAAACTGATTAATAAAATAATCTAATCAGTATGGTGACCTGTTCATCAGTTCTAAGTTTGGAGCACAGAACTAGAACATTTCCTACTGTGATATACTTGGTTGTGAAATGCAGTCCAGCTTTGGCTGTGATTTGTAGAGCCTGATGCGATATTCATTTGATACGTTCTGACGCTGATGCTGAGGACGCTGCACTGCTTCTTAGAGTCTGCTAAACCAAAGCCTTATAATTGACTGCCTACAAAGAAAGGAAGGTGAGGCCATTTCCAGAATGAAACACAGGTAATTCACTCAATTATGGCCTGCATTTGTAATTGGATTTGTAGCTGTTTATGGGCACAAAGGGTCTGCATGTCAGGATAATTTCAGAAGCACAATGAGAACAGAGGGAATCGGTGTGCCATGGAAGAGTTGGAAAGGCTTGGGGTGACATGAAACTCTCACAGGTCCTGTGACCAGCCAAATAGCAAAAGGTAACCCGGATCCATGTTCCAAGAAGAGCACTGTTTCCCAATCTGGTTCTTGGAGCTGGGAAGGAGCAAAAAATGTGGACTGTCTGCTAGGGAGCTCAGAGGTCCTGGAGGACCAGATAGGGAGACACTACAGCAGAGGATCATGGGGGGCCTGGAAGATATCCAGGCAGCATAGGGGGCAAAGCTGGGGTCCAGCCTGGATGGGATCCGAGCAGGAAAGCATTGGGAGGAGACCTAGACTCACACATGGAGCGGGGGCGGTATTTAAAACCCCCAACCCAAAGGTGTGAGGCAATAGCACCACTCACTGAACCAGTATGCTGCTCAGACCCAATGATGACCATTCAATGGCATCAAATAGGAAACCTGACACAGTGAAGCATTAACAAAGAAGAGATTTTAGCTTAGACTTGCGGGCATAATTGTGACCAGCACTGATGCTCTCAAATAACACAGAAACTAGTACCAAATTCAACCCATTATTTGAAGGCACTTTTTGTGATCGCAAGTTACCCATGTAAATTTTTGTTTCATCCAGGAATATACAAACTAACAACACAGAACCTGGAGTGTCAGCGTGTGAAGCAAGAGGTTGCACAGTGTTTACAGATGGTAATTAGTTCAGAGAGAGAGCTGTCACACCAGACAAACAGCACCACAGCCAACACCGTCAGAAATACCCAATGTGCTTGTTTGGGGGAAAGGAGAATAATGACCATTTGTGTCATTGCTTTTCATGTGTTTCCAGGCATGTGAAGTATTTATCACCAGTGCGAGAGGATGAAGACTCCCTTAACAGCAAATGGCTTTTTTCTGGGTATTGGCCGTTGTCATGGTATCTATGTTAAGGGATGCTCATTTGGGACAAGCCTTGAGAAAACCAGTACTGGTGGAATGTAAGGATCCTATCATGTTTCTGAAATTCTGCTCTTGCAAAAAAACTGAACTGAATAATTTCAGCATCCCGCTGAAAACAGATATTTGCCAATATATTTATAGATGTCACTGACATTTATATACTGTAATACACTCACCTTTGATGTTATTTCTGGATTTATGAAATAATGTAATCCATTACTTACTTTTACGGAGCTTGAGACACTTATCAGGTGGATTTTAATCTTTCAGGTGAATTCAATATCGTCTTTGCAGTTTCAGAAGTCCTGTTCTCAGAGCATATCAAGTGGTTGCTTTGAGCGTCTCGAGGGGACATCCAGCCTTGGAATACTCAGACCTGATATTTCAGATTGGTCAGAGTGGTTAGCCCTAGCAGATGCTCAAAGTCCCTGTAATACTCTGTTTTCTGTTTAGCTGGGGGGTCGTGAAGGAGTCGCCTGAGTCTCACAGCATTCTCCTTGCTGTGCAAGCGGCTCCCAGGCACACGGACTCCAGTGGCTGGGCTGTAATGGGTATGCAGGTCACATAGGAACACCATGGTAAATCAGGATGTCAACCCAGATAAAAAGGCCATAATGAAAAGAGTACCAGAGCCCCCTTGCCCACCCCCCACCCCATCTCCATCTGTCACCATCTGCGACTGTGATTCCATTTTTATCCTGTCTCGTCAGGATCACAAATTTCACCAATCAGGCCAAAGCTCTAGCAGAGAGAAGCCCACAGACAGAGGTACTTGCAGCCTAACCTGCATTTAATAGGGAGCCAAGGGACTGAATGATTTCTTTGAGACATTGACGGAAACCAGGCGCACCCCTGTAGACTTCAAAGTTCTCTCAGCAGCAAGGCGCACAATTAATCTTCACTTCCATTGACAATATTACAGATCTGCCACTTTGACTTTGCATGCTTAATAAAAGAATTTATTGCTGAATGACAGTCATTAGGGAGCTTCCAAGACAGCGTCCAGCTAACAGACACTGTGCTTTTCAGTCCCCGTGGTCTTAAGACAGTTGGCTGCATTGTTATACTCAATTAAATCTCCTAGAAACAAACTATGAAACACCTCTTGTGGTAAAGCGAAGCCAAACTGCATAAAGGGGGAGAAAAACAGAGTTTGTTCATTTGGGATTTACTTTAAAAAGAGCAGCCCCAGGACAAATCTGTTTACTATTATTGTAGCATTCATTAATACAGAGAATACCAAGAAAACTGAACACTACAGATATGTATGATGCTAAACCAGGATAAGTGGCTAGAAGATGCATAGATTGATTATGATTAGATTTTCATTTTCCATCCATCCATCCATCCATCCTACACTCTTTTACCCAATACAGTGTGGGGCAAAGCCTGTAGGCACAGAGCACCAAACAGAACCTCCTCCAGGTATCGCTGCCTCTCCAGCACGTATCATATCTCTCTTGTATTATGCTGTTACTGCTTAACTGATGCCAGACATGACTGCAAACAGCAGGAGTCCACCAGCTGTCTGAGGTTAGCTGACTTCAGCTGCAACACCATGCAGATTTTAGTCCATCCAAAGCCTGCTTTGCTGTAGGATTCATACACTGATATATGACAGAAATAAACACATGTCTAAGCAGTGGGTTCTTCTCTGTGATATGTCAGTTTGTGGGAGAACACAGCTAGAGCAGGTTCTGGCAGAGTGAGCTTATCACTCTCCTGTCTTTACCATGTTGGTACTGTCAAAACACCTTTATCTTTGGTATTATTTTCTACTGTCTACATCAATACTTCTATATATCCATCCAACCATGCATTCATCCATCTATGTTTAAGAATTACTTATCTAATTCCACTCATTTTTCTAAAAAAATTAATCTATCCAAAATGTACTGCTACGGAGGAATCATTTTAAGGATCATTTTATAGTGCTGTGGTATTTTTAACAAAAAACGATTTGACTGAGTAACGAGGCTGCTCTTCCAAAAATATCCTTAGAACTAATTTGCTGTAGTTTCCATTAAAAAGAGTTACTGTGATGTCATTGAGATACCATGGAGACGCTCATGTGCTATGACAGTCAAAGTTCAAGCTACAGCTGTTTCTATATATTCAAACTGACCTTTATCCATAGCAACTTGTCAGATACAATGACAAACATTGTTGCGGAACAATAATGTCATCTTCTGTGTGACCTTCTGTACCGTGGCTATACATGGCCCCACTTGTTCCTCACAGGACACTTTTTCCTACTCTAACATCAAATTGCAACATCCTGGAGACACGTACAGTGAAGTCTAATGTCATGTTTCCCATGTAAAGACTGGCACCCAATTACCCTCATCAAACCATTTTTAGCGGAAATCACCCATGTAATAATATGACCAAACAGACAAAAAGTGGAGTGACTGAGGTACAGATCAAAAGGTTTTCCTTTCAATGATTCCTAAATCAAAGTATGTTCATGCCATAGAGGCAAAAACAAGCACAAAACATATTCCATTATAACTATGCTCAGCTTGAACTATTGTCTTAGCTATAGGAGTCTCCTTTCGGTAACTGGTCTTAACTAATGGGGACTCTTATAGCTAACGTGGATTATTCAAAGGGGACTCCTATAGCTGACATGCCAATCACCGAATGGGGACTCCTATAGCTAACACGCCAGTTACCGAATGGGGACTCCTATAGCTAACACGCCAGTTACCGAATGGGGACTCCTATAGCTGGCACGCCAGTCACGGACTGGGGACTCCTATAGCTGACACGCCACTTACTGAAAGGGGACTCCTATAGCTGACATGCCACTTACTGAAAGGGGACTCCTATAGCTGACACGCCAATCACTGAATGGGAACTCCTATAGCTGACACGCCACTTACTGAAAGGGGACTCCTATTGCTGACACGCTAGTCACCGAATGGGGGCTCCTATAGCTGACATGCCAGTTACCGAAAGGGGACTCCTATAGCTGACATGCCACTTACTGAAAGGGGACTCCTATAGCTGACATGCCAGTCACCGAATGGGGACTCCTATAGCTGACACGCCTAATCCCAGCAACATCATAAAACTTGAAACTATTTATACATTGCTTTCTTTATTTGTATGTATTAAATACTTATGTTGCCTTTCTAGAACTTACATGTAACATGATAATAGCGAGCTGCAGGAAGGCATTTCATTATGTCCTGTCTGACCTTTATTCTATCGTCAGCAGATAATGAGCAGATGTTCCTCTCTTTGGCACAGAGGTAGGAAGCTGGCTGAAGTGGAAATTGGGTGCAATGGACCTGAAATTACTATTTAAATTGTTGATTTTCTTAAAATTACTCTTAACCCAATGACCCCTTGGCTAAACCGCCGTGCTAAAAAATAATTTAGTAGAAATTGAGAAATATGTTTAATTTTTCAACAGATTTTTTTCCCCAAAGCAACATTCTTCTGATGATCAGGGTCAGACAGCCCCTGGAGCAACTGGGGTTAAGAGCCTTGCTCAAGGGTCCAATGGTGAGACCACTCTGCCGACACCAAGACTTGGACAAGCAATCTTCAGATCACAGGCTCAGTCCTGACCCACAGAGCCAAATAAGGCACAGGCGTATGCAAGAGAGATGAAAGTGTGGCTTTCCCTCTAGAGAGAGGGAAGGACAAAGCCTGCTGATGGACTAATCTCCTGGCAGTGGTACAGCGACACATGTTCTCCTGATAATTCCATGTACTCAAGCAGTCAAATTTGTTTACAGCTTTATTTTTTAATGACAATGGTACAATAACCCATCACAGGTAAGCTGAGTAACAATGCACCACTGAGAGTCCTATTTATACTCTTCCATTATTTATATTCAGTGCACATTATACTTTCAAAATTTAATTTCAACTTACTTCCTTTTGAAAGTAATAATAAAACCTGGGGTACAGAGTGAATTTCATTTTAATAATGTTGTTATAACTGCTTTTCATTTTTAACAGATATGCCCCACTTTTGCATTGAAAGTGAAGCACGGAATTTCACACGTGGAGCTGAGGATGGCCTTAGGCGTTAAATATCCTGGTGATCAGAGCTTGCAGTTCTGTTTCTATCCAGCAGAATCCTGGGAGCACTGAGCTCTTTTTTATGTAAGTTAAGATAAAGCAACACAGAACAGGGGATGAACAGGATAGAAAATGCCGTGTGCATGTGACACAGAGTGAGGGCGATTCCTGCCAATGTGACCTGTGCACAACCTCTTACTCTTAGGCTGTAAGGTCCAGGTGGCCGACTTGCCTGGATGTCTGTGTGTTTGCCATTGGGGCTTCCCCTGCAGGAAAACCTCCAACAGAGACCTGAGTTCAGGCCCCAGTAACTCCATCCAGAAAATAATATGAGGAAGAGATCCAAATGACATCAGCTCCAGCCTAATGTTGCAGGGCCGTTTCAGTGATCTAATCCATATGGCATTTGGCCATTCCTTTGAGAGATTCATCTTGATTTTTGTGCTAATACTTTTGTTTGATTCCCTGCCCTTTTCCTGAGACACGATAAAAAAGAAAATATGTCATCTGATTGCACTGAGTGACACAGAGGGAGAGAGATACAGACATGCCACGAGAGAGACAGAAATAAAATGGAAAAGACTGACTTTTAAAACCATCTTAACTTTGGTCGACAGTAAAGCTGAAAGATACCGATCGACACTGAATTGAAGCAAAATTCTAGCCTTCAACTACACAGACAATTTAACAATGCTCTAAGAGAGACAGCATGTTTATGTGAGTGTGAAGCAAAAGCGAACTGGCATTAAATCAGTAGAGTAAATGCCTCCCTTCAACTAGCACAAGGACGACAGATGTCAGAAATAAAACCTAGTTCTGCTCATAGGGCGGTTGTTTGCCACTGAAATGTCTTATCTGATGTTCATTCCAACATATTCATAACAATACCAGCATTCAAATGGCAAAAGCATTTAGGACAGGAGGATAATAGACAGGTATGGAAATGGATATATCTGCAGGTGAGAGGGTGCAGCGGGCCAAGATGCCGTAATACTGTGCATCATTTTAATTAGGGGGAAAGCGTCTCCCGTCAGTATATGAAGGTCGAACAGGAGTGTCTTCATTCTCCTTTTCTGTCACATGCATACTTAACGTCTCCCAACATGCCTAGCTATTTCTGATCATCTCTCTCTCCTGTGAGAGATAAGCCCACATTTAGGAATGAATCAGTGCAATTAGCATATTTAGTTCACTTTGCTCAAAACTGTTACTTAATATAATATTTAAGTTACAAATCCTCAGTAAAATTTGAGACTTGTGGGCGCTATTTTTGAAATGGTAATATTTGTACTTGTCAGGCATTTTGTAGTGCGAATGAATACCATTGTGATTTGTTTTTTCAGATCCAAGGGGAACTACAGTCATTTTTAAAACAGGAATCATATCTCCTTCAAATATTCAAGGCTGTGCCTTAGGGTATCCATGGTGGATAATGGCAATTGCTTTATTTAATATGCCCTGTTTTACAACACCATTGTGAGGACATATTGCAATGGATTGCAATAGATTTCAGATTTGAAAATCCCCTTAAGGACAGTTCAGCCAACTTGTGAAGTTGTTGTGCATTTGTATAAGCAAACAGAACATACGTTCATGCTTCAAGTATTTAGGCACACTGAAGACAGTAAGTCAGCTGCCGTAGTGTCAGATGGATTTTTGAATGAGGACCTACAGTGCCTATCCCTCTGTATTTTGTTCTTACTCTGGTTTCCAAGGAAACCAGGAACTGTGGAAAGTGCTGTTGCCATGGTAACCATACCCACACACACACACACACAAAGAGAATGGCTGACTCAGAGGCCAAACAGGTTACTTGCACTGTTTTTGGCCATTTTGGAAGCTGAAAGTATGGTACTTGGCTTTATAAGTAAGGTATGAACTTCTGCGTGTGCTGCTATAAATGGATTTCATGAGTCACACTAAAGAGTGCACAATATGTAGGGTCACAGGTAATGTCTGGACACAGATAAATGACTGATTTGTGAAACTTTTATGTTTTTATAATCATTTTTATATATGACATTTAAACCTTTTATAAATTACATTATATATAAACGTAAATATTAAATTATACTAAAAAAGAATATCATAATATCTGAGACACCAATGATGAATGTAGAGCACTGGATTCTGTTCCTCTGTTCCTACAATATGGTAAAACACGGCCTGTGTGGTAGACAGTCCCCTTTCTGCATGAAGATTCCCTTCACGGGTTTGCCCAGACTCCAGATTCCAGACTCGATTCAGATTCAGTTCACTTCAATTCATTTTAACACAGTACTGCAGGAAATCCGGTGCATTTGGAGGACGGGACAGTGTGACATGGGCATGAAGGATGCACAGCAGAGAGATTTCTGGAAACATAAAAGAAAAACTGCTATTTCAGCAAGAGGGAGGAAGAATGGAAAAGTAAAAACAAGGCTACTGACAGGGGCACAAGGAACAATGTCACAAGCACAAACCTCACATAATAATTCACCTAAAGAGCTTAACAGTGCAGCATGAAAGAATCTCAGATAGGGTAAAATAAAACACAACAACAATCTTCCTGAAGTTTTGTGAAAAAGAAACCAAACAAGGCTCAAGGCTAATGGACTGACCAAGTTCCTTGAGTTTGTCCTGAGTGGTTTGGAAGAAATTTCTAGAATTTAAGAACTACTCTGTGTATTAGCTAGGGATAAAATTATTATACTGGACCATTTTTTGTGGTACCCACACAAATTTTGTTTACATCAGAAAGCAATTCCAGAGTGTCTGCTTTAACTCCTGTACATGTATGCATAGATTGTAGAATGATTAATTTCGTTGTGTAATTTAAAAACCAAGATGCTGCACCAAAGGCAGCACCAAAGTTAGGCCAGTTTCTAATAGAAGCTTTACTGATCACAAATTCTAGACGATGTGGAGGATCTATCACAGAGAAATCTGAAAAATCTTGTATGGTTTAATGATTAGGCCATACTTTTGTGTACAGGACAAGAAATGGGGATAAGACCATTTGAAACTATTAGTATTGTTGTTATTATTGCTATTATCCTCCTTTCCTTGTATAGTGTATAATGCATTCGTTTATAGATAAAGTGAAAACTTCATCACTGTCTTTCAAGTTAACTAGTTAAGTCTTTTTTTAGACGTCCTTTAGAAACTGTTGAAGGTCTAATAAAATTTTTGGAAAAATGAAAAACAGTTTTCATCAGAATAAAACAAATATTGCAAAGATTTTTTTCTTTTTTTTTTTCAAAATCTTGGGGCAATTTTTGTCCCTTCATGGTAGTTTTTAGGGCTATTCAGAAATTTTTTTCGAGTACTTTTGCTTTTATCCCCATTAATTTACACTGATCACAGGTCACATGGGCAGTTTAGACATAAATCCATGCCTAACAGTAAGTTCTGTGATGGTGGGTGGGACCCTGAAGATCTCACATGCAAATCCATGCAAATCTAAACCCACCCCACTGACATGAGGCCACTGTACTGCCCTGCTAATAATAATAATAATAATAATAATAATAATAATAATAATAATAATAATAATAGATACTTTATTGATCCCTGTGAGAAAATTCTCTTTACCCCCCCCCCCCCTTCTTGCTCTCTGTAAGTGGGAGCAAGCTGGCTGTTAAAGGACATAGACCCATAGTAGGGAGCCAGGGGTTAAGCATCTTGCTAAAGAACCTGTAGATATGCTGATCACAGACACAAAGGTTTAGCTCACTGAGCTACATGCTGCCCCCCAGAGGAAAGTGCAAATGTAATCCCCACTAGCAGAAATTACTGTATGCAGTCGAGATTCCCATATTTGGGGAATGTGCAGGCGTTAGCACAGCCATAGTGCAATGGCTGAACCTCAGTCTGGTTGAACCACCATAACGATCTTAATATCTCCCCTGCTTGGTAAGTATCATTATTTGTTATCAGTCATTGGTTATTATTATTATTATTTTATTATTACTGTTATTGTATGTTGTTAACCCATTTCTTCATGCATTCTTCATGCTTTGCTTTATGTATTATGTACCTATATTTCAGTTAGCCTATAGGCCAGGTGTAGGATTTTAGCGGGTATGTAACGTGATATAAGGTGTTAGCACTTTCGGAGCCAAATTAGTAGTCTTAATACGTAGAGTAACGTATGAGACATAAAGATATAAACTATGACAATAAATACTATACAAATTATCCCCGCAAAGCTGTGATGGATAAGCAGAGGGAGGAAACCGTGGTTTCAAATGAATCGAAGGTAATATTAAGAAGAACATTACTGATGATTATGATGTGATTATTTTGGACTGAATAAGAGCGCCCCCATCAGTACTCTATTTTCAGTACGCTGTTTTCTCACTTCTAAAATGCGATTTATTTTCCTACATTTATTTTTCGTACCTAACGGTTAATGTCAGGAAAGGTTCTGGACTACGCGGAGAAAAAAAACAGATAAGTGGTTTGTAAACTACGTCCACAAAATGTTCAGGTGAACAGCTGGACTAGACCTCTCTGATATCATTAATCGCCCAACGCGAAAACGTACTATATTCCTTCCTACAGGGGAACCCTCCCCCCAAAAGAAAAAAGCAAGGAATGTAAAAAGTTGCATGGCATCACAATTACCCATGAGTGGTTTCCGACTTTCTTGAATACTGTTTCCCTTCAAGAAATGATTATTATTAATGGTATTAATATGTCTTCTTCTTCGTTCTATAATGATAATAACAACTATTATTGGACTACTACTACTACTACTACTACTACTACTACTACTACTACTAATAATAATAATAATAATAATAATAATAATAATAA
>JAODJW010000039.1:8120263-8130237 GCA_026777045.1 Hyperopisus bebe | reverse complement strand
GTGGTTTTCACCCTGGCCGTGGAACAGTGGACCAGCTCTATACTCTCGGCAGGGTCCTGGAGGGTGTGTGGGAGTTTGCCCAACCAGTCTACATATGCTTCATGGACTTGGAGAAGGCATTCGACCGCGTCCCTCGGGGAGTCCTGTGAGGAGTGCTCTGGGAGTATGGGGTGCCGGGCTTTCTTATAAGGGCTTTTTGGTTCCTGTATGACTGGTGTCAGAGCTTGGTCTGCATGGTCGGCAATAAGTCGGACTCGTTTCCAGTGAGGGTTGAACTCCGTCAGGGCTGCCCTTTCTCACCGATTTTGTTCATAGCTTTTATGGACAGAATTTCTAGGTGCAGCCAGGGTGTTGAGGGTGTCCAGTTTGGTGACCTCAGGATTAGGTCTCTGCTTTTTGTGGATGATGTGGTTCTGTTGGCTTCATTGGACTGTGACCTTCGGTTCTCACTGGGACAGTTCGCAGCCGAGTGTGAAGCGGCTGGGATGAGAATCAGCACCTTCAAGTCCGAGATCATGGTCCTCAGCTGGAAAAGGGTAGAATTCTCCCTCTGGGTCGGGGAGGGGGTCCTCCCCCAAGTGGAGGAGTTTAAGTATCTCGGGGTCTTGTTCACGAGTGAGGGATCGATGGAGCGGGAGATTGACAGGTGGATCGGTGCAGCATCAGCAGTGATGTGGGCGCTGCATCGGTCTGTCATGGTGAAGAAGGAGCTGAGCCAAAAGGCAAAGCTCTCGATTTACCAGTCGATCTATGTTCCTACCCTCACCTTTGGTCATGAGCTATGGGTAGTGACTGAAAAAGAATGAGATTGCCAGTACAAGTGGCTGAAATGAGTTTCCTCCGCAGGGTGGCTGAGCTCTCCCTTAGAGATAGGGTGAGGAGCTTGGTCATTTGGGAGAGTCGCTGCTCCTCCGCATTGAGGTGTTCCGGGCATGTCCCACTGGGAGGAAGCCCTGGGGAAGACTCAGGACACACTACAGAGACTATGTCTCCCGGCTGGCCTGGGAACACCTCGGGATTCCCAAGGAGGAGCTCGATGAAGTGGCCAGGGAGAGGGAAGTCTGGGTTTCCCTGCTGAGACTGCTGCCCCTGCGACCCGACCTCGGATAAACAGAGGATAAGGGATGGATGAATGGACACAAACACAATATCGAAACAATAACAAGAGTTGCAATCCAAAGGCAATGAGTCTGTCGACGTGTCTGAATACTAAAACCAGAATTGCTTATCTGCACATTATACAAATAATCATTTTTTATAAAACTATAATATCATAACAGTACAGAGCTCTGCTAATGACATAACGATAAAAATTATATTGTGGCCACGTTTTAACATATCTATCGTGGGAACAATTTAATAAAATGTGGCCAAGATTTAACTAAAACGACGGAATGGATTAATGAAATGTGGCGATGATGTACCTATGATATATTAGTTAAAAATCGCAGGCCTATATCATTCATTCTTTGATTTTTTTTCTCTTCAAAACTGAATCAGAAAAACAAAAAAGACATTTTTTTTGTTTTTTTTTTCTGTCTTACAATTAAAACGGAAAAAGATAAAACAGGACAAGAGAAACATTATGTTTTGTTTTTCTGTACAAAAGCTATGTGCCAAACTGCACACGACGAACATGTGTACCGCAATAGCCCTAATATTTACCAAAAATAACATATTCAGATTAAATGCAGCTGCATCCTATCATTATCAAGTTCTTTATTAGCAAGTTTTTCTACTGAGCGAGGCCTCCTAGATGGCTCTGGCTGTCTATATTATCAAAGTCAAGTTCACAACGCTTAGCACTGAGACATTTTGTCCCACAACAGAAGCTTTACTACGAAACAGTGAAATGGTGCATTAGGCCAGTGGTGGCCAATCCACAAAGGGCCGGTGTGTATGCGGGTTTTTGCTGCAACTCCCTAGTTAGATTACTAATTAGAGGACTGATTGGCTGAAGAGTCCTCACACCTGGGTTTGAACAGCTGACCTACAGGTTATACCAAAAACCTGCATACACACCGGCCCTTTGCGGAGAAGATTGGCCACCCCTGCATTAGGCCGTAGTGGGCTTGTCTGACCCGCACCACTTGCTCATTTACAAAAGACACGTGTGGCTGAACTGTACAGTTCAGACGTAATTCCTATAAAGTCCACACAGTGGCACAATCATAACATAACAATTTTCAAAGACAGAGTAGCTTAACTTAAACATCCATCCTTCTTCCAGCCACTTAACCAGGACGTGGTCCCGGGGATCCTAAAGCCTGGAGAACATCCCAGGAAGGACATAACACAAGGCTGGTGAGCAGCTGGACAGGATGCCAGCCCATGGTAGGGTGTACACACACACGCTCTTATATAGTTTACATGGGTGTAAAAAATGTCACTGTAAGAAAATGGTGATTTAAAAAATCACTACATAACAATAAAGAATGAGCAATTGAGAAAGTTGATCGTTAATATCTCAATTAACAAGTAAAATGAACACTGGAACTGAACCCTAAACTGGGGGGGGATTAGGTTTAGGGTTGCCAGTCCATCGCAGGGCATGCATACACAACATTCCCCATAATCACGTAGGGAGAACATGCAAACTCCACACATGTGGAGCCACGGCAGGGATTTGAACCCGTAAAGAATTCAAGTTCTGTACATCAGGGGATTTTTTTCTTATTTCTTAAAGCAACTCAGCACCTTTCGAAACCAGCCTCACGTCTGCATAGTGGTTCAGTGGTTAGCACTGAGACGTAACACTTCCAAGTTTGTGTGGAGTTTGCATGTTTACCATGTGATTGTGAGTGCAGACTGGTATCTCTAAATTGCTCGTTGTCTGTTATTATTTGTGTCCTGGAATGGGGCAGAGATGCAAATAGCAGAAGTTATTCAAGAACAGTTATTTTGGTGCTATACTGCCACCTACTGGAAACTGAGTGAGATTATTATTTTATTTTTTGGAATTTATAACTTCAGAAATTTACAACAAGATTGACTGATTGATTATTTGGTTTTGTATGAGAGAGCTTTTGTAGACTTTCATCTTCCAGTGCCTTTAATTAATCAATTATTGCATGTCCAAAAGGCCATTCCCCATTAAATGTTGTATAAATATTATGTTGATATTTGCTCTGATCTCTAATTAGTCTCTATTTCTATTAAACTAGTCAACAGAATGTGAGCTAATCTTGCTACTGGTCAAATTTGAGTATGTCTCACTTTCATTGGGTATGACACAAGTAACACTAATCAGTATCATCGTTCTGATTACTGAGAGCTGCTTTAAGCTCAGTCAGAGGTCCTGCATTTCACCGGAATGGATTTCCAAGTTCTACTTTCAGTCGAGTAAATCCTTCAGAAGCAGACCTACAAAGTCCACTGGTCATCACATAAAGATTTAATGTTTGAAACAGTAAGGTATCAATACAAAATATATATCAGAACATCCATCTATCCCTCCATCCAAATATAGGGTTGCAGGGTCTTTGGTGCGTATCCAGGGAAGTAGAGGGCATATGGCAAACAAACACCCTAGATGGGATTCCATGACATCACAGGATGTACTCTTACATAACTTATTGTTAGCTTACAGGTGACATTTCACCTAACTGCATGTTAATGAGCTAGAGAACCAGGAGGAAACTCCACACTCATGGAACATAGTGTGTAATCCCCCCCCCATCCCAATATTTAATTTAGATTAATCCGTCCTCCCCTAATAAATCACTTTTGCATTTCAAATTAAGTTGTGTCCTACCTAATATAACTCCCTCCTTTGCCATTGCCCTCAGGAGTGCAATAATTAATGGGTACTGGATCATACAGTATTTTAATCACTCAGGGCCAGTTTAACGAAGTGACATTTCTTGGTTAGCTAGAATAACTTGTTGGATTTAAGGTACCTCAGTTTAAATGGTCTTAATCTTCATTAACTTGCACTATATTGCTAAAAGTATTGGGACACCCCTCCAAATCATTGAATTCAGGTCTTCCAGTTAATCCCATAGCCACTGGTGTATAAAATCAAGCACCTAGGCCTGCAGACTGCTTCTACAAACATTTGCAAAAGGATGGGTCGCTCTCAGGAGCTCAGTGAATTCAAGCATGGTACCGTGATAGGATGCCACCTGTGCAATAAGTCCATTTGTGAAATCAACTGTCAGTGGTATTATAACAAAGTAGAAGCAATTGGGAACAACAGCAACTCAGCCATGAAGTGGTAGGCCAAGTAAAATCATAGACCTCCAAACTTTGTGTGGCCTTCAGATGAGTTCAAGAACAGTGAGAAGAGAACTTCATGGAATGGGTTTCCATGGCGCGAGCAGCTGGATCCAAGCCTTACATCACCAAGTGCAATGCAAAGCATCGATGCAGTGATGTAAAGCACACTGCCACTGGACTCTAGAGAAGTGGAGATGTACGAGTCTGGGTTTGGCAATTGCCAGGGGAACGGTACTTGTCTGACAACATTGTGCTGAATGTAAAGTTTGTTGGAGGGGGGGTTATGGCGTGGGCTTGGCCCCTTAGTTCCAGTGAAAGGAGCTCTTAATGCTGCAAAATTCAAAGCCATTTTGGACAAATTTCATGCTCCCAACTTTGTGGGAACAGTTTGGGGATGGCTGCTTCCTGTTCCAACATGACTGTGCACCAGTGCACAAAACAAGGTCCATAAGGACATGGATGAGTGAGTCTGGTGTGGAGGAACTTGACTGGCCTGCACAGATCCCTGACCTCAACCCGACAGAACACCTTTGGGATGAATTATAGCGGAGACTGCGAGCCAAGCCTTCTCTTCCATCATCATGTGCCTGACCTCACAAATGCTCTTCTGGAAGAATGGTGAAAAATTCCCATAAACACATTCCTTAACCTTGAGTATAAGCCTTCCCAGAAGAGTTGAAGCTGTTATAGCTGTAAAGGGTGGGCCTACACCATATTAAAGCCTATGTATTAAGAATGGGATTTCATTAAAGTTCATGTGTGTGTAAAGGCAGGTGTCCCAGTACTTTTAGCAATATAGTGTATTTTTAGTGCAAACTACCATAAAAAAGTAGGAACTCAGAATGGAGATCGAACCAAAGATTATACGTACTGTAAAAACCTTTTCTACCCTCTCTGAGTAGAACAAATACAAATATGATGAGTGGATCTGAAGAAGCCCTATGTGGTTTTGCACCTAAAATAAAATTCATGGTTACAACTGCAATGCCACATACTGAGCCATGCCGTTGCATCAGTGTCATTATAGTTCAGAACTGAAAAACTAGTTTTAATATTATTTTCAATTTTTCAATTGTATTGTGGGCCTAGAGTGAGTTGTAGCTGGCTACTGCAAAGCATCGTAATGTAGTGCTGTTGCCTTTTCCTGTGGTACACTGCACAAGAGGCCCAAAGAAAAACAAATCATTACTTTAGCTAAATAGTATTTATCGGTAACGGAAAGTATTTGACATTTGTTTTCTGAAGCAATATAGTTTGCGTTTAGTTTTTTCATTTTCAATTCATTTTATGGAAATGTTTTTCCTTAATGAGAATAATCCGGCCTTACATACTCTAAGTACATAGTGTGTAACTACCAAATAAACATGGACTCACATATAGGGTCACACCTCTTAATCACTGAATTCAGGAGTTTCATTCAGACCAATTCCCACAGGTGTATAAAATGAAGCACCTAGCCATGCAGTCAGGTTTGCAAACATTTGTGAACGAATTGAACATTGATCAGTGAATTGAAGCATGGTACCATCATAGGGTGCTATCTTTGCAATAAGTCAGTTTGTGAAATTTCTTTCCTGCTGGATATTCCACAGTCAGCTGTAAGTGTTATTACTGCAAAGTGGAAGCGTTTAGGAACAACAGAAACTCAGCCATGAAGTGGCAGACCATGTAAAGTAACAGAGCGGGGTCACCGAGTGCTGAGCTTCATAGTGCGTGAAAGCCTCAGTAACTGCGGAGTTACAACCTTCCTCTGACATTAAACCAGCGCTGATGAAATAACCTGTTCAGCTTTTACGTCAGATTTCTGAAATGCAAAATGCTGTTTGGCAAGTGTCTGTTACCTTCTGAGGATTAGAATACTTTAAAACCACAATTAACCAACCAACCTTCACTCAGGAGCAAAAAAATCAGCCTTAAATTGGAAAGAAACAATGATCTGACATTTATTGTAATAATCGGTGATATCAAGTAACTTTTATCATGCTAACATTTTTGGCTGTATTGCCCAGCCCTAGCGTAGATCTGGATGTGAATGGTAGGGACTTGTCCTGACCAGTATTATTTGAGTTCTGTATATATTTAGTAGCACTATGGCCATGCGGCACATTTCCCTGAGGGTGATCCAGCTCGCAGGATCCTCAATGCCGAGGACCCGAGCGGCTGGACCAGGCTGAGGGGACACCCATGTAACACCTGGCTGCAGCAGATGGATGACCTTTTCTGAAGGGTGGGACTGGACCGTGCGTCTGCCTGGGGGGGGTCACTAGCCGGGATCCTGAGGAGTTTCGCCGTGTGGTGGATGTGGCAGCTCGCTGCATCAGTGCATACTTCCCACCCTGACCTGACCTGAGGTTTTGGGCTGATTTGGTCCATACCAATGTTGAAACCAAACATATCCTTAATTGGGGGTCTGTTTTGTGGCACCGATGACTGGTTAGTGGCTAGAAGAAAACTGGGGTTCCACTTTTTGGCCTGGAGGTAGGTAACATGGTCCTTTTAGGTAACCAGGAAAAGGCCTGGTTGGGTGGATGCCAACGTGTTTCCTCCATCACTTTAAGTGTTTGGCATCGGAACAAGCCACCGTGGCAGATAAAAAGGGTTATAATTTATCATCTTCTTCTGTGGATTGGAAGGGTACTCACCATCGTTTATGATGGTGAGATGTTGGAAAAGAAATCTGTTACAGCCTGTCTCATAAGAAGTTCCTCATGGACCATGGACTAGGAAGTGTGCAGTATGTTGTGTTTTGTGTGTTCATTATGTTATCCATTAATCTTGTCTACCAGTGTAGGTAGTAGATCATTCTGAAAAAGCTGACAGTGTGATTGATTGCTGTGTTTTTTTTCTCTGTCTGTCGCCCATCCCATAATGAAATATAAAATGCCATGTTCTGTTTTTAATCAATAAGTTATGCCATTTGACCAAAATTTCTTCAGATTAAAAGTGGAAACTCTAATTGTTGGTGTTTGTAACTGTAAATTCTGTATGATCTGCTGGATCGAAATGACTTTGCAACTATGTGTATCGAGCTTGTTTGTTTGGGTTGGGAGGACTTTTTGACGTTTTTTTTTTTTTTTTTTTACTCCCATATTTTTTAATTTAAATTTTGGGTGTCTGTATTGAGCAGGGCTGCCCCCTGAAGGCTGATAATTCAAATATTTAGTCAGAGACTGTGATTCTTAAAGTTGAACAATCCTTTTTCTTGTCAGTCAGTGTGCATTGTAATAACAGGATAAAGCAGATAGAAGCTTACAAAAGGGATGATATTTCAATGAGGAATAACAAATAAAGGTAATCATAAATATATATTTTTATGTTCTAGTAGGGTGCTTGCTAAAAAAAAATCCACATTAGCATTTATCTCAGAGTCACACCAAGTGAGGAAGGCAGGAGCTTGATTTAGGAGAACCGGAGAACCCCCATGGGGAGACTTCAGGATGGGTTAGGAACAAGAGGCAAGACAATCGAGTAACAGGTGTAGCTTGTCAGGGTCACACTGGGGGGAGGAGACAGGAGGGCGAGGCGGATATGGCAGGCAGGATGAGACACTCAGCAGTAGTGATACGAGGGTCGAGCTGTCAGTCAGGTCAGTGACAAAGCAGCGTTCCGGCCTGGGACAGACTGGCTGTGTGGCGTGTGAGAGGCGGCTACAGTGTATAGCCGAGTCTTCCTTTGATAATGGCCATCGATAGCAGAACACTTGATCTCAATTCATTATAAATTTCATTTATATTTAGTTTAGACAAAGGTTATGAAGCGTGTGCCAATACTACTACTACTATTGAAACCATTTTGAAATGTGAGTTATATAATTATATACTATCAAAAGATGACTCAGTATAATATCAAAAGATCTTTTATCTGTGTTTCGGCTGAGAATCAAAAAAAAAAAAAAAAGGTGCCATTTTAACGTGAGCTGCACGTGTCACACAGGCTGTGTGGCCACTCTGATCTGTTAACATGGGCCCCGGAATGAAAGTCAGTCATTTCCACGGCCGCCACGCACATCCATACATACTAATACATAAATAATTATAAATAAAATTTCAAAGTAATTTGCTGACGGGTGTGTGATGCCTTGTGCTACTGTGCGACCAAACTCTGTGCACTTGGGGAGGGCGCACAGCACACGTGTTTCAACCGAAAAAAGTTTTGGTTAAAAGCTTCATTTAACTAGGTTACCTGCAGAAAGCAGAAGCACCAAAAAGCTCCAGCGTCACTGAGAGCCGCAGCTCATGGTTCAGATCGACACTGAAACTCATGCCAATGGTTTTTCTAATTGCCGAATAGTCTCTCTCTCTCATATACGTGTGTGTGTGTGTGTGTGTGTGTGTGTGTGTGTGTAACTGTGGTTTCCCATGACGATCTGGCTGCAGGACATTGGATGGCCCCCAATCCGGGACTGGAACTCACCTGACCTCAGACATGATGTTATGAAAACTTTAGGAACAGAGGCAGCACGTCCACTAGGGCTATGGCCAAATTCAGGGGCTGCATCTGTCAAAGGACACAGTCTCTATGAAGGCGTGGCCTTTGAAGGCTGCATTCTTTGAAGGCGGAACAGAAAGGACTGTCAAATGGGACGATTTAGCCTATGGATAATTTCCTATTTGCATCGGCAGCTGTTCCCACCCTTACCTTTGAGTCACGAAGAGTCGCTCCTATCGCCTAGCCAGGATACACACAATTTACCTATGAGCAATGAATCTTGGGATATGTTGGGCTGCAAAGGATCCATCAGGAGGACCCATTTCTAGACTGCATCTGAATGAGCCTTTGAACTGGGACAGCTTTGTCACACTGCTGTGACTCATTCGGTTTCCAAAGCAACCTTAGAAGGGTGCAGCCCCTGAATTCAGGCTCAGCCTAGAAGGCTGAAAACCACAAAACCTCCACAATAATGCTGGATATGACGTTAATGCAACACTGGGAACTGACTTCAATTATCTCTTTTACGATACATTTTTGCTATTTTGGTGATAGGAATCAACATTAATAATCTCATTTAAAGCTACAGGAAGTAGCTTAGTCTAATTTAAATTTGCAGTCAGTGTGAAATTCTCACCTCTATGTAGCTTAAGATATGAGAAATATCCATCTATATTATTTTAAACAAAACAAGGTAGTATCTATCCACCGCTTTATTAAGTCTCTCTAATAGCACCATGCTGAGCCAGATGTGGAGCTCATGTCATTTCTAGCCCCACAGTGGAGGTCCTCCTAGAGGTCATCCCCCAGTGCTCTGCAGCCAGACCCTTGTAGAGGATACTGTCGGCCTGGTAATGTTTCACGGACCTGTGGTTGAGAAACATTGCTCAGTTTCTAAGGGGAACCAACCTAAAAGGAGAAACAATAAATTTTAGACCTATTGTATTAGACCTATGTAGCTTCAACTTAATATATTTAAATTGTGTTTAATAATAATGTGATTTTCTTTAGACAGTCATTATTATAAAATGTTTTACAGATTGCAAATGTGATCACCAAAATAATTCAATTATATTTCACACTGATGTATTTCCGAATTATGGTTTTCCAAATCAGCTTTTTATTTCACAATGGCACTTTTCGTTATAAAGTTGCACCCTGTCAATCAGTTTTAGGAGAGTGGGACTACCACTACCATTCTGACAATATTACGGGTCTTTTAACCCCCAAGTGAATCAAATTATGAATCATAAAGCTGCTACTCTAATATCTTTAAAGGTGATTGCTAAATTTAGAAGAAAAAAAAATAAATCAAGTTACGGGAAGAA
>JAODJW010000039.1:8074858-8086746 GCA_026777045.1 Hyperopisus bebe | reverse complement strand
GAATTGCAGCGCATTTTCATTTTGTTTCTGCTTTTTCTTTTGTTTGTCTTTTTTGAATTGCAGCGCATTTTCATTTTGTTTCTGCTTTTACTTTTGTTTGTGTTTTGTCTCTAGGGGCCACCATAGTTCTCAACCTTTCTGCAGTTTTTACCATGCCAATTTTTACCAATACCAAGTATAGTTTTAAATGAACACCGTGATCAAGCGTGCAAGTACACGCTGCAATTTACGCCAATCAATGCGCACAAATCTGATTGGATGTGCCAGTGATTTTTAAGTTAAGAACCTGTGATTTGGCTTCTTGGATTGGTTGAGTGTTCACTAGTTTTGCGCTAAGCATTTGCAGACCCAAGACCGGCATATATAGGTTATTTCTAGGACTGCTGCTGGGAAATCTGATGGTGGGTCAGCATACGAGCTAGCTGGTTTTAATATGCTTGCATTTCCAACTCCGCCTAGCGACCCTTTCAGAAGTTGGGCTGAGAATCGCTGGCTTAAAGCATGCATACACATCACAGTAGTCTGAGGAATAAATAGGTATCCGAGAGGGTACCTCATTCAAATATGCAAAATTAAATTGAGTGAGTTTTATCAAACAACATAACTGCTTCGATATTAGTACTAAGTCGAAGACTACACGTTAAGGACTGCTGATTACCGGTTTTACAGAATAGGGACACATCCTTCTACTCACAGGAAAGCATGTATTTGGAATAAAATTACCTAAAGTAAGGCACCTAAAATTAAGGTAATCACGTTATATAAAAACGTTATATTTAAATTAGGCTACATCACTAAACATCCAGGAGGATGGGTTGAATGCCCAATTATTATTTGTAATATTCATTTTCCAAAATAATCTACCGATTGTAATAATCGACGGCATTCCCCAGTTATGTCGTATTTCATGTTATAATCGATGGCACATGCTGCCCTCTGTCGGTTCTTAAGGCAACTACCCTCCGAAAAACAAGGCACTCAAAAACATGGCAAATAGGACAACGTTCACGATTCTTTAGTGCTTCAATTTAGCCAAGTCACCATTTAAAAATAATATAACCAATAAATACTTAATTTAATTAATGATTCCCGAGATTGAAATCGATAAACAATTATGGAACAAATGAATAATTGTAGAATTATTAAATGGCGCCATCTTGTGCCCTGAGATTGCAACATACCGATAATTTGAAATGCATCATTCAATGGACTAGTATTTTGGCAGCACAAGTTTTATTTTATTCAGAGTAAGATGTGTCAACATCCAGCATGACAAAAATTGTACAAAGTTCACGATTTAAAAATGAAATATCACAGCAACTTGTGATCTTACACATTTATAGCAAAATTAAAATGTTAATAAATCCATGCTGTGTAGTACAAAAATAAATTAAACTTCAATTCCACCGAGAGAGAAAGAGAGAGAGAGAGGTAAAGAGTGTGAAAGAAAGGAAAAGAAAACACAATTGTTTATACAAAATCCGATTGTTATTCATTTGTACTTAAATGAACGTAGAAATGGATACATAAGAATAAACTCTGATGAATTCACAATTATTTATATATCAGCTATTGAGCATTCTAACATGTGACATCATCTTTTGTGTTCCCTATGGAAATAGTAACAGGTAAAATTGATATTACAATATATACCAACGGTTGACGAGCAGTTGTGCTTAATATCCCTTTGCCATTGTACCGATAACAACAGTTGATTTTTAAAAAAGAAAATAAATAAACAAACAAACAAACAAGCAAATAAATAAATGATCATTTAAAAAAAAGTAAAAACGTATCAATAGCTCTAACTCTACTGGAAGCGTCACTATATCGACTAAGCTGCGGACACGATGCTTTATAGAAAGGCGAAAAAAAATGCCCTAAAAGGGACGGGTTAAGGATTGTACAATGTGCACGGTTTACGCCAGGGAGAAGCACCTTCGCGTTAGCCCTCTTTAAAGGCAAAGAAGAATATAGCCGACACAACTAACAGCACATTTAAATATGGGGATGCACAAGCACTGTAGCGCTCGTGTACCTGAATTTCATTTTCTTGACCAATAAGCTCGTTGCGGTCGCTCTACGACCAATTCAAAGAGTTACTTTTTCATGTTTACACCGCCTTTATATGCAAAAGTGCTTCTGAAATTCTTTGAATAATAATTTTCTAAATTAGGTTGCAACGTATAATTACTGTAGTGTAACAATATATGCATTTAATGCTATTTGTGTCTGAAATGATTGTGAACACCGGGACATTACACAACTCTCCTTATAAAGATACATTTACAAGACAAGCGGGAATAGTCGACCGGCAGCTACATTCGTGGGGACAACCCTGTTTTTCCAGCCCTGATTATCATATGTAAATTTTCGCTCGCGGAAATCAAATGACATTTTCCGTGTAAAAAACATCAACAATGATGAAACGATGGTGTGCGTGTGCAAAACTAAAGTACTTAGATAAAAAAAACAGGAAAAAAAAATCGCATCCGTGTTTATTTTTCTAAATTATGTATTCAAAATATTCATGTAAAATATTTCTTTAGCATACAGTAAGATTACTGTTCTGCCTGTTCATTTACGTTTGCATATACAAAGACTATTTCAGTTGCATTTCAGTTCAATGAGGATTAATTTATCACGACACCCAGACCTTGGAATTTCAGAGATCAGGCATATTTGACAAAGAAATACTACTGAGGTTAGAGTGCTTCATAAAACGGCACAGTTTTTAAGCAAAATAGAGCTATATCACACTACCTTTTCTGTGCGTAAACCTATTATATATTAAAGCCCAGTTTTACAAAATTTTGCTCCGATTCGCCTCTTTTAAGGTGTCAGCACATTGGCAATATACGGTAAAACAAGAAAACACTGAAAGATGCGGCCAGCGGTTACCGAACATTCCCTTCTTATCAAATAAGAATTGATGACACATACTAATAAAAGTAATTTTGAAAGATGATATGGGTTTTCGTGTAATGATGTTTACGGCAATGTCGCATAAACAATTAGCAAAGAAATAAACGGCAAAACAAGAACACTGCTGGCGGCATGTCAGTGCTATCGAACATTCCCTTCTTATCGTATAAGAATTGGTAACATAATAAAAGTGCTTTAAAAACATGATTTGGGTTTCCGTGTTATGATGTTTCCTGTGATCTCGCACGAATAAATAAATATACAAACAAACAAATAAATTAAGGATATATAGGACTTGGAAAAACTCAGAATTCAATAAATTACATCAAGGTCTTGCAAAGAAATAATCTGACGAAATAATCTGACAAAGGAAAAAGTCTTTGCGCATTTCCATTTCTCGGTTTCCCGTGTCCTGCTCAACTCTTGAATCCTACAATTATTTCGCCAGTTGTTGAGAGGAGCGCGTGCCCCATGCGGCTGGTACCCGGAGAATGTGCATACTGCAGCAGCTATAAACATGGCGTCACATTATGAAAGCGTACAAAACGTGGATGTCGTCGAAAACTATTTTCGTTAGCCATTTTGAAAGCATGACCAAATAAAACAAACGAATAAATTAAGTGGATGTTGATCAAGCATAGTAGTTTTAAAACATGGAAAAATCTACTTGTTGTACTGTGTGATTAATTACAGCACAGAGTCAGGAGGCTTTCCTGCTGTCCCCAGGCTTCATCTCCAGAGCGGACGCTACACTTGGATTCCTTGCACCGCCTGCTTTATGCTCTCCAGCAATGCCTTGTTCTCTGGACTCTGGTACTGATCCTGATGCGTATACATGTCTGTCAGTGTCGTCACGTAGGCGTCAAAGTTGTGTTCATTCATGGGCTCCTGCAGGACACAATGTCAGAATTAGGGTTGATGAGGCATCAGGTACGGCGGTGACATCGGCCGCGAGCTGCAACACTCCCCCATTACCTGTGGAAAATGCCATCAGTATAGTCCTCTGCCATGCTGTAAATGGCACTGACTGCACTGGAAGGTGAAGTGACCAGTTTGTTGTCATGCAGGGCGACTGTGAGGAGATAGTTACTCCAAACACTGTCATGGAAATAGAAAGTTTCCATGCTAGCAAAACTCCTGTTATTCCCCTGTTAATGTGGTATTAAAAGTGCTTTTATCGTGGATATGAAATCGATTGTGTGTGTTGTGCACCAGCTTTTTCATTTGAACCATGCTAAACATCTGTTTGCATCTGGATGATCGATATCAGGCCTTGGCCAGCTAGCTGAATGATGGCAGTAACAAATACACAAGCTGATAAACAAGCTTTTTTCCATTTGGGTAAATGACAATGAGGATGGTGTGGAGGAAAATTTGGGGGTCGGGGTAAGATGTGACTAAGACAAAGAAAACTTTATAAGATAAATAAAAGCAAAAGTGTGCTTTACTGTTTGTGAGTGGTGGAGGTGATGAGTGTGTCTGTGTGTCTGTGTGTAACATCCATGAATAAGATCCCTTTTCCTGCCCAGTATACTGCATTAGCATTAAACTCATCATCAACGTCTTTTTCTGCCTAGTAGCAAGTCACTGACAATTTGTTTCTTCTGACAACTTTTCTTCTTTTGCAAATAAAATAATTCAGTACCAGTAATATTTACAGTTAGTCTATGGTTGTTGTTTTTCTGTCTAGTTGTACTTTAAAGATTCTCAGAATTTGAAAAAAAAGTCATTGATTTTATACAACCAGCCATGTTTGACTTATTGCTAATCGCTAATTGAATTTTACCAAATGTTGGTAAATAAATCAGTGAGATTAGATTTTAATTGTCATGGTGTTGAATAATATCCAGATTTTTTTACACTGAAATGTATGAAGTCTCCTTCAAAAAATGATTTGCAACCAAAATTCAAAGAATAAAAACAGCATGTGACACGGTGACGCCTGTTCTGCTCCCAAGGCCTTCCCTCCTTAGTCAGAAAAGCAGGCCGAGCCAGCATCCCACATGTGTGTTTCTGGAAAACTGCAGTGCACACGCTACACTGTGTCGACGAAGAGGAGGACTTTAAGGGGAGGAAATGAATGTGTAACGAGAGAACAATCAGATTGTGGAAAATGGATCTCTTACGCTCTGATGGGTCTGTAAACAGCTGCTATTTCTAACGGAAGCCTCTTTGTGTGGCAGCGGCTTCTATGGGGAAAGGTATAAAGAAAATGCTATTAGCCTGTTGTACACATGCTGCTGTATTCACATCTCAGGGTAAGGTGGAGTTGGGGCATTTGCACTGACAGAGAGTCACTGCTGAACTTGGTTTGAGCTGGGTAGTCAGAGGATCTTCTCTGCGGCTGCACCAATCAGCCGGCCAGTCTTGGATGGATGATTCTCATTGGGCGATTTAAGGCTCAGCTAGCAATGAGACTTCCTCCTGCCCAGCTGAAACCAAGCTCTGCTGTAGTAGGGTTGCCATATTGGGAAAATATGAAACAAAAAGCGAAAAAATGATGCAGAGCTGTACGCAAACTGATAAAGAATGGAAACAGAGAAGTCTGGACGCAAATAATAGCCAGCAGTGTGTCGTTTGGTCTGGACACTGAAATGCAGTCTCAGTACACATTTAGCATTGTGGTAGTGTAGTTGCCTTGGGTATGCAAACAAATGAGCAAAAAGGCAAGTGTGGAAATATAAAGACTGTCAACTGATTGGCTTACAAATTAACATCTTTATTCTGTAGGATTAATCAACAATTTCATTTGTTTTGTAGTAACATGATACTAAATAAAACAATAGTCAGAGAAGGTGTTGCAGTTTTTTTTATTATGGTATTATTTGTTTCCTTGTTGTGTATTTTCCTAGTTTGAGATTTATCCTGACTTAAGTATTATTCTCAAAAACCTTTTCATAGTACTTTATGTTTTTAGCTGTGGACAGAGATTCCGCTTGGACTGAACAGAAATAAAACATTCTCATTCTGTTCTCATTCATTCCTGGTCTTGAGTACAGTGAGTAAATTCGTCGTAGTTTGAGGATAAAAATGCTTCCCGTACCGTATTGGTTTTTCTTAATTCAGTGGTAGCTTCTGACCATACTTGCTATTTGAAATAGTAAGGACAGAAATAAAGAAACAAATGAATGTTTATGGGAAAAAGCTGTTTCTGTTATGCTTTCCATATTCTATAAGAGCATAAAGACTTGTTTTAACAAAAGGTACATCAAAACAGAAGGATGAAATGGTTTATGTATTTGGTATAAAAATACAGGGAACAACCTTGAAGAACCACAGGACATGGCTATATTTAACACACACATTCGACTGGAATACGTGAAGGACTCAAGAGGCCAGATTAAAATGAGTAAGTATTCAGAGTTTTACTGTTTTCTCAATCCATGTAGTCACAAACAAACATGTTTAGGTCTAATTACTTCAAGGAGCGTCAGGAAGGTTGAGGCTGATTGATATTGGATGGCTTTTAGGCCTGTTGGTGAGTCCCGTTTTGTTATCTTCAGACTGGGGCAGATGTAAAGGCCTGTTACACCTCCCTCCAGGTATTCCATGAGGCCCAGACCCTGCTCCCACCCCCCCCCCCCCCCATGGACATGCATGGAGGCCCCGTCGCGTCAGAGCACACTTCCCGCCAGGCCCCGTTTGCCGCCCGTCTGGGTCTCTTACCATATGTGGAAGCTGGATATTAGCTAAACTGTTTATCAATGATTGGCTGAGGCTGGCCAGCTCATGCAGTAGGGAGTCATTCTGCTGTTCAATCACCTTGTTCTCCTCCTCTATAGACTTCAGGTTAGTCTCCATTGTGGTGATCTCGGGGAAGAAAAACAGACACAGGCATACATGAAACTGATGTTTAGATAGGGCAATGCCCTAGGCATACACACTGAGCATTTTTAAAAAGAAAGCACATTGTTTTATGACTCCAGTGGAAGTATTCTTAGCACAACATCCTCCTGGAAAAGGTGATCTCCTGTCACAGATATATAGATATATGGAGGCAACCAATCAGATTTTGCCGATTCCACTGGTTTGCAATTAACTTGCTTGTAGGGGTATACACAGGGGTGGGACCATAGAGGCATTGGCCCTAAGTGAAAGCTGATTGGCTCCTGGAGTGCCCTCATCTTGTCAGACACTGATTCAAAACAAATCGTTGGTTAATGATATGGTTGGCCCCGCAGTATGAATTATGGCCCCTCTTAAGCACCTCACCTTAAAAAATCAACTGAATTACATTGCTTTACAATGGTTATTTTCACACAATAATATTAGCAAATTAAACTCTAGCATTCATACTTTCACCCTCTACTTGATAAGAATTCACATAAAGTCCCAGTGTCCTACCTGTGTTCTCAGTTTGATCATATCAGACTCCACTTGTGTATTCGACTCATTCAAATCTTTTATTTCTTCATCCAGCTGCTTAATTTCCTCATCATTCTCTATCCCTGAAAGTAAAAGGTGCAGGTCAAAAGTGGTGCTGACGTGTAAAACAGCTCAGTACATGTGAGTGCATGCACCTGTGACGCAGCATTTACAAATGCGTACAAAGGCTTAATGGCTGCCTGGAGGGTAAAGTGAAACGTTAGCATAGCCACAGATCCTGGGAATAATCACAACTGGTGAAGCCTTATGGATGCCCATAACGGATAATTCTTAGGTTCTGAGATGTTATTAATGATGCTTAATGTCATTTGGACATCTCGTTTAATCAATGAAATGCATTCAGACCATTAAGTTTTGTGTTGGACAGCTTGGATGTGGTTAAGACCGTTTTTGGTTTTTACGAGCAACGTGATAACTGGGTATATAATAAGCATGCAAACGATACACACATTGACAGTAAAAATATGCCGTGATGTACAACCATTTAGTACGACTGATTAAGTGTAGAAATGTCTGTAATAATTATTCTTATGCTCAGGAGGCAGTATAATTTCCAGTAATTTTCCACATTTATGTCTGTCAGTCACTAATTGTAGACCTTCATTATGTCTGTCTTACTGCCGAATCGCTGCAAAACTTATCATGACACAAGTCAATTCCTGATTGGCTCCCATAGAAGGACATACCACATGCAAAATCTTGATTGGTTGTACCATGGCCTGCACAGCAGGGCCTGTACGCCACTGTCTGTCAATTGGCGGCCCTGCTTCCTGCATGATGGGCCGTGGCACATGCTGATCTCCGATTAGCTGTGGCATAGGTTGCAGCAGGTTGGTCACTATGTGGGATTCTGATAGGGCAATGGTGCCTCAGAGCCAGACCTGCCTCCGCATGCAGATCGGGGATTGGCTCTGTGCCACGTGGGGGGGGGGAGCAGTGATGGATACCTTTGCTGGCCCGTTGTTTTATTGTTAGCATTTCCACCCCAGACATCCTGGCCTTCTTCATGGCTGACGTGGCCCGGGGACACCCGGAGAGGCTGGGGGGGGTAAAATGTGGGGTGTTAGCCGTAGAAAAGCACACCACCCCCCAAGCCAGCCAAAGGAACAGGAGACTTCACCTGCGGTGGGTCAGGAAGCTGCCGCTGACATGGCCCGACCCATCACAGCCCGGGGTGGGACATGACATGCCCTCCGTCTTCCCTGACTTCCAGGCGAACTGGGAGCCATTGACGTAGCCATCCTTCTGCCGCTTAGCCGCCAGGGGGCAGCCAGATGCGCTGCGGTGAGATGCATACTTCCCTGTCACATGGCCCTGGCCATCGCAGCCGGGGACGGGACACCTGGGGACATGGAGGGCTGAGGAGTGACAGGGCTTCACGGCCGGGCGAACTGTCAACGAAATTCTGCTGGTGTCGAGTGGGATTCTGTTAAGCCGTAAGCGGCCATCATGAACCGCGGGGCACATCTGCTGCTATATCTCTGCAGCTAACGATACCGCTAGATTAAATTCAGTGCCGGAATTTTCTGTTGACCAAGTACAGCAAGTCTCACCCACTCGAGTTGTTTCACACAGGACTCAATTACCAAAAAAAAACATAAAAATTGAGAGGAACTATTTGGAAATTAGAAATGAATTGGGGAGTGAGCCTTTACAGAGGCCGCAGGACTGAAGTGGTGCCACATGATATTCCATTCGGAGGGCTGATCTGCTTTAGCGGATGCCCGCTGGTGTCCTTGGAAGACAGGCTGAGCCTAATTAAGATGAACAGCATGTTTCCTTTCCTCCAAACCTGCAGTGAGGATGTTTGCACACTGTGCTACGTATCATTACTGTGGTAATGATGACGGTCACCTGCAGGTCTGCACAGGAGGAGGAATAGCCTGTCATGGCTTAGGAATATTTAATTACAAAAAAAGCACAAGTTTCTGCGATGCAGATGTTGCGTGTAAAAGCCGCAGCAAAGCAGCATCCGTGACTCTGTAAAACTGAAGGTCACTTTCCCAGAATGCACTGCAGGAGGAAGCATGCAGACAACTCACCTTATCGGCTCTTGGTCTTCTTTGTCCTCTTTGCTGTGCGTGATCTTAATGCCGCTCCTCTTGGCCCTCGGACAGCCGGACAGGCTACATGCGGAGTGAGAGAAATTAACAGATGAAACAAAAAAACAGTCATCAAAGGAGGGAACAGTAAGGTGATCGTCATTAGGGGCAACATAAGACAATCACACATTACCAGTAGGTCAGAGCCACTGATTTGCCCAGGCACACGTTTCTGGAAAGCAGGAGGACACCCACATGACATGAGACGCACGGAAGCCAGAGCCATAGAGTTGGCCTGGATTCTGCACCCCTGACCCTGGGGTTGTGAGGTGACGGTGCTGCCACTACAGCTCGCAGTTCACACTAAACACTCAAAATGAGAACAGCAGTAACAGCATCTGCTACATGTAGCTTGAATCTTGGAGGATACCATCAGAATTTGTCAGAAATAAATGCAGATATATTATCCAAATATTATACCAAATAACTAACCAGAAGACTTCACTTCAGCCTGCTGGCTGCAGGGCCCAGCGGAACAGCACCCTATCTGTGATTATAAGTCTATAAACACCCCAGGCGGACATTTTCCTGCATGACTCCTGCTGACTGAGTGGTGATTACGTGTCACTAACTAAACACAGAACATGACATTTGAGGCGTCTTGTTGAAGGGGGTGTCTAGTTCCGAGCATCAAAGCACAAATCTTCAGAGCTTCTTCTAGCTACTACAAATTAAAGAACTAATTAAACTGAGTACAAACATCCATCTTGCAAATCCTTACCTAGAATAAGGTCATGGATGGGGTCTGGAGCGATCACGGGCAGCAAGGGGTACTTTCATGCTATTTTGTTCTGTCTACTGTCTATACGTACTGTATTGCACCTGCTGTTTACTTGTAAAATTGCATTGTGTAACTGTGTATTTTTTTAATCCAGTATTCATTGTTCCGTTTTTCTTTATCAGCTGTTCTTCATGATACCCGTGATGCTCTGCACGAACGCAGTTTTGTTTCATGTGGGTGAAATGACAATAAAGTGACTTGACTTGAATATTGGTATACCTTCTGGATGGGATACCGGTCCAGTCCAGGGAAGACACAAGTACACAATCTAGACATTATTAGGATGCCAATTAGACTAACTGCTGCAACACCCTCATGGCATAGAGAGCAGGGGTGGGATTCAAACCTGCAGCCATGAAGTAATGAGGCTAACCCACAACACAACTAAGAAACTACCAAGAAGAAGAGGCAAGGATGAAGAGGAAAAGTGAAAATATGACATTCTCCTTACCTCCTGTGGGAGGCGTAGTTCCCAGTGATGTGTCCTGACCCATCACAGCCTGGTGTGGGGCACCTGACAAGACAAACCACCACATTTCACATAGATGGATAATTTGAAAGAAAACCACTTTCAAGTTACTTCAGCAGTCTTGAGGGCACGCATGAAAAAACAGCTCTGTGGCTGTAATTGATGGACCCAAAGTGTGAGAACCAGATTAGAATTCACACAAATGGCTACGGTGATTTAAAAAGTTTTTAAAAGATATCAAAACATTCATTTACTCCGATGAGTATAGGCACATATCTAATAATGAAAATATTTCAGGCTTGAAGCATATGGGAGCAGTATTTTATCCTGGGTTTCTCATTTCCTTGTGATTTTACTGGGAAACATGCAGATAATGAAAGCATTTTAAACAGCAACCAAGAAGCAGCTATCTCACTTGATGTCTTGCGTGTTAGTCGCCATCATACGGATGCCTTTGTCAGCCATAGGACAAGCAGACAGGCTGTAAAACATGGCAGACAAGCAGGGGATTTAACACAGGGGAACAACACAAGCAGGTCCTGGAATGCAGAGCAAACTGGAGAACGCCTCCCTCTCTGATGATTAACATTTGGATTAATCCCAAACACCTCCAACATCTAAAGACGTGACACGATCATTTTCAGCTCCGGTGGAAAACGAGGCCGGTGCTGGCAGGACAGATTCATTTTAAAATTAGCATGCATGAATAAACCCCCCCCCCCCCAGGAGGGTCAGCGCGTAGCTGAGAGCAGCGCTGACGTCACTGGGACGCAGCGTGACCACGGCGCCGGTCCAGCAGGTCACACCAACCCTCCAGGTATAACCAGCCACGGAGTCACAGGAGAGATCAAATAATTCTTTTCACAATTTCTCAGATCAGCAGATAAAACCTGTGCACTTTTCTCTTTCAGGTTTATTTAAACTGAAAATTAATATGCGGTCTAGATGAAATGGGATTTATGTACAAAATCATTTACCGTAATCTACTGGCTAAATTTGCATTAGCCACATTAGAATACTGGGGGTGATGCCTTTTTTTTTTAACCCCCACCCTCAGTTTCACATTGTCTCATGGGTGACTAATGGGTGGAGACCCCCCTCCCCCCATAAGCTTAAAAAAAAACAACCTAAACCTGCAAGCATGAACAAAATGACACAACAGCAGTCGATTAGATGAGAAATTCACGGTTGATAATAAGCATTCCCCTAGCAGAATGAGCAGCCC
>JAODJW010000039.1:8045551-8074758 GCA_026777045.1 Hyperopisus bebe | reverse complement strand
CCCCCCCCCCCCCCCCCCCAGGATTTACCCTATCAGTTCCTTCTTGCTCTCCTTGCATGGAGGGTACTTGGGCTTGGGGCTGGCAATCGTCACCTCTCCTGGGTACTGGCGGTCCTCCAGAAGGTCCTGGAATGGGTCCAAGTCTCCGGGCTGTGTGTGTGCATGTGTTAGGGGGAATTCGGGGGGAGGTAGAGATGTGCATCCCATTTTAAGCTGTGGCGCAGTGTCGATCACAGTGACAGATTTAGGGCAGGGATCACAGTCAGTACACCGCGGTAACACCCGTGCTACGACGGGCCCAGCACCTCGCACATAGCGACGCCGCGCTTTCCGGCATTTTCCTGACACCGTGTCACATCTCCTCTTTTCTTTTACCTGACTGCTTGTAAAGTTCATGTAAAACTTCCCACCTCCACAGGATTTTTTTTTTTTACATTCACACTCAGAATGTTTGCGTATACGGAACTTCTGTCCCTTTAGACAGGATTAGGATAAAATGTTGGAAAATGCTGTCTTTAACGGAGCTGGTGACCGGATCATGGAGACTGAATAACCTGGAGACA
This sequence comes from Hyperopisus bebe, assembly GCA_026777045.1. Taxonomy (NCBI): domain Eukaryota; kingdom Metazoa; phylum Chordata; class Actinopteri; order Osteoglossiformes; family Mormyridae; genus Hyperopisus; species Hyperopisus bebe. The sequence continues at coordinate 8,074,195 of JAODJW010000039.1, read as the reverse complement.
GTTGTGTATGATGGAAGCCACTTGTTTACACTGAAATGTGACAGACATCATCGCTCACCTTAGCCAGTCACCATCCTAGGATTTTTTAAGGTAGGGGACATAAGAGGGACCATAATTCACCCTGAGGGGCCAACCTTATCCTTAGCCAAAGATGAGACTTGAACAGGTGAGTGACAGGGAGGAGGCATTCTGGGGGGCAATCAGCTTTCAGCTGGGGCAAGCGGCCCTGTGGCCCCACCTTCTGTATACAACCTGCCTTTAGCAAATGATACACAGTCACTTTGTGCACTTGGATAGGAGTCACATGTCCAGGTTGTCAGCAAATGACACCCAAAGGCTGCTTTCATCTTCCACAAGCATCGTACAGAGAGCTCTAAAAACAGATTGGAGTTTTCATGCTCCACACCATATTGCTCGCAAATAAACCTTTTAGATTTACCACGCCTGTCATCCCAAAACATGAAATAACAGGCGATGATCGAAACCTCATTTTACAGCTTCTATGATTTTGTTATGCTTTGAGCCTGTGGTCACCTCCAGCCTGCAGTACCAGTGACCTGTCCATAGATGGCACTCTAGTGCAGCTGTGGCTGCACGCTAGGCAGACAGAACCCCACTCACTGCATCCCTTCTCTGTTAACATGGGTGGTGAATGGTCACAAGTCAGCTTTTGATGTCAATCTAAACTTCTCTTTTATACTACCCATTTACTATACATTAATGCAATTTCAAATTGCTTTGGCTGTATGTAGCCAAATAATGACCATCCATCCATCCATCCATCCATCCATTCATCCATCCATAACCACTTCTCCAGCAGAGGGCACATGGCGGAAACAGCTTGGATGGGCTTCTGGTCCATCTAGCAGCAATAATAATAATAATAATAATAATAATAATAATAATAATAATAATAATAATAATAATAATGGTCATGTGTCAGTATAACTTGGATGGCATTAGTTGCATAGGTTCTGGTGTTTATCTGACTCCTCGTCCCTCCAGAGCAATGGTGTCGGGGCTGTGTGGGTGCCGTACCTCTTTGGGGCCGTCGCTGTGCTCCAGGGGCAGGTCCCAGCAGTCGGCGTCACCCAGCTGGTAGCAGCGGCTGCTCAGCAGAGCCTGACGCCGGGGTGACATGGGCTCCAGCGGGGTCAGTACTGTGCAGTTACTCTCGGGGGCGCCGTGCAGCTGTGTCATGTTCATGTCCAGCGCTCCCTGGTCCTCCACGTCTGCATCAGGGCTCTGGGGGAGGGATGGATGGATGGAGAGAGAGAGAGAACGAGAGAGAGAGAGATAGAGAGAAGGACAGCATCACTCGGAGGCTCATACACACCCCTTAAAGCTCCAAATGCTGATGCACCAGCTATGTGACGCATATGTCTCCCAGCACCACCCGCTGCCCGTGGCCCTGTATGTGGCTGCCTGTGAATGTCTATGTGTGTTTGCCTGGCTCATACATCAAGCACTAGTAGAGAAAGTCCACCAACTCCTACAAAAAGCTAAGCTAGTGCTACACGCCCGTTAAAATCACAGTCACGCTCATCACCCCCCCATCTCTGAGAGAAAAGCCCCGGCTGACTGAGGCACCCGACCACAGCGGGAGATAGATGCTGTATGTCACAGGAGGTCTGGTACCTGCCAAGAGTGAGCCAATCGCACTCGTTAGCTAGGATATCTGCTTTAATACTAGTGTCCCTTCTTATGAACAGGAGGGAAATGCATCTTTTAGCTAAGGTGCGGAGAGCACTCCAATCATGGAGTATATTTCATTTTGAAAATGTACGATGAGTAATTTTCATTAAGTGATAATGAAAATTAACGGATTTTACTGCAGAAATTGGATAGATGGTGCTGTCATGGGTCCAGGCTTCAGGCATCCACGACACCACAAGATCTTTATCATGCTCCGCCCCCTCTGACTCAAAGCACCTTCTCCATCTTTATCGTGCTCCACCCCACTGACCCAATACACCCTCTCCATCTTTATCGTGCTCTGCCCCCGCCGTACCAGAGCGCCCTCTCCATGTTTATCATGCTCTGCCTCCACCTACCCAGACCACCCTCTCCATCATTATCGAACTCCACTGCTGCTGACCCAATGCACCCTCTCCATATTTATTATGCTCCACCCCACTGACCAAGTGCACCATCTTCATCTTTATTATGCTCCACCCCAGTGACCCAATGCACCCTCTCCATCTTTATCGTGATTTACCCCACTGACCCAGTGCACCATCTCCATCTTCATCATGCCCCACCCCACTGACCCAATGTACCCTCTCCATCTTTATCGTGCTCTACCCCACTGACCCAGTGCACCCTCTCCATCTTTATCATGCTCCACCCCACTGACCCAATGCACCCTCACCATCTTTATCATGCTCCACCCCACTGACCCAATGCACCCTCTCCATCTTTATCATGCTCCACCCCCACCTACCCAGAACACTCTCTTCATCTTTATCATGCTCCACCCCACTGACCCAGTGCACCCTCACCATCTTTATCGAGGTCCACCCCACTGACCCAATGTATCCTCTCCATCTTTATCATGCTCTGTCCCTGCCGTACCAGAGCGCCCTCTCCATGTTTATCATGCTCTGCCTCCACCTACCCGGGGCACCCTCTCCGTCTTCATTATGCTCCACCCCACTGACCCAGTGCACCCTCTCCATCTTTATCATGCTCCACCCCACTGACCCAATGCATCCTCTCCATCTTTATCATGCTCCACCCCACTGACCCAATGCACCCTCTCCATCTTTATCATGCTCCACCCCACTGACCCAATGCACCCTCTCCATCTTTATCATGCTCTGCCCCCGCCCAGGCATCATGCTGAGGAGAGAGGAGGAAAGGCATTGACCGGCCGCTCCCCACAGAGTCTAGCGCGGGTGGTGGGGAGGAAAGATGGATGACTGGTCTGCTTCAGAACACATTTATAAGCAGGCCCCGTGAGCGTGAGGCAGCCTTGGCCAATCACCGGCCGGGAGTGCTTCCCTGGGGGAGCGGGGGCACTTGAGGGGCAGACTGTGTGAACTTTGTCTAGTTTATCCTGTTTACTTTTTCACTTTGGAGCACCTGAAGGTGAGCCGTTAAAAAAGAATGAATAAAAAACACACACTAGAGAGGAGGGAAGGCAACACTTTGCCAGTGATGCGGTGCTGCACCAGCGGCCTTGTTGCAATTAAAAGTCGGCAGGGGGAGCTGGGTCCAGCTCGCAAGCCGCAACCCAACACGAGTGCTCACATCCCCACCGGAGCTGCTGCAGGGCTGCCTTTTTTTCTCATTCTTTTTCAGGAAACAGGAGAAAGCAAGTGCCAGCTACTTCCTCAGCAGCTGGAGGCGGTGGCAGAGCTCCACGGGTGCCCTGAAGTGACAGCAGACAGTGGGATAACTGTAGGTGGTGGGAAGGTGGGGGATTCAGAGGTCGTTGACCTTGAGAACTCCAGCATCCATGAGTTGATGCTGCAGCTTTGCTGCACCATGACGCCTGTGTTTGTGTCATGGATACCTCACTTGGGCCAGATTCAGAGCAGCGGGATGCATATACAGGAAAGCTGATTGGCCCTTGCCCCTGTCACTCACTGATTCAAAACAAATTATTGCCTACGGATAAGGTTGCCCCCCTCTGTATGAATTATTGCCCCACCCCTCCCACCTTATAAAATCCTAGAATCGTCGCTCAAGAATTGTCCCTTAGGATCAGAATTCAGCATATCCATTATATAAACAGGGAGGTAAATGCAGTGCTAACATGCCAGATGAAGCCGGTTACAGGTCCTAACAGATATCACTGCTAACCAGCAAGCACATCTGCTCTGCTCATGAATTGACACTTATGATTTGATTAGTTGGACCCCTGCCATTGTGCCTCCCCCTTTTGTGCCTGATTCTGTCTGAAACAGGCCCCCTACCTCAGACCCAGTCCAGGATAAAAAATTGCAAGAGGGATGGATGGATTGATGGATGGAGCTGTCTTGTTATACATAGAAATCTTAGGTCTGAGCACAAGACAAGGCTTAATGTTTCTCTGTCATTAAAATTGCATAACTTGTATAACCTTTTCATTGAACAATCACTATAATTAGTTTAAAAACAGCTCATCTTTTCACGATTTTTACAATTTCCACATTTTCATATTAAACATTCACACAAAATAAGAAAATTATTCGACTTTCATCCAGCTTCCCTCAGTCAGTTCCATCAGAAGAGGAAAGACGTGACTGGGAAGTGTGGATTTCCCATGAAGAGCCAGCGACGGAGCCACAAGCAGCACTGACACTCTAACAGACACAACATGGCTGAATTCACAAACCGGGCCATGAGAAAGAGCTTGAGGACAAGATGGCCACATGAAATCCCAGTGTAGTTATGGTGCAACGACATGCCTTTTCCCACAAAGCTAACAGGAAATGAATCAGAAAAGTCTTGCCAATTGCATCCTAGCAGTGGAAATGAACGCCATTATCAAAATGAAGACTATAGAGGTGAGATGAGCTCCCTGTGATTCCTGGGACAGCCTCTAAGCTCACAGCCACAGAAGGATAGAAAATGATACAGAAATGCACCTTGCAACACAGAAAGCAAGCAGTTGCTCGGTGCTGCAGAAACCAGTGGCGAGGCTGAAGCAGATCCATCACGCCAACCCTGGAGCTCCTCAAAACACGCCCCCCTTTGTGACATCACAAAGGTCCTTGCGGATGCAAGCTGATGATCTTTGCCAGGCATGACTGAGGAAATTCAACCCATTTCAAAACCTTTATCCTCATGCCAGGCTTCCAAATCTCAAAACCCAAGACTTTCTCACCATAATTGTTCTTTCTGGGGTTTGTATCTGATCTACAGCATTTCCTAACCACTATTTATTTTCATCTTGCACAAAGAACTTAATAATCTGTTATGATTAAGCTTTGCATATAACCTGGCCGGTCACCACTTCTATTTAGCGGAATATGACGACACGTGTATTAATGTATCATGCTAACACTACAATTGCATTAATTACCAGGTGATAAAGTAAAGCTCTGTGCGCCGTACAGAAATACAACACAATCTAAATGAACTAACCTTTTAAAGCAGTCTTCAATCTACTGCCAACTAACTGAAATTGAATCACTAATATATGGCTAATCATGTGCTCATTATTATGCTACACCTAGTTATTACTCACAAGGTTTCTCCTCCGATGTCTGCACCTCATGTACCATCAGGATGCCGATACCTGAGAGTTGTGGTAAGGCTACAGTATTCCCTTGCCAGAAAGTTCAAGGACACAAACAAACAACACAACTGGAATAAAACCTTCAATCCACATAAGAGGAAGAACTATCCCAGCAAGGCACCTGGAAGTCATCCAGCAAATACTCATTACCTCAGCACCCTTCAAGCTCCCCTCCCTCCCACCAAAACCACATGAGCTCCTGGAAATCAGAGGCCATCAGATCAACAGCCAATCAGAAAAGGTTACATCGCATCCATGATCACCACCTCCCTAGCCAATAAAAAGTGGTCACATCCATGACCTCAGGTTCCCTCGTCAATCAGAGGAGGTTATACCCATGAGCAGTTGCTCCCCAGCCAATCCTGGTTGAACCCATACCTACCAGCTCCCAAGCCAAACAAAGGAGGTCATGTCCGTGCCCACCTTCTCCCCAGCCAAACAGAGGAGGTTACATCCATGACCACCAGCTCCCTAGCTAATCAGAAGAGGTCCCATCCATGATCACCAGCTCCCTAGCTAATCAGAAGAGGTCCCATCCATGATCACCAGCTCCCCTGCCAATCACAGGTCATGTCCATGATCACCTGCTCCAAAGCTAATTACAGGTCACATTAACAACCAACAGCTTCCCATCCAATCAAAGGAGGTCATCCCGTCCATGACCACCAGTTCCCCAGCCAAACAGAGGAGGTTACATCTCTGACCATCAGCTCCCCAGCCAAACAGAGCATCCAGGTTTACCAGTTCCCCAGGTAATCATAGGTTGCATCCATGTTTACCAGCTCCCCAGCCAATGACAGGTTCTGTCCATGAGCACCAGTTCCCCAGCCAATCAAAGATGGTTATGTCCATGACCACCAGCTCCCCAACCACTCAGAGGCCACATCCACGACCACCAGCTTCCCCGCAAGCTGCAAAATGTCATATTTATAACCATCAGCTCCCATAGTTAATCCGAACCTGTAATCTTTACTCTACTGTACCAAACAGGCGACGCCTTTTCCTTTCGGAGGCACCAGTCACGTGATGCAGAGGAGAGGAAGTCGATGAAGGGGGGGGGGCATACCCGCGCACAGGGCTCCGGCGGTGGGCCGGCCAGGCTCTGGGGCATCTCGCGGCAGCGCGTGGACAAGTTGAGGATGGCGGTGGCGGCCATGTGCGCAGCCTCCATGTCGTGCGTGTAGTCGAAGCTGCTCCGGCTGCAGGTGCTGCTGGCGCTGCTGCCCCCTCCGCCCCCGCAACTGAGGCCGCTGCTGCTGCTGCTGCTGGGCACGTAGCTGCTGGTGGTGCTGCTGGCGGGGCTCGAGTTCTTACAGTAGCGCTTGGCTGCGGACAGCATACACACACACACACACACACACACACACAGAGGGGTGAAGCTTGCCTCCCTCTGCTCTTTCTGGGACTAGGCCGATGATTCAGAGATGGCCATACCATCAGACACACAGACCGGCAGGCGGTTCAACAGACGGCCGCAGGAACGGGGACGACTAAGGCGGAAAACGGGCCGGATGGATACCGCGACAGACACGGAGCGAGACGGACGCGTGCAGGTAGCCACAAGGTCCCGCTGCTGCGGCAGAGCAAGCCGCACCATTGCCGGAGCGGTGAGGGAGAGAGGGAGAGAAGCCTGCGATGATGGATCTGGGCGGCTCGCCGGGGCCACGTGCCGGGAGCTGGGGATTTAGAGCCTACTTTAAAAGGCGTCTCCGGTGAGAGCCGAGTCGGCGTGAGTGGTTTTCGTTATCGGCAGAGCGGTGCAGCGATCCCTAGGGCTGTGGAGGAAGCCCCAGGCCCTGATCTCACTCCCCCCTTGAGTCCCTGTTGGGCTGCTTAGCAGTGGATAGGAGTGATGTTTCTCAGGTGCTCACACACTGCGGTACCCTTCCCAAATCCTGTGGTAAACATTTGCTAACATGTTACTGTAGCCTGTGTTAATAAGCTAGCTTTAACTCTTCGTAATATCAGGTTGATTGTTCAATGGGAAGTCCCTGAAAAACTTATAATGCTGGGTTATAACAGTAGATGTACAAGCCAGCAGATATGGAGAATGGGGCAACAACGGAGGCAGGAGGAAGGTAGAATTTTGTATAACAGGAAAAACTCCAGAACAGAGTATGGGATCTGAGAGCTAACGCTTAATGATCAAAGTCTGCAGACGTACATGGTAAGGTCTATGGACAGTGTCAGGGCTGCAACTGGGATATACATGCTTACCGTCGTATCCCTTCGGGGAAGGGTCCCGCCCTTGGAGCTTTGGCGCAATGGCACGCTTCCCGTAGACGTGATGGTGGTTCTCATAGCTGCTGTTGTAGTCAAAGGTGGTCTTGGAGTATTTCTCCAGCTCCTTGGCCAGGTTGGAGCGCGGGGTGCTGGTGGGGACATTGTTCTTGTAGCCATACTGTGGGATGTCCAGCTGTTTCACAAAGCACATAGGCCTGGAAAATAACCAGCCACAAGGGGGCGCAGGTTGTGTATAAATGTGAATGCAGTCGTAGCTGCAATCCTCAGGGGCAAATAGTCTGGAAATATATGTTGTATGTTTTTACCAAGGTCCATTTTATTGTGTACCTTTAACCTAAAATTTTGGTGATTGGCTGATAATGCATACATGAGTATTCTGGCTGCCAGCATCGTTCAAATTAAACAATAAGCACCATGCCAACAACTCAAATAAAAGTCACGAAATAGTCAGAAAACAAAAAAATCAATCATTTTCTGACAGAGGAAGCATGGTAAAAGCAGTGTTGCTACTGGGTACAATGTTAATAAATATTTAAAACAATACAGGGCAGCACAGAGACTGAGTGGTTAACATTATTGCCTCACATCACTGAGTTTGGGGGTTCAAATCCTTCCTCTGCTTGCTGTGTGGATTTTGCAATGTCTTCTCTAAATTGCCCATTGAGTTTATATGAGCCCTGTGATGAACTGGCATCTGATCTATCATGTACCCCTGCCATGTCCCCTATGCTAGTGTTTCCCAACCCAGTCCTCGGGGACCCCCAGACAGTCAACGTTTTTGCTCCCTGCCAGACAGTCCACAACGTGGGTCCCCAAGGACCACTATGCTGCCAGGGTTGGGCTCCAGGCTCCCTGTAATCCTGTCCTGGACAGAAAATGGATGGACACACAACTATACTATATTTCACTGTACCTGCAGTTCATTTTCTGTGCCTCAGTCCTGTTTCTCATGTGGTACATAGTAAGCCAATCAATGTGAACATAGGCTGCACATTTGCTTATTTTTCAGTTCATGCCGTATCAGTAGCGTATGTAGTACTTTGACACAAAATGTGCACACACAAACAAATGCCTTGCAGTTCAGACTGCAGAGAACAAATGCTTATTGTGGTTATATTCCACACAAGTGCACCAACTATTTAGGCATAATACCAAAGTATTTTCATTTTTTTAAATTTTGTCCTTGTACTGTGGCTGGGGCTGTCAGGGATGCACTATGTGATAAACATCGAAGTCACATGATGCTCGGCGGTCCCCTTATTAGGTACAATTGCTCATTAATGTTAACAGCCTGATCCGACAAACAGAACTGCATACAGCAGGCAGACGAGGTAAAGAGGTTCAGTTACTGTGCAGCTAAGCACTGGAGCAACTAACACGTATGATCTAAGTGATTTTGAATGTGCTCTGGTAGTCGATGCCAGACTCTAACGAAAGGTAAAACACCTCATTGTAATGCTGGTGTGCGGAAAGGTTTCTCTAGATGCACGTCATCAAATCTTTCAGCGTGTCTAAATGCAAAAGGGGGTCCGACCTCTTACTAACTGTGCTTGATAAAACAGGCACTGAGTATACTGTGTAACACAATGATACTGTAATAATAAAGTAATAGCCGAATCACAGGCATTAGCTTTTAGCACAGCAGGGGGGATTTGTATGATTTACAGATGAATAAGTTTCAAATAAATGTATGCTCATACCATGATAATAGTATCATCACAGCACCCCCATTGCAGAAGGTAAATAACAATGCTGAAGTGATTGCTGATTTCAGGAGAAGGGGCAGGGTGTGGACAGTACCTCAGCACCCGGTCTGAAGCTTGGCAGGACTTGGGGCCATCACAAGTGTGGTGCTTCTCATGGACCTTGGCCATCTTCTCAGCGGCAGCGATGGGACATCCCGACAGGCTGCAACAGCATTAGAGGGGGTCGGTGGATGTGCCCGAACACTGCCTTTAAATTCCGCTGGCACTGACACCCCCCCAAACGGCCCGTGACACACAGTGACATTAGGAGTGGCTGTGGAGAAATGCTGGAAGTCTCACGCTGGGATATGCACACGTCAAAGACAAACACGGAGGTGTGTGAGCAAACATCTCAAGGCTCACCTCAGCCTCCATGGTGCTCTCAGAAATGCTTCACTTTATAATACTTTTAAACATGTGTGTGTGCCTGTATGTGTTATGCATATGTTATATTGTGAGGACCAAATGTCACCTGGGGACATTTTTTTGATCCCTACAAGGGGAACCTCAAGTTTCTGAAAATCTGTGACTGCAATCAAAAAACTAAAAATGGCAAAAGTTTTGTATTTCATTTGGTTACTTATGGTAAGGTTAGGGCTGGGCAGGGGCGTAAGGTTGTCAATGTTGGGATTATGGTTTTGCCCATAGAAATGAATGGAGAGTCCCCAAAAAGATATCAATACCTAATCTGTGTTTGTGTGTGTGTGAGAGTGACTGGCCTGTTTGGAGTTATCTGCCAAAGCAGACTGTGTACATGGGGATGCTGTTGCCACGGAAGCCTTCACCGAATCGCTTCTCTTTGGGGAGGTTATTTGTTTTGAATTATGCTTTTATTTAGTCCAAGTTTTAATTACAACACCAAGTTTGGGTACATCTGCTGGGTAATTGTGCTTCCAACCCCCCTCCGCCCCGAGAGAGCTCCACGCTGCCTCAGAGACGGAGAGCCCGAGCAGCACCGTGGGGGAACAAGGGCTCCAGGCCACACCGCACACCCGCCGCATCCCTCTCCTTCTCTTCCACTTCCCGGCTTCCATCTTTCCCTCACTCATCTCTCCCCCTTTCACCTTATTCCCCAGCCTCTGTCTTTCGCAGACACAAACACGCCCAGCTAAGTTGCCTCTGCTCTCTCTTCTATGAGAGACACAGGGAAAACAAACGTGACTCGCACAGATTGTACGTTGCTTGCAAGGACCCGAGCGGGCCTGTGACATGTGATAAGCTGACAGAGGGATTTCTGTCAGCAAGTCTCCATGGCAACAAGGGGAAGACCAGAAAAACACACTCATATTTCCTTGAGGTTTTCATTTGCCTTCTCTGAGGAGCTCTCAAAAGAAGGCCTACCTGTGTGTGTGTGTATATGCCAGTGCCTGAAGCTACTGACAGCAGTGTGCGTGTCCCTGTGTGTGTGGTTGTTGGTGTACATCCAAAGACTGCTTTCCAGATTCCAAAATCAGGCGGCCATATTTTTCACCTGTCCCGCTATTTATGATTTTCCCCTGAGTAACATGACCTGTTAGCACCTGGTGTCGCACAGCATTTGCTGTGTGCAGTCTGACAGGTAAGGGCTGCGGGTTCGTGCCCTCGACGAGGCTGCCGCGTTGCTCGCTAAATATTTCTGCACTAACTTTTTTTTTTTTTTAAGCATTCAGTTAGCATTCAGATAGCATTCAGTTTAATATTCGGTTAGCATTCAATTTAACATTAAGTCAGTATTCAGTTTAGCATTAAGTCGGCATTCAGCTTTGCACTCAGTTTAATGTTCAGTTTAGCATTTAGTTAGCATTCAGTTTGATGTTCAGCTTAGCATTTAGTTCAGTTTAGAATTGAGTTTAGCATTCAGTTAGCATTAAGTTTATTGTTCAGTTTAGTATTTGGTAGTGCGTCAAGGCCTTGAGAAAATAAATAATAAAAATACACAGCCTACCACTTTCCCCTCCACTCCTAATTCTTCTTGATTTAAGATTTAAAGTTGTGCTGTAAAATAAAATATGGTGCTCTAGACAGAAGGTCATGGCCTGTTATCCTTTTATAACTAATGATTGCACTATAGAGTATAATAGTGACATTTTATTCATCTACCTGGGGAAATGGGGTTTTTGTCCATCCTGTCTTACTTTTCATGAGACAAACAGATACATATACAGGTAAGAGCAAGTTTGGGGGTCACAGCACAGGTCAGATAGTGTTCAGCTTCCCTGGAGCAATTGGGGACTGAGGGCTTTGCTTAAGGGCCCAACAATGATATCATTCAGCCAGCCACGTGATTTGAATAGGCAGCCTTCCAATCATGAGTCCTAACCTGCAGAGCCACACATCTCCTTAATATATATCTGTTCTGAATTCTAGTTACTGGTTAGCAGTGAAAAACCAGGCTGATCTAGACATATCGTTAGAAACACACTGTCACAAAAGCGGAGAAACGTGGCAGCTGTCAGAAAATCTCTCCGCCGCCCCCGAAGCCTCCTTCCTCTTCTTTGGTCTCAAAAACACAAACATTTCTTCACAAAAGTTCAGTTTTTAATTAAATATAACAGCTAATTAACCGTGTAACTGCACCTTTGGCCTCCACTTGTTAATTCATACAGGGCCCCAACGCTGTGGGCAACTGCTGTGGTTCTCCTGCTGACTGAACGGTGCGGCGGGGCCCTCAGCTCTTGGCGGCAGCTTGGTTTGGACCGTGACGGTTCAGACGCCCACGCTGACTGAAAGGCAGATAAAACGAGCCGTGCTGAATGACGGCTGAGGCCGCAGTGTGCCGCTCTTCACGGAGATCCGCTGGCGTTTTCTCCTCCCTGATTTGTAGCGCAGTCTGACTGAACTCAAAAATGTACATCATTAAAAAGATAAGCCTATGCTTTCTTTGGACATTGGTATTTTGAAGCCTCGAGATCATTAAAAGGTTTTTCACTTGGTCCTTAGCTTGCTTTGTTACTTCCCTTAATGCCTTTAAACATTTTATGGATTTAGTTGACGTTCTCTATCCAGACACACACATCTTTCATGGAGAGACTTTGACTTCTTCCTCCATAGACCACCCAGAACCAGGGAACCGTAAGACCACAGTCTACAAGGCAAACTCACCTACCAAAGGCCCCCCTCAGACAGTCCCCATTTTTGCTCCCTCCCAGCTCCCACCACCACCTACACCAGGTATTCAGTGTTCTTGATTGTTTCAGGTTTCGGATGCTAGAAACTGGGAGGGAGCAAAAATGTGGACTGTCTGGGAGTTGCAGAGGACTTTGTTGAGAAACATTGTTTTCGATAAACACAAATGCCTTTGGACAGCTAATCTGTAAGTGACAATGGCAGGCAGAAAATGAGAAGAAATTTGTGCACAGTGGACAGAGAGTGGCAGAGATACGACTCCCCATCTATATGGAATCAGGTTTCCGTGAAATCCACATGGGCGTTGCAGTTAATACCACACGTGAAACATACCTGTACGTTTTATTTATTTAGTAGATACTTTTATGCAAAGTGATGTACATTTTTGAGAAGGCAACGTCAGATAGTCTCTTGAGCAGCTGGAGGTTAAAGACCTTGCTCAAGGGCACAACAGCGAAATCAGTGCTCTGTGTCGGGGATTTGACCCAGCAACTTTTCGATCACAGGCTCAGCAGCCTGAACCACTGAGTCACACACTGCCCCCCTACATATATGCTTGAAGGCAGCCTAGCTAGGCCCATTACTGAGAGACTTGATCCATCCATGTTTGTCCCACAAACAGAGAGACAGACACACAGACAAAAACAAAAGTGGCGTGCAGAAGGTGAGGGGTGGATGGCCCAGACATACTCACCTGCGGTGTGAGTTCCTGTTGCTGTTGACGTGACCACGTCCCGTGCAGCCGGGCGTGGGGCACTTAAGAACATTCTCATACATCGCAACGACTTGACAGGACAGAAGAAGCAAGAGACAGGCAAGGTTAGGGTTCCCTGGGGACACTTTACGCTCTATTAGCGTTAGCGGCAGGAGATCACACGCATGCAGGGGCCGTGCAGCGGCGGCATGGGGGCTGGTATGCACATCAGCGTGTCCGTATACAGCGGCGTGATGCTTTGTATGGCCGCTCTGGCTGACACTGTCACCGTAGCAAATAGCATCAAACCAGCTGCTGTGTACCGGTGAATATGCTGGCTTTTCCAGGCTTAAGTGCTTGCATGATGTGTGTTGTTGTTGTTGCTGACTGGGGCAGCACAGGGGTGGGGGGGGGCTGCAGTAAACCAGCCACTAGCGAGACACAGTGACATCTCACTCCTGCTTTTTCAGATGTTGGTGTGGCCAACTGGTTAGCCCATCCTGTGGTTGAGTGGATCCCAGTGCCCCAAGGCAGTGACGGGGACACTATACTGTAAAATGGTGCCGTCCTTTGGAATGAGACATAAAACTGAAGTCCTGACTCATTGAGGTTTTTAAAGATCTCTGGGCATCCTTTGAAAGAGTAGGAGTGGTACCCCAATGTCCCTGCTAAAACTGCCCACTGTGGCACTATGAAATCTGGCCTTCTAATCATCCCCTATATCTAACTGGTGAGTTCTCTCCTGCCCCTTCACCACCTTAGCTGTGTGGGGAGTGTATTGGCCCAGAATGGCTGCTGCCGCATCATTCAGGTGGGTGATACACAGTAGTGGTGGCTGAAGAGGCTCCGCAGTGCTTCTATAGAACACTTGGGATGTCTTGAAAAGTGCTATATAAATGTAACATTCATTCATTTGGATTTAATTAGACAAAACTAAATTCACCTTATAAATGGCCACTGGGGCTAACTGGATTTTCTATTGCATGTTACATCTCTGGATTATTTGAGGAAAGGAGGATGCTTGGAGAAAAGCAGTGCAAAGATAAGGATTACAGAACTGGCATATCACACGTGTTGCACATGTGATGTATGATGTCAAGTGAAGATTAGACGGGCACTAATGATGTCATCGGCACCATACATCAGGACCATATCGGGATGCTAGGCAAAATAGACTCATTGTTAAGATATCAGTCTGAAAGTCCAAATTTCATCTCAGATAATAAGCCAGGGGAAAGGGAATGAAGTGCACCTCTTGAATCATATCCTCCATCTGTAACCAAAATAACACCAGCAGTAGTACAATGAACGGGAAATCCCTGTACGTGACTCAAACGCCCAGCATCACGCTAATCATCAACACGGACAATCAGCGACGTCCACTGCTTCTGCTCTTCATGCCTTGTTTGGATTCCCAATTTGGTCGACTGCATCATCGCTATAAGAAACCCATGATTTTTTTTTTAGAGTTTTTCTCTAATAAACACAATTCTTAGCATTCCATACCATACAATTAAACTACCTGGCATTTAATTGAAAGCATGGTTTGGAAACGTATCTTTTTTTAAAAAAATTTATTCAGATACATTTCAATAAATTTTACGTGATGTTTCATAAAGTAACACACAAATATCCATACATAGCACAGCAGTCTGCTGTATGTTGTCCACGGCTTATATATTCTATATTCTGTTATATAAGCATATACACATATTTCAAAATTCCACACTCAGTTCCTCCAATCATCAAACACAAACTAACTCGCATGGAACTGCATATAGCTGATCTTTGGCCTTACTGCAAGCTTTAGTGATCACTGCAAGACACATTCATGTTTTAAGCTTTCAAGGTGTCGGTTGTTTAACATAAACTGGGACAAACTACCGTCCAGCAATCACATTGGATTAAGGTGCTTGATTAACACCTAAGGAAGCCTGAAAAATGACGACAGATTCAAACACTGAGTTTTCCCTTGGTGGCGATCAATCCGGATCCACGGTACATGCACAGCACCCATGAGATCCGAGATCATTAAGAAAGCTGAGCCAAACCAAAGGAAGCTAAATATGAGAAGCAATGGTATCCCTTGGTAACCTGTGAGTCCAAGTGTCCAGCTCTCCTGTGAAGTGAGGGACATTTTGAGATTCCTTGCTGATCCAAGGCTTGGGGAAATTAATGAGTCGTTACATTCGAGCCCTGATTTTCTGACATTTAGGAGGCTTAGATCAGGAATGGAGATTTTTTTCTTAATGGTATGACAATTAATGCTATGATAAGAGCCTAAAATTTTGGTCTGGTTAAAAAATAATAATAATTAAACTTCAAAACAGAATTGGATTGAAAAAATTAAAGACTGAAGTTGGACACATAGGGAGAGAAACACAGAGCAGAATGATGAGTCCGCCATGACACACTGCTGCTGACGGATCAGCATGCGTCTGAGAGCCAGGTACACCCCCTGAGGACCCACTGAAGCCACACATTACTGCACGTCAGGGCTACTGGAGTCTGGGAAGAACAGGGCCCACTGTTGTCTACCATACATGCATGTCTTAGGTAGTGGCACACATTTTGATTTGAATAAATACAGGAGTGAATACTGGGGTGGGGCCACAAGGACACCAGCCCCAGGTGAAAGCTGATTGGCCTGCAGATTTCCCCCTCGCCTGTCACTCACCAATTCAATACAATTTAATATCTTTGGCTAATATTGTGTTTGGCTCCTTTTTATGAATCGTGGCCCCTCTTATGCCCCCCACCATAAACAAAAAATCCTAGAATTGACCCTCAATAGACACGTTACTACTTAGAATGGAACAAAGTGCAAAGCTGCTATAGAGGGGTTCGATCCAGCTCATGAGCAGTGAGGTTGGGGGCAGACACTTGGGGGGTCCTTTCTTTGAGCAGCAGTCTTCTTTATCGGCTGTCAGAAAAGCAAACAAGCCTTGTCCCTTTTTTTTACTGGGTCATAAAAAAGGGAAACTTTAATAAACACCCCATTGAGCAAAGAAGTAGCCAGGGTGAGTCTCCGGAAAAAAAGCCACGGTATCCTGCTTCTGATGCAATCTGACAGAGCAAGAGGAAGAGTTTGCTGCCAGGAATCACCAGGGTTAATGTTTATCACAACCTTGGAGCTTCTGCTACACAAATCCATGAGAATTCACATTTATCCAAGCGTGGAGACGCCACCCATTCTTTCATTACATCAGCGGGTGTTGCTAAATGTAACTTCAGGCACCGTGTCGCTACATAAAGTGCTAAATGACACCAACTGTCACGTCTACCTGATATTATATGACCACTACAGCAAGGGCAGGCAGAGAGGGAGAGGCCTTCGGCTCTCTGGGGGGGCCTGACCTTCCGTCCAGGGCATGACGGGGGACCCACCTGACCACACTGAACGGAACTTCACAAAATATACCAAAGCAGGAAAACGGGGCAAGTCTCAAGGAATTATAATTAAAAAAAGAAAGCTGTGTGTGTGAGTGTGTGTGCATGTGTGTGCTTGTGTTGGAATTTTTAGAGGTCAGTGTGGAGAGCCAGCGGGAGAGTGAGAAACACAGCGGCCAGCAGGCAGGAGCGGATGAAGTAGAAGCATATGCTTCATTGTGGATGAGGAAACGGAGATGGCATGTGGACATCAGGACTGGCGAGCATGCGGGCATCAGGGCCCACAAGCGGTCGGGCATTGGGATCGACAAGCATGTGGGCATTGGGAGCGACGGGCATGCGGGCACTGGGACCAGTAGGCATGCGGGCATCGGGACTGGCAGGCATGCGGGCATCGGGACGGGCAGGGATCGGGACCGGAGGGCATGCAGGAATCGGGACAGGCAGTCAAGCGGCCATCAGGACCAAAAGGCACCGGTGGTCAAGCGGGCACCAGCACCGGCAGGCATCGGGACCGGAGGGCACTTGGAAATGAGCAGAGAATGAGGGCCTCTCATGGGCCGGTCCGCTTACTCTCAGGTGGCACCCTATCCTTGTGGGGGCAGCCTGACAGGCTGCGGTGGTGTGGATAGAGTCCGGTGACGTGGCCGGTCCCGTCACAGCCAGGGGTGGGACACTTGCTCTCCTTTTTCTCCCCCCGAGAAGACTCTGAAAACACAGTAATAAAGCTGCTCACCTCCAGCCTGCTCACATCCCCCCCCCCCCCCCCACATCGCTAACTGATCTCACTAAATAAATCACAACATCGACTGAAACATCTGTCCTGTCTCCATACAGCCCTGATACCTAAACTGACCCCAATACCAACCCAGGAATCAAACTCCAAACGGAAAGCCCTTTCCCAGTTACAATATAGGAGCATTTCTGACACCCCAGATTTGTGATGACATTTTTAAATGACAGATAATGGTGTGACTCCTGTTACCTAAATGAGGATGGCTTGTGAATGTATCTGAAGTGTGTCTGTCTCATTTATAAAAGATTTATAAAATTCTGATGGCATTAAGCATCCCAAGAGATCCTGCGGATTCAACGGCTGTCCTATCCTGTTCTACATTGCTAACCGGTCAATGTTTTTATAGGATTTGAGATCTTATGGTAAAACACAGAGCTATATTTTAGCATATGGCTGTCTTTAATCAGTTTTGCAACTTATTTGCCTAAATGAAGATGAAGATACAGATATGCATGGGAGCGGAATTTGCCTTACATTATAATGTGAGGGTGTGAGCCATCACGCACCCACCCAGACGGCTGCGCGTGCACACGCACGTACGCATGCACACACACACCCTGCAGCCCTGGTCTGACTTTGAGGCCAGTCCCTGTGGATCTGAAAGCACACCCCCAACCCAGACTCCACCTGTCCACTTCCTCCTTCACTGATTTTGGCAGCTGATGAGAACCCAGCCGTGACGGGCACCCGCCCTCCCCCGCACCGCGTCCCCCCCCGCCGGTTGCCAAGGCCTTGGCCAGCCACTGTCCCCCAGGGGGGCCACAGAGACAGGCTCTCGGCGAGTCTGCCTGACAGGGGAGCCTCTAATTAAACGTGAAATGTGGAGCTAGCCAGTGCCGCGGAGGAGAGTGGTCCCCGGACCAAGGGGGGCGGGAGACACGGACCCACACACACCCCGGCCCGGAGGCCGAGGCAAGAGCTAAGTGCTGACGTAGCTGCTCTCTGCAGGACCCCAATGCATCGCCACCAGGCATCATTCCTCACGACTTCCTTGGGAGCGTGCTGCTCTCGTTGGGGATGGGGTCCGCTCCTGTTCTCAGCTGCTCCCCTCTCCCCGCTCTCGCAAATTATATGTGCAGGCTTGAAATATGCAGATAAGGAGCAGAAATGGGCAACAGATGTTGGCAATAAAGACGAGACACAGCACATCCATTCACATGGCCTCATCCTGCCTGCTTAAATAATTGGCTCATCAGGCAATTAAAATTCGATATCTCCCGGGTGCACACAGGCGCACTAACACACACACACGCACACACACACACTAATACATTAATACATAGACACAAACACACACACACACACACTCACTTGCTGACAGATGTGTGCACACACACAGGAACACTAATAAGCACACACACATACGCACACGCACAAGCACACAGATTAGGCATCTATAACTTTGTGAGGACTCTCAAAGGTGAAAATAACAGGTTTTTAGCAAACATTGGGGACATTTGGTCCTCACAATGTAATATATTAATAACCACTAAGATACACACAACTGCACATGCACAGTCCACGTATTCATATGAATGGGCATAACCCTAATCCCAAAAGTGACAACCTCAACCACTACCGTGCCCTAAACTTCACCATATGTAACCAAACAAAATGAAAGACTTTGGTGGATTTTAGCTTTTTGAGTCCATTCATAAAAATTTCATAAAACTGAAGTTATCCTTGTGGGGACTGAAAAAAATTACCCCAAATATTAAAGTTACGGGTTACAGGAAAATATGATCCCCACAATAATTTGATTACAAAAATGGGCGCACACACACACACACATATACAGGTGCACTAACAATCACACGCATGCACACGCATGCACACACAGGCACACACGCACAAGTGCACTAACACACACACACACGAAAGCACACACAGGCACAGGTGCACTCATACACACACACGGACACAGCCACACACATACACACACAAGTGCACTAACACGCACACATACACACAGGTGTACTAACACATACATGTGCACTCAAGCACACAGAGGCATACACACACAGACACGCACATAGACACCTACACACACACAGGGTGCTGGCTCATTGCAGGAGTGGGCAGAGCAGTAACATTACTAATGCCCATTAGGGAGGAATAGGTATTGATTGTGGTGAGGACAGGTATGGCGGATTGTCCCCGTTAGCTAGGATATGCATCCCGCCGGCCTGCTATCTGTTATCACTCATTCTAAGGCTGGGAAGCTTCTGTCGCACTGCGTTTCAACCATTAGTCCATCCGTCTTTCCGCCCAGTACCTTCCGGAACGCAGGTGCTGGGCCCTCCGAGATCTGACACGGTTAGATTCCCTAAGCAGCTCTCCCGGAGATAAACACGCCCCTCCCCCGCAGTTTCCATCCCGGCCACATGTCTGATCCGGCCATAAGCCGGGCCAGGGGGATGGGGGTAGCAGTAGAGTAGTGGGTCCGTCACGGTACTGTGACTCATCAGTGCAGATCAGGTGTGAAAAGCGAGGCAGAGGCACAGGGGTGTGTGCATGTGCCCACGCATGTGTCCTTTACATCACAATGCCCAGTCAGGAAAGCCTCTACTGATTGGTCGCCATGCTTCTGGGCCACGCCCCCCAACTGACACACAGCACAGGTGACCTCCAAGTTCACCTAGCAGCTAAGAAGCAGCATCTTAATTTTGGCTGGCAAAAGAAGTGACATCATTCAAGGCCCCGTGATTCATAGGGCAGGAAGGAGCGCCTTTCACTGTGCAATGTCACATATTTGTGGCGTGCTCCTTTTTTTTTGGTTTGTTTATTAGACATCGATTGGAGCTCCACGTCCTTCCCCAGGCATACAGTGAGCCATATTAATCAGGAGTCCAAAGGCATCCAGCACGGCCAGCATCCATGCGGATCGATGCCAGTGACAGCGGCTCGCGGTTCCAAAGCCCTCCGCCGGCGTTAAATATAGCCTGCCGCCATCCTGCAGCCGAGTCGGCCGGCTTCCGCTGCCACAGGAGGTGCTGCCTGCGCCGAGAGCAGCGACTCCATCCTGCTGAGGTGAGGCCCCAGTGACGCGCGCCGACGCCACAGCCGGGTCACCGCTCTGCGAGGATGCCCAATCGGAAGTGGGTGGTGGGGGTAGCGTGTGGCTCGTTTTACAGTCATACCATGACATGGACTCTGTGTCCTGTGTCTAACACAATGTATGGAAGCAGTGTGTGTGTGTGTTAAATACTGTGTGCTTTGGATGTGTTAAACACTGTACACTGTGTGTGTGTGTGTGTATGTACGAGAAACACAGTGTGCTGTGAAGCACTGCACACTGTGTGGGTATTAAACACTGCACGCTGTGTGTGAAGCACCGTGTGCTGTGTGTGTGAAGCATAGTGCGCTGTGAGTGTGTGAAACCCTGTACGCTGTGTGTTTAAAACTGTGTATTGTGTGTGAAGCACTGTGCCCTGTGTGCGTGTTAAACATTGTGTGTTGTGTGTATGAAACACTGTG
Organism: Hyperopisus bebe; assembly: GCA_026777045.1. Taxonomy (NCBI): domain Eukaryota; kingdom Metazoa; phylum Chordata; class Actinopteri; order Osteoglossiformes; family Mormyridae; genus Hyperopisus; species Hyperopisus bebe. The sequence continues at coordinate 8,053,517 of JAODJW010000039.1, read as the reverse complement.
TACTGTATATATGAAATACTGAATGCTGTGTGAGGGCTGGGCAATATTACTTTGATATTATATCACGCATATATAATAATCACCAGGGCTTCAGATGACGGGTGAAACATTTGGCCAGACGCCAGCTTTTCAGCACTGTATGGACATTCATTTGCTCCCACAATTTGGTCATAAATAAGCAGATTAGCAGTACGGCTAAAATATTAATGATATGCGTTTTGTGACACCCAAAACTTAGTAATCTGTAAAAACCTGGCGTATATTTATGTTGGGATACTTCAGTGCACTGAAGTGGTGGTGAAGAAAGGAATAGCTCTGGAGCCACGACATCTTTTAACAGAGGAGATATTGTGGATAAACAAGGTATAGTGATGTTGGTGGTGTGGCGGTACTTTCTGCAGTTTAAAGTCTGACACATTTATTAAACATAAGGATATTCCGAATTTACACTTATCGCTAACTTTTGGAAGTCATAAACTGCATCATTAATATTTTAGCTGTACTATTAATCTGCTTAACAAATCGTGGGTGTAAATAAATGTCCGTATAGCACCGAAATGCTGGCGTCCGGCCAAATGTTTTACCCATCATCTGAAGCCCTAGTGATTATCGCGCATGTGTTATGTAATATTGATATGATATCGCCCAGATCTAGTGTGCGTTAAACCCCATACTCAGTGTGTGTCAAACACTGTACGCTGTGTGTGTGTCAAACACTGTACGCTGTGTATAGACTCACTGCATATAGTGTTATGAACACAGTGTAAAAATGCTGTTATAGACACATCGCATATACTGTTGTTGACATAGTGTCTATAACATATCTAGTGTCTATAATATATGAGTCTATAACTGACTATACACACTGAGTGTATAACATTAGGTGCACTGAGTGTACAACACTATACACACTGAGTCTATAACATTGAAGGCACTGTGTATAATACTATGCACACTGAGTCTATATCATTAAACACTGAGTGTATAACACAATGTCCATAACAGTACGCACACTGTGCCAATAACACTACACATGACGTTCAGCAGTACTAAATGTTATATATTGGTATTATTTCATTTATTATGATCATTTCATCATGTTTGTCCACAGCTGTGAGCTGTAGGAAACAGGTTTAGCCTAAGCTGGGATCTAAACCAACACCCTTAAGGTTACATGTCCATCAAGCATTATTATGAATGGATACTAGAGTAGCAAACCCAGCTCCTCCCATTAAGTGGGGTCGCGACCCGCCTACCTTTTGGGTAATACGGCCGCCTGGCTGCGTCCTGCTGCAGGCGGGCCTTGCGTTCCTCAGCCACGCAGCTCCGGCGGGGGCTGTGCTCCTGGTGCAGGTGGGCGCCCTCTGGAGTGCTGCGGTCCCTCATCACCTTGGCCCGCTCTGATTCCAGAGCAATGGCCTTCTCCAGCAGTGACAGGTTGCCCTTAGTGACGTCGAAGGCTTCCTCGGAGCGGTCCGAGGCCACAGAGGCGGCGTCCTCCTCGGTGCCCCGGCCCACACCACGCTCCCGCGAGCCCCTGCCCACCGGGCTCAGCTGCTCCTCCAGCTTCATCAGGTTGGCCATGTCAGAGTAACGGCGCTCCTGGGCAAGGCAGGGCAGTTGGTGCTCCAGGGTGGGGACATGCAGCTGCGTCTGCGCCAGCTGCGTCTCACTCAGCTTGCGTGCGAGGTCGAAGCACTGGCTACGCAGACACTCCAGACTGCTGAGGCACACAGCCTCCTCCTCACTTTGCTCCAGCCGGCCACCCCGGACACCCGCCTCCACTGCCGCCTCCAGCTGCTCAGGCAGCACGGCGCCATGCCCCTGGGCCAGCAGTTTCAGGGAGTCCACCGTCTCGCGCACCACATCACTCTCGACGTCCAGGCTTAACTGCCCACCACGCGCCAGCCGCTCCCTCTCCTCCTCTTCCTCATCATCGTCCTCGCCAGCGCTGTTCGATGAGTTGCTGTTCATCTCCGACTCGGTCATGGCCTGGTAGGCTGCGTCCTCGGCAATCTTGCCCAGGTTCAGCAGGGATTTGGCCACCAGCTCATCATAGTTCTCGTACTCATCCGTGGCACCAGCACTGGTGCTGTTGCTGCCACCATCTTTCTCGGCCACCTGAGCTGCTTTGCTCTGTCCACTGTTCATCTGACCGCTCACTGTCGAAAAGAGAGCGAGCATTAAGTGCACAGGCTCTGACTGAAGGCACCATGTGGTGAGGAGCTGAGGTATGTCTTAAAAGAGAACAAGCTGAGATATGCAAAAGCTAAAGAATTCCTATCTATCTATACAAATGAGGAAAGAGAGCATTATTTTACTTATTTTTTTTCGTGCAGCTCACTTCCCATAAAAATTGTGGTGACTCCACAAACAAGATACAATTATTAAGCATCTATCTCATGATCTTCACGGACGTTGAGGGCAAAGTCAAAGAATAGTCAGATATATCATTATGAGAGCAATACTCACAAGCTCCTATTGAAGTGAGGGAATGAACAGATGAAAATGAAGCTAAATATTTATGGAGGTCTGCAATTAAACCTATATCAAGAATAAACACTGATCACAGTGTTCATGAGCTAACAGTCCTCTTGGTTATGGGCTAATAGAGGAATGAGTTTTGAATGTGAAAGTGGTGTGTATTTCTCTGATTCTTTGTGGAGATTACAGCTAAAATCTTTGCACAAGCTATTTGTGCAGGACAACATTCATCACAACTTATCTGAGAGGCTTACATTCTAGTGTCGAGATGTTTGAATAAAAATATCTACAGTATCATACCAAAATTAATGGGACAGGCTTCTGTGCTGCCCACTGCAATATTCACATGAATTCTCAAAATATCCACAAATATTTGCATATTTTAAGTTGCATGTTTTTAAGACCACTGGTGCATTCCATGACAAGTAAATAAATTGAATCTTAAGTTTCATTACCAAGTTAAAAGCATTTCCAACATCTATGCAAAGTTATTCCTACCCTCGTCACTTGTGTGTTCTTCATAATCCTCCTCCTCCTCTTCTTCTCCATCTTCATCTCCTTCCTCCTCATCTTCCTCTGCTCCGTCCTCCAGTGTCTCCGCCTCTAGCTCTTCCTCCCTCTCTGCCTCACAGACCTCTTCTTCCCCTTGCTCATCATTGTCCTCTGAAAAGTCCTCTTCCTCCATCTCTTCTTCCTCCTCCTCTTCATCCTCCTCCTCATCATCCTCATCCAGCTCCTTCTCCTCCTCCATGCCGTCTGTCTCGTAGCACTCGTCCAAGGAGGAGTTGTCGGCGTGCATCAGTGTAGGCCTCCTCTTAGGGGAGGGCTCCTGCAGCTGCCTGTCCTGAGTTTTCCTCTTCTTAGCCAGAGGGCAGCCATAGACACTGTAAGTGTGAGGCAGACAACCAGACAGACAGATAGGCGGACACAGAGAGACACACAGCTTTAAGTTTAGTGCTCGTTAGCAACATCTACCCAGTACAAGCAATCAATGGAAATCCCTACTTATCAATGCAGGGGCATATACAAAGGAGAGGCTACAGGGGCAATGGGCCCAATTGAAAGCTAATTGGCGTCTGAAGTGTCCCCTCCCCTGTCACTCATTGATTCAAAACACATCATTGGCTAAGATTGGCATCTTTATATGAATTTTGACCCTTCGTATGCCCCCTACCTTGAATGAATCAACATCAAGCCAACCTGTGTATTTGTGTTTCAGAATTATTTTGGATTTCATCAAAGCTAGTATCACAACCCAAAAATAAATTACTAATAATTGATGTTTAGAAAAACTTACCAAAAGACAAGCGTACACTGTCAGAAAAGTACCAATTTGTACCTTTGAGGGTACAATTATTTGTCATTGGGGCTGTACCCTCAAGGGTCTGCAAAGTGTACCCTGGCTGTAGGTAAACTTTCAACCCTTTCAACCCTAACCCTAACTTTCAAGGTTTAGAAATGGACTCTGAGGAACATGTCTGTACCACTGGGGGTACATTCATGTTCTTTATACCTTGGGGTATAATACTGTACCAGGGCTGTACCCTTTTTTCTGACAGTGTAGGCAGCCAGCAGGGGCCCCTATAACTAGGCGTACCATGTAGACAGATTTCCAGAAGTTACATTTATGGACAGAATATAATATCATATAACAACACGTCTGTTATTTGAATTTTAGTGAGTTTTCAGGATAAACAAAGTTCCCCCTATCCCAGCTGTAATGGACTATTACACGCCACCCAGCTTTCTATTACGACTGGAGTCTAGCAGTAGGTTACCGGTTGTTTCACTGCCAAGCAGACAGGCACAAAGTAGCCTAGCTGAAAACAGCGCAAACATACCAAACTAACATTACACCTCCCAAGTCTTTGATATTGTCCCGCTAGAGTGGTAGATAAATTGTGGACAGGCATAGAAAGAACACAATTAAATAAACACATGCAAAAATTCAATACAAACCTTAGCCTCAGGGGCAGTGTAATGCATAGGTTATCCTAGGCTACAGCCTAGGGTCACAGCAAAATAGACAATGGTTAAAATTCTTAAATTTGGCCAATCGATCCGCTGGTGCGACACCTCCCTGCCCTCAATGTGCGAATTTTACCGAAAGCACTCCTCTCCCCACCCTGAACAGTAAGTTTTACCAATGCCACCCTCGCTTTCATTAGCAGATGATTGTTTTGAATTCCCTCTCCTTCCTCTTTCGGTTTCAAAAAATAGCTGGAATGCCCCACCTAAGACCCCCATACCAATGTCAGCCTAGGGCCTCCAGAGAAGTTAGTCCACCCCTTATCTCTAAGTACAGCACAGGGGCACAGTAAGCCTGGAGCCTATGCCAGGAAGCATAGGACTTCAGGCAGGGAACACCCTGGACCTGGACAGTCTGTTTGCAGGACGATAGGGGTGTTATTCTAGCACCCTGGTTAGGGTCCTAACACAGGTCCGGCGCCTTCCTGAAGACTCAGACTGCACCAAGGCCTCCTTGCTATCACTAATGCGACACACGCATGGTGTCAGGTTAAAGAGCACTGCTGCAATCTATCCACGGCCCCGGGGACTCACAGGGCCACACAGTCCCGTGCTTCCCTGAATTATTGAGCAGTGTTACTGAGCTTGGGGAGACTAATCACAGCTCTGTGTTTGAGGGGAGTTGTAGTGTGATCTGGGGCTGCAAAGTCTCATGGAAAACCTCACATTCATTTCCATCGCCCAGTGAAAAAAGTGCCAATCGCAGTTCACTGCAGACACACACATTTTGTTACGGTTTGGGCAGCTTGTCTATAATGTACAAGGTGTAGAGCAGAGCATTATCGATCCCCACAACATAGCCGCGTAAACTGAAACTGCTGGGTGTGGATTTAACGGTTTTATTTTTTTTTTAATCACGTTTAATTTCTATCAAATATGAGATTCACCAATACACATTTATATTGTATAATAAATCGTTTAGTTGGATATTATCACTTCATTGCTATATCAGTGGTCTTGTGTCTTATTTTTTTATATCGCTGTTTATGCGTTATCAAAGCTCCTTTGTACGGACACCTCCCAAAGATCTTTGTTAGCGCGCGGCCGCGGGCTTCGCGCAGGAATCACGTTAATAAGCTGCATTCTCAGCGAAGAGAGCCTGATAGGAAGGCAAACGCTTTCGATTTCAAAGTCAGCCTGTTTGCCCGTTTCATTTCCTGGTGCCACTTATCTATTCCGCGTCTGCACCCGGCGTACCGTCATCTCTGCTATTCGCACAGAGAGGAAAGCCGCGATTTTACCGCTCTGTTCATACACATATAAAACCGTAATTATTCTCACACGTTATATCATTGACATCGTTCCTGCAGCCGAGTTTGACGCAGGCAAGCCCACACTAAATGTCTCCGGCATTTTTACCGGCGTTTCGCCACCGACTAACGAGCAGGATCTCTCTTTGTCTGCTGAGAAGCGGCACTCCCTTGCTCTCTACTGGTAGGGCACACCAATTAAAAATCCACAGGTAATTAGGCTCCATTTAAACGAGGAGGCTCGCCTGACACCCTGTTTGTGCGAGATATTCTCGGAGAGCTGTCTGTGGGTCTTGCCGCAGTCTCTACGAGAGTCCTTTTCACTTAACGGAACCGTCCAATAGGAATTGCGCAGTCCCAAATGATTTGGAATAACTAACCAATGGGAAGCTGGTCCATCTTGCTGGATCTTTTTGGATTTTTATCTAATTGTTCCACTTAAAGCCTTTTCTCATTTTTAAAGTAATTCTGGACCAGTAATAATAATAGTACAAAAAAAACAATCAAACTTATGACATGGAGATAATGTGGGTGGTCAATTAAAAGGATACAAATGTGTAAAGTTGACAAGTGCCCTAAACCTCATTAAGGAATTTTGTCTCCCTTGAAAGAGTTCCCGGTTGCCTTTAACCCCAGACCATAATGAGCCTGTGTGGTCCCCCCCCCTCCCCCTCCCCAAATTGGTTTATAATACCAAAGGCACTTTGAGGAGGGGGAACAGCAGTGCCTGTCATCTCTGCAGGGGTGGTGGTGTTGGGGGCGGGAATGGGGGGTTCAGGGCACGTGTCCACTTGCTGGCTTGGCCCGGACCCACAGGACGGCAGCAGGACCGTTTCTCACAGCCCCACGGGAGCTGTCACTGGGGCCCGGTGCTCCCTGGGCCCCGTCCATGCCTCTTCTCACGCTCCCAGGGAGGGTGTCAGTGGAGGACATGCGTTGTCCATGCTCTGTCAGTTTATCTCCTTATTTAACCCCCCCCCCCCCATCATTTACATAAAGGAGTTGTCATTGGGGCGTCACTCTTGTTGTTGCTGTGCCGATGCGGGGGCTGTCATGGAGGCTTGCAGCATACTGGGCCTCATCCAGAACCCAGAACCGGCTATTTCACACTCACAGGCACACATTGCTTAGCTCGTGCCCCATCCCCCCACCCTCCCCCACTCGCACGGGGGCTGCCATAGAAGCGGAATCCGCCAGCTCACGCGGTGGAATGTGGTCTCCATGGTGATATCCTCATGGCATCCTAGCGGGATTAGCCGTCCGTGCCATCGCCTGAGCCAGGCGAGGTGATGCTACACCCAGGCAGCTAACCCCACCCCAAAAAAATGCCGTGATGGTGGCCGCTCTGCCAGGTGTCTCTGATTACCTAAGGGGGATAACCCTAATAAGGAAGACCTTCCCACAAAATTAGGCAACAAAAAGGCGGCTAATGAAGTGCTAGTATGTATTTATGCATGGGCATGTAAGTAGGCCGCTCATCGTCTGGGAGGTTTTGAATCGCAAGTCCTGCACTGTGATGCTGGGTCAGTGCCAATGGCCTCAGAAAGAGAGGAAAGGGAGAAAACAACATGATGGGCCACCAGTGGGCAGCACTGACCAGAACACCATACCTTCAAACAGAGTCTAGGAAGAGTATGGCTGCTGCACCTACAATCAGAGTCTAGGATGAGTACAGCTACTGCACCTTCAGATACAGTCTAGGAAGAGTACGGCTGCTGTACCTTCAAACAGAGCCTAGGAAGGGTATGCTGCTGTACCTTCAAACAGAGTCTAGGAAGAGTATGGCTGCTGTACCTACAGTCAGAGTCTAGGATGAGTACGGCTGCTGTATCTTCAAACACAGTCTAGGAAGAGTATGGCTGCTGTACCTTCAAACAGAGTCTAGGAAGAGTATGGCTGCTGCACCTACAGTCAGAGTCTAGGAAGAGTACGGCTGCTGTACCTTCAAATAGAGTCTAGGAAGGGTATGCTGCTGTACCTTCAAACAGAGTATAGGAAGAGCACGGCTGCTGTACCTTCAAACACAGTCTAGGAAGAGTATGGCTGCTGTACCTACAAACAGAGTCTAGGAAGAGTATGGCTGCTGCACCTACAGTCAGAGTCTAGGATGAGTACAGCTGCTGCACCTTCAGATACAGTCTAGGAAGAGTACGGCTGCTGTACCTTCAAACAGAGTCTAGGAAGGGTATGCTGCTGTACCTTCA
>JAODJW010000039.1:8016357-8030249 GCA_026777045.1 Hyperopisus bebe | reverse complement strand
CCTACATCAGCAGCCTGAGCTCCATTATAATTTTACAGCCCCCACCATGCTTATGCCAGGCCTGCCGCCCCCACATGGGAACCGTGAATGCCCGCTTCACGTCGGCATTGCGGCTGGCTGTACCCGTCCAGACGCCAGCCGATACCCCCCCCCCGAAGCCCCTGACCTGCTGATCCATCCATGACATCTCCCCTGTTTTCACACCATCGATTCGTTCCCCTTCATCTAGCCCGTCCACGCCCCCCTCCAAACAATGTGGCCAGTCAATCTCTCCTCTGTTAAGCGCACCTTGCCCTGACTGCTCAATTCGCAGGCGAGACGGGATGGAGATTCCGAATGTGACAAGGGTGCTGTGCAGTGGCACAGAATGGCCTGCGATCCACCCAAAATGGAGAGTGAGCGCTGAGCCTCTCGTTGGCTCGCCCACTGGTAGGAGGGATTAGCTTGTGTAGGCGAGGTCCACATTGTGCTGACGCACGATTCGGAGTTTTCCTTCTGCGCCGTTCGGGGACACCTGAGAGGACGTTCGGGAAATTGTCGTTCATTATTGTCCCTCCACCCACTCACATCCCATGTAATGTGCTAACTCACCACTTCAGAACTAGCATTGTCAAATGATCGCTAGAAAAGATAGATAGATAGATAGATAGGATAGGATAGATGACATATGCTTGCTCCATATGCTTGCTCCCCAACACAAATCCAGCTACTACTTTGTCTCTTTTGCCATTTCTTTCCTTAACAAACTGCCTTGCTTCCATCACCTGTCTATATCTAAATATATAGCAAACAAAAAGAAAAAAGTAAAGCTATAGAACATTTTATTGTCTCACAACGGCCTTTTCTGTAAATGTGTCATATATGAGAAACCTTGTAAGTCCCTGTGTGGCACCTAGTGATACATCTGTGTGCCATTTGGACTGTATGGTGGGACAAGTACTTCGTGCAAAAAGAAAGCCTCCTGCAGCAGTTCTACAGGCTGCTTTGTTTTTTTGTAATTATATCCATGATTTTTAAAGAAGTATTGTCTCCTAGGTAACAATCCCGAAGATGCCCAGTGATGACTGGTAATTGCATTGTGATATAAATACTTCTCAAATTAAACATAGAACAAAATGTATTTCGAAAGCAAGAGTTGTGGTGGCAAAGAAATACAGCAAATATTGTAAGCTGAACACTCACTGGTGGAAATCATTATATTTAAATTTATATAACGTTTTCAACAAGGGCCATTGTCACAAAGTGTAGATTTCATTGAAACGACAATGGAGTGTGACATCAAACAGCCCTGATGCAATGCTATCAAGCCACTTCGCCACTTAATCAGCTGACTTATACAATACTTGATAAAGGCTTTATTACATTAGCAAAAAGTTCAATCTTTTTTCCTACACACTAATGCATAGTGAGCACACTGATGAGAAAAATACCAGGTGCTCTCATAACAGTGCCCCCAGTCATAGGTTAAAAATAAAACTGAACAGATCCCAATTATGACTACACTGTCCCTATGTACCTCTGTCCACTGCTTTCAGTTACTTGAGCTGTTTAAGTGTTTCTCCATCCGATAGCCACACTGTCAAATATTTATGGAAAACAAGAACTCTTGCAAGCGGTGAGAGGAGGTTCTTATCTCAGTTTTGTATGTATAAGAAATTTAATGGCGGAAGCGATTCCGGCTGCCTCCCACGGCTATTTTAATCAGTCATTACACTTCGTTGGGGATTCATGGCTCTAAAATCACAGCTTCGGAGCCTCATCAGCAGCGAGCAGCATGGCGGCTGATTATAATTGCATCCATTTTCCGGGAGCTCATCTGCATGCGTAAACCCAAGGTTAAAAGCATGGCGTGTTTGTGGCTCTCTCTCCGTGGAACCCATGCTGCCCCACGTTCCAGCGTATGTGCGATTTAAGGCCTGGCGTGGGTACCTGAGGTGGGGTGGAGCCTCATTACTCATCAGCTCCTGTGTGACACTCCAAATGCATCATTTTAAAAATGCAGCCGTTTGAACCAGGATCCGATTATGACCAAATAATCAAATATATTTATTTCTTTTATAATAAAGCAAAATGAAGGGGTATGCAAGAGAGGCAGGAGCAGTTTAGTCCCGCTAACGGCACGGGAATAACAGCGCAACTAGAAGCAAATCTCCTGATGTTAGGCAGATAGTTAGTGCCAGAGGCCCCGTTAAAACAAGGGCAGCTTTACAGGGCAGGAAAACTGTATCGAGTGATTAAAACACGTCGGGCCCTAATGAAGGCAGCGGCTCATGGCAATGTCAGTGGCAATTAATTATTAATCAGCGACTCTTTGAAGATGGGGAAAAAAGTTCTGGAGGAGTTAAAGTCGCAAAGGAACTTTGGCTCTCACTTTAATGCCCTTTTCAGTTTCACCTGTCTGTCTCCAAACACCAGGAAGGTCCCATTTCACTGCCCCTCCACAGAGATGCCATCCAAACACAATAACTTTAATTTAGATGAAACATAGCAAGGTTTAATGGCTATTTTATAGTTTAAAGTTCTCTCTGGACACACTTTGTGAAGCACTAATCCTTCTGACCCTCGCAGAAACAAGCTTGGAGTTTGGAGGACAGCCACATGTCTGCTGTTTCAGCGTCACTGTGTGTGTTCGTGCCTGTAAACGTCACACTGCCTCCTGGTTGACTCACTGGGCTGAAACAGGATAAGCTGGGAGTCCTTGGTTGAGTGGTTTGACTGTGACTGCAATACCCAGAGTAGCGGTTAGGTTGCGACTAAAATGCCACATCATCCCATGGACACTGCTGAGCTTCATGGACACTCGCTTGGTGATTCTAATGAAGACTAAGAGTAACCTGTCCTCAGGCCGCCTCGTTCACGTGTGAAGCCAGTCAGTGACACAGCATTGATAGAGCTCTGGTCCCGGTGGGCGACGCTTTTGAGGCTCTGATATATATCACACCCACCCCCTTTCCACCTCCTTATTGGCTGCATAGCCAGAGCCAAGAGGAGGAACAGACCAATCAGGCTAAAGTGAAGCAACACTCAGCGCCGAGGGGTGTCAAATTTTGGTGCCTCATTGCTCCAAAATCTCACCCTGAGCCATTAGGGAAAAAAAAAAAACTGTGCGATATGAAGGCGTTGTGAAACCAAAAAGAACACATAAAAAAAAAAAACAAAGAACGAGAAAAGTTCTCTTCACGAGGGGAGCACGTCACGCATCTGACAGCAGTGACGATGACACAGGGGCATATGAACGGACTGCGGATCAGACTCAGCATGCGTGTCAACACCTCTCCTCAGGATAACCAGCATGTCATTCCTGACCACTTGCAAAGCTATGGACACAGTCATCTACCTGCCAGATCCACTTGGGCTAATATTCATAAAGCTTCGCACAGTTACTCCTGATATTCAAACAACTCATAAGTTAAAAAGAAAAAAGTATACTGCAGAATAGCCGGTAGGAGTTAACATCAACACTTATAATGTTGATTTTAGGCAGATGTTAAGATTAATACTTAAAGTAAGTTCTTTCATTATTAGTAGAACTTTTTCATGACCTGTGAGGTGGTAAGTTAGCTTCTAGTAAGTTATAGTAAGCTTCTAGTAAGTTTTAGTAGGTTAGTTTACCATTATACTCTTTCTTTCCTTCTTAATATTGCCATGGCAACACTGAAAATGCAATAGGACATTATACCACTGCTACATGAGAACACAGGTTGGTTTGTATTGTATTCTCATACTTTGGAATAGAACAATTGCATTAAAACTATTTGCTAAGCTGATTGCTCGTAGGTACAATCTTTTATTCACATCTATCTACAGTCACATTAAATATTTTTGGCTTACATGAATATGCCGTTTACATATTAAGACAAATTAATATAACTTTCGCTTCAAATGATTTGATCAGCTGGATATATTTCATTATTAGGCATATATAAATATAACACAGAGGCAGTTCCACATAAAACTGCAGCAATACAATATAAATAATATAAGAATGATTTCCAGCTGGTGATGCGGAATTGACACAGGGGGAACACGGTAGCTTTACTGTACGTGCCTTACTAAACCTCCATCTGTCTCCCCTGATCAGTTTGGAGGTTTAATACAGCCTGCAAAATGAAAACCAGTGTACAGGGAGGCACTTTTTGAACACTGGGCTTGTACTATAATGGGGCAATAGTGTATGCAGCATATCAACACGTATATGATTGTTCTGTCGTGTTTCGTCTGATTCTGACAAATGAGTCATGTGCTACGTAGCTAAACGGCCTCAAACTACGCACCAGTGAGACTAACAGTTGTTTTCATTCTATCTGTTATGGCCACTTCAGAGCACTTAAAGAGCTGAAGTACTCAAAGGAAGAAAGCACATTTCATTAATATTTTTTAATGTGTCTGAGCTTATCTTGATGCCAAGATGTTCTATAATGGCATTTAGCATGGCAAAAATATTGTACTTGGAACTCAAAGTGGCACAAAGATCAATAAGTTCATTGTTTGCCGTCCACCTGGTTCACTTCCAACAGGAAAATGTGTGCCACTCATAAACATACTTTACAAACAATACTCAGCGAAACTGCTAAGATTGACATAACATGACCTCATAGGGTATTAGGCGTGATTGGCAGGTAACTTCAGAAGTGTATAAAGGGGTGGGGCCACAGGGCACCGCCCCAGCTGCAAGCCGGGTGGCCTACTCCTATGTCACTCACCAATTCAAAACATATCATTGGTTATGATAAGTTTGGTGACTATATGAATTATGACCAGCCCCTATGGCCCCCACCTTAAAATATCTTAGCATTGCCTCCCTCTGACGTACCGGCCTGCGGCCCAACTCATCGCCTTAATGCACACGAAGAAGCAGAGCAGCCATTACATCCACATTGGAGGTATAACTCAGCCCAGCTCGGTGTTCTGTCCTGAGCTCATCTGAACCACAGCACAACAGAAAATGCTGGGCCACAAAGTAAAATGAGGTCAGTACCACAGTGGGGACACAAACTTTGTTTTTTTTTTCACCTCCACATAAACCCAGAGTCTCAGTAATAAATGCGGGGGTACTTAGTTAAAGGATACTCAGGGTAACAGACTGGTGCCAGTGGCAGTAATGCTGGGGTGTGTACATGTGGATGCCCCAGTTCTTAGGCCGTTTCTGCACCTGCTAGGACATCCCTGTCCATCAGATCCACAGCGACCCACAAAGGGGTGTCTGTCCATTTTTGGCTGACCAAAGACATTTAAGTCCGTCTCAGCACATAGCTGTTGTAGATACTTCATTCACCAAAAAACGCTATAGTTTGAACATTGACAACAGCATATTAAATGTGATCGTTTTAAGAGGGTGAGTTCCATCGTATTTATCCAATTCTTCTGAAAAATGTAAAACCTGGCATTCAAAAATTGTTTCGAACAAAAAAAATAGACAAAATAAAATATTAAACATAAAACAATAGATAAAACAAAACATTATCACTGATAAAATACCAGCCTATAATTTGTCACAAAACAGAATGATCCCTCATTCATAACTAGATAATTAAAACTAAGAAAAAACATGCATAGTTTCTTAATAATCTATGAGAAAAAAACCTTATTACTGTGAATAGGTGCTTGATGAAGACCTTGCAAGATGTTCATGGAAGACACATGACTATTTATTGAAAGCACTTACAGGCTGAATGTGGTTTGGATGTAAGCTGATGCATTTTTCAGAGTCAGTGTTTCGTTAGTACAGCAAAGGCTTTTTGGGTAACCACCTAATTTTTTCTAATGTACTGAGCTGCTCTACAGGTGAGATAGACAGTCATTTATTTATTGCACTAACATATAAGTTGCATGTAAACACCCACACATGCCTGCCTATAAATGTGTAGCATTAGTCATAATCTTAGTCGTAGCCTGTCACACACGTGGAGCGATATTCACTAAAGCATTCGATGGGCATTGTGAACAGACAAGCAGTTCTGACCCGGAGTTCTGCATAAAAGACTTGTTTTCACATTATTTTCCCATATTCTGTTCAACATGGTGCAACATGACAATAAAAGTGAAGGTGTATAAACTCACTATTATTTTTGTATATATTACTTTAAATATTTTAGTACCATCATTAAAGAATAATTCAAAAAGCAATTTGCTAAATGGTTTACCAACATTAAATAATATAGATTTCCAAATTTTCCATTCTTATATACTGTAGTATGATCATTAAATTACAATTCTCTATTAGAATTATACTGCAGTACAGGATCTCCACTGGGTGGGAGGCTTTCCCAGGCACTATGGAGAATGTGACAGGGCAGATTGCTGGATGAAGTGTTACTTCATAGTACACACACACTCTATAGGCGATTTAGAGATACCAATTAGCTTGACTGGTCTTCAGACTGTGGGAGTTAACTGTGGGGATCGAAAAAATGGTCCCCACAATGTCAATGAAAAAACAGGTTTTCACAAAGTAATACATACATGGCCACACAAATACACACACACACACGCACACGCACACACACACACACACGCAGGTCCTGGATAAAAACCTCTAACCCTGCAGGTGTGAGGCAACAGTGACGTCACCTTGCTGTCTCCTGGTAAACTTATCATTCATGGCCTTTTATAATCACATACCCAAAACTTAGGATCTCCATAATAATATCCATAATATTTTACTTTATCTGCCAAAACGTAAGAAGTTCCCTTTGGCACACTGATGAGATCACTCCTCGATCGTCATATTCTAACTACTCGAAAATTCTTCACGGTCAGTAGCTTGTCATTTATGTAACTTGCTTTTAAATGCAATGTATAAACGATATATCAGAGAGATAAATATTCTCAAACGAGGACAGAATGGGAGGCTGGGATGAGGAACGAGCTGAAAACTCAGTGTGTTGGCAGCCATTAGGCAATGATTTCAGCTGTGAGCGCTGCATTTTGGGACATGAATGGAGTAATTATAGTTTTAACATGACCGGTAATAAGTACTAAGCTGTTCCTGTTCAGTCAGCATCTTCCCGAAGTTCTGTATCGCTACTGAATTGTTAAACACTTGTTGCCACCTGAACGTTCACCATCCATCTGCTCTTAAATATTGGGTTACAGATGCTGTATAAATTGGATGCTGGACCTCTGAATTTTCATGTTTGTGAAATGTCATAAAACACGACCGTAGATACATGCATACAACATGTACTGACACGACGACATATTACATCCAGAGTAATTATATCTCTGACAAGGTTCGAGACTGGCAATGCATTATTCATTGCGTACCACTGCAATGCAATTGATTTCCATAACTCCTCTTAACCCCGTAAATAATATTACCATTCAAGATATGCACAACTGTTGTCTTCGCAGTGCTGCCATCTGTCCTGATCAGTTTAGGAGACCAAACCAGTACCTGTTTCCCACACCTTCTGCTAATCATGCTTTATGAAAACTGGCCCTGGGAAAGTCATGATACTTATTCCATAGCCACATAGAGTGGCAGCGTTTCCCGCCACTCAAACTATGCTTTTTTGTGGCGGGCCCCCAAGCTCTTGGGGCCCCCCTGTAGGCCACAAACAGTCACTACACTAAATATTAAATGAACACGTTCCTCAATTATTAGATACTAAAGCAGCGTGTTCAACCATCCAAGCTGGCTATAATCCTTTGACTCTACTAGCTAGCTATTTATTCAGTCTGAGAGAGGGTGGGGGTTTGTCCCCTGAAGTGACTTTCTGAGAGGGGTCCTAGAAGCAGCAAAAATGCCTCTGGTTGTATATAGCTTTTCACAGCCCAGTTTTCATTGAGTTGATGCAGCGTGTTGACAAAAATGCCATAGCACTCTTTAACTGTTCTGTAGCTACTTAATGCACCTCAGTAGGATTCCTGAGTTTCTGTCCTATTCCTGTCACTGTTAATGTGTCCTTCTGCCAGTGGTGGGACTGGCTATACATTTAGGCCAAAATTGAATTTGCAGAATCAATAAAGATCAGCGACTTGCCGCTGTTGGCCTTTGGCTCCTTCTGCACAGTTCATTACTTACATTATTTATTTGATTCATTGATATTTTTCAAATCCAAAGCTGTTTACAAATTCAATTTATCCATATATACAGCTGATGTTAGTTGAAATTCACAAGAAGTTTGAAATTATTGAAGTAATTTAAATAATAGTTATTCTCCCTCTAGAATTGTTCTAGGCAAAAACAATGCATATTTACCCATGTCCCTGAAAGATATCTGACCCCATGATGCTGTTCTTTAAGCCTTCAGAGTTGTTCTCTGAATCAAGGGTCTTTATTTTTTAGGAATGGAAAAAGGGACTAAAATCAGGACTTGGAGACCAAAATCAGACCAAAATCAAGACTCAAAGATCAAAATCATGACTTGATGACCAAAATCAAGATTTGGAGACCAAAATCAATTTGGAGAACTGTCTCTTCTCCGAAAAGTCTCTAGATTCTGGCCAGGGAATCTTTATAAAGAATTATAAATAAATAAATTTAAACAATAATGTTGAGTCTCACAAGGAAAACCTTATCAAGTAATAGCCTGAAGAAGCTTGATAAATTGATACACTTTGACATAAATATCCACAAAGAAGTCACAACTAATATGAATAATGAAATTCAGTGCAATGCACCATATACTTTTGTGTTTTATACATATGATAGTTCTTTATATTTGCAATTCTGTGCGTTATTTGTTAATATTTTGTTAATTAATAATATTGTTAATCTTTCTTTGTGACTTTGTCCAGATTCCACTCCCAAGTCTTACCAGGTCTGTGTAGTTTGAGCAGACAGAATCCACCTTGGGAACAAATCAATGACCAGTAAAGATCAACCTGCGCTCATAATTTTGATGATGGCCGTCTGTTATGGACATGTGACTTTCACACACTACCCTCTGTGGTCTGTTTGTCACAATGTAAGACTTGCTGATGAATGTTCCCCAGCCTGGTGACACCAGAGGGTGAGAGAACGCCTTTGTCTTGACAGTTTTGCGCAATATAAAAAATAAATTAATGTAAAACATGACTGATTTTTAATTTAGCTGCTGGAAGCAAGTGTTTTGGCTCAGTTTTATGTGCACATGCTATCTTTGCCTGTGACATGCTTCCCATGTAAATTGCATGTGCCCTAACAGAGGGGTGCAAACAAACCCACCAATAAATTCACACCCCAGTCTGAACAACATTTACATGTTTATTAGGTGTGGAGTCAAGCGTATTTTTCAGTTAAAACCACCACATACGGTGCTCGCTACTGTCCAGTGTTGACCTGAATTGGTGTGCTATGTAAACTCTGTATCGTAAAAGCCCATACATGGATCCACCATGTTTTCACTCATTTGGTAAATCCTAGGGCATGTTTGTACTCCCCGTTAAGATGCACCAGAGCTTCAGGACTTCTGACATCCCTGAGATACGACGGGCACACCTCTACACGAGGGAATTGGCTGCTTCGGTTGGTAGCCCTGCCCTGCGTCAGCTCCGTGAATGAACCCAGGCTTACTCGTCATTCCCGGTTGACATGCCAGGTCATAGGAGCCGTAAATATCTTGCTTTTCCTGCCTGTGGTGGACAGACCGACCCGACAGCGGTGTCGGAAGAGCCCCCCGCAATGACAAGCTCTTTGTTTCTTTGGCGTCACAAGCTTCTGACCTGTAGAATTCCATGTTGAGCAACTGGTCACACCTCTACCATTTCCAAAATAGCCCTGCCCTGGAAAGATCTCTAGAATTGCTGCCTATCATTAATATCAGCACCACCAATTTTTAATTAACACCCTCAGAGTGTTCTCCAAATAATTCATCCATAATATTAAAAACTCAAGCTTTAAGGAATCTAATGCAATGAAAATTAGTACATTTGTAGAAAAAGGTAAACTGCTAAAATCACTTCATTTGTCTAGCATCCAAAACATTTAAATGAAAATTGTTTAGTTCAATAAAAAGCAATGGGATCAGGGAGCTGTTTTAATAACACTGATTTTCATAAAGCATGGCTTCTCCAGAGAAAGCAGAGCAATTCTGTGAAGACTATCGCGCAGAATTTTTAATCTGATTATATATCTATATAGAAATGACATACTTCATATATTCATAACAGTCTTGTGGGATGTTTTTTCCTCTCAATTACTTCCCGAGTTTTTCAAAGCTTGTATGGCAATAAATGTCTTATATACCCACTAGCTGCTTTTAAAAGCATTTTAAGATCAGTTCTGGTTAAGCATTCATGCCTGTTCACATGTCCTGTTTACACCATATTTTTAATCTGCCGGACTACCCTGAACATTTTCAGAGAATTTCAGATCTACTACATAATTTGTAAAATATATGGTAATAGTCAACATTTTTGGCCCTGATGTGAGTAAAAACAGAATGAAAATGGCCATTGCTTGGCAAACCAGTAAGTTCTCTTTGTGCCAGACACAGCTACCACTGGGATGTGACTGTCGACACGTTACCCTAGAAACTTCCACTGCTCTCGATGTCTGTGCTGCCTGGTGTCGCCACACTCCAAATCTCCGACAGGAATTCTACTGTCTGCAATCCATGTCCCAGAACGTAATCGCAGTCTTGCACCAGATGAGTTATCTGTCATCCCCTCACCCTCACCCCCACAAGTAAAGCATAGATTTTCCTCTTATTGTTTTGGCAATAATGCATGAAACATGCTTTGTTCACAAATAACGTCACAGCTGATGGTTGTTGTGAGGCATGATGAAAAGCAAACAAGACAACCAGAATCATCTATATTATAATTAACCAAGAACTAGGGTTGGGTGGTCATGTCAGGAAGTTTGAGCTTTTGTCAGTCGATGTCGTTGAACACAACATTCTTAGTGGTGTGCAGAAACAAGCACAGCGTTCATTCGGTCTTCTGTATGTTGTGTTTTCACACAAATATGTCCACCATGGCTGAATAAAGATGCCACAATCAAATCATGTAAACAGATACAGAAACAGTGACAGATAAACAAACCCCAAACACGCAGTATACAGATGCAAGCGCACTACTTATCAGTACCTGCAGCCCTGGGGAATTATGCATTTAACCCCAGAGCCAAACAGCTCAAAATCTGTACAAGATCTGACTTCTTGTGAATTTCAAGCAACACTTAAATTCATATTTTAGTTAATAGAAGATGAGGAATAAGTACACTTAAATGCATAGTAATATATATTTTTTTCTAAATTAGAAAATTTAAAGTTCTTGCAGGATTGTGTTATATTGAATAAACATGGGTAGTTTCAGAGGGAAAAGACACATCTTTGTCAAGCTGAAGTATAGGGCATGGCAAACAGTCACTGAACATCAAAATCACACAATCCTTTGGGCTTGTTTCCTGTGTGCCCACCGTGAAACTTTAAACTTTGGTCTATGGTGGCCGGTAGGCCAGATGCCTAAGATAAGCCGAACGGTATAACTGTGAACTGCAATGATGTGCGGAGGAGGAAAGGAAGACCTGAGCAAGAAAGAAAGTGAAGCATGTGCAGCGAGGTGAGAGAAGAAGCTAAAGGTGTCAGCTAACCTCAGAGGGGTGTAACAAAACAACAGGAACAGCAACATCCCCACCGCGGATGTGATTTAGCACTCCTGTGTTCATCCAAGTCAAGTTTCAAGTTGAGCCTTAAATCAAAGAGGCAAACTGCAAGAAGAAGTTGCAGACTTTGTTAAGATGCCCCTTGATCTCAAGCAGGTAGAGAGCCGCCTGTCTCGGAAAGACAGCTGCCCGCTCAGGTGCAGCGGGAGGCTTTTCTCGGCTTCGCCGTGACGACGCCGCTCACATCGCACACCTTTCCGTTGCATCGTCACAAACCTACCCATGTCTCCCCAAAACGATGAGGCAGTCCAGCCTCCCACTCCTGTCGGCTTTAAAACACAACGCTGCCCCCCCTGGACAAAGGTGGCAGGGGGCGTATCCGGGCAGCGGCTTGCCGAAGGGGACGAGGGCGAACTGAGGGAAGGATCAGCATCAGGTCTAGTCCGGCCGCGTTCGATCAGAACTGAGGACTCTCAGGACTCTCGACTATCTGATGAGAAACTGCCACCCTAAAGCCAGACACAAGTGTTGAATATATTTCCTCTGATAGAGAAATGGAGGCACCCCCACAGCCTGAAATAAGCTGCAGCTCTCAAATGTGTAAAGTAGGTTGCACTCTAACACAGTAATGTGATGGAATGCACAAACAGGCGAGACGGAGCGTAATCCCGGCTGCCGCTCCACATTGCAGCCGAGCGCACTCACACCTATAAGCCAGAGCAGAACAAAGGAAAGCTCTCCTTTACCTTAACATCCTCACCGCGAGTGAAACGGCCAGCCATGGAAACCTACTGAAATGCTGGGACTTCAACCTCCTCTCTGCATCTTCTCCGCTAGTGTCTGAAAGTCTGCCACCAGCTTTTCTCTCTCTCCCTCTCCCTCTCCCTCTCTCCCTCTCTCTCTCTCACTCGCGCCCTCGCTCTCTTTCTCTGGTACAGACAGGAGAGAAAGCAAGAGAGAGAGAGCGAGAGAGAGAAGGTGGAGATGCGGCTGCTGCTGGGGAGGGACGAGGGCTGCAGGCAGGCGGGGGCACAACAGCCAGGGTCTGCATGTGCAGAATGTGTGAGAGAGAGAGGGAGGGAGGGAGAGACAGTGAGGGAGAGATGGGAAGAGCAGAGGAGGAGGGAAACTGTAGCAGGGCAGAAGCGGAGTGTCTGACTTACTGCTGGGCTGGCTGCCCAACTGTCCATGGGGTCTGGGCCATGCTGCCAAAGCTTCACTTTGGCTCTGCTCAGAAGGCGAGGAGACCCGATAGAAGCCCTACGTTTGCTCCTCTCTTTCTCTGTCTCTCTGTCTCACTTTGCTACAATGAGTGCTGCAGATTTGCAGCCCCAGACACCTTTCCCCCACTGCACCCTGGGTGGGCGGCTGCCAGGGATCTGAACAGTTGAGTGTGTGTGTGTGTGTGTGGGGGGGGGGGTTACCAACACCTCCAGCCTTGGTGAACGTGCCCCAGTAACCGTGCCCATCTTGGGCGAAGAGCCTCCCAACCCCTCCGTCCAAGACGTGGCGGGATAGGGGTTCCGATATGCAGAGGACACCAGACCTATGTTATACAGCCTCATTTATCTGAAACGGATATGTGTTTCTGTGCGATTAAAAACATCCTCAGAAATGTCAAGTTCAGACTCTATGACATTAAAAGAAATCCATTAAGAGGAATAGCCATTTTAAGTTTAAATTTGGAGGGAGAACCAGAAAAGTGTCAATCTGATGTTTTTCTGACAGGTGCACTTACAACAAGTAATGTATTTACCTCTGCTATTCATGAATAAAATATTACACTGAAAGACAACAGGTCTTTTAAGAGATGTACTTTACCTTTACTGAAACCAGTAACTGTGTGATGTTCTTTGGGAATTAGAATGAGGATTTCCAG
This sequence comes from Hyperopisus bebe, assembly GCA_026777045.1. Taxonomy (NCBI): domain Eukaryota; kingdom Metazoa; phylum Chordata; class Actinopteri; order Osteoglossiformes; family Mormyridae; genus Hyperopisus; species Hyperopisus bebe. The sequence goes on along the minus strand of JAODJW010000039.1, from coordinate 8,016,837 downwards.
TTTTCTAGCCAACCTAGACAGGAAAATATGAGAGATAATTAAATAATTACCATCACACAATACATGAGCATGTGTTTAATTATGAGATGCAGTTTTCCCTATGCTATTTTAATAGACTTACCCTTACAGCAGTCAGGCAGGCCAGCCAGAGTAATTGCCAGTATTTGCGGACAGCGCCTGGTGCTGAAATGTGAAGATGGAGAACTTGAAAGAAAATGGTCATTAACTGAAGCAAACGGATGATAGAGGAGCGACTGAAGGGGACCAGCTGGGAGAGGACAGGCTGAGGGACTGAGGGGGACCAGTTGGGAGAGGACAGGCTGAGGGACTGAAGGGGACCAGTTGGGAGAGGACAGGCTGAGGGACTGAGGGGGACCAGCTGGGAGAGGACAGGCTGAGGGACTGAAGGGGACCAGTTGGGAGAGGACAGGCTGAGGGACTGAAGGGGACCAGCTGGGAGAGGACAGGCTGAGGGACTGA
>JAODJW010000039.1:7970866-8013597 GCA_026777045.1 Hyperopisus bebe | reverse complement strand
TGTGCCCCCCCCCCCCCCCAGCACGACTCTCCAGTACCCAAAAAACATGACCCTCAGTTTCACCAGATTAAAACCCCATCACTTATCGGCGATGCAAATGAGTGGGAATTCATTTTGGCCAACAGATGGTTTTGCAGATAACCGCGATGGAGGAGGAAGCCAGCGAAGGGAACATCCCTCTTACGGTGACCATGGCAACCGGGAGCCGAGCGCTATCGGCGTAGAGTGTGGCGCACGGCGGGGCTGTCGGCCCTGTCAATCAGAGCTGCGCCGCAGAGACGGCGGCGCTGCCAAGCGTATTCATCGCCCTGCTGCGTCTTTACCTGCATATGTACCGAAAAGGGGGGGGGGGCTCTCACTGTTGCTGTTTCTCTGTCCTGCTGTAATGCGTGTCAGACTTGTCCTGGACAAATATAATCTGCAGTCAAAGATTTGTTTGCAATGCAAGGGCACCAGTGTGGCAGCATTCCTCTCGAACCCCTGCTCCTGCCCATGTCACAGAAGTACCTCTTATCAGGGACCTTCCATCCATCCCTCCATCCATCCATCCATTTTCTGTAACCATTTGTCCTATTCAGGGCTGCTGGGGGGTCCGGAGTCCATCCCAGAAGCTATGGGTGCAAGGCAGTGAATAATATAGGGCGGGACGCCATCCCATCACGGTCATGGACCCTCCATGCTGGCTTCATTATGTTGAAATAACATAAAACAATTATCATGAACTCGTATCTAAACTGTGTAGTGGGTGCAATCTTCAGGAACACAAAGAGGAGTATTAAACTGGCAAGAAACGGCCTTAACAACAAATTGGTCAAAGAGCGGAGTGCAAATGGAGTAACTATTGATCACAATCAGAGGGAAAAGAGACAGAACAATAGTGCAGGGAGACATTAATGGATGAGACAGCCGATGGCGGCGCGTCCAGCCCTGTCTGAGCTAATATCGGCTCAGCGTGGCATCTGGGAGGAGAGGGAGTGCCAGGCAGAGTCCCTCCTGCCGCGCGTGGGGCTCAATGGAGAGGCACGGAATAGCCCGGAAAAGCCCGCCCCCGAATTAACAGTCCCCCCCGCCCTCCGCACACACACCCCTAGTCTGTAATTAAATTTCATACATCAATGATGAGCAACCTGAGAATTTGACAACGCGCAGAGGAGCAGTGCATCGGAGGAACAGCGTGCATGTGTGAATGTGTGTGCACTTATGTATGCATGTGTGCGTGTGTGTGTGTGCGTGTGTGTGTGTGTGTGTGTGTGTGTGCGCGTGTGCGTGTGTGTCGATGCTCTGCCCTGTTCCCTGATGAAGGCTGGGGTGGCGTGACCTACTTTAGTCGTTCACGTAAATATCTCCACTGACTCCAAGGAAAATTTAAAATAAAAACGACACCAGCATTTCCAGCACGAATCTCAGGGGGGCGTCAGTGTGGAAACTCTCCTCGTGGGCGACTGATAGGCGGGAGGGTTAACACAACTTCAAAGAGATGGTACACAATCTTCCCGTGCGACATGACCACACACATGCATGCATATGTCATAACCGGTGGTCTGGGTTAATGAGAGCTGAAAGCCAGACATGTAAACAGAGTAAAATCGGGTAATTTTTTTGTTTCTTGCCAGGACTGGCATGGGCTGTTCGTCTGGTGTCGCTTGGTGTCACACACAGGTGTCTAATTCCCTGAACACTGATTCTTGCATGAACGGGAGTGGGATTATGAGGTGGAAGAGTGTGGGAGAGAGAGAAGTAGTAAGCGAGATTTAACAAGGGCCTCCACTAAACTCTCATTAATCTAAGAAAGTTAATTGCAGTTTAACCCAAATGTGGAGAGGTCTACCAAAATCAGCCCGCAACAGGAAGGGCCGCAGCAAAAAGAAGAAAGGATGTGAAATTCTTTCAAAGATGAAAAGAATGTGAGAGAACGAGCAACAAAACCAGGTAGGAAAGAAAATATCCAGTTAAGAGTGCTAATTAAGAAGGATCCAAGGACATCTGATCAGGAGTAAATTTCACCACATTTCACATTAACTGTGTTGCTATTAAAGATATGTTTGAACATTTGAACTGGTTTCCATGGAGATTATTTACCCTGTAGAGCTGAGAAGTGTCCAAGTGAAAGATGAAAAATGAAAAACTTTAGATGAACACGGTGAATTAATCACTCTCTAAAAACAGGAAGGTAATCAATAATCTCTTCCTGCACATTCCTAGGTTTGGGACGACGTGCTGTGTAAGGCAAACCCTTTAATTAGTGCACACCAAATTATGACAATACAGGATGGCACCGTCCTGATCCGAGCCAGTTTCCACCCCTCTGATAATTTGAATCTGTTCAACTGGAAGCTCGAGCGGAGGATGTGAAAAACTCCACACCTGCCGCGGCACCACCCAGCGGCACGTCTGCTACTGCAGGAAACGCAATCGGCTGAACGCAGGAAGCGCATGCGAGCCTGACTACCTCAGGCGGTCCCCGTGCAGCGGCTCATGGATGACATCACCCAGACGAGGAGACGGAACTCTGCGCCAAATGAGGCACTGAGACGGCTGGGCATCGTCAAGGCAACGCGCCCCAAGAGCCCAGCTGGTTCCCTAACCCACTGAGAAGCCTCGTCCAAGACCTGCCGCCCTTCCTTAAGACGGATCCTCGGGGGCGATCTCTCAGCCAGAAACAGACACCAAAGGTGACCATCAAAGAGCTGGAGCAGACTGAACAGGAGTCCCCTGATTCATGAGGTCATCTCCCCTCTCTGGCTGTAATTACAGACCTCATTCTACCATCCGGGAGATAGTTACAGTGGGATCCACCAACCGGCACATGCGACACTTAGCATGCCAAGCCACAGTCACATAATGGCACCTTTATGATGCGTATAAACAAGGACATATCAGCATATTCGCTGCCTTTTAGCTGGTGTAGCTGTGGGATGCTTCCCTCCCTGCCTGCCCTGACACTGCACGCATGACCGCAGCCTCGCAGGGCGCCGTCACCTGCTGCCACCGGCCGTCACGTCATTTTGGGAACCTTGTGACCAGCATGGCTGGCGCAAGCCTCCCGCCCGTGCCGAAGCGGAGAGATGGCAGACGTGGGAGTTTCAAACGGCTACTTGGCATTCTCCGCGGTGAGCCGCTCGCATAAACAGGGCATGGCCTCGGGAATCAGACGGGGGAAGAGCCGGCGCTTAAGAAAGGAGTCGAGAAGCATTTAACTTTACAAACCAACGATACCAGGGAATGAAAATTAATTTATTTTGTATTAGTGGGTCGAAAGTAAATGGATGGTATGCTTCTGGCTTAATGACTGCAGATGTCTGTGAGGTGGACAGAATGGTGAAAATTTGATTCCAGAGTCTTGGTGGGAAATGGTGTTCTGCCCCCCCCCCAGGTTAAAAAATAAAGTCGGCGTGCCTGAAACACATTGGGGGAGGGCAGTGCTGTGGTGCAAAGGGAGGATCTTCCCCAGCACACATCAGCCGGCCAATTAGGCCAATCGCACTTATGGCTAAAAATAGCTGAGCCAGCCAGTATGTGCAGGCTGTAGCCCACCAGCAGAAGCAGGCTGGTTTATTGGGGAGTATTTCCACACCCACCCTCGCCCCCCACTCAGAGATCGAGACACCAGATTACGGGCAAACTTCACACGAGACTGCGGAATTAATCAATCAAAGTCACTTCAAGGAAGAGCAGAATAATTTACACTCAATAAAACCACAGGAACCGGGTTATAGAAAATTGAAATATTTATGAAAGTCTTTTCAAAGGAATGGCACGAAAACAAGGCATGTAATCAATGCGAAATGGAATAATAAAAATATTAACTTTAAATGAGGACAACCTCAATTTAGGAATCGAAAGCAATAAAGGCCTTTTAGATTGACCTGTGGGACCTCTGAAAATGATTTAAAAGGACATCACATAAATAAGTTTCCATGCAGAGAAACGACAGACATATTCCAATGGACAAAGCAGTTGGATCTTTGTTTTATGTATTCACCCAGTGGTACCCACTGTACAGACTAGGAGTTCCTGAACCATGCAGATCTGATGAAATAATTCCAGAATAACAGAATGACAATATGGGTTATAAGTAAAAACAGCTTCAAAGACAAATGCATTGAGTTAATTAATGAATGGATGGAAAAAAATTCTCATTAGAATATTGGTTAAAGTTTTTGCCTTTTTCTGAAGTGTGATTTAATTCAGTTGCAAAGGGAAATGTGATATTGGGGTTTACCCAGTGAGTGGGAATACAGCAAATGGGAAAAGCATCCAGCTGAAAACCAGCATGCTGAATTTCGCAGGAACATTTCACTAATTCAAAAATACTACCACCTTTTGTTCTAAAGCATCTAAAATCGACCCAAATTTCAGTCAGCCACCGCAAAATGATAGAAGTTCAATCAAATTCAAAGCGACGACCAATCCTGGCCGAGTGCAGCCACAATGACCGCGCCCCAGCAGAAACAAAACAAGAGTCTGCCCAAGCACGTGACTGCAGCCACAGGCAAGGGAGGGACAGACAATGATGCTCTTCTTTTTATGCTGAAAAACACAATTACAACATGGTTCTTCAGTAAATCATCTAATGGTTTTTAAGACTGGAAAATGAGGAGAAAACCACGAGAGCCACCTGCTTCAGCCATCAGCAGCGGCATGGTGCCAGACTTTCACAGCTACTGCTGTGGCACGAGTGGGCTTGGGTGGTCCTGGACCCACCCAGATGGAACACAGGCCCACCCACTCAGCGTCACAGTGAGTGATACAGTACGATGAAACAATTGTGTTTGACAGGTGTGTGTCTGCGTGGTTAGAACAATGGGAGGTGTTGTTGAGAGGCCAACAGATTTTTCTTTCTCCTTGTTCATTTGCTCTTCATAATGCCACCAGCCACTTAAAAACTGATTAAAAAAATGTAGCTGAGTCTGTAGTGTGATTTTGTCACCAAGTGAATTGTTATGGACTGTTCCACCTGATTTTCTGCCGGTACACCCATGCTATGATTTCTGACTCTGCTATTGTTTCATAGTGAGAAAAAAAAAATAGAAGTGACTGAAGAGAACATGAAGTTATAGTGATTTTTTTGTCAGCTGTCTCATCAGTATCCTTAGTATTTTCTCATGTCTATTACTAAATTTCTATGTTTCTAACTACTACTTGTAAGATTTAGCAAAAAGTAATCCAAGCCAATAGACTGTTATGGGAGTGATGAGAAGAAAGATAATAGAGAGAGAAAGAAAGATTATTTAGAGAAAGAGATAATGGTGAGGAAGAGAAGAATTATGGAGGAGAAGAAAAAGATTATGCAGAGGAAAAGAGATTATGAAGTGAGGAAGAGAGTCATTATGGAAGAAGAGCGAGATTATGGAGAGGAAGAGAAGGAGAGATTTATGAAGAGATGAAGAGAGAGAGAGAGAGAGAGATTATGGAGAGGGAGGTGGAGAGAAAGAGTGAGGTCTGGATTAGAGTGTCACCCCCCTGCCTGTGTGCATGCCGGCCTATAAGGTGTGGCCTGTGATACTCGCCCAGGAGAAACCAGCCTGGGAGGGGGGGCTGCTGTCACGGCGATGAGGATGCCTGGCTGGGAGGGAAGGCGGGGATCGGAACTCCGCCGCAGGAGCTGCGACTCTCCAGCGGCGTGATCCGTTCTGGGCAGGTGGCGACTCCCAAATGCACGACACGTCCCTGTGAGGTGGGGGCCGGGGGGCGTGGCCTACGCAACGTGGGCATCTGGTGTCGTGATTGCCTATAAATAGTATATTAAAGTACATTAAAGTTTCTGTCTGCCCCCCAATAATCTGATCCTGATTACAGACAGCCACTCACGCTTCTGATGCCCTGCTTCTGTTTGTCCACCTTCCCATTTGGTCTCTCTCTCTTGTTCACCTGCCACTTTTGCAGTGTTTCTCCCATTCCAGCTGGCCCTGTGTCTGTAACCCTTATACCCCAAATGAAAATCATTCCCCTACCCTCCCTGTGCCACATGATTCTGTGGGATGAATTTCACAGGAGTCCTTACCTTATAGTGGATAATTTTTTCATTTTCTTCTATGCCCAACAGCTGGCAGTGGCCTTTGGTGGAAAACAAGCATGTTCTGCCTGGGAGAGAGGCCTCATGTTAAAAGAACACAGAGAGAGCTGAGCAGGATGGAGCGGATCACCATCAAATGCCGCTGGTTGACACTGATCGCTCGATTTCAAGATCCCATGTCATAATTATGCAGCATCTTCTCTGAGATGCATCCATGTACATGCAGGACTTAGCCTGAAGAACGTAAGTGGATATGTGCAGCCAAAAGTTTCATCTTGCTGTAGTAGAGATACTATTGTCTATTCCTACTAGGAATGGCCACCAAAGGCTTTGAATGAGGATTGTATTTTTTGGAGGAAAATGGTCTATGAAATGTGGCTGATCAACAATTTCCTCTCCCATATAAGGAGGTGGAGAATCTATACATTGTCGGTCCTGCATTTATTACCGGAAAGGTACTGGGAGAAAAGACCGACTTGCTTTTAGGTGATGTGACAAGTTTCCCGCCTCTATAATTACGGCAAGTCAAAAAAAGCAGCAGCATTTGCTGAAAAGGACGAGTACATATGGAGAACAAGTGGCGTGTGAGGTGAAAAGCTGGGATTAACCGTGCCCTCTGACATATGGGTGGTCAGAGGGGTTTATGGACAAATCGGCCAGAATCACAACATAACAGATAGGCAGATAGGCAGAATCTTATATAGCTGCATTATTAATCTTGCTGTTATTGCTATTTTCATACTTTTTTTTTTATTGATACTGTTATAAGGAACAATTTTATGCATTTAAGAGGTGCTTGATTTACAGGAGAAGCCTTCATGCTACATCCAGCAATATTGGTCTTTACTCTTAGTCATGGCTAGACATTAGATTCTGCTAAAGTGATCACGCGACACTGGTTCCGTCCCGACCCGAGCAGATCTGTCATTCAGCTGCTCTCAGAGGGCTCTTTAACCCTGGTGGTGGTGTCACCATAAAGCGCATTGGGCCGCGGCGCTGAAATATACCGCCAAGCGTATGACTGAAGGTCAGGATCCAGCCGCAGCCGCCGCTGCTCTTAGCGGTGGGCTGGTGACACGCTCCCTGGGTGGCAGGCGTGAAACGAGGCAGGGAAAACTCAATCCAGCGGGGAGGCGGGGGGAGTTACCTGTGTCGAGAGGCAGGGTGGGGATTTTAGAGGGAAAGGAGGCAGACAAACAGAGAGTTTTGGAATGGGAGGAGGGAGACTTCAGCCTCCCTTTTTTCCTGTGTGTGTGTGTGTGTGTGTGTGTGTTATGATGGATGTGCTGCTGTCTTCTCTGGTGAGGGGAGACAACAGGGAGTGCTGGCTGAGACTGTCTCTTGGCAAGGAAAGGGGGGGGGGGTGGAAATTGGAGGACCACTGTGGCCCCCCCTCCACAAAATTAGAGACGCAGGTGTACCTGGGTAATTATGCATGCGTGCCCTGCAGGAAGATGGATCAGACGGGCTGCAGCTCGGCACCGGCGTGCTCTGGCGTTTCTGAGCCGTCGATGCGGGCGGCTGGCGGGTCTGCATGGCCGGTACGGGGAGCCGGAAAGGTCAGCAGGCTGGTCTGACTCAGGTTTGTGCTGTAATCAGCGGCGTGACACCGGTGGAGGGACGGCCCCTGCGGCATCATAAAGGGGGTCAAACGCGCTGCTGCGCACGCGGCTCGCCAGCCGCCCCTGGGATGAGGAGAGCCTCATGTCACGACGAGACGAGGAGGACTGCTGGGTGGCTGCTGGAAGGAGAGTGGCCCGGGCTGCTGCTTTGTGGCACAGAGAAGGGAGTCTGCGGCAGCCATTTTCATTGGCACGCTGACATCAGGCTGTTTTCACACGTCGGGGGAAAGGAGCAGGAGGAATGAGAGAGCGTTGTGTCTGTCCATAGAAAGGGAAAAAAAATGCTCAGTGTGTGGGCGCCATGCCCATGTGAGTCTGTATACGTATTAACACACACACAAGCACACGTGTAGGCACACACACACACACACACACACACACAGTTGGTGTCCTTTAGACAAAAACAGGCACAGGCAGAACTGCTTCCTTCAAAAGCTCAGCACACCCATGGTTCCTCCAAACTGAAGGGACACACACACGCACACACACACACTCACACACCCACACATGCGCGCGTGTTCCCTCTCTCGCCCTCGCAAACAGACCGTGAAGGTCGCCTGAGTGAGAGAGTGATTCAGGCTGCAGAACACAGCCGATGACACCAGCATCTGCTAACGCTCCCGTGTTCAGCTGCAGATCCAGCTCGGATAACCCCGGGACCTGAGCCGCGCTCAGGCAGCCATTGCCCGGCGAGATGTGATTATCGCCATGGATCACGTTTTATTGTTTATCTATAAGTTTCCCACTGGTCCGCAAAAGCCGTGCATTGCAGCGAACGTAAATTTTCTGTAATAGTTCTTGGACCGAATATAAACCCAGCTCAGTATAAAACAGCGGAAATCAATAGCTTGTATCTTTAATTAAAAAATGAGTACTGATATATGGATCAAACATTCAAATACTGATAACCTGGTTATGGGGTGGCATGGTGGTTCTGTGAGTGATGGTGTTGCCTCACACCTCTGGGACCAAGGTTCAAGTCTCTACAGTGGCTACATGTGTTTAGGGTTTGTACATTCTTCCTGTGTCACTGTGGAGTTTCTTCCAGATACTCCAGTTCCCCCCCCCCACACAGTCCAGAAACATGCTGAGATTGATTGGAGTTACCCAATTGCCCATAGGTGTGAATGGTGTGTGAGTGTGCCCTGTGACGGGTTGGTGCCCTACCCTGGGTTGTTCACTGCCTTGGACCTGTAGCCTCTGGGATAGGCTCTAGAACCCTCACAGCCCAGAATAGTTTAAGTGGTTACAGAAAATGGATGGATAACCTGGTTATGTGGCATTAAGGAATATACACTAGTTGGCTAGGAATATACACTAGTTAGTAACTTGATATAGTTTAAAATCTTTTTTTATATATCATCATTATACATTTATCTGACTTTTATCCAAAGTATCATATAGTAGAGGGAAGGCTTACAATTTATATGTCATCCCTGGGATTTGAACCCATGACCTTTGTGTTGGTAGCACAATGCTCTACTTGTTTATTTACAGGAAATACCCCCAACTATATATATTCCATAAATCTGCAAGTTTCTGATTGGTTCACTTTCAGTATTGCCTTCTGTCCCATAAGGAAATTAGGTAGCCTACAGACCTACACCACCTGCAAAATACAACAGATGAAAGTGTCTCGCCCCTTATTAAATGTGTCAACCATGAGTGGAGAGGGTCTGAGACCCTTGGAATCGCCATGCTGTCCTTTCTCACCTTGATTCTCCATCCTTCCTCCCCAGAGCGGCTTTGTCTCCGGATTAGTGTCAGACGCATCAGGAGAGCTTCAGAGGTGTGATCTCAAAGGGTGATGACGGGCCGTACGTGCGAGCATTTCCTCTCAGAGATGAAAGGAGAAGTCTTTAAATGAGCCTTTCAGATGATGGGGCTTTTATCTCCCCCTCAGAACTTGCAGGGTCCACCCTCCTCTGTGATGCGCTAAGGGGCCTTAAGACATCAGCATCACCTTTCCTTCCTGTTGTCCTAAATTCACTGCTGTTACTTAATCCATCAGCTACATCTTAACTTCCCATTATCTTTATTAACTGCTGTTATTTAAGCCATCAGCTAGATATTACCTTCCTATTGTCCTCATGCACTACAATTCCATAAGGAATCAGCTACACCTTCCCTCATTCACTGCTGTTCCTTACTCCATCAGCTACACCTTCCGTTATTCACTGCTGTTCCTTACTCCATCAGCTATACCTTCCCTCATTCACTGCTGTTCCTTACTCCATCAGCTATACCTTACCTCATTCACTGACGTTTCTTACTCCATCAGCTACACCTTCCCTCATTCACTGCTGTTCCTTACTCCATCAGCTACACCTTCCGTTTCTCACTGCTGTTCCTTACTCCATCAGCTATACCTTACCTCATTCACTGACATTTCTTACTCCATCAGCTACACCTTACCTCATTCACTGCTGTTCCTTACTCCATCAGCTACACCTTAGCACCCTATTGTCATCATTCACTGATGTTACTGCTGTTCTGATTCTGATTACTGACACCATCAGCTATACTTTGCCTTCTTACTGTCCTCATTCAGTGCAGTTCATAATGCCATCTGCCACAGCTTACCTTACAGTCCAGAATTACATAGCCCATGAGCTACACTTTAGCATCTTGCCTCATTCAGTGCTCTTCTTGAACCCATCAGCAACACCAGACCTTCTCATTTTCCTCATTCAATGCTACTCCTTAATGCTTCATCTATACATTACCTTTAAATTATCATTTGCTGCTGTTACTTATACCATCAACTACACTGTACCATCCTATTGACCTCATTCACTGCTGTACAGAACACCATAAGCTTCACCTTACATTCCTAATGTCCTCATTCACTGCTATTTTTAAAGCTAACAACTACACCTTTCCTTCCTATGATCTTCATGCACTGCTATTCCTTATGCCACCAGCAACACTTTACCTTCTTACAGTCCAAATTAACTGCAGCTCTTGAAGCCATCAGCTACACCTTGCCATTCAGTTGTCCTCAATCACTGTAGTTCCTCAAGCTAATAGCTGTAATTTATCTTCCAAACGTCCTCGTTCACTGCTATTCCTTTACCAATAAGGTACACTGCACCATTATATTGTGCTCATTCATTGTTAGAGGTTCATTGTCAGCTACACCTTCACTTTCAATTGTTCACATTCAGTGTTGTTTCTTACGACATCTGCTACACCTTACTTTCCATTTGACCTCATTTACTGCTGTTACTTACATCATTAACTAGACCATACCTTCCTCTTGACCTCATTCACTGCAGATTTTTATGCCATGAGCTACACATTAAAAGCCAGTTCGTATCACACATTGCGGTTATTTATGCAATCGGCTACATCTTACCTTCTTATTGTCCTCATTTACTGCTCTTCTATAAGCCATCAGCAACACCATACCTTTGTATTCTCCTCATTCATTGCTGCTCCTTAACAAATCAGCTACACTTTACATTCTATTTGTACTTATTCATTGCTATTCCTGATGCCATCAGCTACATCTTACCTTCTTATTGTTGTTATTCATTGCTATTCCTGATGCCATCAGCTACACCTTACCTTCTAATTGGCCTTATTAACTGCTATTCCTGATGCCATCAGCTACACCTTACCTTCTAATTGTCCTTATACACTGCTATTCCTGATGCCATCAGCTACACCTTACCTTCTAATTGGCCTTATACACTGCTATTCCTGATGCCATCAGCTACACCTTACCTTCTAATTGTCCTTATTAACTGCTATTCATTATACCATCAGCTACATCTCCCCCTCCCTGTTTCCTTACCTTACCTTCTAGCTGCATCTTACTTTCTTATTTGCCTCATTCACTGCTCTCCTTGATGCCATCAGCAACAGTCTACTTCCAGTTGTAACTCATTCACTACTGATCCTTAATAAATCAGCTACACCCTGCCATCCTATTGACCACATTCACTGTGGATTTATGCCACACCTTACCTTCTAATAGTCCTCATTCACTGTAGTTCCTTATGCTATTACATATACATTACTCTTCTGTTATCTTGAATTACTGCTATTATTTAACCCATGAACTACCTCTTTCCATCTTACTTGTCCTCCTTCACTGCAGTTCCTTATGCCTACAGCTATACCTTATACTCCTACTAATCCCATGCACTGCTACATGACATCAACAGCTAAAGTTCAATATCCTAAAATCCAGTGTTGTTTGTAAATGCCATCTGTTATACTTTAACTTCTTATCGTATTCTTTTAACACTGTTACTTACGTTGTGAGCTACAGCTATCCTACATACTGTCCTCACTCATGGCTGTTTCTTACGCCAGCAGCTGCACCTTGCCTTCCTCTTGCATTAACTACTCTGACTTCCCATGTGCTACATCTTACCACCGTAATATCGTCATTTACCGCTCTTCCTGAGGCCATCAGCAACACTTCACCTTTCCATTTTACTCAGTCACAGCTACCCCTTAAAGAATTAACTGGACCACTCTGTTCTTTTATCCACAATCACTGCAAGTATAGCTACACTGTACCATCCTATTGACCTCATTCACTGATGTACCTCAGCTACAGTGTATACTGCTATTGTCCATATTCAATGCTATAACTTGTGCCGTGAGCTATTCCTTATCTTCTTATTGTCCATATCTATTGATGGTCCTCAAGTTGTCACAATATCAAAAAATTTCTTTCGGTATCGATACTAAGTCATGCATTTCATTTTGATATTTTTCGATATTTTGTATAAAAAGGGAGAAACACTCTCAAATCTCATTATTGGGCTTTATTTCCCCCAAAAAAATGTAATGAAATTCAGGTAATTTGTAGGTGGCTCAAAGAAACAGGTTGGGAATCTTTTTGTCTTTATAAATATTAGAGGTTCAAGTCACCATTGGATTGAATGAATTGGCGGGTTTGAATTGCTTCTGAAATGGACCTGTGCATTATTGTTGGCTATGTTTGAATATTTATATTACAACTGTGGAGAGTCTTTTCGATCACTCTGATTTCTTTCATGGACATAACAAGAGAGTGGACTAGTCAACAGTTTAGCTAAAGTAATGATTTGCTTTTCTCTGGGCTTCTTGCACTTGAACCATATAAATAGCCAACAGCACCACACATCGCGACATTTTATAGTAGCCAGCAAAGTCCTACAACTTTCCTTCTATCGCTAATAGGAAAATTACTAAAACCTAAAGCAAAATATAAAACAATTAAATAGATTGACATCTTTAAAATAAAAACTAATGAAGGTACCCCTAAAATTAAACTACAGATCTCAAATTAAATTAAAAATATGCCTAATGTAAGATTTTCAAAATGATATCACTGATGCAAAAACATATAGGAATATATGGTGCTGCAGTACAAAAGTATTCTATTTTAGTTTGTACCTATGTGGGAGTTTTATAATCCTGTAGTAAGGAATCATATAAAATGCTGGTATTTCCAGACTTTCTCAGTTGACCATTTTTTCAAATCCACTAGCCATGTTTGTTATCATTCTGATCATAGAGGGTATAAACGGTGTTTATATACAATCTTTGGTGCTACTGCTTTCTGACCCCTGGCCAATGAACAATCGAGGTTCATTTGTGTCACTGCCAGAACCTCTGTATTGTAATAATTTTTCAGTGCTTTGAGAAAATAAGAGGAGGGGTTAAGGATCAGGTGTTGATTACAGTGCACAACAAACACAACAAACCACCTCAGGGATGAGAACCTGAACACAGTCGTGCAGTGGGTGATACCTCAGCACCACACTAATCCAAATGGAACAATATGAGTTTTTTCCAGTGATTGGAGTGCCAAGTTGGAGGACTTGCTTGCAGCCCTGGATGTAGATTAACATCATACCCAGGATGAAGCATCTGGAGGTTGAGGACTTTGCTGAAGGCCCCAAAAAAGTAGGATTAATCGTGGCATTCATGGGATTTGAACCCACAGTCTTCCAATTGTTGGCACAAAAAAAGAGCCAGAAAAGAAGTAGTAGGGAAAAAACTGTAGATGGGAAATCTCCATATAGGAGTCTTTGTATTAAGTTCAGAGAGATTCTAAAAGTTGTCCAAAATGTGGCTTTGGCCCATTTCCCCCACCGAAGTGCCAATGCGCTGAGACACTACACATTTAGGTGATGTATGTTGATGTGAGATGCAAAGTGTGCAAGTGTATGTGGAGAGCTGAAGTGCACGGGGATTTCTTGAAAGCAATGGGATACACTTAATACCTGAAGAGGTAAATAAGAGGCACACAACAAGAATGTTGTCATTTGTGTTGGTTGTGTTTGGAGTTGTCCGTCACTGTAACCTAGACTGTAACCATTAACCAACTTTGTACACTTAAATTGAAACTTCTTAAGAAGCATGCTGGACTGATAAGCTAGCAGACTTGCTGTGGTCAATGTACAGTAAACAGTAATCATCACTGATGCAGTACATTGTACTGCTGTACACCATACATTCTTATTGGCCTCATTGACTGCTGTTCCTTATGCCATAACCAAGACCTTAACTTCCGATCATCCTCATTTACTGCTGATCCTGAAGCTATGACTAACACCTTTCCTTCCAGTTGTTATCAATCACTCCTGTTCATTATGTTATCTGCGACACATAACCTTTCTACTTCCCTCATTCACTGATGCTCATCAAGTAATTAGAGACACCTTATCTTCTTGTTGTCCTAATTAACTGCAATTCCTAAAGCTGAGAGCTACACCTGTGAGAGCTATTGTCCAAATTCACAGATATTCCTTGCACCATCAGCTACACCATACCCTCTTACTGTCCTCTTTCAGTGCTGGTATTTAAGCCATTTGTGTCACCTCACCTTTCTATTGTTCTCATTCACTGCTCTTGCTTACCCCATTAGCTACAAATAAGTTGTAAGTTGATATTTATCTTCATTCACTGTTGCTCCTTTTGATGTAAGCTAGCTTACCTCCTTATTGTCTTCATACATTGCTGTTTTTTGAGTTGTCAGCTACACTTTTCTCTTCTATTGTATTGTCCTCATTCACTGCTGTTACTTAAACCATGAACTACACATTTACATTTGCTGTCATTGACAGCTTTTCTTCATCATTATCATCTTTATCATTCTGTATCATCTAAACATTACCTTTCTATTGTCCTCATTCAGTGCTTCTCCAAAACAAATCGCCTTACCTTCTTATTGTCTTGCTATTCCTTATGTTAGAAGCTACACCATGACATCCCATTATACTCATGCATTCACTCTTAGTCATTCACCATCAGCTAACCTTCCCATTTGCCTCATTCACTGCAGTTTTTTGCCATTTGCTACAACTACCCTTCTTATTGTCCTCATTCACTGCTGCTCTTTAAGAGGTCAGCTACACCTTACCTTCCTATTTGCCTTATTCACTGCAGCTCCTTATGCCATCAGCTCAGGGTTGTTGTCAAGTCATCCCTTCCCAAGCTGTATTATCCACACATGTCAACAGACACATTGTCTTATGTTTTGTTTATAGTCATTTCTAACTATGTTTGCAGTTTTAATAACCTCAAAACAAATTCAGTTTCCCTGCTGTACCAAAATTGCCCCAAACTGTGAATTTAAGCAGCGAGCCGAACTCATGTTTAAGTGTCCAATTCTATTATAAAATCCAAAGTTTGCCCAAACCTTGGATTTAAATTGAGAAGGTGCTGAAAAAATCTCTGCACATGCTTGCACATTCATGATAGTACCATGCCAGACTTGCACGTCAGTCCCTTAACAAAATCTGACCGTGTGCAAATACACAAATAATATGCGACAAACACAATTACAGCAATCTATATTCAAAGTGATGTTTAAAAATCAATTTTTCAACTGTGGCGATATAAAATCACGATTTGCTACTGAATCCATTTTACCCCCTCCCCTAATACGCATCAGTAAACACAATTAGTAGGCTAGTTAATGCGCAATGCATCTGTCCTTATGCACTGCTATTAATTAAGCCATGAACTGCACCTTACCTTCCTACTGGCCTCATTCACTGCTGAACCATGAAAAAAAATCTTCACTTTAGAGCAGTTGAGTTAAGTGTAACTGCGTTAGGATGATTCCATGGGGCACTAAAAAATTTGGAAAATAACTGGACTGGGGGAGCCGATATGATATGCTGTCGTGGGACCTGCAATTTCTAGCAACACCCTGGTTGTTTATGTTTTAAAGGTGAACAGTTATGTCATGAAAGTCAAGTCAGCTTCGAATAATTGTTGATGATGCCATTAATAAGACCGTAGGAGGAGGGAATGCTTTGGTTCAAAGTGACAATCTGGCGAACCCTAATGCATATGCTGACAACAAACAGCTCATCAGACACATCTTTTACGTGGAATAAAAACAAGCAGAAACAACAACAGGTTGCAAGTCAGCCACTACAATTTATGCAACAATAACCCATATATGCTGCAATGAAAGAAGAGACATTGAAATGTCAGTATAACACTTACAACAAAACAAAACTCACGCAAGATTCTGGTTCCAAGTTCCTCAGCTGTCTCAACTTAGAACCTTTGTAGCTCCTGACCACTTTCGTGAGTCGTGTTACAGAAACTGTAATGAAAAATAAGTTCATAATTTCATATGAAACTACACCACCACCCCAAAACAATGGAGGATAAACAAGTTGTATTGTTAATTATTTGTTAGTTATCGGGGGGATCGATTGCATTCAAAACGGAATAGGTACATCCTGTTATATGTATTTTATTTGTATGACATGTTTATAATTCATTTTTTAATTTGTCCAGCAGATTGATCTGTCATTTTCCACTGAATTAAAACAATGTAATCTTATTCTCCTAATAACTGCTAAGAAGTTTAACAACCAGCACTGACAATATTACACAAAATTATATCAGTTATCAACTGAATGTTTCAAGACAAAAATATGGAGATAAAGTAAAAAAGTATTCATTCAAGCATTACATGTAACTCAGGTACAAAAAGAGCTTCATCTGCTCAATTTTTGCTCCGCTACTTCTCTTTTCCCAGCACTTCTCTGATGCATCCATACTGTTAGTGTCATAATCACGTGATCAGCTTGAAGCATCATCGCTGAGCAGTAAAGCAACATGTTGGCTATGCAGCTAACAAAATGTTCACGTGAACATCCGCTAGACGTTGTTTTTGTGGAGCCCATTACACATCATTAGGATGTTCTCACAGGACATTCAGAAGACATCCACTCTTCATCCAGGATAATCTTTGTAAGGACCTATGTCACTACAATATCTTGATTTGGCAGCCTTGAAATAACACATATTGGGTGATTGTTAATTGTTACAGTAACTGCCATTGAATTTGAAATGCTACAGTAAATCACTTCAACAAGTATTACTGATGTATTGAAATGTTTACTGGTTGTATATTTTAGACATTAACAAATAAAGAACCCCCCTTCCCTTGGAAGTGTTTAATCAGTTTAACCAGACTTTATAGTGGTTTTATAGTGTGGCTAGATTCACCGCGTTCTGACAGAACCCAGAACACTGAAAGTGACAAAAAAACGTAAATAGTGACCAATAACAGGAGGGGCTTGTTGGATTATCAAAAAAGGCGGAATTACTGTTACCTACATGTATAATGACCTCAGTCATGTAACAAGTACCTAGCCAAGTCAAAACGAACAGCTAGATGGTGGCTTTACCAAAACAAAAGCAGAATTACCTTTATATACAGGCATAATTACCTCAGTCATGTAACATTAACTAACCTTCTCCAGCTTATGGAATACAGTTCTAGTGAATTGGGTAAAGTTACTAGGTAAAGTCAATTCTAAATTATTTGGGGAGTTTGTAATGCTATTATTGGACTATTGATGTTCATCTCTAAACATCTCCTCTTTAACCTGATTTATTTACCAAGTATATTAAGGACCATGTGTGTTCGTTCATGGCACAGTTCTGATTCACAGAATTACCACAATCATTGCTATTTATTTATTTGTTCGTTCATACAATGGATACAAGAATAAATTACATTTAATATGAAACAATGCAACACTGGCATGGTTGTAAGCGAATTATAAACTAAAACCCCAAATGAGGAAAAGTTTGGATGGAAAATGCATTTAAAAAAAAAAAAAAAAAAAAAAGCAGTGATTGCAAAATTTCCTTTGAATTTTATTTCATTGCAGGCAGTATGAACCTAAGATGTTCCATATTTTGTCTGATCAACTTAATATACATCCAATCCTCCAACACACACACACACACACAGTGTCCCTGTAATGCATACACACCATCAGGGTCAGCACCCATCCAACCCTGCCCTTCGTGTCTCTTCCCCATTTGGCCAGCAGGTGTTGCTGGCCATCCTTTCTTCTTGTCTCATGCCCTTCAACCCCAGTGTGTCTAAGTCCCTAGTGTGTTTTCCCTGCTCCCTGAACTGTCGCATGGTTCAGTGGGTGGAGTGTGTGGCACGGAGAATGTAACCCTGAAGTCATGGGGTCAAGGCCTGGCTCACCTGTTTTAGTTTGTTTTTTGGTTTTCTGTTTTTCCTAGTGTTAATTACTTATCTTTCCTTCCCTGTTTTGCTTTATCCTGCTTGGATCTGGTTTGGTTCTGTTCTGCTTTTGTTTGTGTTTCTGGTCCTTCCTGGTGTTAGCTCTCGGTGTTTGCAATGCCCCCTGTTGTCCTGTGCCTTAACTGATTAATTGATTTGATTGTCCTCACCTGCTCCTCATTGCCTCTTCTGTACTGCCACACCTACCCTTTGTTAGTCATTGTGCTCAGTGTATTTAAGTGCCTGCCTTTGTTCTTTTCCCGAGTCAGTCATTGTGCTAAGTAGCTGCATTTGTATGCAGTCGTGATTAGGTCCTGTGTGTTTGTTGCTCTGTTCTGGTGCTCAGTCCTGTCCCCTGTGTTGCTCAGTTCCCCAGTGTATTTGCTTTCTGATTTCTTTGTTACATTCTTATTTCTCCGATTTTGTTTTGACCCCTTTTATTTTGTGCCTTCTCAGCTGTGTTCAATATTATGAATAAGCCCCTTCTGTCTCAGAGCTGTAAGTGGATCGTCACCTTTTTGCCACCTGTGTCATGCCCCCCCGTGATCATACACACTTTCCATGAGTGATGCACACAGATAAAACTAGACAAACACTAGGTTTGGGCTAATGGACGATCGTCCATTGCTGATGGCTAATAGACGTCACAATGTTGAGCCGGTATCATGATTCCCCCCCCCCCCCCCCTCGCCAATATGCACATGTTTTTTCTGGTCTGCAACACATTCCAAAAAGTTGGGAAGGTAAACCATTCACCACTTAGTCATGTTGCCATTACTTCTCACAACACTTAAAAGATATTTTGGCACTGAGGTGATGAAGCGTTTCAGGTGTTATTTTTCCCATTCTTTCTGCAAATACGTTTTAAGGTGTGTGACAGTATGAAGCCATCACAGTCACATTTTCCATTTCAAAATTCTCCATACATTCTCTTTTGGGGACAGGTCTGTATGGAGTTCTCCCCACATTCTCTGTTGGGGATGGGTCAGTATGGGGTTCTCCCTACATTCTCTGTTGGGGACAGGTCAGTATGTGGTTCTTCATACATTCTCTATCGGGGACAGGTCAATATGTGGTTCTCCATACATTCTCTGTTGGGGACAGGTCAGTATGTGGTTCTCCATACATTCTCTATTGGGAACAAGTCAGTATGTGGTTCTCCATACATTCTCTATTGGGGACAGGTCAGTATGGGGTTCTCCATACATTCTCTATTGGGGGCAGGTCAGTATGGGGTTCTCCATACATTCTCTATTGGCGACAGGTCAGTATGAGGTTCTCCATACATTCCCTGTTGGGGATGGGTCAGTATGAGGTTCTCCCTACATTCTCTGTTGGGGACAAGTCAGTATGGGATTCTTCCTAGATTCCCTATTGGGGACAGGTCAGTATGGGGTTCTCCCTACATTCTCTGCAAAATATGGTTTTACATTGTCTTGTTGAAAAATGCATGGATGTTCCTGGAAAAGATGTCATCGTGATGGCAGCATATGATGCTCTAAAATCTCAGTGTACTTTTCTGCATTAATGGTGCCGTCACAGAAGTATAAATTACCTTTGCCTAGAGCACTGACATGACCCCAGACTATGACAGAGCTTGGCTTTTGGACATGTTGCTGATAACAGTCTGGATGGTCCTTTTCATCTTTGGTCCGCAGCGCACAGCGTCCATTTCATCCAAAAAACACCTGGAATACTGATTGGTCTGGCCACAATACACATTCCCACTGTTTGATGGTCCATCCCAGATGCCTCCAAGCCCAGAGAAGTCAACACTGCTGCTGGACATTGCTAACATAAGGTTTCTTTGTTGCACACTAAAGTTTTAAGTGGTATTTATGATTGTAACTCATGCCCATGTGGTTATATCAGTTATTGTTGAATGACAGTCTCTTTGATCTCTTGATGATATATTGTTCAGTTCAGTCTTGTGCCCCTTGCCCTTTATGCATTGAATTCCTCTAGATTCCCTGAATTATTGAATGATATTATGACTCTAGAGGGAGAAATATGCAAAGCTCTCCCAATCATTCTTTGAGAAACATTGTTCTTAATTCAATAATTTTCTCACACATTTGTTGACAAATTGGAGATCTATGGAAGTAAATCTGTGTCATCACAATTTGAATTTTATATGCCACTGAAATTCTAACATTGAATATTTATGCATTGGAAATATGCATCGGAAATTCGATGGTCCGAATTCACATGCAAAAATACGGGGTTAAAAATACAAAGACAACATTTCAAAGTTGCTCCAATTTGACGGTCCGAATTCACATGCAAAAATACAAGGTTAAAAATACGAGTTATACATCCGGGATACCAAGGCTAAGCAATCGAATCTGTGGGTTGCATGTGAATTCGGACCATCAAATTTCCGATGCATATTTCCAATGCATAAATATTCAATGTTAGAATTTCAGTGGCATATAAAATTCAAATTGTAGTGACACAGATTTACTTCCATAGAGATCCTTTGCCCATCTTTGCTCCTCAAATACTCAGCCTTTCGTGGATACTGCTTTTGTACCAAAACATGATTACAATCAACTGTTGATACCACCTGTTTGAAATCACATCATTATTTATTTTTTAACAAATTTTTAGCCATAACTTATGGCCGACCAGACCCTCTTTTTTTTCGTTTTTGCATTTTCCATACTGTTCCAATTTTTCCTGATTTTGGCATGTATTTTATATATAACACCAGGGTCATAACTGACGATTATGAAAGCCAGTTACTTCAGGCCATCATGTGGCACATCTAACCTTTTTTTCTCCAGCGAGCTAAGGATCTTCCCCTTTCCTGTTGACTGTCATATCATTTTCCAAAATGTATCAAGGACAAATAAAATTCATTGACGTACTAAATAACAAAATAAAAACAAAAGATCAGTCCATGTACCTTATTCCAGCAAAATGTTGCAGCCTCAGTTCTCTTAAGTGAGGGACCATATCGTGACATTGCCAAACGGCCGGTGAACGTCTTTTCCGGAATGTTCTGTCAAGACTTATCATAGAGGACCTGTCTGGAATGTTAATAATAATGTCCTGTAAACACCCCTTATGGGGACATCAGCAAACGTCCTGAGGACGTGGTTTGTTTGCTTGTCTGTGCAAACCCTAGTTACCACCAAGCATAATGAAATTCTGTGCAGATTCACATTTAATGTTAACTCGGGAATTATCAACATGATACCTGTATACTGCAAAGCAAAAATCTATAATGGAGCGAGGCAGCCCAGGCTCAGTTTTGTATTGGCTATAATGCAATGACAGAAAGAACTGAACCATCTTACAAGCTCAAAATGATACGGCCATTTATTTCAGCCATGAAATATTCTTTATTGCCAACATCTTTGAATTCATGTCATCGCTAAGCATTATCACCAAGACAGCGACGCCCACCTGGGATCTTGTAGGGCACATGCATACAGAGAGGATTCTGTCAAGCTTATTGGTTAACAGGTGCAGTGTATTTCAATGAAGCAATTCCCTTGCTGGGGTAGACCCACAGTCTGCTCTGCCTCTCAGACTGGCCTGAACTGCAGGTTCCCCCTGGATATTGGCATGTGTGTATGCCACCATCAGCTAGCACATGAACACACGTGTAGGTGTGTATATCCTTTGTTCAGTCTGTTTTCATGCACAGACCCAGGTGTGTATTGTGTCTGTTTGCATTGTCTTTTTTTGTCCCAAACTCACTTCACTGCTAGGCAGTAATTCACTGGCCTGGAGCCCAGATGCAGCTCACTGGCCCAGGTTTGGATAGATGCTGATTTTTTGACAGCGAATGCTTGCATGCAGACACGGTCGTACATGCACAAATGATACGTCCTGCAGTTACAGTGTGTCAGTCAGAAACAGCCCTCACCCACACACATACAGACATACATACAGACACCCACACACACACAGTGTCCATTGGCGATGGCTGACTGATGTCACGATGTTCAGCCAGTATTATGATCCCCTCCACCCCCCACCCAATGTACACACTGACAATTCCAGTGTCTGTGCTAGCTGCATACACAAGAATCTGGTTTGCATCTGCCTCAGCAAATAAACATATGAGACTTTATTTGTATTGCAAAACTGAGGATTAAAACTTACCTACAGAGTAAGATTCTCCCACTAAGCACCAGACGTCCATGGCCATTGTTTTTTGTGCTAAATCTGGTCGGTCTGTTATGCCCTTTATTTAGACCAAAAATAGTTGTCGAAAATTGGGCTGGGTTAGTCTGTCTGTTTTGATGTACATTTAGCCCAAGATGGATATGTTTTCGGACCACCTACAGCCCTAATACAGGCATGACAAAATATTCCAGCAAGTGGGGAGTATCACGATGATTATTGTGTTTTGTACACCCAAATCCTGTATGATATTGAATATAATGAATTTTATATCAACGAGCAGTTAGGTCGCAAGATACAGTGTGCAACTTCACTTTAATATCAGTACTGAAGAACACAGGACAATCTCTTATAAGACAATAACACAACTTTTCTTTTGGCTATTGGTCCATTGCTCTTCCCAATATGAATGACATGCACACATAATGGTGCACGTGGGTGTTTTATAGAAAAAAAAAATAACTGGTGATACTACAATCTGGGGAGGCTGGTTCGTGCATCCAGTCGGCGAAAATCTGAAGCTGTCCACGTCAGCAACTAATACTAAGCGCCATTACTAGGTAGCACATAGTGAAACTGGATTTGGCGACATTTTCCGTTTGAATTGAGCACAGGCATATAGGTAGGCGTTTTGTTTGTGGTACTGTTTTTAAAATGTACATACATACCAAAAAAATAAGAGGAAAATTTCTTTGGAAAATGGATCTAAACTCCGCGCCAATTCTGAGTAACCTTTCCACCCCGTCGCTATATCGATGCTGTCTATTCTCTCACCCTACCCAACGCCGTCCCGCTTATTTGCCAGTCATTTAGTCCCGGTCTGTTGCGGTCTACGTGTTATAAGACCAGTTATATGTGGTGCTCGCTATAGTACTGGAGCATTTTGGATATTAGTACACTACAGTGGTGTGCGATATATATTGTCTACAATATTATAGCACCATTTCCCCTTCCACAATATGCAATTTCATATACTTTCAAGTTATTTCTCATTGCAGCTGCTGTCAAAAAGTGGGACTCCAGTGCCACCGACTATGACGTATCGTGTGCTTTGGCAGACCACCTAAAGCATGCTCCTGGGCGTTCTGGCGGTGGGGGCTACCATACCTCAAAATAATAAAAGGACACCAATTTATAATAAGATTTTTTTAATCTTCAAAACGTTTTTTTCCGTTTAATAACACGACCCTGAGATGTATAATAACACGACGAGATGTCCAATAATGAAACGTTTTATTGGTACTTCTATGTATTTTGTAAGTTTTATTGTTATTTTGTGAGTTTTATATTATTAATATAATAAGACATAATGAATATCACACACACACACACACACACACAGAGCATTCCTATATTATAATAATAATACGTTCATGTTTAACTAAGCAAACTGGAGTGTAGGGGGACGTACGTCTTTTTTAAACGTCTTTTCAAAGACCCGAAAAAGGCGACTTTTTACCTTTCAATTTTCAACCAAATCTCAACGTTTTTGAGACATCTGACAAAGTCACCTTTTCATCAATTTTTGCTAGGTGGGTCTGGCTCTGCTATATCTCTCTTAAACAAATAAGTCATTTTTTGCCATTTCTCGCCATGCACTTGTAACTGAGAATGTCAGGGGTATGAAAAATATAATCAATAGATTGTTAATATTGTAATGACTAAAGGAATCTCTCGATGATATAATTGTTATATTCAGGCTGTTATAATTCTAACTTCGCTTTGCATTTGAGTAGCCCTAGTTTAGGCTAACTACCTGGCCAGATATTAGCGATTACAAATAATTCATTACATTTTTCTTATTAGTTAATAACTACCTTAAAAGACAAAGAACATATTACTATAAATCAAAATAAAGGAATGAAGTTGTTCCCGATCACACCTTTATTTATGAAACACAGAACGGCACGTTGTAAGCGCATTTATAAACAAATTATAATTAAGTATTTAATGAATGTATTGTAGTGCCGAAAGACCGACGCTTAGTGAAAGCGGGAAACAGCGAGGAAACTTGCTGTGAAGAACGAGGCATCCACCCTCATGACAAACCCCTCCCACTCGGCATTGCCACGCCCACTCGACAACAGCAGGAACACGAGGTCAGACATCGAACTTTAAGGTACACACATGGTGGGAGAATTATACAAAGCTAAGGACACGCAAGGATCGGACAGGGTGCAAATAAGACACGGGCAAACATGCATGTCACAATCGGGAAATACAACTATTAACGCAACAGTACGACAAGGGGTTATTTATAGTACTCGCACGGCATGCTGGGACATGCAAACCCAGCTAGCGCTACAGTATGAATGGTAATTTAACCAGTGTAAGAGAAACTATATGAAAATTTACAATACCTTTACAAGATGACCCCGACCCCTGATGTCATCATCCATCATAATGTTTAATTGTAGTCATTGTCATATTCCAGGTTCACATCGCTCAACCCTAGCACACACACACACACCTGCACCCACATGCACACACACAGACCTGTTTTCATATCTTTGTGGGGATCGTCCATTCATTTCTATGGGCAAAACCCTAATCCCAACAATGACAGTCTTAACCCCTACCCAGCCCTAACCTTAACCATGAGTAACCAAACAAAATACAAGTCTTTTTTACACACATGCATGTGCACGCAGACTGCGTACTGCACAC
Organism: Hyperopisus bebe; assembly: GCA_026777045.1. Taxonomy (NCBI): domain Eukaryota; kingdom Metazoa; phylum Chordata; class Actinopteri; order Osteoglossiformes; family Mormyridae; genus Hyperopisus; species Hyperopisus bebe. The sequence continues at coordinate 7,988,633 of JAODJW010000039.1, read as the reverse complement.
ACATGCACGCATACGTAGACTAAGTAACGCACACACAGGAATGCACACGTGCTGACTGACTAACGCGCACATACACACACACACACACACACACACACACACAGGCACGCACGCACACAGACTGAGTACCACATACACACATGCACACGCATGCAGGCTGAGTAACGCACACACACACACACACATCAACACACGCACAGACTGAGTTCCACACACACATGCACGTATACGCAGACTGAGTAACGCATGCACTCAGACACAGACAGGCTGAGTTTCGCACACACACACATGCACGTAGACTGAATAACGCATACACAGACACATGCGCAAGCTGACTGAGTAACGCACACACACATACACACAAACATGTGTCCGCAGATTGAGTAACGCACACACACATACACACACACAGACCTGTTTTCATATCTCTGTGGGAACCGTCCATTCATTTCTATGGGCAAAACCCTAATCCCAACAAGTCTTAGCCCCTACTCAGCCCTAACTTTAACCATAAGTAACCAAACAAAATACAATTCTTTTTTACATGCATGCATGTGCACGCAGACTGCGTAACGCGCACACACATACACACAGGCACTTGCGTGTGCAGACTGAGTACCGCACACACATGCATGTATGAATAGACTAAGTAGACTAAGTAACGCACACACAGGAATGCACATGTGCCAACTGACTAATGCACACACACACACACACACACACAGGCATGTGTGTACAGAATGAGTACCACATACACACATGCGCGTGTGTGCACATACTGAATAATGCACACACACACAGGCACGCACGCACACATACTGAGTACCACATACACAGATGCACGCGCACACAGACTGAGTAACCCACACACATACTGTACACATCAACACACGCACAGACTGAGTACCACACACACGCACACATATGCAGACTAAAACATGCACTCACACACAGGCAGAGCGCATACACACAAACGCACGCAGTCTGAGTAACACATACACACACAAACACACAAACATGCGTCCGCAGACTGAGTAACGCACACACACACACACACACACAAACACACGCGCGCAGACTAACGCACACACAGGGAGTGTTCCAAGGCCCGCTGAGCCTTTAGGCTGCCTCCATGTGACAGATGAATCACAGCATGAGCAGTTTTAAAAATGGTTCCTTCATTAAATGCTTGGACATAGGCTCAGCTGGCCTACAGGAAGTAGGAAGACCCAAGCGGCTAAAAGGGGGCGGCCTCTGCGGAAGGCGCCTGGCCGTGCTCACATCACGCACGGCTGTGTGCCGCCGTGCCGCTTGCAGCCCCACCGTGGGCCGTGCTCCCGGCCAGGCCACTCGGAGGCCAGGCCGCACCAGGAGGTCAGTGGAATGTCGCCGTCAGGCTCGATCTGTGACGTAGCCCGGCTAGCGTTAAGCTCCTGTGACAGAGCTCTGTAATCATATTGGCATTAAGCAGATCACATCTGAAATCTCTGCTGAACGGCACCTCTGTAACACTAAACCACAAAACACGTATGGCATCCTGAAAGGCGATGACTGATATATGTTAACATGCAATTTAATTTAAATTCAATTGGCTCCCCCATCCCAAAAAAAAATCGACAATATTTTTGTGATGTTTTTGTAATACCCCTTTTACTGCATTTTCCAATCTTTTCCAAAACACAACCAGCCAAAGTGGCTTAGTTCTGTCAGAAACACGCTGTTTGTGATGTTGCTGAAGCTGCTCCCCGCAGTGCTCACAGTGGGTACGGATACAAAACACTGCTCCCTGATGACTGACAGCAAGGGGGAGGAGTCAGGGCCAGGGCAGCTAACCTCCATGGACCCACCCACTGGAGGACAGCATCAATACTTGATGTGATTTTCCGATATTTTTAAGGCAGGGCATAAGAGGGGTCATAAGTCATTTAGACGGGGCAATCTTATCATTAGCCAATTATATTCTTTGAATCAGGGAGCATCATGGGAGGGGGCACTCTGGGGGCCAATCAGCTTTCAGCCGGGGCCAATGTCTCTACTTACAGTCCCTGACACTACATCTGAAAACAAGTAATTAACTTGCATCCAAATGTCATAATCCAAGTATCAACATCAGGCCATGCAGTGATGGAAGCACACTAGAATTGTTGTCAGACAACAGTGAGCTCCGGAGAAGATATATTGTCCAAAAGGAACTCCTCCAACATGTAAGCACAGATTAACAGTTGTGATGTTTAATTATTGTATTCTTGGAAATTATGGTTCCCTTAGACTCGAATGACTCACACGCTCAAGGGAGCCCCACAAACTGAAACACACACACACACACACACACATGCGCACACACGTCAGTCAAAGCAACCTAAAGGAATTGCAACACAAACATGGTATCTTCTTCAGGAAGCACAGCACTGTGATTCATTCTGGTCTTTATTTTCCTCATCCAAGCAGCTCGTCAGATCCCAATGTAGCATGAATTACACACATACTGCATCTCTACATTTCTCCATATTGCTGAATTTGCAAACACCGAATCCGCAAACTTAACATCATAAATCCTCTGCCGTCAACGCACAATATTAAGAATAAATAATATCGATATCGGTTTCATAGCAAAAGCCACTGACTTGTTCCGTAAAAGAAACGAAAGGACGGCAGTGGCTGCATTGCGATGCCTGTACTAAATCGGAAAGCCTCAGGTCTTGGCTGCTGATCCGCCACCACTGTGACTGTGACAGCCCACGGGAAGACAGCGACGGAGACTCGGGGAGACAGAGGCGCAGGAGGAGAGAACGAGGGCAGAGAGAGAGAGAGAGAGAGAGAGAGAGAGAGAGAGAGAGAGAGAGAGAAGGAGAAAAGAGAGAGGGCTGCGTGACACGCCGTGAAGATAACCCGCTGTGCTTCCGAGCTCGGCACGGCGCTGACAGCTGCGCGCACACGCCCGCGGCCCGGGCTGCGTCTGCGTACCTTTCCAGCGCATGCGGTCGAAATGTCCGGGGCTGGAGGAGGACGCCCGCGACGGCGATGTCTGTGCCAGGCTGCCGGCACATAAGGGCGGAATGCAAATCGACTTATGCGCCGGGAGGACGGAGTGGCTCCTGGGGCGGCCCCACCCGCTCACATAGCGAGGAACCGGAGCGCCCCGCGGGCACAAACGCATGCGGAGAGAGGCGTGAGCGTACACGCGGACGCGCCAACTATACTCATACCCAGAAGAAGACAAACGAAATAATAAATAAATAACAGTGATATAGGCGAAGATAAACGGAAAGAAACGGTGTAGAATGGGCAGATGTCCAGAACTACATCAGCTAATCCCATGAAGACTGCCTCAGTGTCCACAACCGATTAACTCTCTCCTATCAGTGACATTCCCAGCAAAGGCTTGCCCTGCTGCTCAGACAGCAGACATCACAAACTTTCAAACTTCAATTATGAATGAAGCTTTATTAGGTTTCTGCAAGGCATTTTTTCATATAAAATGATTTCAAAATACATAAAGCACACTTTAGAATTTCCAGACAGAAACCTGTTTCATACCTAAAGTAAACTATCTACTAGTTTGCTGCTCTTAAAGTTATTAAGGGGTTAAAAGATTTTATGCATGACCAGAATATTCGTGACCTGGCAAAACCTTGTTCAGTTCTCCTGCTTCTGACAAAGCAGCTTATGAGTATGTTCTCATTATATATAAATAATGTAATTCCTGCATTCTCCATCAACCCCCACAGAGCCAAATGCTTCACAGCCTCAACGGTCCAGCCTGATTTATTATAATATTTACCTGCAATGTATTGCAGCATAGATTGACACGAGATCACAAGGTCAGCTAAGCAGAACACAGCCGAAAGTGGGAAAGTGAAAATCTGCTGCGTGAAACGGACAAGCTACGGCAGCGAAAAGAAGCGGAGAAATAGTGAATCCGGAAAATTGCCGGTCACCGAGTGCTAAGTGTGTCATTAGGGCCAAACCGTGGATCTTTATAGCGTAATCCCTCAGTCACTCCCGAGCTTCCTTTTTGTGATTTGTGATTCATCGTTGCTTGAAGAATTTAGCAATTAACTATTTATTTTGCCCATCTATCTTCCAGTGTCTTCTCCAGCACAGGGCGGCAGTGACCCTGGAGCCCGTGCTGGGAAGTGCAGGGTCTGAAGCTCACCAGCGGGAATGCCATCCCATTCATTTCACACAAGCACTCAAAGGAAATCTGTGTGTGATGCTATTGGTAGCGATGGCTCAGCGGGTAGAGCTGTGCTGGCATTCCTGTGAGGATGGCCAAGGCCTGGTTCCTGCCCGAGCTGTTATTTGTGAACAGAGCAGACTCTCTCTGAGCTCCCCCTACAGTCTGCCAGAGTGCAACCAGCATCTGGAATCAGCCCTGAATGTATGAATGCTGTGTGATTAAGTACTGGTGTAAGGAACGTCTCTGACATTTCAATAGAAAGCTATTTATATATAAAGAAAAAAAAACTTGTGTTTCCACAGATCAGGATGACAGTGCTGAAGGCCAGCTAAGTTAAATTATGGAATAATGTCTCATTAACTATGTTTTAGCATTTGGGGGAGAAAGAAGCACATCCCAGTAATCATATTTAATATAACGGCTCCTTACCAAAGAAATAACCTTACATTATGAGCTAGTGTAAGTTGGGCCGAGCTGAATGGGAAAAAGGGGCGAGGAGAGAGACACAGACAATGGGGTGTGGGTTTGAGGGGGTGTTATTATGTTATTATAGATGCAATGAACAGACACAGCAACCAAAGAACAAATAACAGACAGATGTGAGTGTTGTTCCTTGAGATTGAGTGTATTTATTATTATTGATATTGAGCAAAACCCCCCAAAATGCACTAGGGGCACCAGATAAATGGTCTGACCATGCATGACCCCAAGCTTCTCTCTCGCCTGTATATACAGTGTCTCAAAGGAGAGCATGACAGGATATTCCAGTGTACCTGTATATACAGTGTCTCAAAGGAGAGCATGACGGGATATTCCAGTGTACCTGTACATACAGTGTCTCAAAGGAGAGCATGACGGGATATTCCAGTGTACCTGTACATACAGGGTCTCAAAGGAGGGCATGACGGGATATTCCAGTGTACCTGTACATACAGGGTCTCAAAGGAGAGCATCACGGGATATTTCAGTGTCCCTGTACATACAGGGTCTCAAAGGAGAGCATCACGGGATATTTCAGTGTCCCTGTATATACAGTGTCTCAAAGGAGAGCATCACGGGATATTTCAGTGTACCTGTATATACAGTGTCTCAAAGGAGAGCATGACGGGATATTCCAGTGCCCCTGTATATACAGTGTCTCAAAGGAGAGCATCACGGGATATTTCAGTGTCCCTGTATATACAGTGTCTCAAAGGAGAGCATGACGGGATATTCCAGTGTACCTGTACTTGTGCAAAAGGCAAATAAAGCATCTTTTCAAATTATATTGCTAAGGACAGACGTAACCCCAGTCACTAGCGCCTAAATTTACAAATGGTTGGATCACAGGTACATTTTCCAGCAAGAGTACTGGGCTCATTTCTTCTGGCTAAATGAAACTGCACATTATCTGTAAAAAATCGGCCAAAACTGCAGTCCTATAGAAAAGTCCCCTGAGTGTAACCCATAGGCTTCATGGGTTTATATCTGCGCCATTGACTGTGTTTCTGGTCCAACAGCAACTGAAATCTGCTGGAATACCAGAGTAAAGAATGGTCTTGGCTGGAAGGTGTCACTGACAAACCTCAAAAGAACATATTTCTCATGAAACTGCTATATATTGAGTTATCTAATTTTTTGCACAAGGAATTTTTTATGAGTATTCAAGTATGGAGAAAGAGACTTTCATATCATCTTTATACTGATAGTTGAAATGCATGCTTATTTTCCCATTTTACAACTACATCATAGTAGTTTATTCATTTATTTAGCTCTGCAAGATGAAAAACCTCACCATAACAAAAGTGAAATCTTGAATGAAGAGAATCAGCATTGAAAATCTCACATTATGCAAATTCATGAAGATGTCTATAGCACATAAGCCCCATTCCTCTGAGCTGTTTCTTCAGGTCTATATCCAACTCTGGGACTTCTGTTTACTTTCGCTTAATTGCCCCTATTAGGTATACAGGGGTGGCTAATCTAGTAGAAAGGTCACCATATTATTACTGCAGTCATATAAGGAAAAAGAAGCCCTAAAACTGATCATGAGCTTCTGATGTGGGGAAGTGGAAAATGACATGAGATCCTAAGAACATCAAATTACACACCTGAATATTTTATTTGACAAAGCAAGTCAGCTGTTAAAACAATTATTCATTATTGGCTAGTACATCAGCCCCCAAAGGAAGATGGTTCCAGTGCTTTTTAGTATTTCTGATTCTGCACGTCACCCCTTTTAAAATCATATCAGTATTCTTATCAGTAAAGTGATATCTGCACCCATGAAAGGTTACTGGTGACAAGCACAAAGAATCCAGGAGCCAAGGCCCCACCACAGTGCCGAATGTCTGGGTCACATGACCTCAGCAGTACGCCCTTGGGGTATTTCATTGCACCACAGACTCTGGAGCTAACACAATGGGCTGTGGCTCAAAAAGGGAGGACATGACACGACTTCAGAGTGGTGCAATGGAATACCCCACAGTGTGCTGCTGAGGTCATGTGACCCAGACATTCAGCACTGTGACTCACTGCAGAGTTATGTCTGAGAGCAGAGTCATGTCAAAGAACAGGGTCATATATGAGAGCAGAGTTGTATGTAAGAGCAGAGCCATGTGCAAGACTAGAGTTAAGAAGGAGACACATGTGACAGCGGAGTCATGTCTGAGAGCAGAGCTGCAAGTAACAGCAATGTTGTGTCTAAGAGCAGAGTTCAGTCTGACAGCAGAGTTCTGTCCAAGAGCAGAGTCATGTCTGACGGTAGAGTTGTGTATAAGAGTCGGGTTTGAGATCAGTCATGTCTGTGAGTAGAGTTGTGTCGGACAGCATAGTCGTTTCTGAAAGCAGAGTCATGTCTGGCAGCAGTTGTGTCCAACAGCATAGTCATGTTGGAAAGTAGAGTCATGTCTGACAACAGAGTTGTGTGAGCTGTTTAAATTTGGCACCAGGATCCTCTTCAGTTTTCTTTTTCATCCACAGCTGATTTTCATTTGGCTGTTTCAACATTATTATTTATACTTTGCCAACCCTCCTTTCGCTGACTAAGGAGAGTCATTGAAATATGCTGCTCAGAACCAAGGTAAAACTGAGACTCAGGGCTAAATTAAATTGACATCCTTTCAAAAAGTTAATTAATCATAATTAACTTCTTTTATGCTTCTGTTCATTAAAGTGATCATTTGCCACACAAGTGGACAAAGAGAACAGGTTTATTCACATCAACACATTGCAGAAAGGGATTTGATAGTCCTTTAAAATGGTCTCTAAAAACATTAAATTTCTGAGACACATTTCATCATGTAAAGGCTTGTTTGATGAAGCCTGGGCTGAAGCAGAACCCAGCCAGGAGCGCCCCGCTCTTTTATACAGTCGTATTCCGTTTTTTTCCAGGTGAATTTTACCTCAACTCCATTAACATGCACCTGTGTTTCCTTGCACCTTGCTGTGAAGGGACAACATTGGCACGGTGATGGAAGCATGACCACAGGCTATAGGAGACATCACTACTCACAATTCCACACAGCAGAAATGTCACACACAGCACATGGACACCAGTGGAAGCTGCATATTACAGGGCTGTAAGAGAAACTCCCCCAGAATCATGTCACATTTGTTTAATGCCAAAGAAATGTCATGTTGATGGGGGAAGTCATTTACTTTTGTAAAGAGGGATAACGAGCTTTAGCTTAAGCGGGTCAACGAATTAATAAAGATCCTGGATGGTAATACATGCTAAATAACTTGCCACACTGGAAATATAGAACATTGTGTTGACCTGCTCACTTGGATGTATGTTTTTCTCTGAAATAGTGTAATCTCCGCCCTCCTGGATAGTGACATGTTTTATGGAGGTCAGAGAAGTGGAAAGAGATGCAAAGCAATGGTTCAGTGTGAGTGCTGAGGGAAGACGGTGTTGCGTCTGGGCTGGAGTTTCCTGAGAAAACCTTCTGTTGGGTCCTGTGATGGGGGCTGTGGGCCTGACCTCTGCACACATTCACAAAGTGCTAACCTTAGCTAGTCAGTTACTATAGGGATTTTAAGAATGGAATGTAGGTTTGTTTGCATCTGAGCAGAGTTTCTGAAGAAACCACAACAGATGGATTGCAGCGGTATGGAACATTAAATATTTATCACAGGGCTGATAAGGAACCACCAGTGCGTGTTCCTGATAAAGTAGGTGTTGGGGGTGGGGGGGGGCCCAGCATGGCCACACAAAAAGGGGGCTGTCCCACTCTTAGAGGTTGTCTTTGAAATCAGCTTGGGGGCTCCATCCACTTGCTAAATCTTAAGAAGACACAAATCACCTGCCGTTATACGCAGCCTAACAAAGGCTATATATCTTCATCCATTAAACAGTCAACTAATTAAAACGTGTGGTTTATTTTCGGTTTTACTGCCATTATTCACCTGTGTTTTACTGTTGCTATTTGTGTTGCAAGAACCCTGATCTTAGAATAACTCAAGCGATTTAAGGTTGAGGGTGGAGCCCCGGTGTGTGACGGGGGTTCCCAGACAAACGACACAGTGTCCATCAGTCTGTCTGCTCATTAGACTGTTTGTGTTGCATGACCCCAGAATAACTCAAGTGATTTAAGGTTGAGGGAAGGAAGGGCCCTGGTATGTGACAAAGGGTTTCCAGACAAACAACGCTCTGTCCATCAGTCTATCTGCTCATTATTTCTTGTTTAATGAGGCCTTGAAACCCAGCCTTTGTCTCTGGCATGTCTCCCCTCTTAGTACACTCTCATTTCTTCCACCTCTCCTATCTGTTTCCATCGTCCCCCTTCTCTCAGTCCTCTCCTGCTACATCTTTCCCTTCATCTCCATCTGTTCGTCTTCTGTCTTCCCCTTATCCCCTCCATCATCTCCAAGGCCTGTTCCTTGCAGTCTGTTCCTCTCTATTTGCTCTTCCATCCCTTGGCTCCTCTGAACACAGAAGGATGCAGGTTTGTCCTAATAAGCTATTACGTTCAGGGTTTAAATTGAGGGGGAACTGAGAGGCTCCCAGGACTCACAATAAGAACACTGTCAGGATCGGTGCCCATCTGGCCCTGTCCCATGTGTCTTCTGCCTGTTTGGCCAGTGGTTCCTGCTGGCTATTCCGTTTGAGACTCCCCTAATGTGTTTCTCAGCTCCCTGGGATGCCACATGGCTCAATGGGTGGGTGGTTCAGAGACTGGTACCCTGTCTGTCATGAGTTTGAGACTGGCCTTTTATTTGTTTCTAGTATAGTTCATTTATGTCTAGTTTATGGTTGCCCTGCCTGTACCTTTATTTTCTATTTTCCTTATGTTCCTTGAGCTCTTCTAGTGTTGATAGCCCTCAGTGTTTGTTAGTTTCCTAGTCTCTTGTTTGTTAGTTTCCTAGTCTAATGCCTGTTAATTGTAATAAATTCCACCTGTTCCTTGTTGCCCTGAGCCCTTAATGATTGGTTGATTTGATTATGGTTCTCACCTGTCTTGCATCATGTCTTGTCAGTAGTGTATTTAAGTACATACTCTTGTCCTGTTTTTCAGTGATTCATTGGGGCTGTATCCCTGTGTTAGCTGGGTGTTTCTTAGTTGTAGTTACACTCTGTTAGTTATTGTAGTTTCCCATGTTCCTCCCTAGCTTTGGTATTGTTGTTCCCAGTATTGCTCCTTGCCTTAGTTTTGACCCCTCATGGTCCCTCTGTTTTCTGTTTTTCTTGTTCTGTTTTGTTAAATAAACTCTGCTTTGTTGGAGCTGCTACATGGATTGTCTCTCCCTTACTATGCCGAACTGTAACAGACCTCAAGAGACCCCTGTAAGAGACAAAATATGTGCCTGGGGGGACTCTCTTAAAATGACCATCTTACAAGAGTCAGTGCCACCCCACCCTGAATATTATCTCGTTATATCAAACACATAACTCCCCAGTTTACTTTCTTTAGATAAGTAGATCTCAATGCACAGAATGTTGGAGACTGCTGTCCTACAATTATGCAAACTGGTTGTCTCGTCACTGATTACATTTGATTGATTATGAATACTGATTAGATTTGTGTCTTAGATTGTTCTTTCATGTATATCAACCCAAAACTAGCCCTTGAATATACAGTGCACTACTCATAAAGGTGAAGGGAGCATGCAGTGAAGAGCAGTGAAGCACTCCCTCATCACACATTTGTAACATTTATGTATTTTCTATACCATTGTTCAGAAAATTAAGACAGTGGAACACAGTTGACTCCATATGGGGCATACTGGCTGTAAATATGGAGTAAGTCAAAGGGCACACGCACACACACACACACGTAGAGGTGTGCTGAGGAGGCACCCCCAACATCATCACTCTTATCTCCACCCATATGTTTGCTCCAAGGAGATGCAGCTCTCCGTAATTGACTTTCTTCCACGGAATTTTAGCTGGAGGCGAGAGTTTAGTCCACTTATGTCTGCTGCAGGTCTGATAAAACGATTAAGCGCTTCCTCCAGAAGCCTGGAGTGACTACAATAACACGGCCGTTTATTTCCGCGTCTCCCATTGCCACCTAAACACGCCCGCCTGCTATGTAATGGCTTCGTAAAATATCCCACAGCTGAGTTCAGCAGTCAGGTGAGAAGCTTGAGACGGACACAAATCCCGTGAAGGCCACCCAGGGGATAACAGGAACAGCCCGTGGCAGCCATAGGCCGGAGGTACGGCGTGCGGCGAGGCTCAGAAAGGCGGACGTGTCACATCCGAACAGGAGGGACAGAAAGCAAATGAGAGTCAGTTGCGTGTCGATCGTCATCCTACATCGATAGCCAGCTCCAACATGTCATACGAACAAGGCAAGGCGAAGCCACAGAAAATCATTCCAGTCAATCTATAGCCTACCTGCTGTCTGATTCACAGAAGAACAGAAATCAAGCTGAAAGACAGTAATAATAATAAAAAAAAGAAAGAACGTCATGGAAAGTTACTTCCCCCACCCTGAAAATGTTTTCTGGAGTTCTGTAAAAATCTAGCCAGCCCTTTTAGCTCTGTTTTCCCGGCTCTCACCCCGGGTGGCCCCAGGGCACATAGCGGGTGGCTCTGAGCGCTGATTGCCATCAAGGCTTCCCAAGGCTTTTTCATACCTTCTGAAGATGCCCATACTGCAGGGACACTCATAAATTATGCCCTGAGAACACTGAAGGAGAGTATACCTTTGGTACGCAGGCCTCTTTGTCACGTTTGCCAGGAACATAGCACAGGAAAAGACTTCTTTATCATGCCAATCTACAGTCAGGAGGCTGTGGAGATGAGGACTGCTTGCTCTAAAGCAGACTGACATTCAATCAGGAGTATTCGTCACCAGTGGTTATCAAAAACACTACAGTCACAGGCAGCTGGGGGAAAAACCAGGTTATGGAGCATGGTAATAAGGGAGGGAGTTATTCCATTATTCATCCTCATCCGCTCTATAGCTCACCTTTACCCACTGTATCTGGTGAAACGTCACGTAGCGCATGCAGAGAGTTCCTCAAACATTCCAGAGTGGCCTCAGCCTTCTGGAAGAAGATACCGGAAGCCAACTCAGTCACTAACACTGCGGCTTTTTTTTTGTTTTGTTGTTATCCAGCACAAAAAGCGCGAGGGTAAAATGCACTGCAGCTGTGACGATACATCGACATGAGAGAAAAGCAGCAGAAAAAAATAAACAGACAGGGTTCACAGAAACACAGACTGCATGGGGAAAACTGGCAATTTCTACTCACACAGGAACCCACAAACACTCATGATAACACATGCATACAGGCATTATGATGGGACGTCTTTTGCATGCATACACACATCATGATGGAACATCTTCTACATGTATACACACATCACGATGGGGACTTCCTCTGCATGCATACACACATCACGATGGGGACTTCCTCTGCATGCATACATGCATCATGTTGAGAACTTCCTCTGCATGCATGTATATATCATACCTTTATCATACACAGATAATAATGATGATGAGTGAATAAGCATGTGAGAGAAAGGGAACAGAGGGTGGTGGTGTTGCAGGGGCATTTCAAGAGAACCAGTAAAGAAGAGAGGGGGAGGTTAAACGAATCAATCATTTCTGAAGCGTGCAAGAGATGCCAGAGCTTCAGGGTCACTGCAGCACTTTGGAAAAGCTAGAAGAGGGAGAGCGAAATAAAAAATGGGGTATAATTCATCGATGTGGTGCACATGGGGGCGCAACATGGCAAAAAGCCCTTTATCTTTACAAAAATGGCAGCAAATAAGCTGCTTACCACAGCGCTCAAGGTCGCCGGAGCCTCTTCCTGCATCGCCGGTTATTCATATGTCTGGCTGGGCCCCGGGACTGCCACTCTGTCTGCCTGAATGGGCATCACCATGGTGGTGTGCTAATAAACGGTGTCAAACAGGTGACACTCTATGGCAGGGGTACCCAGCTCCAGTCCTGAAGGGCCAGAGCCCTGTGTAGCTTAGTTCTTTTCCTATTCCATCATAAATGATTCAGCTAAAGAGCTGTGTGGTAATTAGCACAAGGAGTTGAATCAGGTGTGTTAAATGAGGGGAAACTCAAAAATGTGCAGGGCTTTGGCCCTCCAGGACTGGAGTTGGGCACCCCTGCTCTATGGTCTCCTTTTGACAAAGATGGATAGTTCCAGTCCAGAAAGTTAAAATCCAGACCAAGGTTTTGTTTCAACCAGTCAGTTGAGTATAAAGACTCACAGTCACATAATTCAGGGGCTGCATCCTTCAAAGGATGCAGTCTATGTAGCCTTTGTAGACTGCATCCTTCGAAGGTCCATGCAGTAAATTTTGGAATATTTTGGGCTACAAAGGATCCAACGGGTGGATTCTTTGCACCTTGGCAAAAGAAGGATGCATGTTGAGACCATATTTGAAGGGGCCTTGAAAGTGGAACAGCCTTGTCGCGCCTCTGTGACGCATCCGGTCTTTGAATGCAGCCTTAGAAGGGTGCAGCCCCTGAATTCAGACACACTCAACTGGTTGGTCAAAATAAAACTTTGTTCTGGATTTTTACTTACTGGACCTGAACTATGTACTTCTGTCTTTTGACCACAGAGACAGAGTTACAACACTGTCCGTGAGCCTTGCAGACTGGACCCAAGTCTGCCTAATAAAATGAGCATCATGATGTGAGGTGGGCTACCTGTTTGCACATTCTCACTTCTTCTCTGTTACAGCCATCCACATGACCACATATCTGGCACCGCATTCCGTCAAATGGCTCAGCATTCCTTTAATTCAGGGGTGGGGAACCTGCTCCATGGAGGGCCAGTGTGGGTGCAGTTTTTTGGGATGACCTCTCCAACAGCCAATAATAAAGCAGCGGTTCTCAACACCAGTCCTGGGGACCCACTGTTATTGGCTGATTGATAGGCCATCACAAAAACCTGCATCGGCCCTCCAAGGATCAGGTTCCCCACCCCTGCTTTAACTGAATCTTCATTTCTTTAATCAGGACTATAATCTTTAAACTGGCTTCTGTTCTACATTCCTTAAATTGGAATCACACTCCTTAACTGAACTATGTTCCTTTAATTGACTTTTACGTTCCTTTAATTAGCATTACATTCCTTAAAATGGCTCTACCTCCTTTTACTGGCATTACATTCCACAACCGAACTACATTCCTTTAAATTCCATTACATTGTTGTTTAGCTTCACATTCCTGGCCCTGCTTTCCTTTAATCAGCATTGCATTTCTTTAATTGGCCCTAGGTACATCCCATAATTGATTGTATATTTCCTTTAATTGGCACCACATCTCTTTAACTGACTGCACATCCCTTTAATCAGCATTCCATTGGTTAGCTGGCTCCACATGCTTTAACTGGCATTAAGTGGCATTTATATTCTGCCTGCTCTACATGCATGCATGCATGCCATTAAGCACTTTAAACATTACACTGAATGCTCTGGCACCTGCCGACAGCCTGCTTTTTTTTTTTTTTAAAGGTATCCAGCCCCAGATCATAGTCACAGCATATGAGCAGCACTGGGCTTCTTGTCTCTATAACACTATTAGCAGAGCTCCCTGTAGCTGTGAAGCGGCAGTTTCTAATGCTGCTGCTGAGCCTTCCTGTGTAGCGCCCACTGATTTCCATTCCAGCCAGACCCATAATTAATATCCAGGTGGTGTTTTTGGCGTGTTTAAACCGAAATTCCTCTTTGAATATTTCCCTGGAAGGTACCCGCTACCAAGACTTTCAGAGATTCCGCATCGCAGGCGAGTATGAAGCTGAATAATTCACCTCGTCGGTTCTTGGGGGTTGTGCAGCATGCAGGGCAGCGTTTGGAGGCCCCTGAAGAACCTCTGAACAGGCTGCTAGTGAGGAGACCCTGGCGGAGGGGGGGGGGGGGTGGAGAGAAAGAGAGAGAGAGAGGGCTTCAGGTCATGTTATCAAGGTTACACACTCACATAAATAAAAATAAACCAAAAGGAAAGAGTGACGTGCAGCGATGACACTGAAGAGAGACAGAAAAGCTATAGAAAAGTGACAGGGAAGATGAACGAAAAGGCAGCTTTGAGAATGGAGCTGGGGCTTATATGGCGGCAGCCGGCAGGGCGCCATGGGATTGAAACTCACGCTCGCTTGTGTTTCGGGACTTTGCTTCAGATCTCTGGTTGCCACACATACCCACCACAAAACAAATAAAGGAAATGCAGGGACTTATTCAAAACCTGGCTGATAGCTAGCTAGTCTACATAGGAACAGATGTCTAAGAAGCATAGTGTAGTGCTACTGTATCCTTTATTATTCTTGTCCCGTTGCTGTAAAATTGACATTACCCATGCGAGAGTGAGGCCCCAGGTCTAGAAGGATCTCCTGCCAGTTATGCAGGTGAGGTCTCTAAGAGGGGAGGGGGCTGTGTGTCACTTTAATTAACCCACAATGTGAGGAGGGGGCGTGCGCCATGCCCAGCCAGCTCTCACCTTCAGGTTACGTGCCCGCGTCCTCAGCCGCCGTGCCCCCCCTGCCCCCCCACCCTGGTGGGGAGGGAGGGTGATTCACAGCACAGCTGTGGCCTGGCATCCCGTGGCGAGCCAGCCAGCCCCAAGCGGACAGCAGGTGCCCCGCGCGAGCCGGGAGACGCACAGATGGCGGGGGGAGCACAAAGACTGTCACGGCCTCGCGGTCACAATACGGCCCCCGGTGCCCGCTGCTGTGGGAGGAAGGACACTGCAGGGCATTTTATTCTCTCTCAGACTCATGCACAGGGCAGGAGAGAGAAGGGGAGTCAGTGAGAGAAATGGGATAGAGAAAGACAGAGGGAGAGAGAGGGAGAGAGAGAGCAAGAGAGAGAGAGAGAGAGAGAGAGAGAACTGCATTATAACTTTAATAAAATGTAATATAAACAGTAGGATGCAGCACAATTAACAATCACTTAACTCCAGTGTAAAAACATAAACAGCAGTGGAAATCATTCTCATCTAAATGTCTCTGATTACAATCATGCCCCTCATCATTTAGGGTAAGTGCCAGTTCGAGCAGGGGGTCTGCAGGAATCTCTTATTTTGGCTCATGTAAATTTGTCTGTGTTCATGTCTCCACATTTAGTTTTGAGTGCATGTTGTAAATAATTGAGCTGAGTGTCTGTATGGGGAGGGGGGGGGGTTACATTGATATTACATTGTGGGGACCAATGTCCCCACGATGTGATAAAAGCCTGTTATTTTGACATCTTTTTGGTCTCCACAAACGGGGAAACTCAATTTTAGAAAAATCTGTGACTGCAATCGGAAAATTTAAAAATATCTTGTATTTTATTTGGTTACTTATGGTTAAGGTTACGGCTGGGTAAGGGGTTAAGGTTTTCCCCACAATCTGCGTGTATGTGTCCTGTTCATCTATAACCCCCCAGGGCACTGCAGTGCTGAGGAGGACCCTGTAAGAGTCCTACCTTATAAGCGATTACTCAAGATGGATGTCTGTATGGGCTTCATGATACTGAAATGTTCACAGTGTGCTTTATTGTTTGTTCTCTCTCTCTCTCTCTCTCTCTCACACACACACACACACACACACATTCATTCAATTTAACCATTTCCACCATTTCAGAATTTACTCTTTACAGCAGTTTTCTTGGTTTTATTTAATTCCCTTCAATTTAGAAGAAACTAAATTACTACATCAGATGATTTAGCAGCATACAAGTGAAGATGATATCCTGTATCTTTTAGCTTGTTATCACATGTGTATTAAGTTCCATCACTTAGTGTTGGATTCTGGCCACCAAGGATAGCTTGGTTTCCAGTGACCGTCCCTTGCATGTCCAGCCCTCAGCTGTATCTCCCTGCCACACGAAGGTACCTGTATCAAGGACGCATAAAAGAAGGCACACAGTCCACCTTTTGTGCTGCGCTCTGTCCGGTGTCCTCCAGCAAACATTATGCAGTAATATCTTTATCGCTCTGATTCAAATGTATACTATGAGTTATGGATCATGAGATGAATAAAAACAGCTTTGTCTGCCCTTTGAGAGGAATATAAGCTGCAAAACAGAAAAGCAGAAGGACCGGAAGGTCACCTCTGTAGAGCAGGCAAGGCCCATTGTGTCCATAAGTTATTTAGCTACTACTGTTCATGAGAATGGTCACAGAATCTTTATTTGTTTCTCTCATTTACGTTTATGTTAGGACAGGCTCAGTGGAAGGCACTGCAGCGTCACCTCCAGGGCCCGGGGTCTGAATCCTGCCTCCATTCTGCGTGTGGAGCTTGCATGTTCTCTGCAGGCTTATGTGGGTCTCCCTCCATAGTCCAAAAACATTAGGAAACAGTCAGAAGAACTGGCATCTCTAAATTGCCCATAGCGAGTGAGTGTGTGCTGATTATATCCAGGAAGTCCCCTGCCGTGTGCCCTGTGCTGCCTGGGACAGGCTCCAGGCTCCCTGCGACCCTGTGCTGGATAAGCATTTATGGAAGATGGATGGAAGAATGGATGGTGCATGGAAATCTGAGGAGAGCAAAGTTATTTGCTGCTGTTACTTGAATGTGCATTTCACTATTTAGGAAAATAGTTTTAAAAAGTTGAAAATAGTGACAATAGTCACTGAAAATGCTGGCAATCTGCAGAGCTCGCGAATCCTCCCCAGAAACGTCGAAGACAAACTGGAACAAAAACGTCGATGGTGATTTCCGTCGGATATGCGGGACATCATCAGCAAAAGAATGCGCCAATACGCTCCTGTCAGCCAATGCCTGCTCTTGAGAGCTGCAGAGCTCTCTGCGGGGGGAGGGTGTGGCGCGTCTCTCAGCGCCAGGTAACTGGTAGCAGTGTTACTAGGAAGTGCTCAGGCAAGACTGTCTCCACAATGGACCACATGAGCCATTTGGTCACAAGAAAAGAAGCTCAGTCTCAGTAGTACTAGAGTTAATCATAATATCTGTACTTGATTGTTCTTGTGTTGGAAGACCGGTTTTGCCAAGACCACAAGTACAGTCTTCCTTGGTACTGAGATTTACCCCTGGTCAGGTGGTGGGGGCTGGAGGGGGCAGCAAACAGGAAATGTACTGGCCAATGAGCCCTTGTCGATTCACAGGTAACCATGGTGAAGCCCAAAAAGAGGAAGAGGCCATAAAGTCCCACGACCCCCCCCCCCCCCCCCCCCCCCCCCAACCCCC
>JAODJW010000039.1:7954448-7965847 GCA_026777045.1 Hyperopisus bebe | reverse complement strand
TTATGCTTTTGAAGGAGGGGGGGGGGGCGGAGAAATGGGGGGGGGGGGGGAAAAGGAAGCCCTTTGGGTAGACTTCATTGTCGCAGAAATGCAATTATGCTAATAAGTGGCTTTAAGCTTGCGGCTGAGTGTGCAGCATAAGCGGGTGGGGAGAACGCAGCTTTCGCCAGTCTTCTGATGAGTGTCTCACTGGAGAGAATGGAGAGGGTCAGTCACTGGTCAGCTTTTTGTTGTGTGTGTGTGCATGTGAAAGCTTTCCTGCTTGTGTGTGTGTGTGTGTGTGTGAGTCAGGGGTATTGTGTTTCATTTCCAGGAGTACGTGCATGGGCGGGGGCGGCTCTTTAGGCGTGTGGTCAGCCTAGCCTGGCACCAGAACAATCCTGCTGTGCCAACAGCCAGACTGACCCCTATGCTGCTCCTATTTCTAAAGGCCACAGCGCCCCCAGCAGGCAGCACTCATCAGCACTGCTATATAGTGAAAGCATCACATTTACATTTGCTCAGCTGATGCTTTTATCCAATACGAGACTATTCTTGAGGCTGAATATTTTACTGGAGCAAATAGGGTCAAGTAGCTCACAAAAGGGGATGAGACAGCCATCCGTCTGGCACCCGGGCCATTGGCTTCCAGTCCTGGGTCCTTAACCGCGATTTTCCCCAGTGAGTCATGGAGATGCCATCTCTCCAGAAACAGACACTCTTAGGACATACAGAATACAAATGTTTTTTTTTTTGTTTTTTTTTTTACACAATTGGCTTTTTTTAAGACACTACAGTTTAGTTTGGAGTTAAATTTGATCTCCTTTTCAATGCTATAAGGTCAAAAATCATCCGTTGCTTTACTATGTGAGCTAGTGGAAGGTCACCTAGAGAGTCTGAAACATAAACAAGCGAGTACACCCATGTGGACGCTCATTTCTTTAGATATGTCACACTGCTGTATGTTCCAGAGTGTTCTCCTGTGTGTCTGCAGGCTGGTAATTTGAGCATCATAACATTAGAAGTCAGTACCTACATCATCATGGAGTCAGGAAGACTCTCACACACCATGGAATATGAGGCCCATTCCACACCTTCCCTTATTTCTTTCTTCTCCTTCCCAGGTGTATGTAAATTGGTTTCAGGAATAAAATCCTTTTATCGTTCCCTTCCAGACCCTGACCACCCTATGTTTTCCATGGCTTAACATGCTTGAATTAAGGGAACAGGCGCAGGCTCAATTTTTCAAGCTAATTAGAAGACAGTTACATCTGGGTACAAGCAGGAGGCTAGGCTGACCTCACATGTGAACGGGCACACAGACCCAGAGAAAGGAAGATAATATCCCTCGTACATCAGCAACACACACACACACGTGTGCACTTTCAGAAATACCCAAACTGCAACACACACACCCAGCAGGCACGCAGGCATGTGACCCGTAGCTCTGTGTCCGTCTACCTGAAGTTGAGGTTAATGTATTAAAATCGAGATTCAGCTGCTGTGTTTGTTCTAGTAAGAAATTGTGTCCCGTAAGAATAAAATAAATACATACTGTGTTTTACACAAACACATAAACACAGACCTGTATATAGACATGTTGATATGACACACAATCAAATACATGCACATAGATATAGCGGTACATCCATACCAATGTGCACAAGCGCATGGGTACATATATAACAATATGCATGCTAAGCAGCCAAAGCACTGGAAAAGATATGAACATATTCTTACTGAACAAAAGCAAATACAGTTCTTACACGTCAATCACACTCCATGTAATAAGCAATCCTGCAGCTTCAGTAGTGAACACCACTCAGAGCTCCTAAAACACACTCAGAGCTCCTAAAACACACTCAGAGCTCGTAATAACGCAGGAGTATGGAATCAGAGCTCCCATGATTTGAGGTGCTCTTATTAGAAATGTCATACGATCCTGACCTTGAAGAAAATGGAAGGACAGTCACCTTCATAATCTGTGAATATGCAAATATAAGTTATGCATCCAGTACAATGGCAGAATTCAAAATGTAATTTGTGGATGATGATTATACATTTCATATAATGTCCACTACAGTGGTAATTCTGTGCCATTCTGGAGAGCTTTCCATAGGTGGTGAAACCTAAGAACATTTGTAGACAACAAGATTTGGGGTAGATCCAGATGGGGATGATGCAGGTCTATATTTTCAACATATCCAAAGATGTCAGTGTCACATGTTGCAGGATGGTCAGTGTTAAATGTAGCCTTAAGGTTATATAGAGCTACACAAATAAATTAGGGACGTGATTTTGACCCTTTAACTAAGTTCAAAGGACCACTTGCTGCACCTTTAAGTCTCTTTTACTGAATGAATAGGCACTCCTGATATAAGCGACCCTTTGCTAGCTCAGTGTTAACTGGCACAGTGGGATCCAGACTTTTGGCATTTTTAGAATTTTGATTGCCTTCACAGATTTTTATTAAGTCCTGTTGGGGACTAAAAAAATGTGATTGAAGAACTGGTTTTTATCAGATTGTGGGGACATTTGGTTTTTGCATTGCATTTTTATTGCAGTCACAGAACTGAAAAATAGACCCCACGACATCTAAAGAACAGGTTTTTATTACATTGTGGGGGACATTTGGTCCCCACAATGTACTAAAAAATAATACACACACACACACACGCACACACACACACACTGATTTTCGAAACAGTTCCTGTGGCACTGTTGACAAGCACAGTCAATCCTTCTGGAAGGGCCTGGCGGACTCTGGCTCATTAGCAGGCTATCCGGAAGAAGCTGGCGAGGTGACTGGCTCTCACGAAATTGGCCTTATGGGAGACGGTGTCCCCTTTCCTTTTAAAGAAAGGAGCAGGTGCATTAAAATATGATCCACGCTGGAGCGGAGGGGCAAGAACAGGCTCCGGAAGCGAAGGGAGCGTCAAACCAGGGCGGCTTCTGGGGTGGGCGGGCGGGCGGGGCATGGCTGGGCAGCAGCGCCATTCAGCATTAGCGGGAGGGTCTGTGTCCCCCTGAGAGGCGGGGAGAACCACAGGAGGAGACAATCAGTACCATGCAGCCGGTGGCTCCTTCCTGCCCAAGCTACTGCACGATGCGCCAGAGACTCAGGTAAGAGATCCTCAGGTGCCCTGGCTGAATGTTTAATTCAGTCTTTTTCCCAACATGATTGACGTTGATCTCACCCGAAGCAAACATAAGACCCCTAGCGACCTGGTGTTCCTGATGATGGCAGCAGGACTGGCTTTGGGGCGGGGTGGCCATTCCACATCCTGCAAGAGTTGGGGCTTAAGTAAATCTGTGACCTGTATCTCTGTGTAACAAATCGGCTAAACAATTCCAGGCATGAAGGCATTTATCCCAGGATCTGGATTAAAAAAAAGAGCTGAATGTATGTGCATTTGCATGTAGGTGTGTTTGAGCGTGGTTCCTGCGTCCTGAGGACACGTGCGGCTATTTAACATAAATCGACTGCTTTCTGTTGCTAATTATAGCGAACATGTTAGCAGCCCAATAAGAATGAATGCATGGTGCCACCTACGCTCTGCAAGATGGAAGGCAGCTCGATTCTCGAGGAGGGCAAACATATTATAGAACCTTGGGTAAATTTCCTCATTGTTTATTCATTAATCTGCTACAGTCTCTTTGTTGAACTGTTAATATTGTAATGATTTTTCTACCAGTGGCAATTTCATTTGCACAATACAGTGTAGATTAGTAAAAAATGTCATGAATGATGCCAAAAATGATCCAAGAATATGGGATAAAACTGAACATATACATCGATCAGGCACAGTTCTGGGGTCTGAGGAACAAGTACAACACACTGTAAAATGGATGAAGAAAATGCAAAAAAGTGAAACAGGAAACAGGAGTGAGTGTGAGTGAAAACATGCGCTAATCGATGGTGAGGATCATACCAGGTCACGTTGCCGTGGCTGTGGGCTGTGTTGCCAAGGTGACAGAGAAACTCCAAGGTTTGTGGATTGAGTAATGGACGGTTCAAGGGCTCACACCCGCTGTATTTCCATTCTGTCTGCGTCCTGCACACCTCCTAGCTGCTGCAAAGGTGTGCAATCACTAAGGTGCAAGACAGGAAGTCCATGCTTATCGGTAACTTGCTGACAACCCTAAATAGTTTAATGAAATGCAAGGATACATCAGCCCCTTCAGTGCTGGTTCAGGCTAGCCTCACCAATGGCTCGTACTCCTAAAATGTAAACTAAGAATGACCTGGTGGTAGAATTACCATATGCTGCTCATTGGCGCTGGAATCACTTATTACTGTCGCAGCACAACACATAGTAAGGTTGTGGGTTCATATCCCAGCAAGCTCCCATAAAGTGTAACCCTTCTTTCTACTAAATGTCACTCTGCATAAAACTTAGAAGCATCTGACAAATGAATAAAATGTAAATAACAAACTACATTATAGCATTTCTTTTTACATATTTGTCAATTTCCTACATAATTAACTTAAATGATCAGTTAATAATTGTTGATAATGATGAAATTCAACCATTCTTTCAATAATGATGAATAATCAAAGATATTGGAGTATGATTAGAGTGTACCTACATATGCATAGTATATCAACATACAGAAAACACAGAAAATAGTGATACTTCATTAAGCCCCATGGGGAAATTCTCTTTTTGATTTGCCCCCCATGAAGGTGAGCTCAAGGGCTCATGGATATGTGACTATTCAGCCAAGGCCAGGTTAGAGCTGGTGACCATCCACTCACAGGCTCAGAGGCTTAGCCCACTGGGCCATGCACCCCCACCACCACACACCATGCAAACATGCATGCGTATATATGCCTGTTTGTACACTGGCGATCTCCTGCCCTCCTGTCAGACATGAGAGCCAAAGTTCTGCTAGGGGGCAGGTGGAGAGCAGGACAAGACACACTGGTAAGTGAACAACCAGGCTTAGTAAAGAAAACACGGTCATTGAAGCTTAACGCCTCTAGGGGCAGTATTCTCCAGAATCCATAGCAGAAGAGGAGGGTCCTCCAGCTCCCCGAGTTCACAAACCCTATGCACTGTATTATCTGCATACAAACACGCATAATCCTCAGCGCCCTCGTTACCATTCTTAAAATTATATTATCAGACCATTACATGTGCTATCATTTCAGTGTATTGATGTCCTTTTCTCATACATATAGTTCAGGCATAATGGCGTGGCAGTGTCTGCAGCCTCCCAGCTGCCCGTCACAGAGCTGCTTCCCCTTATCTCCAGGAGTGACGCTCACCCATCGTATCTCTACGCTGTGGTGCAGCGGCGGGGGGGGGGGAGGACGCTGACATTAATGGTGTTATTTCCGTCCTCAAAGTCAGCAATGTGTATCTGTAGGGAGACGGCAGGAACGCGCCGGGTGCCTGTCGAGGGGCGGCTCTCATCTCCATGAGTGTCTCAGACGCGCAACGGCGCAGCTAAGAGTCTCCGCCACGGCGACAGCGGGGCCATTTCAGCCGCTTCCAAACACAGCCTGCAGACTTCGCTTCCAGCACTTGGCGTTCAGCATTTTTTTATTGTCTTAAAGTCATGATTAGTCAGTCTGTTACGGAGGACGCCAGATGGAACGAGGGTGTGCAGACGAAATCTTTAAAGCAGTCGGGAGAAACGCGAGCAGCCAAAATACAATCCAATATGCGAGCTCTCTTCTTATTGTACCCAGAGATTTGTATGCGATCAGTTTGACCATAAATCGGTAAGGCGAAAGACTGTTATTTTTCCAAGGCAGTATTTCATAGTATTCGGAACATAATTCAAAATAAATCATCCTCTCAAGATGCTACAGAGATGTTTACTGTTAGTTGTAAATACTCAAATTTGGTAAATACCTGAATAGCTTAAACTTGAACTGTACACCCGATACTGTAGCACTGAAAGGACAAAGACCAGACAAATAGTCATGTGTCCTCCTATGAGATGAGTGTCAGGGGTCTTGATAGCTTTCCCCTACAACAAATACACTTTTCTTCACTTTACAAGGAGTGATCGTTCCCCATCATGTTTGCCTTTGGACAGTGTTTTCCCAGTGAGTCTATGTCTGGCCAATAGTTTTCTTGTCTGCTGCAGGGTCCTGCTGCGAAACATTCCTCAGAATGAGGACTTTGGACCCTTAAATTTTTTAGTCAACGCTTCCTTATTGGTAATTGTACCTGTTCATTTTCAGGTCTTGATTGTCAAAAATTCCACTCCACCTTGAAGTAATGTGATCAATTCTATCACACATCCAGCATCACTTATGCTGTCAGATTAAGAACCAACACATGCAATACAGAAAATCTTACACTACAATACCAGTTTCTGTGCAGAAAGAGATCACAATTTCTAAACACACACAAAACATCAACAGATGTGAAACATAACACTGATAACTCCAATACCACACCTACTATTCATATTAATATTGATGAATGAATGACTAATGAAAACTGTCCATGCAAGTACAAACTGTGACAGGAACATCACTGACACCAACTGTCTGCCAAGGTGCCACAAGCTTTAATGACAGTTTAGAGGTCGTCTGCATCCCATTGGTCATGGAGCGCTGAAAAGAATGTTAGAATTATAACGTGTTTAGATCAGGGCTTTTCAACCTTTCTTAGACCAAGGAAGTTGAAAAGAAATTCGACTGGAGCTAAGGACCCCCTCCCACTAATACATGTTCTCATATGTGAATCGCATGATAATATTGAATGTCCCCAGGTTTAGATAATGTACACACAACATTTCTCTTCTTGGTCTCAGGGTTTGCCTGTACCTTCATTCACATAGTCTATGCAGCATTTATCTTAAAATGACACGATGCAAGAACAGTCTTCCTTCTACAGTTGTATTAGTTTACTAAACACCAGAGGTGAGAAGTTCAGATTTTATTTCAGCCACCCAGTTGAGTATCAAGAGTCACATTCACAGAATACTCATTTGGTTGGTTGAAACGAAATCTTGGTCTGGATTTCTACTTTCTGGACCTGAACTTTCCACCTCTGCTAAACACCACTGCAAGTTATGCATGCAGATCACTGTATTCCTATGAACAACTGCCTCTGTTCAGCCATTGTCCCCAATCTGCCATATTTAGCAGAAGCCTTTGTCCACAGCATAGCTGTTAGTGAGAAGCTGGGGGTGAGAGAGCAGCCCGGGAGCAGCTGGGCTTAGAAGCCCAGTGCTGTAAGGGTTAGCAGGAGGTCTGAGCTCATGGACAGGAGCACAGATTCCAGATAGATGGATGGGTGGGTGGATGGATGGACAGAAGGACTGATGGATGGATAGAAGGATGGATGGATAGTTTTGCCCACCAAATAACATCAAATTGAAGTTTATTTATCAAATGCACAAGTGTACAGCAAGGAGCGGTAGATGAGGTAAGGAGCAGGCACCGATTATAGCATGTTGCTGCACCCACCACACGACAAACCACTTCAGGGATGAGAACCTGAGTGCAGCCGTGCAGTGGGCGATACCTCAGCACCACACTAGTCCAAAGGGACTAGTGTGAATTTTTTTTCTGGTGGCTGGAATGCCAAGCGGTAGATGGAAGCAATGAAATTAGCTTCCCAGAGATCTCTCTATGGCAAGTAATATAAAGAGAGAAGTAAAATAGCAAATAGAAATAGTGAAACTGTTCAAATTTTTAAGCAAAGTAAAATAAAAATAATAAATAAAATGGAAATGGGCAAACTGATCTGCTAATAGCCCAATCAGCTATCAGCAAGGTACTTACGTCATTATTTCTAGGTTTTGCCACCTTTAAATGTGTGATCCTTTGCTTTACGGTGTCCAGTGATACCACCAGTGTCCCGGTCTGAGATTTTGAAACACTGGACAAGAAATGTTTTTCCCTGCTATAGGCATTCATCAGATATTAAAGTTTCAATAGGCTATGGGGATTTTAGGTTATTTTTAGCAGTGCAGGAGTGTATCAGGAGATTTTGTCTGAATGGAACTGCCTTAAGTTTTTATGTGCAGTAGTAAAGGCCTTGGCTGCCACTCTTGTGATGCGCTGCATCTGTGAATGTATCCCATGGAGTTCAACTGTAAGTTTAATTGTAGGATGACATTTCTGGCATTTAGAATCCCTGTTATTTCTGTGTAGCTGAGCGAAGTAGGCAATCCTGACACACAATGCATTTATAATACAAATAATTTCTTAGTTATCATTTGAAAAAGATGGGAATTACACAAAATAGGACATTCACATAATTCAGAATGGACAAAGCCATCGACCTTGGGCTGGACCATTGCGAATGGAAATCGGCATACATATTTATGGCTTTCAGGTGGAGTGAAGCACAGATACACTCGAGTGCTGGACAGGGGGGTGTAGAGAGAATGGGGGCAAGTGGATGGGCGTTCCTGCCGTATTTCACAGAAGAATCCCACACATTCATAGTTGGATGTTCCACACCAGTCTAATTATGCAAAAACAAGAGGAGCTGGAAGCCTGAAAGTTCTGCTATCGGAGGCTGTTTGGATTTCAGCCATTTAAAGCCACCTTTGTTAGCTTTGTCTGGTTCAGTGCTAACTGAAATTTCATATACTATACGTGTAGAACATACTGTACCATACAGGTAAATATCATAGTTTGCCAGAAAAATCTGCAAAGCTGCTATTCTTGATAAAACACACATTACTGCACCCACTCGTTTATGGCCAACTGTTGGTCAATCTGTCATACTCTGCTTTTTCCCTCCCGCCGTAAGATAAAAGCAACCCACCCCCCCAGGCATGCTGATCTGCATAGCACAGCACATGGCTAGTGGTTCAACACAAGAACTGCATCTGAAAGTCTGGGAGTGCGTGGAAATCGTGGAAAATGTAATTGTGTTCTAAACATGTCAATGGGCCTTAAGCAGATTTAACCCAGTGAAGTCATACACTTATTACAGAACATTATCCAGCACTATCCATTGGTTAGTATCAGGTAGGTATGTGAGTATTTTTACCAAAACTCTTCTGAGATTTTTTGGAATGCCAGAATGAGAGGGGAGAGTCCTTCATGGACAAATGGCACCTGATATACTCATTTGCCAGCTGATGGTGCTAATGAACTTCAGCTGGTCTGAGCTGTTAACCACTGAGCAGAGTGTGAGCATGTTCTTCAATGGAATACATGCAGATCATTTGGGATATGGTACAGAGTGTTACAATACCATGGGTAATGATTATGAAAATGTGGCCCCATCAAATCCTGGATATCCATCCATCCAGTACAGGCTTGTAGGGGGCTTGGAGCATTTCCCTGGTGGAATAAATCTATTACAAAGAATAATGCAGGCTAAAAGATTGTGTTGCAATAAGCACTATATTTTGTTAGGCTCAAAAAAATAAAATTTTTACTCTAAGAGAGTTGTGGATAAAACAGAGACCACCTTACAATGGTACCCTGCTCAAAGCATGCTTTCCTGCGGCCGGTGATTAGGAGAATGAAGCTTAGCTGCTATGAGGATGGCTGGTCCCTCAGACCACGTGACTTTGAAGCTACTGTTAGTTCAGCCCATCCAGGGCCATAGATGGATGGAAGGAATTGGTGGGGGGGGGCAGACAGGATCAGAGTGGACTCAACTGAAGTGTTGGGGGTCAGAGGGCAGGGTAGGGATGGCTTGTATTGAGGGAGAAATCTTTAAGAAACTGGTCATTTCCAGAGAAGATAAAGGCTTATTGTTATTGTTGTTCTTCTTCTTATTATTATTGGCCTTCAGAAGATTCTAACGTATGACTATCAGCCATAACGCTTAACCAGAACTGCAAGCATGTTCTTTTTATATGAATGTAGTTTTAGTTCAGCATCATGGTGGTAAACTTCTTTTCTCTTAGCTTGGTTTAAACATACAAGATGCTGAGCTATATGTCTGTTCTTCCTTGCCGGTCCTAATTAACAGGAATTATACACTACCAATAGAATATAAATTAATAACATGTTAATCTTGGGTGGCTTTAATTAATATTTGGCGGTATAAGGTTACAGTACCTCATTATTTCATTGCTAAACTCCACTATGGAATGACTTGAAGTTTTTTGATGTCCACCGTGGCTTCCTCAGCAGGAGGCATCCTGGGAAATGTCCTGGGACTTTTGGCAGATTAGTGTATCTATCTTCCGGCTGCATTATCAGACAGCACTGTAACATCCCCGGCCCTGGCCCGGCCTGCTTGTTGACAGCATCCTGATGGGTCAGCTTCATGGGCGTGTGCCGTCGTGCTGCCCAGTTGTCCGCCCACATGAACATCTAGCCGCCGGTGCCTCCCAGCGATATGTCCGCGGCGGATCTGGGGCTGCCCAGGCTCTCCCTCTCTCGCTGACCCATTTTCCAGCTTGACGGTTTCAAGCTGAGCACCTGCCCAACGACAGAAATCCCGGGGTCCAGTGGTTGCACTCAAACCCCCAAGGACCCCCTTTAACTGGGCAGCTGCCTGCCTTGCAGCCCGTAGGCCGCTGGCGGCTTTGCCCTGACTTTTCGCACTGACTCCTCGGTTGAATCGCAGCTGTCTGTAGCTGATGAATCTGGCAGGAACACCTGCAGCTCCTCTTGCATTTACGTGCCTCATGTCCCCATTACGGTGGGTAGCACTGCCCCAGGCAGAGGTCATGGGGCTCGGGTCCTGCTGATGTAACTGTGGAAAAGGTGTCTGAGTTGCTTGATAAGTCACTTTGGATAAAAGCATCTTTTAAGCAAATAAATAATGTACAGAGTCCAGGATAGAAGCATCTACTAAATAAATAAAATGCCGGAACATTCCGCCCAGGTGCCCCGTGGTTTCTGCCGTGAACTCATTTCGGTCCCCGACACTAGTTCACCCCAGTACCTCTCTAGGTAACGACTCCAGCAGGCATGTGCTGAGGAACACCACCACTGCAGCCCTCAGCTGGGCACTTGGCCTGAGCTCTTTCAGCTGTACCATTGGAGAAAAGTGTCTTTTTTATTTCTGTCACCCTCTGGCTCTTTCAAACTACCTAAAATGTTAATTACATTTTAGTTGTTAACAACATTCTGCTCACAGTGCCATTGGAAAGGGAAATAATGATATTATTATTGTTATTATTATTATTAATAATAATAATAATAATATCCATTTAAGGCAGAGGGCATAGTCAGCTTCTTCTACATTGCATAACTGGCAGATCAGATCCTCCCAGCTTACAGTGGCAGGTTTGAAGGGAGCCAGTCCCATGTTAAAAGGCTCCAATGTCAATTCTTCCCAGCATGGCAAAATTCCTTCCTGTCGCGGGGGGAAAAAATAAACTCTAAACTGTCATTCGTGTGCCTGTCGGAGCGAGCGAGCAGGGCGAGTAGTGAAGCAGAGGTGCATTATTACCCGACTCGACGCTCACTCTCTGTTAGCGTAAGAGAGTTCGGCGGGGCAGGGGCCGGTGCTGCCCAGGGTCCATTC
>JAODJW010000039.1:7943239-7954348 GCA_026777045.1 Hyperopisus bebe | reverse complement strand
CCCGCGCGCCCCTCCCCCCCCCCCCCCCCCCCCCCCCCGCCGCCATGAGCCAGCAGAGAGGTCAGTCCGTCCGTCCCCTATGATGTACACACCCTCTGCACCTTTACCACAATCTGTTCTCTCTGAGAC
This sequence comes from Hyperopisus bebe, assembly GCA_026777045.1. NCBI lineage: Eukaryota > Metazoa > Chordata > Actinopteri > Osteoglossiformes > Mormyridae > Hyperopisus > Hyperopisus bebe. The sequence goes on along the minus strand of JAODJW010000039.1, from coordinate 7,954,219 downwards.
CTCCTCCTCCTCCTCTCTACCCACTGCCATTTATAAGGCTGATTTTAATGCTAATTTATTTTTCAGTCTGTTGTTTTTTTTTCTGCTCCATCTCATGTTAAGCTCTCCAGGGAAGGCCGTGTTTAGAAAAACAACTTCCTCACCTTTTCCCTCCCCCCCCCGCCAACTTTCTTTGACATCTGCTACTTCGACTGACTTGTTTTATTCATTTATCCTTCCCACCCTGTACCGCTTCTGGTTCTGCAGAGTGAGACTCCGTAACTAATAGATGGAGAGCGATTTCCGGGAATGTTGGCCGTTTAAGCCCCTCGTTACGGGGGAGCCACTCCTTGTGTTGCTGCATTAGAGTGGTCAAAGCGGCAACGGTGAAGCTCTCTGTTGCGTGAGGCGCATCGCTAGCTGCCGAGATGCAGCGGATCGAGGAGCTAATGACGTGACCTGATTCTGTCAATCATCGTGCCCCGTAGCTGACTAGCTGGAGCTCCCAGCTGTGCACCCGGCGAACACAGAAATTCTTCCCCCTCCGAAACAGCTACGGTGTGATGGCCCTCCACCACATCTGCCTAAGGGCAGCTGAGATGCTTCAGTAACAGGGTTATCCTCCTCAACTGGCCTGGGACCAGAGCGCCGGGGAAATGACACATAACTGGGGAAGAAAATTCTGCCCTTAAAAAAATACTTCATTTCAGTCATCTTCAGCAAATTATGGGACCCATTTATGTATGTATGGAGGGATAGATAGACAGACAGACAGACAGACAGAGACAATGTATGTTTCCCAAAGGAAAGTACTATACAATTCTTGCAGTATGTATCTGCTCAGTAGAATGAGTATGATTTGGAGTTTGCTTTAATGAAGTTTGGGGAAATACCATAAAGAGAGACACATGCATGAACATTAAAAACACTTCACTATAATGTACTGAAATAATTGTGGTCCCCTGTGCATTATCAGACAAGACAAAGCTGTACTGAAATGCCACGGCGCATAGACAGACCAGTCAGCACTGCTGGACAGCCTCTGGCTGGCTGCTCTAATGGTGCATTATAAGAGTGTGACAGCACTAACTTTCTGCATTGGCTGATGTAGTCTATCGGCACGGCCTGTGGCCCTCTGTTGCCAGGCTTCTTCAGCTCCATCTTTTGTCCTAATGAAGATTTACAGGTCAGCGGGGTGACGCTAAAATCGCCACCCTTCCCTCTGCCCTACAAACGGGACCGTACCAATCACCCCGGAAGAGGATTCCGTGTGGGCAGGTCAGGATCGATGGTGGGGCACTCATGCGGTTCGAGGCCTGCCGACAACACCTTATTGAAACCTTAGTTACGAGTGATCACAAGTGATAAATAACTCTGACCCCGTCATCATTACGGGCGAAGGATGTGACCTATTCCACCGGTGAGGAGCAGAAACAGTGGCAGGTTTTAATGGTGTCATTTATTGCTAGCTGGCCCCTTCCTTCGGTGGCTGGAGCAGCATGTGCCAGGGGACAGCTGTGGAGCAGGGAGCTAGGATCCTGTCAGCCCCAGATCAAGGTCAGAGCCATGGCAGGCTGGCCCACCAGTGACAATCCCCTAAACCTTTGTGCTACAGTCAGCCAGGTATGAGTAATAGGCTGTCAGGGGAGTGCTCTCAGGCTCCATCTCCGAAATCCACACACTTTTAATAATAACCCCTTAACATACCAGCACATATGGTTTTTCGGGTCAATGATACCTGGTTGCTGGATTTGATAGGGAAACAAGGAGAGCTTACTATTTGTTTGCTATTTTATGAGTGTTTTCTTTTTTGACATTACTGACCTGTCCTTTGTTTTCTGACATTCTATGAGACCCCTGCCACAGTAGGGTCTCTCACGCTCACTGCAGGGTCATTGGACTTTAAGAACTGTCCCACCTGCCTTAGAGAGAAGAGAAGCAAAGGATAAGTCAGCTGGTGTCCCGTTCAATCACACCAACCCAAACCATGGCTGCTTACAGCATCATGCTAACATGTGACCACCTTCAGCCAAGGAAGTCTGACACAGCATCTCATGATGATGTAAAAACCCATTGATCGGTCTAGGAGACTCACATTGATATTTAAAAATCTATTTGTATCCATTTTGGGCAAATAATTCTCCAACACAGAATACAATTCAATCTATGGTCTTAGAAAACAGTCAATGGCTCAATGAGTAACTGACATACATTATTCTCTATATTTATAATCTAACATTTTAGCCCAGGAATCAGACTAGTGAAGGTATCTCGTATTTAGCCAAAGCTTCTAAGTTGTATTCTAAATTCTAGCTGCCATTAAATCTAATGGGCTGTATTCATACTAATCCTGGCCGGTCTATTTAGTTTGCTTATTGCTATTTTATATTAGACTATCACTTGAGAGCAAGAGCAGAGCTGTATATCACTTTAGATGGCCAGTCTCAGCCCTGACTACCTTAATCGGGGAGCAGTGGCTCTGAGCCTGAGCACTGAAGGGTCGCAGTGCGTGTGAGCATCTTACATTAAGCCAAGCCAGAGAAGGCTAAGTTGCTTCAGATTTCATAATAATTAGTTCTTTTGGGTGCTTAAGGGATCGAGCAGATTTGAACCCTCAATACACCGAAGACCAGGGTAAGGAAAACCTGCCAGCAAGTGAATCGGGCTGCTGGCAAACTTAGAAACTTATTCCTGGTGAGCAGACCCCAGGCGGTCAGGAGAATGATATGCAGGAGGGTTAAGTCGCGGGAATCATGCTCCTCCAAAACCCTCTTTTAACGACCTGCGTTTTTTACGTCTTTGACATGCTCTGCCTGGGCCTCTATTGTGTTCGCAAGGCTACCAATGCTACTGGCTCATTCACACATTACCAGCGTGAAAGCGGCTCAAGCAGCACCTTGTATGGGGGGGGGGGGCATGATGACATTCCCGGTATTCAATATTCATTATGACTCTCCCTCATATATCAGTGAATTTCATCTCTGAATCTGTCTTGTGTATCGGAACGGCTGCAATGCCTCACTGTACATCTGTTACCCCCACAAAGACAGTCGCTCCAGCAGCTCAAAGGAAAAACAGTAGTAGCCGCGTGTGTATGTGTGTGTGTGTGTGTAGCGTTTGCGGCGAAACACTTTGCTTTGAAGCCCTTAAAGATACTATCAAAATGCAGACCACGTGAGAAGCCTCACTTCACCGTTTATCAGGCTGCTTCACAAAAAAGAAAAAAAAAATAGTAGATTACAGGGTGTATTCATGTTTAAAAGGCAGCCACCTAAAATTAATTTGACTGAAAAACATTTCAAATTATCCAAATATTTCACAGCCCGTAGCTGTGCTTTTTCTGGCCCAGTGTTAAAAGGCACCGAGTGAAGACGCCCTGCCAGCAAGCAGCTACCAGACTAGCCCGAGCCACTCCCTGCATCAGCAGCACAGTGGGAAGCCTCCAGGGATTCTGCTCTCACAGCCTGTCCTGCTTGGGTACAGATCAGGCCTGGCGAGTGGCCTTATTGTCCATGAGCCGTATCGAAACATAATTCCCATCTCGCTCTTCCGGCTGGGTAGCTTATACGTCCCCACACTTGCTTCCCAGCCTTTTTCTGCACTCTCTCCTTCATACGCAGTCGCACTTAACCATTAGCGTTCCTGAGATCTTTTGGGAAACATCAAAGGCAGTTGCTTATTTACCAAACTCCCCGATGGCCTCCCATTTCCTGCCATCCCCTCTGACCCATTCCGAAATGCTCCACCTTGCCCCCATTCGGCGTCTCTCCACTCCCACGTTTCCAAAGAGCGGCACTTTCAGATCTCTGCCGGAATCCTGTCCCACGGCCCATTAATGGGCCGCTGTCATCCCACGCCGCAAAGCGCCTGCTTGGCTTCGCTCAGAAGATGCAAAGACTTTTGAAATTGTGAAATTAATCAGTGCTCCACAGCTGCTTTCGCCAGAAATATCAGCCGTATTCCTCAGACACAGGGCTGGCTGATTCAGACAGCTGTGCTAGGGGCAGGCGTCTTTACAGAAGGGGGGCACCGAACGCTCGCACCAGGGAACCAGCTGGGCCTTCCCTCATCACACCTAGCGCCGCTTGATCTCGAAAACAAAGACTTCCCTCTCGCATTAACGGGTCCTTTGAAGAACACTCCCCTGTGTCTCCTCTCCCAGTGATTTTTCTCCCCCATTTATGAGAGGAGACGGGTCTTGTCGATGAGTCATTGTGATGACTAAACGAGACAAGGACTAACGAGCAAGAGTCGTTCTCTCTCCGAGTCCCTTTCTTCCTTTATTTCCTTATTTTTGTTGAGACATAAATGATGGTTTAGGGAAGAGGAAGTGGAAGGGAAAATAGAGGAACGATTAATCAGGATCACACTTTGAAGTTCTCTGTGGCGGGCGGCCTGTATTCAGCTGCAGAGTTCAGGGCTGCTCCAGATACTGTATCCCTCCACCAACTGTTGGTTGTTGCTAAGAGAAGTAAGGGAACCAGAGGCTCGCCCAGTATCTTCCAGGAAGAGCTCAGAGGATGCGCTTTCAGAATGAAAATAATTAGACACCTAAAGGCGAGTGAGCCAACCAAGTTTGCTGACCAAAGAATAAAGCATAAATGAGCTTTTGAAGTGTCTCCCACCCCCCACCACCACCAACGTTGATGCCAATCCTACAGAGAATCACACAGAGGAGCCTCTATCTGAACTGTCTCCTACATCCCTCTGTCTCACAGTGAACGCGGCTTTGCCGTTCACCTCGGCCACTCTCCGTCGAGCTCAGAGATCTCTGAAAGAGATCACAGACACGAGCGTAGCGGGTAAATAAGCCTTCCTGGACGGTGCTGTTTTGCTTTGTTTCTCTACATCATTTATCACTCGACTGATATTTCCCTCCACATTTGCCTGCAGTCTGCAGCTCAGCTTGTTATGAAATGATGATACATATTCAACACACGTCTTTAAAGCAGAAGATTCAGCGGGGAGCTTGGAACATTCAAGCTTAGAGGAGACTCCTCTCAGAAATCCTGCTTAGCTCTGTTGAATCCTCAGAGAACGTGTTGACAGGCTCATGAGATACGGCGTGTTAGTCATGACTAGCCAGGAACTGAAACATTGTGGTTCTAATATTACACACACAATGCTACTCTATATGCTACTATAGTTTTGTTATACATTAATTTTATGCATAACAAATTACAATTCTACACATACTCACAACTGAATCCTTAGTATTCATGTTTAATTTCTCCCTCAAGAATACATCAGACCAAGCCGTGGCATTGAGACCAGTAACACACAGAGCATATGTTCAGGACCACCATGCCACCTTCCAGTGAAATTCCAATAGTCCCTTTCATCAACTATCCAGTTTCTCAGGTACATATTTAGTCAATCAGTCTGGGAACAGTGGTCAAGCTACCCTTCTCCAGTACAAGAATATATACCTTGCAAGATCTAGCTGACTGCAGCTAACAGAGGATTCAGTTCTTCAGATTTAAAATAGAAGGTTGGGGCGCCATCTGGTGTTTGAATGACATCACTGTCACATGTTCTTCAAAAGCATTAATTAAAATTCTGTGAAAAGCTTACCAGGGTCAACCAAAAAAAGAAACAACATATTTTCAGTACACAGCTGAAAGTCTCCATAAGTCTTGTCACAATTAATGTCAGCATATGGTATGCAGACGCATGGAGGTAACTAGCAGAAATATGATACTGACTAAATACAACGGTATTTGAATCAGGCACTAAGCTTCATTTTGTGAAAACTATTGCAGGCAACCTTGACATCCTCATGTCTATTTGGATACAGTACACTAGTGGTAAGTCATGCAAAATATTTAGTGTAAGACTTTGGACAGAATTCATTCATACAAAGCCGGTGATACCACCACAGCATGTCATCCCTTAGAGCCTGGAAGTTATCAAGGCAATGCAGTTAAAACCTGTCAGGATGAACCCCTTTGAGGTAGCAGCGAATACTTATAATACGGTCAAAGCATTTGAATTCCTAAGTGTCATGAGCAATGGTACGCTTGATTGTCAAATGCTAACAAAAAAATTTACAGCATGAAGCTGCTTCCAAACATGACCCACAAAATGTTGGTTTAAAAACATGCCAGATTTTCAGCTGCTGAGGTCATGCTGGACTTGCTATATGCTGCAGGTGATACACTCTCCATTTTGTCACTGTGACTTATACAGAACCACCCCCCCCCCCCCCCCCCGATCCCCATACATATCTTCCCCTAACTACGTCCCACTTAACTGCAACTGTTTTTGCGCTTGACAAGTTCATAATGGCATGAAAAAAATCCTCAAAACTTTATTTACAAATACAAGATACATATTCATCCATTACAAGTTTCCAACAAACCAGGAGCCTATGCTACTAAACACAAAGCAGGACACCCTGGATGGGATGCAGGCCCACAAAAGATGCCCGAAGCTTCTAAATCACCTTCTGGTGCAGGCAAATATTAACTTAAAACCTAATAACTTGCCTTGGTATAGCTAGGCTAAAACAAAACAGCACATTGAGGGCCGCGTTTAAATATCTGTACGAACTTCCCATTCACATATGAATGACAATTCGATGCCCATCTAACTTGGGGTGGGGATGGGCTGCCTAATCATGCAGATCACAGCGGCTTCGATGCACCCTCTCTGGACAGCCGGTCCGCCTCCTCATTGCCCTTGTAGCCCGCGTGGCCTGGGATGTGCAGCTGCAGACACAAGGGGGAGGATTTAATAACGAGGCAAGTGATGCTTAGTGTGTCCATGGAGGCACGTCTCAATTCCACTGTGCGACAGCAGGACGGCGAGCTAACAGTCCCGCAGAGCTACCATCAGCATCAATCTGACCGCACCCGTTGAAATGATCATATAAGGAAATCCACAAACACACATAGACAATTTACTATATGATTGTCATTCATTATTCATCCAGCATATGGTATAGCAGCCTACAGCATCGATTAATACTTACCCATAGAAGGCACCCTGCATGGTATAGCAGCCTACCTCAGGGATTAATAACACCCAAACAAGAAACCCAAGATGGTATAACAGCCATTCACAAGAATTAATACTCACCCATAGAAGGCACCCTGAATGGTATAGGAGCCCATCACAGGAATTAATACTCACTCAAATGAGACGCCCAGGGGTGCGTTTCCCAAAAGCTATGTTAGCAACTTGTGTAGCTCGAACTATCCAAGAATGATGCAGGCATTTCCCGAAACCATAGTTCAAACATTGCATAATATAATCAGACTATAAACGTTCGCAAACACTGTCGTTAAGTTGTGTAGTTTAAACTACAGCTTTCGAGTTGTAGTTAGGAGCTTGGTTCCGGGTGAAAACGTCATCGATAGTGGAAAATGCAGTCGAGGAGGGCAGTCGGCATGTAAGTAAGATGAAAATATTAAATATCCTGCTGTACAAACATCTATAATGTCAAGTGCTTTGAAAATGTAGTTGTAAGAGTACTTTTTATGTACTTCTCTGCTCATGAGTACGGTATGATTCAAGCAGATGTCTACCCTTTGCGTTATATGGTAGAATTCATTACATGGATAAATACATATTTAGAGATGCACAATTATGACATCACAATATCACATCAGGTAATATTGCGTTATTTATAAAACAAAAAGGAGATGAAATTACCCTAAATAAACTATTGGCAAACAGAACTAAACTAGTAGTTTAGTAAGTTGCCGGTGTTCTCACGAGTTGTTTTAACAAAGCAGTACTGACAAACGGGATATGAGTATTACACACACGCACGTGGAGATGACCATGCTGAAACAATTTATCATTCAGCACTTACGTACGCACAGTATTAAATAGGAAAAAAACACGGAGAAAGTAAATAAAACATGGGAAAACTAAAGGCTAAAAATAATAAATCACTTCTTGATCACCCCCGCGACCCAGTAGGATAAGTTGGAAAATGGATGGATGGACTTCTTAATCACAGAGAGTTTTTGTTGTAATACGAAAAAAGACAGCAGTGCTTGGATACGAAGCCACGGCTGTGCAGGTGAGGAGTCTGGGGTACCATGGTGGGGGTTTTACACACCCATGAATCCCACTGAGCCATAAGGCTGCACCAACGGCGAGGGATCAGGAATTTACAAGCGTCTATACTATGACTGAAATAATAAACATATAATTACAGATACAGCCGATGTCACTTTTTTTCCCCCCTCTACAAGAGGTATTACAAGTATCATGAGGCTATTTCTATTTTTCAGTTTAATACTATTATTGTTGTTGTAAGACTGACATGAATTAATAATGTAATATTGGCACAACGCGACCTGCCATGAGAGCAAGATCACCTCTGGAACCATTGTATTTCAACTACGGTGGTTCAAACTAACGCGGTTCAAATTACTGTGGTACTAACCAAGTATGATGGTTTCAGGAAACAGTTGTACTTCAGATATAGTTTGAACTAGGAATGCACTATTAATTGTAAAAATAAAATAAATAAATAAATAAAACACAATCTCGATTCACACCTCTGTGCGATCTAATTTAGAAATGTCAACGGTTCTTCTACATTGTATCGACTGGATAAAAACAATTTTCCCCCAAAGTGTCTCAAGTGCTCTGTGATTCTGCATTCTTGTTAAAGGGTGTTTTTCCACTGCACCAGGTACCGTACTTTTGGTACTTCGAGAAAGTACAAAAAGTACGGTACTCCAGGGTGTTGGTTTTCCACTGCTGTAAAATCTGGTGCTGGTGCTGAATGACATCACAATGCAAAGCGGGGTATTTTGTACTGAATTCAAAGAATGGCTATAGTAGGACTGGATGATGTGCAATATTAATACCAACATTGGATGTTGTGCTGCTCAATTCTTACTTTGCCAGTCAGCTAGGCTTTTTCTTACCTTCAATTCGGCATGGACATTATAGTGCAGGGAGTTTAGGTTTTGCTAGAACATTTTTACTCTGTCATAGGAAAAAAATATATCAAGTTTTGCTATTTTAATTATTATTCATTTTCATGATTAAACTCAGTTTAAAGTTTACCTCCACTGCTTTTGCATGAGCGCTGCTTGTGTTCATAATCATTTTCATCCTGCATCTTTTTTCCTATTATTCCTAGACAGGTTAGTGAGAAACTCCTTTTTTGTTTAATGAATGCCCCAATATTTATTACAATAAAATCACATTGCAATACTTAGTAATTTTCCAATACCGTGCTGTCCTAGTATACCATACAAAATACTTTATTTCTTTCAATGCTATACTGATCTCTGATTCTTCCGACCAGATCACAGTTAAAGCTTGGGTCACTTCATTTGTCCTATTTGTATAACCAATCGAAAAAGAAAGTGTTTGAAGTTCCACCCGAGAGTACCAAAAAAGCACTTAAGCACTGGCACTTTTGGTATGGCTGTTTTGGTTGGTTAAATAAATAAATAGCCAGACAGATGTACTCTTCTCTGTTTCCACAGCATACTCTCATCATTTAATAAAAACAGACTTCCCAGGATCACACATAGAGCAGCCAAGATCATCCGCCTTCCCATTCCAAATCTGACGAAAACCACGGAGCTGTCATTCGCTTCGTAAGAACCATAACCAATGACTCTAGTCACCCTCTTAACACATAGTCTACTCTGCTGCCATCAGGTCGCAGACACAGGACTTTGAAGTGGAAACCGGCTCCTTTGGCAAGAGTTTCATCCCCACTGCCATAGCTGCACTTAACTTGCCACAATAATCTTGTACCCATCAAATCCCCGCTACTAATCGTGTGTATATTGTGTGTTATGTGTTGGTGTGCACCGTTTTATGTATTTCTGCACAACATGTTAGAGACCTGTACTGTACTTTTTTTTTGTATCGAAAAAGACCGTGAAGACAAATATCCTTATAGGATAACAAAAGCTATCTTGAGAAAAAACATTGTTACAGAAAATTGTGATCTCAATTTTAAGCAAAAAAAAAAAAACGTATTGTCATTCACATTTCTTTTCAGCATCGTGTAACCCTATTTTGAACTAACACCGTGCGATGCATCTTTAATGCTAATGTCCATCATTGTATGAGAAACACACCCTGGGGCGGTATACCAGCCCGTCACTGGAATTAATACTCACCCATTTGAGACTTGGGGGTTGGTGGCAGGATTAGTACTCCAGCCACTGGAAAAAACCTCTAGTCCATTTGGACTAGTGTGGTGCTGAGGTATTACCCGCGACATGGCTGTACTCAGGTTCTCATCCCTGAGGTAGTTTGTCGCGTAATCAGTGCGCACCCCTTATCTTGCTCCTCTCTCATACGAGACACCCTGGATGATATAGCAGACCATTACGTTAATTAACACTCACCCAGACGACTTCAATTTCTGCATTTAACTTGTCGAGCTTCTCAAACTCGTCCCTGTGAGTAACCAGTCCACCATTCTTCAGCCTCCACCCATTCTGCTTCCACTTTTTCACCCAGGATGTCACACCTAGATTTAAGGGTGTCCGTAAGTAAACGGACATCTAGCTATGAGACGGGTGTTTTAGATAAGTTGGCATCTTCAATGAAAAATAAGAGCCGGTATCTAGGGATTCCCAGCTCAGCTTTTAGAGGGCTGTGTTGTTTTCTACACAGATCTTCTATCAATTCAGCATTTTGAAATCAAAATGACGAAATACCAGCCCTTGAGAATCAGGGTTCGACATAAATAAACGATCAGTAATGGTGACAGAAAACAAAGGCACTGGAAAATTCTCACCATTGATAGTGAACTTGCTGTCAGTGTAGAGAACCAGCTTCTTTATGTTCAAGTCTTTAGCCTGCTCTAGGGCTCGACAGGCAGCCTGAGTTCAAGGACAACAAAAAACCCAAATTAAAGGAGGGGGCAGAGACTTGCACTGTACATCAGTTTCAATTAGACAAATGAGAAAACACTTGCCAGTAGTTCTGCCCTCTGGTTGGTTTGCCTTCCCGGCAGCCTATCAGATACATTTCTTTAACAAATGAGAAAAGCATCCATGGGAT
>JAODJW010000039.1:7889285-7914863 GCA_026777045.1 Hyperopisus bebe | reverse complement strand
GGCTTGGATAGCCAATGGAAACCTTAAGGTGATAAAGCCCTCGGTGGGTCAGAACCATGTAGAGCTGACAGGAGGATACACCACAAAGATCTGTGACTGCATTCAAAAAACTAAAAACACCAAAAGTCTCATATTTTGTTTGGTAATTTATGATCAAGGTTAGTGCTGGGTAGGGGTTAAGGTCATCGTGTTGGCATTAGAGTTTTCCCCATAGAAATGAATGGAGAGTCCCCACAAAGATATAATTACGAACCTGTGTGTGTAATGTTAGTCACCATGAGAATCACAGTGCTGACAGGTGTATTGAACTCCTCCTGCTGTACATGCTTGATGGGCCCCCCTTGGACAGTCTAAGCCAGGGGTGGGGGACCCGTCCCCAAGGGGGCCCTTGTGGGTGCGGGTTTTTTGCATGATCTTTCAATCAGCCAGTAATAAAACAGTGGTTTAGACCGTCCTCATCCTGCGAGCCCACTCTTATAGGCTGATTGAAAACTAAAAACATTGCAATATGAATCGTTCGGTAATTGAAAATTAAAAACCCGCACCAACCCCGGCTCCCCATGGACCAGCTTCCCCACCCCTGGCCTATGCAGTTCACCCCGTTTACCTTTGACTTTGAAATGTTCCACACAAACTATGCAGAACTTTCCTGGGGCAGTTGGAGAAATACTGTCACAGCTATCCCAGAGTGTGGTACTGTAGCCATGAAGAAGTTCACCTTGCAGCTATTAGTACTCACAGCTTCTATAAAAGATAGGCCTATTTACATGGTCACACAATGAAAATGATTTAAGTTTGAATAATGGAAGTACAAAGCTTGCAGTGCCATTACAAAAATAAAGTCAGAAAAATACTTTCTTACCTCAAATTCAGTTTCTCCCTACAGATCTGATGCTGTTACAGGGTGTGGCTCCTTCACATGTGAAATAAAGACTAAACTGAGCATGTGCAGAGTGAGTCATGCGATTTGTACCTCGTTCCTGATTGAAGAAATAAGACTTTGTTACAATTAACACATGTTACAATCATCCCTGGTCTCCCCTACGTCAGGTGGTCACTACGTTAGTGGGATCTTTCCTGAGCACCTTGGAGCAGCAAGGGCACTATGTAAAAATGAAGGGGATTGAATTGAACCTGATTCTTGCATAATTGATTGATAAGAGGAGAGCCTCTTTCTTCATGATATTTCTAATTAAAGTAAAGTGACTTGTGTATGCATTTCCCCTCACTTCTGTTTATTAGGGTACATCAAAATGTCAATTTTAATGATACATCTATAAACAGGTTATGGGAAAGGAGACTGCTATCTGTCCCCTAAAAGTGCACAACCCCACCCCCCCCACCGTAAATCTCCCACATAAATTTATTATTGTCTATCAAGTGGTAGGAGTTATGTCCTTTTTAATTTCCTAAATCGTCAAAAAGCTATCATTAAAAATATAATAGGATAGTTGACTGTCTTTTGATGAATTGCCTTTCCTGTGATTCTAGTAAATATTACTATACGTTGAGCACAAATGCTAAGTTTATGCAAATATGTGCTCACATATATGCGCCTTTGGGAGTAGATTACATGGGCTGGCATTAGCTATATTTGGCATGTAGCTAGCGTGTGAAATAGCTACTTAGCATCTGCATCATAGCTGATTCTAACCCCTATTTACAGGGGCTTCACCACCATATGTTTTATCGCTGAATTAATTTTTGAAATCCATTTAGCGCTTATATACATTTCGTACAGCTTTTATAGTTAGGAAACACCCCCCACGTTAAGCAAATTTTATGGTGAAGGTGCCTCTATTGCAAATTTGATTGAGGTAGACCCTGTTTGGCACTGCCCCCCCCCCCCCCCCCCATTGTCGTGAAATCCTACAATCACCCTGGTCTGGATTACATGCTAACGGCACTAACACGTCACTCTGCAGGTGAGGAAGGACGTGAGCTGAACGGCTGTCTGAGAGCTTCTCGCTCTAGGGTTTAGTAATGGAGGCTCACTTGCTGTGGGTCCAGGAGCACACGCTCACGTTTTCTGCCTGACTCGATGCGACTGGTGAATCCTTTTAATGAACTGAGGGATTCGGTGACAATCCTGGACTGTGGGACTGATCACAGCATCGGGCTCGGGGACCGATTCGTGCTATAAGCTGCAGTGAGGCCCATAATACTTTCAGAGGATGCCTGTCGGGGACTTGAGGTCTTGGGGGGCTGGTGCTTTTCTCGGCACGGTCGTTATGTTTTATGTCTAAGGAGCACGGATCAGCGTAATCCACAAATAAATGGCATGACCACAGGGAAGCCCGGTCTTGCAAATCCCACTTTAATATCACAGAACTTTAGGTTTTTTTTTTTCGAATGGCGCTGAGCTATGCTGCCATCTAGATTTGTTTGTAAGAGCATTAATCCATCCATCTTCCATAGTGGCCTAGAACCTCTCACAGGGAGGACAAGACAAGGGAACACTCTGGACAGGACACACACACACTAATGGTTATAAATACAAATTGACACACTTTTTTTAGATCATGTGAAGAAAAACCATTGTCAAGGGTAGCACATGAAAACTTCACATGGGGGAGGGGGGGGGTTAGGGCAGGAACTGGATTGTGCTATGCATTGTACCATCTGTGACATGTTAGCATGCGATATGAGGTGTTATGACTACTGGTCAAAAAAAGTTTGGTAACACTTTACTTAAAGCAGTCATCATAATGCATTTTAGTTACTTTCATAATGCATTGTGAATTGTGTTATGAAGCTCTCCTCTATAATGTACTATATATACCTTTATAATGCAGTACAAAACATCCTTAATGCTTATACTGATCATATGAAGGTATCTATAGTGTATTATAGACAACAGCTTCATAAAGCATTCATAATGCATAATAAACATAGGTATAATGTGTTATGCCCTTTTATTAATAGTTACATGGCTGTTTTAAGTAAAGTGTTAATATCTACCGTACTTATGTAGTACCAAGCAACCATTTTTTTTTTTTTCATGTTTGCATTAATTTTATTAATGGTTAATGGTTTGCGTCTCTGGGATTTGAGTTTATATGCTTTGATTTCTCAAAGTGCCTTTCAGTCATATCCCAAAAGAGGTGTTTCCCATAATCAGAAACGTGAGAAGCAAGTGCTGTATTTAAGATGAATGAAACTTTTATTGACTCTTCATTAGTAATGTTTTTAATTTTTTTTTTTCTGGGTCTTCTGCTGTAGAAGAATGTGCTCCCCTGTGAAGTGGATAAATAAGATAGCAGAATGCTCCCTGCTCAGGCCACCAGCATCTTACAGAGCCTGCAGGACTGATTCTCTGCTGATTGCAATATAAATCTTTCATGTCCCAGCTTAGCCACGCAGCTTCGGTTAAGCGTTTCCTGCACCCGCTCTGTGTTTTCGAATGCATACAGTATTACTCCCTGAGCTTAGACGGCTCTTGCCTGCAAGGTTACCCAAGGACCGCGAGACCGGATCTCAGCCCTACCTGTTTACAGGCAAAGGACAAGACCCCATTACCGCCTCCGATAAAACGAATGTCAGTAGCATGGGAAGCACTTTGTCGCGCTGACGGAAATGTGACTCTTGTGGGATGCAAACTATTTAACAAATCCGGCTTCAAAACGCTGGGCATGGAGCAATGTGCATCACTGTGGTTTTTCCTTAGACAAAACTAGGATTTGGCTTGGTGAGTTAAATATTGGTATGTGATCATGTGTGTTAGGAGTGTGTATAAATGATCACTGAATGACCACAAGGTCAGCAGCTCAAGTCTCACGGTCGGCAGAGTGATGTCACCATTGGGCCCCCGAGTGATGCCCTTAACCCCAGTTGCCCCAAGGACTGGAAGACCCTGCTTTCTCACATATATGTCACTTTGGATACAAGTATCAGCTGAATAAGTAAGTTAACAAAGAACACCATAGCAATCCCCTGTACTATCTGGTAGCAAATACTCTCAGGTATATTCACTAAATCTCACATATTTCATGGCCACAGCTCAGAAGGGGGTCATGTGACCATCGCCATGTGGCCAGGGATTATATTGAAGCATGTGTCTTGTTTTGGCTTGTTGTAGGTCTCCTTAACTTAATTTTATAAATATGCTTAATCTTAAATTGCATTTTCTGATGAATTCTCAACCTAACCGAATTATTAACTAATTAAGAGAACACTACATTACATTTGTATGCAAGTGGCAGCATTAGACGACAACAATACTGAATCAGTGAAACACATTTACAAAACAGTTACAGTATGACAACATTTGAATGACATTATGAGGTTGCTGTTCAGGAAACTTTGAGGTAAAAGACCGCTGATCCGTGAGTCGTCACGGGAAAGATGAGCATGAATTTGGAATTAAGGTAACATGATGATGGTATTCAGGTGGAGTTTGAGCACCCAACTGGGTGATATGAAAAGGATTTCCACCTGCTGAAATTTGAAACCTCTGACAGACCACATCAAATGCCAACAAATAATTTCCCAGTTGACATTTATTCAGTGGAGACTTGGGCCCCTACCCTACTCTGCTCCCCGCCTGTGTCCTCTATGACGGATCGGACATCGCAGTCCTCAGAGAAACTCTCCTTCAGAAGTTATTGGCATCGTGAACAATGAGCCGGTAATTCATGGACACTGGTGGGGGGGGTGGGGGGCTCTTGACATTGGCTGTAAACCATTATGATTGATCGAGGGGGATAAAGGCATGTTCAGTCATCACTGTATAATGTCTGTTGCATGCGCACACACACCACACACACACCAAGGCACACGCACACAGACATATGCGTGAGGTGCTTGGTGACTCGCACCTTGCTTTGTCCTGCCTAAATTATTTCATGCACAGCTTTAATGGACAGTATATCATGCTTAATGTCGGCTGAGGCTGCTCCTGAACGGCGACCTTTATGCCGATTCAGATTTTACCTCTGATGTAAATCACAGATATGAATGTGACAGCAGCGAAAAAAACCATTCCTTCCCAGCTCTGACTCCATCCTTTACTTATCGGCAGCTTGTAGATACGTCTCAAATGACTCTACCAAGCTTTCGTATACCTCACTTTCGTAAACAATGATTTTTTTTTTCATTTCTTACCTGATGATAATCTATTTTCGCTACTCAGCGTGTCAGGATGAGCTGTAAATCTGAACATTCAAATGACCTTTCAAGTTAATCACTAGTCGCCGTGTTGAATACTGTTATCTGAAAACAGGTGTTTTTCCGTTCCTGCTTGAACATTCAAAGCGGCTGGATATTTTAGTACCGTGTGGAACGGCTTTGATGTCTGATGTCGTCTGGAAATATTCATGAAAGTAATGTTGAGTAGCAAAATAAGATTTCTGTGCTCTATGTTAGTGCATGACATATAAACATAACTAATGGAGGACAAAGCGATATTAGCAGGGAAGAACCACGCTGCTGCTCACGTGCAGGTGCTGCTCAGTGGATGTTCTCTTTGCAGCACGTTAACATGCGGTTATGTGTTTCTCATTGTTCATCACACTGTAAACTCTTGCTTATTGATCCAAGTGCTGCATTGCACTGGCGCTCCTGTGAATTTACATCCACCATTTTTCGCTGCCTGTGTGTGAAAACATTCTACCTTTCGTTTCTCTTTTTTGTACGAAAACAGTCTGCCTTTCGTTGGTCTTTTATGTATGAAAACATTCTACCTTCTGTTTGTCTGTTTTGTATGAAAGCATTCCACCTTTCATTGATCTTTTTTTGTATGAAAGCATTCTGACTTTCATTTGTCTTTTCTTTGTTTCAGGCCAGAGTGAGATGTTTGAGTTTTCAGGTTTTTCCTCCACTTGCTGCTTGTCTGATTTGTTCGCTTCTTTGTTTCCTCCAGGACACTTTAACATGTCGAGTCCCTTGTGTTTGAAAAATGATTCTGTATGATTATGCATTCAAGCCTTTTGCAATTCAAAGATCAGTTCTAACCCCCATCTTATGTAAAGAATACAGCAGTGCTCTGGAAAAACATGCTTTTATTTTTTTATTTATTCTAGCTAGCCTTTTTGTGGTATACACTGATATCTGTTTTCTGAATTGTGTTTTTTTTTTGTATGGTGTCTGTACTCTGTTTTTATGGAGCAGAACTTGCAGGGTGTTTTTTCGGGGTTGCGTTGAGATAACGGTGGCTCGTATTGCATGTCTGTGTCCTTTGACTGGCAATGAACCAAATCTCCAAATAAGAACTTAAAAACGCTTAGCATGTCTGCCAGAAGTCGCATCCTTTTGCTTCTTTACATTCCCCTGTCTGCAGCAGTGGAGGCGGCTGCTTGCCTAATTCGTCACTCTCCTGTTGCACTGAACCGTCCCCTCCTCTTTTTAACATCAGTCCCTGAGATTCTGCTCCTTCCCCTTTTATAATCAGTAGATGGCCTGTTTTATACAAGCATGTGTCCATCTGACTGACCTGACAGCTCCCTGCACAGGCTTTATTTTGTTTCACAGTCCTCAGTTGGCCGTAAATCCCTAAACCTTTCTGTGTGAGGCGGCTGGAGGGCCTCCTGCAAATCTGTCCTGAGTCCTTGCTTGTAAAATCGATGTGTTGGTGAGCAAATAAAAGCAGTAGCTTTTTCCACTCTTGAATTATTATCTTCTAAGCACTCATCTTGGTCAGGGTTCCGCAGGAGGCAAGAAGCTGGGCTACACTATGGTGGTGATGCCAGTCCATTATAGGGCACGTGCATGTACACACACTCACAACCATACGCTATGGGGATTCACTATTAGTATTAGGTAAGTGTGGATACAGGGAGTAGTCATGCTCAATCTAGGAGCACGGAGATCAATATTCCCATACTAATAACAACCCTCACCTGTCCTGCCTTAATAATAACTATATTCAACAGTCCCTCCCTAGTAATAACTATACTCACCAGTCCCTCCCTAGTAATAACTATGCTCACCAGTCCCGCCCTAGTAATAACTATGCTCAGCAGTCCCTCCCTAGTAATAACTATGCTCACCTGTCCACCCTAGTAATAACTATGCTCACCAGTCCCTCCCTAGTAATAACTACACTCACCAGTCTGTCCCTAGTAATAACTATGCTCACCTGTCCTGCCTTAGCAATAACTACATTCAGTTGTCCCTCCTTAGTAATAACCAATCTCACCTGTCCCTCCCTAATAATAACTATGCTCACCTGTCCCGCCCTAGTAATAACTATGCTCACTTGTCCGCCCTAGTTATAACTATACTCACTTGTCCCTCCCTAGTAATAACTATGCTAGCTCATTCCTTCGTAGTAATAATACACCTACGTTACAAGTACCATTTTGGCCTTAATATTAGACAAGCCTAATCTTATCTTTATAAAGAAAAATGTTTTTTTTTAATAGGAACATATAAGAAGTTAACTATATCATTATTATTAAGCAACCACAGGCAATCGCATTACAAGATAAACAGCAATATTACAAACTCCACGACCCTAGAGTTTGCTTTGGGGACCCTGGACAGGCAGAGCACTCAGAGGACTCATATTGACAATCGCATCACATCAGAGGACATCACATTGCAATGACAATGTGACCATGGCGATTATGTTGGTTACAGTTGAAGTATTGGGCCAGGAGGCAGATAATTTATGGTATCTACTGTTCTGTGTATAATGACATTTAAATTCTAGTCCTCGAATATAAGATGGTCACAGCTTTTTACATGTAATTTTTTGGAAAAAGCACTGTCTTATATTTGGGTAAATATGGTAATGGTATACTTGATGTACTCTATATATTTAGTCCTCAAATTCAACATCAGGAGATGTTTTCCATTCCCCCTTTTTTCCCCATACTGGTTCCTTTCCCTGGGGGAGGTAAAGATGAATAAAAGCGGCAGGATTGCCACTCCTCCGCGTGGTGTGTGGCTCTGTTTACCGGCCTCAGTGGACGAGACTCTCACAGCAGGCTAATTGTTGCTTCCGTTTCATTTAGGAGGTCCAGAGGTCCTGAGTGGTTTCCAGGTCTTGATGAATTCCTCTCCATATTTCCTGATGAATTATTTTTCAGTTTGAGCTTAATCAGAATGCAGAGGCCCCGGCGTAATTGTACATAAGAGGACCCTGCCATCTCGGGGGGTAAATTGCTTTGCCGATATGAAATGATTGGTATCAGCTAATGGCATAATCTTGCCAGAGTAGATCGAAATGTATACAGTACATGCACATAGACATTCAGCCATGGATATTAAAAATGCAGAAGATTAATGATGTGTAAAATGAGAGGTTGATCTCATTTATGTACAGCTGGCTCTCATTTTCTTTTTCTACATAATCAGAAATACAAAACAAAGCTTAAGGCCTTTATTTAGCACTCAAAGGTGAGGTCATTTACTGCAAATAATGCAACATTTACAAAGGCTGAGTATCTCCTATGATTCTGTAAATGCTAAATTGAGACGGAATAAAACACAAGAACCTTAGTTAAATCGTACTCATTTGTACTCGGCAGATGGAAAACCTTCCCCTGCCAAGGTTGCCCTAATGGGGCACTGAAAACTGGCCTGTCCCTGGATGCCCACAAAACCTCCGTCTGGGGAAATGAAAAACCTGCAGTGTTGGAAGTCCACCGCTGAGATACTGCAGTGAGGTCTTAGTTTCTGCAATGTGGGCCATTTGGCAGGAAAAGAAGCCTTGGGCTTCAGCATTTAAAGGATGTGGCAGAGCTGGTGTGGCACATCGGGGGTGATGACAAAAGGGGCCAGTCATACTGATTTCAACCAAGAACTATGTTCATTCTAATGATTACACACATTCTGCAATATCAGAATTACGATTAAAATGCAATGAAGTTAAACGAAATTGACCTAAATTATTTCTGTGTTTCATTGCTTCCTTGATCTCCACAATCATTATTTCTTTTTTTTTTAATTTTTAATTATCATCATGTACATTTTCTGTAATGTGGCATCATTTAACAATGCAATTAAAATACTCCAGCTAGGGCACTGTATCCAGGAAACAGGTGGCAGAATGAAATCCTGCAACAGTGTAAGTGGACCATGATAAAGAAATTGAATCTTAGTATGCATGTCGAAAAGACCTTTTGATTTAAATTACAAGCATCTGGAGGTGCTCTAAACCCGTGTTTACCGCTGCGTGCCCGCGAGATGGAAACACCTGTGACATCATGGTCTGCATCCTAATCTCACCTGCAAAGATGCCACTAAATTGAGTGAATTAAAGGTGAGCAGGTCTATGATTCTCATATCAAAGGCTTTGCAGATTTGTGAGCTAACTCCACTGCAAAACTGAGAAATTCCATATAAATATTCAGAAAAATGTATTGTGGTTAAGGGTGAATGCCATACTTGGCATGGTAATTTAACCTGATCCTGGTTATTTATAACAAAATGTAAACAGGAGAGTATGAAGCCTGTATAGCATAAACAGGAAGCAGTGCCTCCATGTGGCTTTTCCCGTCATTCCTCTCATCCTAATAGTGATCATCTGTATGTATCCAGGTGGTGCGCTATAGTCCTGACCCAGTTTCTTCTCGCAGCACCACGTGAGTCAAACAAAAAAATTTTCAAACTTTATAATCGCTTGAAAGAACAGAAAACCACAACTGTGAATGGGATATCATGCAGTCAACAGGCCAGAATTGGCAAGTGCGAGTCCAGCCTGCAGAGCAACACAGAAGGCAAACAGTGGACACCCAGCTGATTTCAGGAAGGTGCCATTTCAAGAGAAGACTCTGGCTTATAGAGAGTAAAATGTGAAAATTGCTGTAGCTATTTTGATGTTTATCTTCATTCACAGAACTTTAAATGCTTTAAAACAGGAGTGGATTATAACATGACCGGCTTTTTACCAGAAGATAACAAAAGATCTTTGATGGAGCAGAAATTACAGCCAAAATTTTCTGATATTGTATGATTATTATGGAACAAAAACACATTTATCACAGATATGTCACCGCATCTTATTTCTTTCATTTTAGATACTGCATCTGAAAAATTCTGAACATTCTATGTCTTTAGGATCCGAGCCTGACCTTCACAAGAAGCTGTATCTATCTAGAACACCAGCCAATGCACGTCTGCTGATGCAGAGGGTCAGCAACTGCAGGACACGGCTTTGTGAGCAGTGCCGAAGTGTGATATGGTCTGAAGAATTATGTTCTACACTGGAAGTCTGAAATTCAGTTTGTGGGCTGTACATAGCCAGAGGAAAAGAGAATTTGCAGTGAGATCTCAGGTTAAGAAATATTTACACAGAAATGGGTCTGTCTATCTTATCTTTCTGTGTATCTGCTTCTCACAGAAGGTTGAGTTACAAATGTATGTGTGTGTTTGTGGTTTGTGCATGTGTTTGTGGTTTGTGCGTGTATGTGTGTCTGTGGTTTGTGCGTGTGTTTGTGTGTGTGTGTGTGTGTGTGTGGTTTGTGCGTGTGTTTGTGTGTGGATTTGTATTTACCACATAGTGGGGTCCATTTTGAGAAATACATCCAGCACCATATTCAGTGCTCCTCTCTAGGAAGGAAAAACACATTACATGATATTGCTATCACTATTAGGTTTTGTTCCTATTTTGTTAGAAAGGTATTTTAGCATTTAATTTTTTTACATTTTACACAAAAAAATATTAGTCACACATATAACGCCAATGGTAATTAAGTACTGTTTGAATTAAGCTGTGGCACTGGACTGTAATGCAAGCCACCTGACGCATGGCTGAGTAACGGCTCAGTGCTGTGGCCCCGTTCATTGTGGAGAAACAGGGGCTTGCAGCCCCTGATGGATCCACCACTCAGGCACTGGCTTCCAGCTGGAAGACACTCTCTCCAGTGCTGGACCTCATTCTCTCAGTGAGGCCTCGGTCCAGGAGAAATTCACTCATGTGCTCACTTGATAATGTAATCTCTCTGGCTGACACATTAACTCATATAACCCAATACAGCAGGTTCATTTTGGTGTTTTTGCAACTGTTGTCCTTCATAAACAAAACATAATGGTGTTTTTAGCTCTGTGGATCCATTGGCTAATGGGGTGCCCTCGCAATGTTAGACTAATGAGACTCAGGCCTTATGGCGGTCAGCGGTATGTTGTTTGAGCCCATGACCTCATTAGCAGGTTCTTTAGCTCAATGAGGACCATTTAGGTAGGTGGCTGGGTGAGCTGACCTCACTCATTTGGGGCAAGAATTCATCAGCTTTTCTAAAAGTGCCTTAACAAACCTGCCTCTTCATTACGGAAAGCTGATTCACGGGGCACAGGGAAGGAAGGATGAAAGGAAGCTGGTTTTATTGGGTACCTGCTGATAGGTAAGCAAGCCAGGCATGGAGCAGAGACACATCTTGCTTGCTTAAATGAACAGGATGTAAAACTGACCGAAGCCAGATACTTGTGTCCGAACTCTTACTCTGAAACTCACCGAAAAAGCTTACTTTTAATAATTTGCTGTTAATTAGAGGTCAGTAAGGGGGCTTGGTTTCAGCAGCGCCCCCCTTCCTATGAAACCCATGACATCCCCCATGTCAGAGTCACACTAAAGCAACGTAAAAAGCAACGTAAACGTACAAGCAGAGATGGTGTCCATTGTGGAACACTTGCCCTTGCTGGGTTTTCAGGACTTAGCTGTTGTACAGTTTCCCAGGCTGCCGATTCGAAGCCCATGGAGGTTTCTGTGATTATATATGTGTCTGTGCCCAGTCTTTACCACAGGCGTGTGTGTTATGCTATCTAACCAGGATAATTGGCTAGAAAGTGGATGGATGATGGATTCTTAAAGTCTTACAGTATTTGCTATGCTAATTGACTTCCAATGCTCAGATTAAATAAAATATCAGTAAATGTTTGCTATGGAGCAACTGTTGTTAGGAGCAGAAAAAGGATGTGTGAAGAAAAAGAATCACTTGGGCTTAGTATTCCCAGTTGGAAAGAGTATTGAAATGCAGTCATAAACTTGGCTAGTGCAGCTGAATGCGTAGTTTTCTGCTGGCTGTTTAGTATCTAGTACTTCATCCCGCGCTAGGTATTCCGCAGGCAATTCCGCATTAGCATTCGGAAAGCTGCGGGAGCATTGGAAAACTCCAATGGTATACAGGTCAATTCAAATAAGCCGAGTGGGACGTTTAACCTCTGTGAAATATGGAGCCTTTTAAGGTCCAGCAGGGGGACTCTCTCGCACTTGGCCAGCTAATACATCCCCTGCTCCCAAATGATTACCACTCACTTGCCTCTGACAGGCCTAGCACTGCATTTTAACTATGTCTTGTTTCTTGCACACAGACACACAGAAACAGGAGCCTGTGTAGTATACTCTCCCTATCACTATGGGTTTACCTGACAATTAATTAGCTGTGCCACCATCATAATAATTAATTTGCTCATTAGCGTATGTGCCACTGATTACTGCATCAGCCGTTAAATGCTTCTTACCTAATTATCCTTATCCCCCTCCTGCTCTGCTCTGGTTACTCAGTCATACCCTGACACTCACTCATCCTAATGGTCACATTTAACTTGTTTAGCTTCAGCATCTAAACAATGGACTCTGGGTAGAAGTACAGTAGCATCATATAAATTGTAAATCTTTCGCTATTGAAAGCAATGTAGGTTTACCTTTGGGCTGATGACTCAGAGAATTTTCCGTTCTGTTTGTTCAGGTATGGCGCCTAGTTCTGCCTGATAGATGGATGCAGAGTTTGTTTCTGTGGGGATTCGGGGAATGGGTCTGCACATAACAAGCCACAGCCACGTAGTGAGTGATCAAAGCAGCCCTGAAATGCCATGTCAATTATACGCTAATGCCATTCATAAGAATCTCCAGCCATGAACTGAGCAGAAGCCATCAATTATTAGACAGCTGATCTGTGATCAGTAAGGGCAGGAAATTTTGCATCGCTCTACTCCTGTGCTAAAGGCATACTGACTCCACAACAGCACCGTGTCAACATGACACCGCTGGAAAACTATTACACATCGTGCTGGTAAGGCTTGATGGAAGAGGTGTGTGTATCTGTCTGCGTGTCTGTATGTGTGAGGCTAATCTTGTATCCAGTGCGATCTTAAAGGAGGGAGAAAGTACTTCTACCCTGCTACCTGAAAGCTTGTCTGAGCTCTCAGTGGATGATCATTTACAATTCAGGGCTGCTCTGTCTCACCAGGATACATATGCTGTTCTTAGGCAATGTTCCAGAAATAAAAACCAATGAGAAATATCCCAGATGACATCATCCTCTGGTGCACCCGGCACAGCGATGGTGGAGCGGGAAGGGGAGTGGAATTGACTAGCCTCCCTGGATTTTGAAACGATAATCAATGCTTTTTGGCAATTTAATCTTCACATATTAGCTATCATTTGGTTATTAGCAATAGCTTGAAATTTGTTTAGAATTAAAATACATAATTAATGGATTATTATAGAAATATATAACTATTTTGTTAATGTTTTATGTGTTTCTGATGAATTATACACTGCGCAGGCATAGATAATACAGCAAAATATTTGAACACCCAAATTGTCAACCATAATAAATCCTGCCCCGTGTCTCCTGCTGCAGTAGCGGTCACAGATGTGGCACTCCTCTGGGAAGCCGGTCCCTGAAGCGTCTCGGTCAGACAGCTGGGTGATGGCGAGCGGCGGTGTCCATCAGTGAGCACTCGTCACACTCATCACACACCCAGCACAGTCTGCTGGTGGCTCAGTGCTATTGACTGAATGTTAGCGCCTAGGAGGTATGTTAGCCTGTCTGTTTCCAGGCTTCCCCTACCAGCCGGCTCACTGATTGGTTACCTATGTGCACTGTCCAAGACGGGAGTGTCAGTCTTACAGACACCCAAGAAATATTTTTAGGGGTCCCAGCACTGGTAACTATTATTTTTACTCATTTTTATGATGATAGATTTAGCATATCACGCAAATGGTACCATGCTGTCCCTTGTGCCCATAAAGCACCCCCTGTAGTTCCTTTGACTTCATCCCTAGACGTGCAGAGCACATAGCGCCCATCTGCTTGCACCCCACCCGTTTGGCACACAGCTTGTAACACTTGTTGACCCAACTCTTTCTCTCCATGTGGCTAAAGCCACGATGCATAGCAGCTTTTGATGCTAAATTGATTGACTCAGTGCATATATTAATCAGTTGTTTTTAAGGTTCCTTGCAAAGCATTAAAGAATGCGGCATATCTTATGATCACCAATTACCACCTTATGAAATTCAGCAACTGTTCATCATGACTGAATTCATGAGATTTGCTGTGGTTGCTCACATTCAAATGATTATATTTTATTTATTCCCTAAGGAGAATAGCACTTCCGCCTAGATTTTATTTGATGTCTATAGTATTATAGCCTGGACCTGAACCACTTTGGGTGGGGGTGCAAAGAAATTGAATCTGATCTTTGTGCCGCAGTACCTATTCCAGAGGCCACAGTGCTCTGTCTCTGACTCTGCTGTGGCTTCATCTAAATGCATGGAAAATGTGCCCAGTTCTGTGGCAGAGTTATCCTGATTTCTGTCCTGGTAGACCAATAGAGCTGTCTCCACCCCTCAACTCCACAATGGCGTCCCTGGAGCCCCCTGACCCCAAAACAAAACCAAAACAATCTGCTGTTTTTGTATTAGAGAGACATACACCTTTAAGGCTCATACGTCTATGCTAAGGGAGATTAAGTGATTAGCAGATACTCACCCTAAACAGGCCCTAGAGTGTTAAACACTTTCAAACGCACCTCATCATGCTAAATGGCAGCATGACTTCATTATTATTCATTCCCATCATTGGAAAAGTAGATAAATAATTAAATGGTCTGTCTTGGAGATATTGTGCATCTGTAATATTTGATTGACTGCCTCCTATCCTACCTGGGTGTGATAAGTGACTGTTGTCTCCTTTCTGCGGTTTGGAGTAGACCCCCATTTAGATCATTCATTTAACATGTAGACCATGGTGCGGAGGACACTGGGAGGTGTCTAAGGCATAGCATGTGACATGTGCATTTAGGCACGACTCTAGGGCCCTGTGTCACTCTCAGTCCCGCGTGGCGAGCTCGCTCAAAAGCACAATGCGCACGACCTCAAAGGAATATGCTTCAAGAATCCTTTACACCTGATTTTTTTCTGCTTCGGAGACAGATCTGTAGGCTATGTCAGCACAAAGACCTGCCAAACTCACACACCTGAAACTCCTAAAGATGAGTCTTAGGTGTCACATTTTTCTAACTTATGACAAAAATGAGGTTGTGTTGCTTTTATTACCAGAGTATAACAAAGAGGTTAGTTTTATACTAAGCAATACATCAATAGCAAATGTTTATTACATTGGGACACTGGTATGAGTTCAAGGCAAATACATACATTTTGCATTACATGCTAGTTGTTGTCCCCCGGGGACCAATACATCTTATCTTATCTTATCTTATCTTATCTTATCTTATCTTATCTTATCTTATCTTATCTTATCTTATCCTGCACGCTTCAAGCTTTTTGGGATGAATTCTTTAAAATTATAAGACTCACTCAGGATAATTGAGCATTTAAAAATTATTGTTTCAAGTTTCAGTATATTTAGAAGATATACAGAGTACCACAGTTGGAAAACTCTAAACCTGATGCTCAAATCTCCATGGAAACACCAGAGGAGTTACATCAATATATAGGGTCACAAAGAAAAAAAAAGCAGTTTACACAAGACTTGTCATCAGCCTCATCTCAGGGCTCTGCAAGCTGCATTCTAACCCAAGGCAAGGACACGGCTGGCTGCAGTTCTCCAGTGATCATTATTTCTCATAAACTGGGAAGCCGGGAGAGACCCCCACTTTCTGACAGCCTGACTGATGAGGGCTCCATCCTGAATGTCAAAAGGAACGGTCCCTGGCACCTTATCTCACTGCCTCCCGTCACGCTGGGGAAAACGGAAAGGGTGCCGTGGGATCCATGGCCGTCTGTGAGCTTGGCTGGAAAAAAACATCATATCATTATATCAATTCCAACCTTTAACTACTTTCTGCTTTTTCCAGCACAGGAAAAGAAAATATGAGTAAGGGTTTATTTAAGTATAACACACAATAAATCCCACAACAAGCTGGAAATATGATTTTATCGCACTAAACACTTTTTAACAAAGATGTCACACTGGATAAATGTATGCAGGATACATAGTTATATAAGGATACATAGTTACATCCACGCATATGTAGTCTTATAATTACTGATGGAACAAATTTAATGTCATGCTGAGTGTCTATAAAAACAATTACTAAACTTTTTTTAGGTCCAGTAGATAAATGCAAACCCTGATATGAACGGAAACTTTAAGCATCGCCTGTGATTTTTTTTTTCTGTGTCAGGAAAGCGAAAGTATTCATGTTCATGGTAAATCGCCTCTGTTGCAACTTCCTCGCATTTTGAGCAGGAAAAGCATTTCGAAGAATCCCAACGTTTGCACTGATGTTCTGGCCTCCATTTTTAAATATGCATTAGAATAATCACCAGTTGTTGAATATAATGCAAAAGTTTACCTTTCTTATAAATCTAAAAAATAAAATGTAGCTTTGTTATAAATCTAAAGAGTCACTTGTGGTAGTCGGTGCTTTATAATTTTTTTAGCTACTTTTACTAATTATATTTTGCTTGTATTCAGTGTAATCATTAAACATCTCAAACGCACTTCCCTGTCAAATAGACACCCTCTGGCAGATGTTTCCACATCCTGTTGCAGTCAGTTTCATCCAGCTGTTATCAGCACCTCTCTTAATTCACCTGCACTCGTCTCCTTCACTAAACATGAAAAAAAGCACTTTAACTCATATTTTCACGCCTTTTGCTCTCCAATTGTTATGAAGACAAGTTGCACTTTTTTTTTATTTGATTCATCTACAGCATTAATTGGCTCTTCTGGTGCTACTGGGAATGGACAGTTTTACTCATTTCTGTATTTTTTCACTTACTATTACATTTATTTATTTACTTTTTACTTATTACTTTCTTATAGGGGGCTTTCAGGGAAACTCATTTCATTGCCTGAAACTACTGCTATATGCTGCACTGTTGTGCATGTGGTAAATAAACTTTGATTTGATTTGATTTGATTTGATTTGATCAAATCGGAGCCGAAATGTGTAGATTTTAAGCCGAAAGCTCTTCCCCACCTCATACCAAAACCTCACGCTGCTTCACCCAACAGTAAACATTATGCAGCCAGGGATTCTGGGCCGGCAGGAATTGGCTACTGAACTGTTCAAAAGGTTGTAGACTCAGGACTCTGGGAGGAGAATTGTTATTGTACCCACAGGCACATTGCATACCCAGGATTACTGTAGGGTTAGGGTTAGGGATACCCGGGATTACTGTAGGGTTAGGGTTAGGGATACCTGGGATTACTGTAGGGTTAGGGTTAGGGATACCTGGGATTACTGTAGGGTTAGGGTAAGGGATACCTGGGATTACTGTAGGACGAACAGTTAGAGATGATGAGCGATGCGTGTCAGCTGACTGAGTCAGTGCGTAGAATAATAAGAATCCACACACACACTCCGTGCCCCCCCCTCGCGTGACACCCTCCCCCTGGATGTAGAGATAATGAGCGCTGAGGCTGGGTCCTTGCAGAAAGCTGTTAGTCTGCCGTTTGCATATTTATGAGGGCTTTATGAAGCATTTACGGAGGTGCTCCATCACATCTCCCACAGCACCCCACCCCCCCAAGGTGCGTCTCTGGGTGGCCCTGTTTGATGGAAGCCTGCTGCATCAAAGCCTTGCCTCCATCAACCCACAGTCTGCTAATTTCAAAATCACCAGCCGTATAAATAAACATAGCCCCCCCGCGACCATAATATGCGCTTAAATCGGAAAATGTGGCTTCCTCAGGTGTCAGAGTTTCACCTCTCCATGGTATGAAAGTCCTACCATCATCCCAACCAATCACAAAGCTGCTAACACTTTTTCAAAGGATACATTGTGACATCAGCTGGCCCATTATTCCCGGTGCTTAACAGATGCACCATATGGTGAAAACAGAGATTTCTGCTTTCTTGGTGCTTGGTAACATATGTACCGTAGGAGTAAACAGGAGCATCCTTCTGACCATCTAACCAAAACACAGTGTGAGGTAGAGTCGTTCTTTACCCGCATTGGGACAGATCCCTGGCTGCCTTGATGGTTGGGGGCACAGGGTGGGGGGGGGGCAGTCACAGGGGAAGAAATGGCTCTACCTACCAAAACACATTAGTCAACATCCATTTAATTGCGACTGCACTTAACGCTCCCCTTTCCTATACACGTGTTCTCACCACCCTCCTGCGAAGCATCCCTTTGTAAACGATGCTTCTCCGCGGAGATTAATCGTCGCCTGCAGAACTGAGCCTCGCATTTTTATTATTTGGTTGCTTAACAAATGCTTGGATGGAAAAAAGACACAGCTTGAAAATCCCTTTCAACTGCAGCAGCAGGGTCACTGCGGATTGCAGCACCTTCACAGGAAAAGGGCTTGGTCCTTAACGTCAAAGCCAAGCCCTTCCTACAAGGAAGCGCGACTCTCGCCTGCTGCTCCGCTCACCAGTGTTGTGGATAATAGGGCTGCTGTTTCAGAGCTACTAGTCGCTGGGTCAACTTGGGCGTGCGGAGGCACCTCAGACCTGTCTGCCATGTTTCACCGGGGCTTACTAAAATGAAGCAGGGGAAGAAAAGCTTTTACTGCTGAAATCCTTGTGTCACTTCAATGACACAGAGCAGGGGGCCATTAGAATCGGCTGGACCGGTAAATGTGGCCAGCGATGCGAGATTGCTCTGCCTCCTGGGTGGTAATTGTGTCCCTGAGTGTTAGGGGAGAGGCATAGGAGTCCAGCTGAGCGCGGATAAGACCCTCCAGAGGTTTTTTTTTCCTCCGGCAGTAGAGAAGCGGCAGGGCGCCGGGCGTTTGAGGTGAACTTCCAGCCTCACACCACTCTGCGTCGTGTCGTCTCTGGTGACGCGACTCAGCAAACGCCGCCTCTCTTTGCTTAAATACGAAGTGTCGCAATAGCAAGGGGGCTTGTTTGTGGAATATTTAATTATCCGGTCATTAAGAACAGCGGCGTCTGTGAGCCACGCCTCTGGAGGGCGCTGTGTCTCACTACTGATGGCCCACCTCCCCCATCTCCGAAGACAACCCACCAGAGCCTATTTCACGCAGAAATATTTGTCATTTCACGCAACAGCAAAGCAGTCCCGCGTAAGGCGGCGTCGAATGTGTTGAGGTGAGGTCCTTTGATTAAAGTCCCCTGGAACAAAGCTCTGTTTGCTGAGTTTGTCATTCGGCCGGCGCCGTGGGTGATCGAAGACCTAATACGATTGACTAGCTGCTGGCCCTGACATTAATAAAGATGGAACATGTAGGGGAAATGAAACCTTCACTTTCTCGCTGTAATGAGATCGTATCCATCACCTCTCGCTCCTTAACCCGCAATCAGATCAGACGGGGTGGCGGGAACCCAATTGGGCCGCACACGTCGCTCCGCACTGCCCCTTAGAGGAGAGAATGGGCTTTAAACGAAGCCCCTGTATGTTAGCGGCAGTGAGGAGACCGCCCGCTAGCCGGAGGCTTTCAACAACAGGTCCTGAGCCTAACGAAAAAAAATAACGAAAAACAGCCTTTGCTTCCAGGGTGGCCGGGCCAACAGCAGCCGACACGCTTCGAGCTGATTGGTGGGGAGCACCATTCACCGGGCATTTCCGTGACAGCCCGATCGATTCATGGCCGGCATTCTCTGCCGTCTCCTAAGTGCTTCGCTACCGCTACACGGCCTGGGGGCCCAGCTCAGTTTCCCAGCAAGCCTTTCTGCCTCCGCCGGGGTCCCGAAGCAATGGACCGCAGCAGCATCCAAAAAAATGAGGCTTTTAGGCCCTACGCTGACCTGACACACGGCGCGCGCGAATGGAGCCATTATCGCAGCTGGAGCGGCAGCAGCAAGTAAACACATGATTTAATAACATCAAGGTACTAGAAAAAAGAAAAAGAGGCCCTGTGATTACCGCATAAAATTAAATAAAAATAAAATCCCCTTCATTTATACTATCTCATCCCTAAAGTTAAATTAAAATGTAAACAATTGTTTTTAGAGCTGTTGTTACTACTGCACCTATCTCTGTGTTTGTTGAGTGGCAGCCGCCATTGAGGTTCTTGACCATGATATAATTATGATCAGAAAGTCAGTAGTTGTTACTTAATTTGTTTATTATAAACCAGCAAACATCTGCCAAACAAAGTGCCCATGATAGCCATATAGGTATGATTGGGGGGGGGGGGGTGACGAGTTTACCTCAAATGACATCTACATTTGCAGGGTTTATAGCGGCCATAAGGGGGCAGTATTTACACAGTGCTGTGTCTGGCTATAGCTGAAAGACTGTTTATACCAGGAGGAAATCTACATAGACACTGCCAAGATACATCACCATTCATTGCCATGCTTTATGATCATCTGCTGGCTTAATTTTGTGTGTGCGTGTTTCCCACTGACTTTATTATCTTTAAATAAGAGGGAAAAGCCTTACAAATCAGGAAAAGATTGCACAGAATTTGAGGTAATAGGCTTCCATAGGTAAAACGAATCCTTATCAAAGGCTCAAATTGCTCAAACACCACCCTGGTTTTACAACAGACCTGAGAACCAGAAGTCATTCTGCAGAAATGAGAGCTAGTGAATGAACATGGATCTTATCAGGAAGCCCCAGACACCCAGTCCACCACCGCCCACCCCCCACCCCCGGATGACTGTATTGAGTCAATATATGGCCTCATAGCTCTGACACAGTGGTCGGTACTAACCACTGTTCTGGGGCATAAGGGGATCTGGGAAACTCCTGGATGGGACTGACTTACAGAGCAGTGCCCCGAGGCGTAACCTATGCCTGGCCCAGAGATGTCCGATTTGCCCCCTCGAAGGCAGAGGGGAGAAAGGGACAGCTTGTGAAATGGGGCCAGGTGGTTTTCTAGCCCTTTTCATAAGCTGCAGATGACTGAAATAAGACAAAGGGAGGAATGTTCCGGTCTCTAGGGACCACTCTGAGAATTAATGGGACAGCATTTCCACCCTGGTACGTATGGTTAAAATAAATCCTGGTGCTCTTGTGTTGTGCAGAGTTACATGAATAATAATTCATCCCACCTGACCATGGGGGAAGATTTAAAGGGCAGGTGGGATTGTTCTCAGGAAAAAGAGTACTGGAGAAGCAACTCTGTTTTGCACCAAGTCTTCATCTCTCAGCCAACCAGGGGCTGTTTCACTTGTGCTTTGTATGCTCATTTCCCCTTGGGCAAATTTGTAAATTCTTTCCAGAAAATTCTGTTTCACCGGGCAGCAACCTGATGACTTTCACGGCCCCATGATCTTGCTGTTTGACCAGTCACACAGCTTCATGTTTACAGGGGATGTTTTGTTTTCTAATTTGTTTAGTTTGTTTTCAAGCTGAGAAGAGTAATGTCCCTCCTACAATTTGAACCTAGAAACCCCAGGTCACACTGTGCTGATTTCTGCTGAGATTCCCCTGACTAATAACAAACACAAAGCATCATTTCTAAGAATACATGACAACTCTCCACAATTGTAGCTAATATTTCCAGTTTTTAACAATTCGATTATAGAGATAGATTTTCAGTTTAAATGACTGTAAACCTCATTCTCCACTGGCCAAAACTAAACACTTTTGCTTAGAAATTACTGGAAGTTTCATCACAAGCCTCCATTCTGTACCTACAGTAGCTTATTGTCAAAAGCATTTACACCAAGATCCTTAGTTGCATTTCTTGACAGCCGTTTGTTTTTTTTTTTTTCCTTTCTGAAAATGTCTTAACGGGAATCATGAATGAGGTTTGAAAGTTGTGGTCAGGTGGAGAGAGAGGACTTTGTGTTTGTTAAGCATATCGCATAGCTCCATGCTGTTACCAGAGTTTTGTTAACATGACATTGGTTAATGATGCAGCTTCAACAACATCGAGAAGAATCCAAGCTCAACAGCTTAACCATCCTCAGTCTACACTTGACCAAGCAGCAAATTCAGCTATTAGTGGGCTTCAAAAAATAATTATTAAAGTATGTTTTTTATGTTTGGATATATCTGTGGAAGTCATACTATTGTGCTTTTAATCACTTCTGAACATCAGCTTTCTAGTTATACACATGTAATATACAAGTAAAACGAGCAATTTTAATCATTTTCTCAGTCAACATATCTGGAAAGTTCAAATATATAAGAAAAACAATATTTATGCTTTGTATGTGGAAAATGTTCACTCACCTACCAAGGAGTTATACAATTCAGATGCGGAGAGTTGCTGAAGGCAACAGAAGCTGAAAGATCTGAAGCACGTCTCTACAATATATTTAAACCACTGTATAGCCGGCTGGTGTGACTATTACAGATGAGAAAATATCCCTCAGACCAGTTCTGCACGCCTTGGGTGTGATAATCGTCCCTGGGTGACAATAACAACGGGGGTGATAAGTGCGGAATATGGGGGCCCACGGTCTGGGGGGCGTTGTGTATCTCGACTGATTTACACACAGCTCCTGCTTCCATATGCATCTAGCGCCCTCTGTTACGCCGATAAGCCTAGCTTGACTGAGATTAGTGCGGGATGGGAAACTTTCAGCGAGGAGAAGGGAGCCGATTTCATCCCCTAAGCACACAGACACGGCCAGATACAGGGAGCCCGTGGAGATCACAGTCGGTGTTAAATGATGTTGGCTTGGAGGTACCGGAGACGGCGTTTACGGTGCAGATGTGGCGTGATTGGCCTAATAGCCAGCTACTTGCCTGGCCATTTCCCCTTAAACC
Organism: Hyperopisus bebe; assembly: GCA_026777045.1. Taxonomy (NCBI): domain Eukaryota; kingdom Metazoa; phylum Chordata; class Actinopteri; order Osteoglossiformes; family Mormyridae; genus Hyperopisus; species Hyperopisus bebe. The sequence continues at coordinate 7,892,083 of JAODJW010000039.1, read as the reverse complement.
TTGGATTCTATTTGCATTTAAGAAGAAGAGACAGCAACCTCTAGTATGTGCTGCAAATATACTCAACTCAGCATGGTTGTAACAGACAAGACTAGAAAGATTCGCTCAAAAAGGTGTGAAACACAATTTAGCATGCAAAAATAGTCTGTTAGTGTGCAGGAAAGTTCTATTGGTACACAATCTCTTTTTAGCATGTACGAACATGTGCACTTTTTCCTATTATTCAAGTTACTTATTTCAAAAGGAAATGCTCCTGTTGTAGCATGTCTTAATTAATATATAATTTAAAAAATTATCTCTAGATGCACTATATGGACAAAAGTATTGCCACACAGCTGTTAATCGTTGAATTCAGGTGTTTCATTCTGACCAATTAGCACCAAGCTATGCAGTCAGGCTAACAATCATTTGCAAATGAATGGGTCCTTCTGAAGAGCTCAGTAAATTCAGGTGTAGTATTGTTATAACATGCCACCTCTGCAATAAGTCAGTTTGTGAAAATTCTTCCCTGCTAGATATTCCATGGTCAATTGTATGTGGTATTACTGTAAAGTGGAAATTCAACGATGAAGTAGGAGACCACATGAAGTAACAGAGTGGGGTTGCCAAGTGTTGAGGTGCATAGTGCAGAAAACTTGCCAACGCTCTGTTGACTCAATTACTGCAGAGTTCCAAGCTTCCTCTGGCATTAACCCCAGCACTAAAACTGTGCACCAGGAGCTTCATGGAATGGGCTTCCATGGCCAACCAGCTGTATGCAAGCCTCACATCACCAAGCACAATGCCAAGCATCTGATGGCGTGGTGTAAAGCACGCTGTCACTGGACTCTGGAGCAGTGGAAATGTGTTCTGTGGAGTCACGAATCACGCTTCTCTGTCTGGCAGTCTGATGGATGGGTCTAGGTTTGGCAGATGCCAGAAGAACATTACCTGCCTGACTGTAATGTACCAACTGTACAGTTTGGTGGAGGAGGGATAATGGTATGGTGTTCTTTTTCAGGAGTTGGGCTAGGCCCCTTAGTTCCAGTGAAGGGAACTCTTAATGTTTCAGCATACCAAGACATATTGGACAATTCTATGGTTTCAACTTTGCGGGTACAGTTTGGGGAAGGTCATTTTCTGATCCAGCATGACTGTGCCCCAGTGCACAAAGTAAGGCCCATAAAGACATGGTTGGGTGAGTTTGGTGTGGAAGAACTTAACTGGCCCACAGAGACCTAACCTCTACCCCATTCAACACCTTTGGGATAAACTAGAACAGAGACTGCGAGGCAGACCTTCACGTCCAACATCAGTGCCTGACCTCACAAATGCTCTTCTGTGTGAATGGGCAACCAATCCTACAGACGCGCTCCAAAATCTTATAGAAAGCCTTCCCAGAATAGTGGCAGCGAGGTGGGGGGGAGACAACTCCATATTGATGCCTATGGATTTAGAATGGGATGTTATTAAAGTTCCTGTGTGTTTAATGACCAGGTGTCCCAATACTTTTGTCCATATAAAGTACAAAGTCATACTTGTATTTTGTACCTATCATTTAAAGGCACTGGTCACTATGGTGCTTTTTAACATATGATCTTCTGTCTTAAGGGTGGCTCTCAGTGGAATTTCCATTACAGAACATTGCGAGATCAATGCTGTTCATACCGTAAATGTGGATCAAGGGAGGGAAATCAGACTTGTCTTTTGGGAAACATGCGTCCACAAGGCCCATAAGGGTGTCTGGTGATCTTTGTGACCCTGGGGAGCACCACCTTATTAGGAGATGAGCACCATTCCACTGAGCTCCATCTCAGAGTAGAGTTACTATACACAGCTCTCTCACCTGTCTTCCTCCTCATTTCGGGCCCAAAAAGATATCACAACATTGTAGGTGCTGTTCTTAGACAGTAAACCCTTCTTGGTGCTATCAGAGGAACGGACCTCCTATTGTGCCACATTTTTTATGCATCTAAACATTTCATGACTATTATTACTGCTCATTTTCAAAATAACAAAGCTTGTCATGAATCATTTATTTATCTTGCAGCAAATCATCCTTCCATCCATCCATTTTCTGACCTCTTATCCTGCTCAGGGTTGCGGGGGCAAGTAATAATGGCGAATATCCTGCATTTTTCTCTTTGTACATGAATGATCAGATTCAAGCAGATTATGCACAGCTGTCAGAAGCTGAATTGATGATTTAGATAAATTTGTTATTATATGTAATATATGTTCAATATACAGTGTATACTCCATTTTGCTGCTTAATACATGTAATCTTTTTTATTATATTGATTTTTTCACTGTATGATAATTGCTTTTGCATTAAATGCTGATTTCTGCTTTTAGCTTTAATGAAGGGAAAGCGAATCTTGCCCAGAGACCTGAGGTTCCTTTTGTTCTGTTCTTTTGCCCAGCGATGGCCTCGAAAAGTCCCCCTCATCGACAGCCTTCAAGAAAAAATAACAAGCCTGGTGTTCCGGCCTCTGATGACACTCATTGTCATTTTACTTTCCAGGCATAAACTATTACAGGGTCCCCAGGTGACTGTGACACCCCCCCAGCCACGTGTCCCCGGTCACTGTCGTCTTCCGCTTTTTAAGGAGGCTGTATTTTTTTTTATTAAGGTGGCTGCCGCATGTGTCTCTGCCCTCAAGGGGAGGCTGTGACAGAAAGTGACATTAATTAGCTCTATCAGAGAGGTACATGGAAGCGTACACCTGCTGAGCGGAACTGCCAGCTCAGGCGGCTGAAAGAAACCCCCCCCACCCGGAGGGAGGGATCACTTAAGTAGGCAGTAATGAATGAGCCCC
>JAODJW010000039.1:7868918-7889185 GCA_026777045.1 Hyperopisus bebe | reverse complement strand
GAGAGCCCCCCCCCCCCCCCCCCCAGAGCTAGGACACCATTATCAGCTCGGTTCAGACAAATGTACCCACTTTCATGTATAATTATTAGTATTTATTTGTTTACGTAGTTTCATATAACCACTACAGCATAGAAAGTCATAATCGTAGCAAGTGGCCCACAATTAGTCACTTAAACCTTTTTCCTTTGTTCAGAAATCGTTACTTGGATATCGGCCCTGTTTTCATTATGGAGGAAAGCCTTTTTAATGATGTTTTTAGGCATTGTGCATGTCCAAGGTCCTAATAGGTCCATCTAGGTGCACTCTTACGATTTACCTCTGAAATCCCTCCACAGCCAGGACTGAAATAATATACAGCGTCATATATTTCATATATAGTATATAGTTAAATACGATTGCAACCCTCCCCAGGAGAAGTGGTCTGTGGCACACACTGTAGGTCATTCTACAGGCCAAAACACCAGACCCCCCCACCCCACCCCTGGAACATGTAAGACCGAATAGTATTCTTCAGACAGACACCTCATAACTTTCTTACTCATGTCACATTCATCTCCTTCTCTTGCTTTTCATCCAAAACCTCCAATTCACGAAGAGCATTAATTAACCGCATCTGATGTAGACGCTGCTTATTTCAGAAGCATGCAGATGGCCATGGAAACCGACACCCATGGTATCCGTATTGGTGATTGAAAAAGTATGGAAATGAAACCTACAGAGAAGCTGGCCTCCTATAAGCAGGTACTAATGAGGTCATACAGAAGCTATTGTTACATCAAAATGTCAAAAAACTGTCCTTGCAAAGTGACCCCTTTGCAGATGTAATACCAAGAATGAGAGTAAGAACACAAGCCTCTTTTGTATAGACGGTATCTACTGTACCCTAACTATTCAATTTTCTTGAAATAAACAATATATTATGACAATAATTTCCCTTGACAATAAGCCAGTGCATCCCACAGCCCTTAAAATGATTCATGGATGTTTTTGGTGACAAACATATCTTGGGAATAGAGCTGCCTGCAGAAAATGTCAGTGTAATGTGGTGATACAGTAATTTTTTATACAGTTTTAATCAAATTCAGATCTAATTACAGTGTGATGTACACCTGGCGCCCACTCCTACATTGCTGTGATATGTCAGGTTTTGGCATCTCAATCAGGGGTTTATTTGGATGTTGGTTAGCATGGGGAGATCTTAGCTGTATATGAAATTAGGATCCTTGCAGTGCATTAAAACGGAGCACAAGAAAATATACATATGAATTAATGTCAGCATTTTTCCAAAATGCTGGCATAGCACCCAGCTCCCCTACCTCAACCTGCTCTGTGCTGCCTGGGTAGGCTCCAAGCCACACCCACGACCCTGACCAGGATAAGCGATTGGACGATGCTTTGATTGATTGATAGTCCTCCTCATGTCTCATTGTGGAACCTTCTGCCCAGACTGCGGCCCCAAGTCCTGACATTTTCCTGTTTCCTGCAGTGTCCAGTCTTCGGCCTCCTGGTGAGATGGCCCAGCATGGGATGCTCTCTGTTTCCATCTTAACCTCACAATAATAAATCTAGTTTCTGCATGCATTGGAGTCTGAGTCGCCGTGCAGTGAAGGCTGGGGTGGTGTGTAGCTCAGTGGGTTAGTGATCTGTGCCTAAAGGTCATGGGTTCAAAGCCCATAACTGACTCAATTAATACATCAGCAATGGAGCCTTGGGAAAGGCCCATAGCCCCTGGAGCTGCAGGGGCGCTGGCTGGCCCTGCTTCCTCCCCACATTCTCAGTCTCACTTCTAAGTCGCTTTGGACCAGAGCATCTGCTAAAATGAATATGAAGAGTCCTGAACGATTGAAGTTAATCACAGCAACTGGTACAAAAGATCCCTTTGTACTCCCACACAAACTTAACAAAACCGTTAAAATGTTATATTATTATTCATTCTAAAAAAACAGAAACATGTCTGAACAGAATAGGTCTATTATATGTTAAAAAATCAGATATTTCCCCATTCATAGTCTATTGAACACCGTTAAATGTTTGATGTGTACGTACATAATCTGGTTTCCTTTCAGCATTTGATGGAGAGACTATCATTATAAAACAAAATATGTTTTCATTTTTTGACAGTTATGGAGATCCTAAAAAAAAACACTTTTGTAAAACATGCCATCATCAAATGTGATTAGGAAGCAATAATCCTCCAGATTAAATTCAGGACGGGATAGGATTATAAATCCCTGTAAGGATTATAATGGAAGATAATGAATGCTGTCTGTTTAATATACATACCCCATGCAGTCTCTAGCATTGTTATAGCTCAGTGTATGTACCTAGAGTATTACCTATTTTCTATGAATCAGACAAGTGTGAGCAGCTCCCAGCAATGTGTCAGAGCAAATGTTTACTGCTGAGAAGACTATAGAAATAAAAACCTGCTCCTTCCTTCTGAGCTGGAATGATAAGCTCCGAGACATGATTCAATACACAATCAAAATTGTGTTCTGGCAAAAACCCTCCGTGCGATTAATTGTGCAGTCAAATGCACAGCCTCCCTCTCCCATGCCCCTGTCCTGTAAGCCCCTTCTCCTAGTGAAGTTTGACCATCTGACTTTCTCTCCATATGTTCTGAACAAGCTCCATCCAGAGCTTCTCAGCCAAACGTAATATCACCCAAGCCAAACTAAGTCCAGCATATGGCAGTCAAAAGCCAGAGCATCTCATTCCAAATACATGGAACTTCAGGCACTATATCACAGGGGATTTATATATATATAACGGATAGGTGCTCTTTAAAACACTCTCTGTAATAGCAATCATTCAGTGTGTTTCTGCTTTTTTTTCTTACCTGTTTCTCTCTCTTGAAAGAAGCTTGGCAATGAGGAGATGAGAAGAGCAAAATCTCCCGCACTCAGTCTACCTCACACTGTCCATAAGCCTGCTGTTAGACAGGGCTACTCCTTAGCCAGCTCCATGGGGGAAAAATAGATCAAAGATAAAGTTTTACATAATGCAAGAAAAAAATGACCAAGAAGACCTTGAACAACTATAATATCCATCATAGTTATTTTTTGTCTGTCTAAAATGTGCCTATGGATATCCAGTAAATATTTAAACATTCTGAGGTGTTTCCTGGGGAGATAGTCATCTCAGGATGATGGATTGTATACACCCAGTACGTCCATTCAAGTACTTTTTCAGACATTTTTTTTAAATCATCAGCTGTGGATGCCTTATGTCTCATTTTAACTGTCTACATGGTGGCTTGAGGAAAATGGTCTTCAGGAGAAAAACCCAGTTCTCCTCTCCGGTGTTGTCATTCTTTCCAAAAGCAGAGACGTTCCAAAGGCCTCTGTGGGCAAATACAGGCTAGGAAGGGGGTCTAAAATCACCCCAGCGACCGGAAAAAAGACCCAACTTATGAGCCTTCCGTAGGCCTCGGTAGATGCAGATGGGCTTCGGCAGAGTGAATCCTGCAGCGGGGCCCCAGGTTTGATCCACACCGTGTTAGCTGTCTGCAGCAACAAGGCCGAGAGGAAACAAGCCGGCAGTACGGTAGAGACAGAGCCATCAGGAAAGTCAGACAAGTGTCTTCCTCAGTGCTGTACAGAGATGTTTACTATTGGCTGAGCACCTACTGAGCAGTGGGTGGAATCAAGCATATAGCGCAGTCCTTCAAAGACGTTACCTCGCTCAAGGAAGCCTGTAGTTCACAGAGGGAACAGAAGTGAGCGACTGAGAGCGAGAACATCAGAGCAGAGCTATGCATCTTGAGATTGCTGGTGTGGTGAGAGGGTCTTAGGAAGAACTGTGGCAAGATTCCACAGCTCACTCAGTCCATGGGATATGTTTTTTGAGAAAATGTCTGTAGACTTGGTGAGTCTTGTAAATTTAACAAAAGGTCTTTGTTAGATTATATGAGGACTGAGTGAGTTTTAGTTCCCGGTACTGTAGCATAAGAAGAGGGAGCCTGACTTTAGGTCACTGGTCTCATCTCAAAATCAGCAAAAAAAATTGGACTGAATGAATTTTGGAAATTTGCTCTTTAATTGGTCAATCAAGATTAGGAGAAAAATGATAAGTAAAATATGTGGCAAATTAAGCAGAATAAACAGAATTATTCTGTTTTGCCATTTGCCTAAAATTAGTTAAATTAGATTTTTTTGCCCATTTAGTAATGATGCTGTTACTCATCTGTGGGATGCATGTTCAATCGGTCAGTCTTAAATCACACGTTAGTGCACATAGTCTGAGGACAATTTGAAATCTAAAAGGAAAATAAAAGGTTCTGGAATATCATCTAAATAAATCAATAAATCCTTACAACGATGGAGTTGAAAATGCAGATGCAGAGAATGCACAATGCTCAACGCTTCAGTGCTATAACATCAAATGAGACTTCAAATACCTCGACCAGACAACGAAGTCTCCCTCAGTATTTCTTATGTTGTTTTTCCACTGTGGACAATGTTATGCAAAACTATGTTGTATCTATATTACTGTCCATATCAGGAATCATCAAAGAGACCACCTTCAACCCAACCATTCTGACATATGGCATCCTGTGGTTGGTTAAGCAGTTAAGCACCGAGTCATTATACCTTGATCGAATCATACAATCATACATATGAACTGTTTTTTTAATCAAATGTTATACAGTCTTTGAAAAACAGAAAATATAAGGGCCGGGATGTATACGCTCCAGGGAAGGGGCTTTTACGCTACTATGTGATGTGACATATCAAAACCCAGCTGATTCTAAACCTAGAAAGGAGATAAGTCCTTTCTAATAAAATAAATCTACCCAGCTTTGGCCTCGTTTGACCTCCTGCTGCTTCGTTCCTGCTCAGCACGACAGTGGAAAAAAAAAATCAACATTCATATGTGAATTGCAATGCAGTGGATTTATAAGCAAAATTTCAAATTCACACTGTATTTCAAAATAATTGAATACATTAGAATACATTTGATATCAGTTAAATATGCTCCTGACAGTACATATGCACTGTCAGCCACATAATTAATAATATTATGTGATATGATAATTTGAACACTGTTGTATTAAAAACACATTATCATATGAATATACAGAACAGCAAATATCGTTACCACGGCAGCTAAAAGATATACAGGACAACTGTAACACTTTGTGACAGGCTTAGCCAAATGAAAGCAAAGTTTATATTTCAGCAGATTACATGTACATATGAGCTAGCTACAATAATACAAATGCAATAAATATAAATAGTTTGAATAGTATGATCTTCAGTGGTAGTGATGCATTTAACCCTAAATTTATCTTCACATTTTTGCTACATTTGTACTGTTGTGTGTCTGGTGGACCCAGAACATAATTTTTACTTTGAAATATCTCAGCCAACAATAAAATAATTTATTTTAAAAATTTAAGAGATGTATAAGTAACTGTACACTTTTCCATATTGTAAACCTTGAAAATGGGTCCCACAGATTCGAACAAAAGGTAGGGGGTCAGGGAAAATGACGCCAGGGCTGAGTGTGTGTACCCCCCATGACACCCCAGATAAAGGCTGCCTCAGACCACTGTCCCACCACAGCATGCTGGGCTCATGTTCAGCCGTTAGCCTAAATGAAGCTGCACGGCCGCGCTCTCCCGCACTATTGACAGCTGCGCGGCCGTGCTGGCCCACAGCACACTTCAATTAGCTGACTTACACTTCTTTAAATGGATGTCCTCGGTGACCGTTGGTCGGAGACATTTTTTAAACGATTAAACCTCAGCTTATGGGAAGCCCAGCGGCAGAGGTGCATGGGGGGCGGGGGGGGGGGGAGGTTTTGTACACAGAATGATAAATCGCTGTAGATCTGGGAGTTGAATGCAGGGGAGATGGGGCTGCGTTGGTGGGTTTTGGTGCAGCTGCTGATAATGTGTTTAATTGTCCTGGTTTTCTCCCCATGGCCTAACGGCGAGTGCTCTGAAAATCCTTCTTTCGGGCCTGGATCTGTCCTCATTACCCACAATGCAGTGCCTGTCTATAAGCGGATTGGCTGGGCCCAGTGACAAGGCAGCAGATAATCACGCTCAGCCAGGTGCTGTATAGCCTCCTTCCACCAGGGACCCAGTCCAGACATAATTGTCTTTTGTTTTCATGTGTCAACATTTTTAGCAAGATAAACACAACACGGTAAACCTCACTGGAGGTTACACTCCATAACTGCCAGTGATTTTTAATAGTATATAAGTGTACTTTAATGTTCTTCATGGTCGGCATGGAAAGCTTTGCAAATTGGAAAGGGAATCTGGGGAGAGTGTAGGATTCAAATCTTTTTTTACATACTCCTTTAACAGACAACTGATACAGGTGCCCACATAATGAGTACAAATTATCAAGAAGGAAAAACCTTATTTTGCTTACAGCAAAACATGCTTTGAGTTCACAATTAGCAGCTCATATGACACCCTTAAACTAAACATTACAGTCCTGCTGTATTGAACATCAACTTAGTCGACTTTGAAAATGTGTCCTACTTATATCCCAATGTTAACGTTCCAGTATTGCTATATTGCTTAAGCGATTCACTGCATTGATGTAAATTATATTTTTTTAATTAAAAACCATTTAAGTAGTTATATCCGAATAAATGTAGCTCGTAGGTAAAATTAGGGACAAATGGGGATTGGGCATCACAATAGCCTAAGCAGGCAGGCTAGAGTAAGCCAGCCATGTTGGGCTTAGTGACGAAACATAACGTTCCACACATAACCTCTATGTGATGATATCCTGACTTTTGCTTTTATAATTCCATCTGCCACAGCTTCAACTGTCAAATATCAACCTTGTCTATTATATAGCCTCCCTATTGTAAGCAAAATAAGACCATGTCCCCTGCCAAAGCTCCAGAGCAGTGCTTATGTGACAGTCTGGGCTGAGTGAGACACGTAATTCAGCTGCATATTGAATGCTACTGGAGAGCTTTAGAAGGCTTCCTCTGTAGGCTAATACATGATACAGAACCAATTCAAAGGGGGGGGGGGGGGGGGGGGGGACTCATTATCTGGCAGCTTAATTGTTTGCTAAGGGGTTGATTAAAATTTTCTTAAAGAATGTCTAGGGTCCTGATTGTCCCTCACTGGATTTCAATATCTGTTCTGCCATGTCTGCTAAATTTCTTTCTGCCCTGAAATTCTACTTTCTGGGGGAAATGACTTTATTCCCTACTGGGAGAAGCCTTGCAGGAGAGAATTGACCACAATGCATCTGTCAAACCCCGCAGTCAAAATACCGTTCACTCTCCCTCTGTACTGTAATCGCCATAGACTGACACATTTCCAGCAAGCTGAAATGTTGCCAGGCATTCACAGGTTTCCTGAGGGCATTCAATACAAAACATAGCGGCAGGGAGAGGCAGCTGAAAAGTGGAGCTAGACAAGGACAGACAGCCGCTGAATCCTACGGTCTCATAAGGAAGGCAATTAATCTTTTAGCTGGGACACATTGTATGTGTGAACAATAGGCTGTACCTCTGCTGCTTTCCAATGTACACATGTGAGAATATACTTCCTTTCAGTTTAAAATACTTCCGTATAAATATTAGTTGTGCACATCTGCACTTAGAGGCATCAGAAACACCAGAATGGGATGAGAGTAAAGGATCTGGCTTGTATACCATGGATGATAACCAGCGTGCTAACAAAGATTTTTTCTTTCAGTCCAGCATCAGTCTGGCCTTCTGTTAGCCTGATTTCCTACAAAAGTCAAAAGATGTTCACAGCAGTGTAGTCAGTGAATTTATGTTACTATTTGTACTGTGTTCAGAACTACTGTTGCATGATAATGTTGTTTGAAAATGAAGACGGTACAGAGAATTACAGACAATAGGTCATAAACATGTAAACAAGACAGTGAAGAAGGAAAGGTGTGTAGGTGGTTCCTGTGAGGAGATCTTCCCATCTTTCCCGAAAGATCAAAATAGGATGTACAATACCATCACTATCATATGCCACACAGCATCTCCATGCTCCTTGCGCAAGCAAAAACATCTCAGCTTTAATAAAGATTAAAATAAAGCCTTACGTTTAAAGGCACATCCTGACAACTCTGTGAACGGTTGGAGTTTGATGCCACAAAAGAGTAAAGAGCTGTTTTTCAGTCTTGTCTGTTTGTCCTCAGCTTCAGGAGGATGTGGAGAGATGAGGTGTGTTAGATGCCTTACGTGATGAGCTCATTCTCCGATGCCAACTGAGGAACACAGGCCCCGGAGTCACACTATGGAAACTGTAATCTGAACATATATCTCGGGTGCATTTAGATAATGTATCATATTACACATCTTATATAAATCAAAGGTGTGAACAATTAATTCTATACCTCTGACAGACTAAATTTTCTTCTCCTTCCAGTATGTTATATGTCACTGCAAGCAACTTGCCAAGACAAATGTGTGAACTTCCATGGCCAATAAAACTCATTTGTTCGTTCATTCTTTCCTTTGTCTGTTCATTTGTTCATTTATTTATTCATTCATTCATACATTCATCCATTTATTCACTCATTCATTCATATTTACCCACTGCTTTGCCTCATTCTGTCCCACTTTCTATGTCCATGACCTGGATGTTGGCTGAGTAAATGCACCTCCTTAACACCCACCTGCATCAAACTCGCAAAAAGGTCTAATAAATATACCCCAGAGAAGTGAATTTTTGATTGCAGTGCAGGTGTTGCTTAGTAGGAAAATTGTGACATTTCTGAGCCATTGATTAAGTATGGTCTAGTGGGGAACACAGCATGGATGATCAATATTCAACCAAGATATCGAGAAAATGTCAGCTGATGAGTGTCCCAGGGTCAGCAAAACTGTGGATGGATCATCTGGGTATCAACATAGAAAAACCTTATATCAGTATGTCGATTTTATCGGTTGGAGGAATCCACCTGCATTTGTGGAAACCTCCCTTGGAATCATCAGTTATAATATGCATTGAGCCCACCTAATCACCTTAATAACGCGTTTGAGAATCTTCATCAAAACAGCAGCAAAACAAAAGCATGGTAGGCTTTGTGGGGTGATGGTGGGGTCAATTGAAGTTTCTTATTTTCAAAAAAAAAAAATACAAAACCCATGAAAGTTTTACTCCCTGCATCTTTCCTTGCTGCCTTCTTATCCCTTGCAATAAGCCCATCATCAAGACAAAAAACTCTTTACAAGGTGTACCAGGGTGAAGACATTTCTGCTATTTATGATCATCTTGAGTTTCTCCACTTCTCTTCTGCAGGTGGTGTTGATTTATTTACTCCTCATGGTTTGGAGCTGCTGTATTTCCCTCCAGCCTCAAAATGGAGAGTAAACCCAAGGCCAAGAAAAGAGAAAAAAAAAATGAAATGGCAGTTAGTTCATCGCTTGTTTTTCTGATGCCAAAATTTCTATTATCCTGTCAGAACTTAAAGAGATGGCAACACTTTTTGGACACAGCATGTTCATCTGGACAGAGCGCACTGATCTTCAGGAGCATAAGGTTACAGGGAAACGGGGAGAGAAAGCAGGGGCAGACGACCAATCAGAATGCAAATGAGGTTTTGGCAATCAAAACGCATAACACAGAGTCACTAATGTAGTTGCAAAGTACTTATGTTTAAAATTAGCAATTAAGTGGAAAAATACAACAGTTAAACAAAAGTCAGTATCATGCTGATAACACATTCTCCTTCCACTTCACAATGACATAATGTCTCTCACAACAGAGAATTGCTTTGAAGGTAAGTAGTTAAAATGATACATTTAACTACTAGTAATGTTGTCTCAAGGTTATATTAGTGTGTTTGGTTATATGGCTCTGCCTTTGGATTATTCAGCTGTAGAGGACAGTTGTAGTAGAAAGACTTCAATCTCATATTTACATGACAAATTATTCTATTTATTTCTTTCGCAACTCTGGGCCACCTGCTCCCATTCTGCCAGCTGAAGTGACTTTAATAATTACCTGGCTGTTATGAGAATGTTAAAACGATATCTGGGCCCTTAGCTATATGAGTTGAATCAGATATGGACTTTATCGTAGCTGAAATATAGCTAATATGAAATGTGTATAAATGCTATCGTTTACTTATTTTAAGTTTTAGTCAATAGCAGATAGCAAGGACCTCACTCTACAGTGTCCTATGAAAAAGACAGTCAGTGATTTATCATAGACTTCAGGGAGACAGTTAATGCTTTGGAGGGTACAGACACATTCAAACAAGCAGACTTGTTGCACAAGCTTAGATGCTGAATAAAGTATTTCCGTCTTGGATGATGAATAAATTATATAATGTCTCTTAAGCCAGAGCATCTAAAACTCTCTCCCATGTTCTCCAGTGAATAAGACAACAGCCAGACATCCCTTCATGCATCCATTAATATGCTTTTAAATGGACGCTGTGTGTGGGTGAAGGTACAGCTTTTTAGTTGGGTAGGGCGTGTTTTTTTCCATTGAATAAGGACTGGATTCAATAAAGTGACTGTTTGGCAAAACTCACAACTGTTTTCTGGCTGTAGAATCTCATTTTCACGCGCAAAAAAAAACAAAAAAAAAACAGGATTTCCGTTTTATGTGAGTTCCACTGCTATGAAGACACATTGATGGTGTTACAAATTATCGGTGCTATACAGTATGAAATACAGATAAAGTCACCAAATGAGCTCATGGGGATGATAAATGGCTGGAATGAAGCAGAAATCTTGCTCCATGACTTGGTAACCAAACACATAATGGGCAGGGCCCAACGGGAGTCCCCGCATTGTGTTTTGAAATGCTAATGAGGCAGAGCACTGAAAGACTTAAATTAGGGGTGTTCGATTCGGGGCAGGCTGCTTGGTGAGCATGTACTCTTGTTCTCGCTCCTTCCAGGCAATTGTTCTAGACTTGAGACGGGGACAGATGCTCCAGGAGCATCCCACAGACCAGTATTCTCCCCCCCCCTCCCCCACACACACACACACACGCGCGCGCCTAATCACTGCTTCTGCAATGTTCTCTGGCAAGCTGATGCCTTGGAATCGGCCACTTCTCCTGCCTCTCCCCCCACAGCTGAGAAGGATGCGGGAAGTGTACAGGAGAGGAAGGCAACAGGGGGAGAAGTGCTTTAAAGCGAACTAGAGGAGGCCGAGCATGGAACATAACTCCCCCCCCCCCCCAACACATACACACACACACACACACACAACACCACCAGTGCCATATCCAAACCCCCGTGGTCAACAAACTCCAACAGAGCAGAAATCTGCCAGCCCTGCGGAGGCCGGCTGCAATGCTGTAGTAGGTGGAGGTGAGAGAAGAAACTCAGCTACATTCATTTACAGGAGGCTTCTGTCAGAGTCTTTCTGTCAAGATGGTTTTGTCCTCTGCATGGCCATCTAATCCTGTCATTTGAAATCTTATATTATCGAATATAACAGCAGGAGGGAAGGAATACAGAAAACTATGGCCTGGAGTAGCAATGGTATGTCAAACTGTAATAAAGCTTGTGATGGCTGGCTCACAGCGAAGAAGCTTCAGGAAAAATGACAGACAGACAGCCTCAGACTCTCAGTAAGGGCTCTTTCCCGGTTCCCGGTTCCCGGTTCAGTGATCATTTCTGAGCAAAAAACGGTGAGGAGAAGACACAGGCGAGGGTGCAGCCTGGGTGGAAGTGAAGCCAGATGTATGGACATTAACTGAAGGCATTTCAGAGTCACAAAGTCACCAGAAGCCACCAAAACATACTGAGAACATTCAAACTCCACACAAAGGACCTGACTCACACACATGATTTATACTGTGAGCTATGAGGGGACATAACTCCCTACCGGGTCGCTCCTTCTTTTAAGGAACCCACAGAATAAACCCTATGGGACTTTACAGGGCTGTGGGCAAAGGGTAGATCATCTGGGAGGGAGAAACTGATTGAAACTTATGTAAAAGTAGCAAACGTGACTACAATGAAAAGTAAAAATGAAATCTGTCAATGACTGACGTCATGGTGTATTGTCCAGTCATCTTGTATGTGGTTATTAAAAGCTTTCAGCAGTCTGATTATGGCAACTTGTTGAGCGGATTCCCTTTTGAATGTGCTTAAGAAACAATCCGTTTGTGCTTTAAAGTTCTCATCTGTCATACCAAGGTAACCAAACACATGTCAGCCCTGGCAGACCTTTAAAATGATTAACAGGCTGCTTAGGAGTAAACTGTGGCTCCTACAATAAAACAGTAAAACCGGCTAACTGAGATCATGAGCCTGTCGTCTCAAATAACTAAACAAGTGAAAATGGATGAATCTTGGCGTGTGTTTGGATTTTTGAGGTGATTTTATGACAAACTTGGGGGGAGCATGCAAACTTCATACACGCAGAGCAGAGCCAGGAACACGATTCATGGCCCTGCGGTCACACCACACCTCTCCATGGATTCCTCTACTGACCTGATGCCTCTTTATGTTCTTCAAATAGTCTTATGCTGCACTTCTGGCCCTTCAACAGTCTTATTAGGTCTTACTTAGTGTAATTGTTCTTAACCTCCTGCTGGGCAGCCTAGCTGCACTTAACAGCATGAACAAAACAACAACAATAATAATGCTATTTGCTTCACTTGTACATTGCTTTGGACAAAAGTGTTTGCTAAATTTGTAAAAATGTAAATATCATCCATCCATTCATCCATCTTCCAGTTATGGTCAGGGTAGCGAGTGAGGGGGGGCTGGTGGAAAGCAGAAGAGGTCACAAGGCTGGGGAAACACAGTCCATTACACACACATGCCAAATAAATAACAACATCCATTATTATTGTTGTTGTTTTGGTTGTTATGGGTGTAGTTGTTGTTATGGGTGTAGGTGTTGTGGTTGTTATGGATGTAGTTGTTGTGGTTCCTGTTGTTATTGGTGTAGTTGTTGTAGTTGTTATGGGTGTTGTTGTGGTTGCTGTTGTTATGAGTGTAGTAGTTGTTATGGGTGTTGTTGTGGTTGTTATGGGTGTACTTGTTGTAGTCGTTGTTGTTATGGGTGTTGTGGTTCTTATGGGTGTTGTTGTGGTTGTTGTTGTTATGGGTGTAGTTGTTGTTGTGGTCATTTTTGTTATGGGTGTACTTGTTGTTGTGGTTGCTGTTATGGTTTTTGTTGTTAATTTGACAGAGATTGCTTTTATAAACCTGGCTGTAGTACCTGTGGTGCTCTGTAAGCAACATCGGACCTCATATGGAGCTTCTGTGTGGAATTAAATGACTCTCTGCTAAGCAGCAGCAGCAGCGCCTGTGACTCTAGATGACACCATATGCCTGAGGCTGGCTAGCGATGTCACCAGCTGGTTGGGGGCTCGCTTCCTGCTGCCCATGTGTGCAGTGCAGTCATTTGAACACCCTTGTGGCAGAGGATACATCTGGACAACAACTGTGTGATTCTATACCTGGTGACCCTATTATTAGTAATACAGACACTCCTCTACTTACAAACTTTCAGACATACAGTACAAACAAAGTCCAAATTGTATTCATTGGGCTTCCTTTTCCTGTCCGCAATATCAATTTTTTATTCTGCACTCCAGTTCTGGGTAGTACGACTTATGGCCGCTACTCCCGCCATGTAGCAGTGTAGCGTGTGTACTCCCAGCATCCTAGTTCTATGTACTTGTGTATACCCTTAAAATGATGTTGAATAACAACTTATGAACATTTCAAGTTACGAACGGCCATTCACAACGTGACCCATTTGTAAGTAGAGGAGCATCTGTATATATTTTAAAGTTTTGTCATATTGTTATATTGCACAATTTGCCATATTAAACAGTTATATTCAAACGTTACAATGCTGTAAAAACAATGGGTGACAAAGGTATACAAATGGAGAGGGCATGACCTCCGTACAGAGAGGAGAGAGAGTCAGGTGGCTGGGTTTATCTCTATTGATTAGTTCCACCCTCCGCTGTTCCCCGTAACTTGTATATATTGGTGTGTTCTTCTTTGCTTCACCTCTAATAACCCAGAGAGCCGGTGCCTAAACCACTCCCAAGACCCCTAATCACAATGTGTGCGTTCCATTCTTTGCTCGACCTTGAATGCTCAGGTATCGCATTTGGGTCTGTGTTAGGTTAGCCCCCTCCCCTACCCACTCCCACTGAACCAAGGCGGTGGTACAATTAGCTGGGTTTCACAGGTGACGTGAGCTGCACATCTGTGTCTGGTAGGGCAGCTAACATCACAGCCATAAAAAAATGCAGTGAGGATTAAAATGAGAGTGAGGTGCCAGACCCTGTGAAAGTCTCCGTGTTAAAAATCTGTGTCAACACATTAGCTGTCACTGAAGGTGAACGAACGGTGAGACACCAACAGCGAGTGAGGTGAACCCTGATTGGTGCACTCCAGTTGGTTGACTGTGATTGGTGGATTCCGATTTGTGGCCTCTGATTGGCGAAATCTGATTGCTGTCAGCAAACATTTGCTTGGGTTTCATCACATTGAGCCTGAGGGCTTTACTTAGGGGAAGTAGGGAGGGGGAGTAGGCTAAATAAAAACAAAAAAAACAAAAAAAAAACAAAACATATTCAACTTATTCAAATGTGTGCAGTTCTGGAGCGAGGAACATTATTGGTTTATGTCAGTGTCTGGTCTGACCTATAGGCAGACATCATGTTTCAGCTGTGCAGAACTTACAGGCAAAGTGTGACCGGGGCCGAATTCACAACCAATGGTTTTAATGGCAATTTATCTGCATCAGTGTACCCTAAGCCTAGCCATAAATCTTAGCAGGGGAATGACATGTGGCGGACAGGAGTTAGCGCACGTTCAGCTGCATGACGATATCGCTCAGTCTGGCCATTGGGGCTTCTAACAGGGTTCTGAGGAGGGGCTGTCAGGCATCATAAATGCAGCCTGGTACTTCAAGCCCAGCAAGCTAAATCATATTTGATTAATTATAATATCAGGGTCATTTTAAGAAATGTTATGCTACACTTTCCACTCAATTTTACGAACAGTAAATAAATTCACAGAGATTTAGGTGAATGCCTGCTGTACGGTCTTGAATCTCTACCCTGAATATCTCTTTATTAACGCAGATCACCTTAAGCTCTCGAATCGGACAGTGTGGGTCGCTGAGGTTTGGTGTCATGTGGTAAAAAGGTGTCAAAGGAAAGATCATGTATGCAAAGTGAATAGCTTTATGTGCCGCTAACACGGGAAGTGTGTGTTTGCATCCTGAGACCAGGCCAGCTGTGCTTTGAATGCCTCTGAATATTAAATATTCTTATTCCCAGCATTATTGCCATTTCAGTCAAGGCTGTAAACCTAGAAGTGTGAGAAACGAGCTGTGAACAGCCACCATATCTGACTGATTTTGGACCGGCCTTCTTTACCTTTGGCTGACAGAGCCATGACCCATGGGTCTTCTTTAGTCTAAGTCTGATTTTATCTCACTGACCTGGCCGGCTTTCTGCAAATGACCATTATTTTGACTAGATAGCCTTTACCTTTTCTGGGTTGGCCCATGAGTTCCCACGCTGAGCTTACCTCTAAAACATTCACCTTATCATCCAGCATGCGATAGGGAGAAGCTGGCGGTCCTCTCCCTGAAGCTCTTCGGGGAGGTTCCTGGTCTCTCTCACAGCCAAAGGCTTTCCAGGTTTACAAGCCAAGCTCGACGTTGACGAAGTCACACACTGTGCCCTGCAGGGGGACACCGTGTCCTTTTGGTTTTTGGGACTGACCCCCTCAATAGCTGACATGTTGTATCGCAGAGGTGAGAGAGGGCAAACCCCACTGTATATCCATGTGTTTTTCCATCCAACAAACCTTTCACAGACTTCTTTCTTCAGCTACTCAGTCAAGCCTTGCGACAAAGGTCAAGGAGCATTTACATACTTAGGCTTGCTATTAAAATGCAGGCATGAACTCAGTGTTTACTTTGCAGGCTTCGGATTAAAAAACAAAAAAAGAAAAAAAAAAACACCCAGGACACACTGTGTGTGCGTGCATGTGTCTGTCTGTGTGTGTGACAGTGTGAGTGTGTCTCAGGGCAGCTGTGCACGTTTATATATTTGAAATAATAATTACATCTGAGAGAAGCGTACCACAGAGGTGTTTGCTATGCAAGGTTTGTTAGAAGGATTTTATTACATACCCTGAGGTGTCTGTGTTTAATCAAGATTAAGTAAGAGGCAAACAACAGCAAAGTCAAGGACAATGTTCTACCAGCAGCAGACTGTATTAATGAATGACAGCTGAACAGTTGGGGGCATCTCCAGCTGTGTGCCTAACCTATAAATCATCCTCCTCTATGTCAAACCCAGACCACAGAATGGAGCCTGTCAGTGAAAATGCAAACTAATAACCTCACGTAGCTGCTGAAGATGACAGAAGGGCCTTTATATGGCAAACGCTCATATTTTACCATTTCCAAACTTTTCAAAGCACATCATCTCCTTGATCATTATCGTTTTCCTCCTCTTGTGCAGTTTCCCCTGTTCCATCATTCAATGACATGCGATATTTCCATGGCAAAGAGGGACTCAGAGGAGCTTACAGTACTGGGTACAGATATCCACACGTCTGTCGATGGGTGAACAAGCCACCCCCCAGCCCTCATGAGCTGAATTGCATGCTGACTGATTCAGCTCTTTCTCTAAAACTACCAATTACTTGAACTCTCTGTCAGCAAGCACCTTTCGGTGGACATCTTCAGTCGTAAGTCTTTTGTAAATCTTTAATTAGAGGCTCAGCTGCCAGCTTTATAGTCACTGGCCTGTATTTCACGTGATTTGAGCAGGGGTGTGAAAGTGGCTTACTAGGCTGATTTCCATTCGACTTCTCTGGAGACAAAGAGGGGGAATGAAGGAGACAGGTCCCACGAAAGGCTGCCTGCGTTTCATTATTAGGTCGGCTGAGAGAGGCTGCCTCTCCAAATTCCCAAAGGAGCCTGGTTGCATCGCGCCAAATGTGTGTGGAGCATTTATTTTTACTGCAAATTTACAGTGCATTTTCAAAATCTTCAATCCAGGGAATATAAACACAATGCACCATTTCCCAATCATGGTGGGCATGATATTTGTGTTATTAGTCACAGAAAATTGGTCATGTGGCCCTTAATTCTAATGGCTTCTGTAAAGATTGTTGTCTACCAGCATCAGTGCATAGATGTCCAATCGATTCTGTCAGAGTCTGGCTTCCAGAAGGGCCGCCAGACAGGAGTATTAACTGTGAGGTTGTGGCGGCGCGACGTGAGATTGCAAGGGGCAGCTGGAATGAGTTTTTAATTAGAGTTGTGGGTCTCTGCACACTGAGGCGCTCTGCTGCTTTCTATCGAGTCTTCAGGTCCAGTTTAAATAGACCAAAGTACCAATATACTCTACAAGGATCTACTTCTAACATGCTGACTTCCTGTCTCCTAATCTGAGATTGTTTGAACCGGTTTGGCCATATACATTGGGTGACCCATTCCCAGCTACTCATCAAAACAGGAAATTGTGTGTTAGTAAACAACCTTGTGACATACGATCGGCAGTATTTCAAAGCCAGTCACCTATAGGTCAAGCTGTCTTTCACGCAGATATAGAAATGTGAATATCACAAAGGTTTCCAGTTGAAGTTGAACCCCTTGCAGGAAATGCTGAAGGCTGAGTCCCTGACTATCCCCGAATAAGCAGGGCTAAGCCAGCGCTGATACGGACACTAACTAGGGTCACCAGGACCATGAAGCTCGTCAATAAGGTAGGCTTCCTATCATCCAGCACTGGGAAAGATATATAGATCCCTTTGTTCTGTGCCATTTCAGTACACCTTAGACCAAATGTAGCCTTTTGCTGAAGGGAAGTATTGATTGATTGATTGTGGTTAATACTGTGAATTCCATACATGTTATAATTGTGCCTCTTGTGAGTATATTCTGGCGATATCCATCCATAAGTCCGGCAGAATGTCTGTGAGGACAGTTAATGTACTTGCTTATCTAGATATTCTCATAAGTCTAATGGCATTCTCATGTATTAAAGGCCAGACAATACCTTTTAACACTCTGGGCCTTATTTGTCTGATGTAAATTATGTATGCATGAGATCTGTAATATGGACTCATTGATGTTAAGGTCAAAATCACAATATAAAACTGTTCAGGCTGGGATTAAACACAAGACTGCAATATTTAATGGATGAAAACTTTAAAAATCATTTTAAAAATGAATTTGTATATATAAGGCCCAGACAATTTAACATTTGTACTCAGTGCAGAAATATTTGTATGTGAGTTCTTTTTAAATGAGAAACACACTGACTATACTTTTTTGGATGGGGTGGTCCAGTAACAGAATATTTCCGTCTTCTCTCAGAATAGTTGCCATCTGCTTACTAGTTGGTTTGTTGCTTCAGGGGGCCTTATTCAAAAAGTCATTTTTGGGCCTCCCGCCCCCCCCTTATGTAGTGACAGTTTTTGACCGACAGGGGGCCTCAAGGAAAAACATGGTTTGAATGGTGGTAAACACTGCCACTGCATCTGGTATAGCAATCTGCAGTCACCTTAGTCTCCACAAATTCTAAACTTAATCATCACATGCAAATTTTACAATAGCATGTTGACACTGAGACTCCCGTTCATAAGGGTCCAGCACCAAAGAATTCCTCTCATTCCCAGTCAAAGAGCACTCAATATTTTTAAGGTCAGAGTGCACCTAGAATTCCTGAGTGCCTTCTAGTGACTCCTAGCAGCCATTACAATGTTTCGCCTTTAATTTCACCAAATATCATCTTTACAGGATATAAGTGTAATACATAATAGCAATGCAGTACCTTTCTGATTTCAAAATGTCAGCCATCTCTCTGCTTTAATAAACAGCATGGATCAGCGTCTCGCCCAACACCAAAGGCAATGGCTTTTAGTTAAAAAAGAATTGGCTGTCTCTTATCTGCAGTGGCCTTTGGGTTCTTAACCAGGCGAGACTCGGGGCGTTTTGACAGACAAAGGGGCCCGCCTCACACTGCTCGATGCCGGGGTCACCCCATCCTTGACCTTGGTCACCCAGCCCCTTGAGTTGGGGGGGGTTAGGCAAGGCATGGGTCCTGATTTTAGGAGCCTAAGGCTGTTTTAGTTGGGCCCGGTGGGGGGGTGGGGGTGGGTTCAGAGGTACTGTTTCTGTGTAATGATTGAAGTAGAGGAAAAGAAGGAGGGGAAGGGGTGAAGTTTGGGGGTGCTGGTCACATGCCTGTTTTGCTAAGATAACAAGCCCCCTAAAAACACATCCATCACCAGGCTGTGCCACAGCGACTGAGCTCCTTGCTGTTTCAGAGTCTGCGTCTGCCTGAGAGTTTACATAAGTTTGGTGTGAAGTGTGTGCGTCTGTGTGCATGGTGTGCCGGCTGCAGATGTACTGCACACATGTGTGACTGGGAATGTGTATATTTATATATAGATATCACCTGTAGAAAATGCATCTCTCTTACTGTGCTGCTTATACAAGAAGGACAGCTCATGGGGAGCAAAGGGAGGTGTCGGGGGGGCTCTCTCATCTGCTGGGGACACTGTGTGACAGGAGGGGGTGTGGCCATAAAGATCTTCACACTGGCACTAGACCAAGGCACAAATAAAGACGAGAATGATTCTTTGTAGGATGAGTAAAGTTATTTAACACAAATGACAGATCCCTGTATACATAACTGTGAATGCTATAAGACATCATGGAGTCCCCCAGGGCTCTAAGTGTGAAAAAACGGGTGCTAGTACTGCCCTTGTTATTCAGAACGGGGAGGTTATGAGAGGTGCACTGAAGAGAAAAGCAAAGAGGTGCTGGTACCATGTACTGGAGAATACCAGGCCATTGCAAGTACTGGGGTCTACATCTGACAATTAGACTTTGGGAAGCCCATTGTAGGGGGGCACTGTCTCATTTGGGATGGGAGTCATAGCCATGTCACATGGGGACTCCACAAAGAGGACCAGCTTTATGGATGGTGTTTGCCTTTTTGGGATCAGACAGGGTGGAAACCAGCACAAATGGGAGAACCAAATAAGGGAGCTGGCTTTAGAAACAAACACAATAGAGGCCTTCCCAGGTACGACAATCACATGGGAGGGGCCTGCAGGTCAGGACTGACACCAATTGAAGTCTGGATTGGTGGGAGTGTGTTTCCTGTTGGGAATGAGAGGTGGAACCAATCAAGAAAAGTATCCATCATCACATCACTCTCCCAACATCCCCCAATATACACTCACCTAAAGGATTATTAGGAACACCATACTAATACGGTGTTTGACCCCCTTTCGCCTTCAGGACTGCCTTAATTCTACGTGGCATTGATTCAACAAGGTGCT
>JAODJW010000039.1:7850323-7861137 GCA_026777045.1 Hyperopisus bebe | reverse complement strand
GATTGCTTCTCATCTTTGGCCTCATTTCGGTTGGATCATTGTCATTTTCTTTCGTTGTTAATATGCTGTACACCAGAATTAGTCTGTCTTGTAAACAGCTCTCATGTTGGATCAGCATACAAACTTAATTACCTTAACTATTAATGAACATGTTGCATTATTTGAGAAAAAAAATGAAGCATAGCTTAAAAAAAAACAACTGAATCACTTCAAAGGAGCCTGCACTCCAGTCTAGTACTATTTTTAAATTCCCATTGAGTGATAGACAGTCCCAGTTTCCCAGTGTACCTAGTTAGCAGACTGTTTGTCTCAGGACATGAAGCCAGAGGGAATTATGGGTTTCTCTGAGGAATGATAGTACAGACTAGCTTGATTTTTGTTTACCTCGCAATGGAGAAAGTTTCCGTTTCTCCACACTTCCAGCACTAGAGGTTACTAAGAATAATAACATGCAGAACAAAGGATGGAGACCTTTAGTTTCAAACCCAAGCATGATGGGTCATTGTTGCAGAATGACAAGTTCAGACAGGAACAAGGCAGTAATAAGCATCAAGGTCATTCCTATTGGAAACACCACTAGGGAGACCCTGATCTTTGATTACGACTGTGACTGTGTCCTTTAATGCAAGTGGGAGTTGGGGGGGGGGGGGGGTAGGTGTAGTGGCCACTTTAATTCATACATGCATCTTCCAGCTGCATGTCTTGGTCGGGGTCATGGGGAGGCTGCAACCAACCTCAGAGAATGAAGAGCACAGTGCTGGGGACACTGTCTGGGAAGTCTGGTAGAATCATCCATCTGAATAACCAGCATCAATGGATACGGAAATACATCAATGAATGCACAGCAAAATGTAATCAAAGGTGTTGGAGTAATCGAAGGAGCTGTAAGTAGGTAATAGTTAGCTGCAAAGCTACAAATGACATCGATCCAGTTCCTCTAGAGAAATCCAGCAAAGGAGCCTTTTGCTTTGGCTATGACCATCTCATTTCATGCATGATGAGAGTCAGGCAGACAGTAACGAAGAACCTGAACTTCAGCTCACCCCAACGGAAACAAAATAGAAAGCAGACGCTCTAAAAGGCATGATGTCGCATGGCCATAAGGCTGTCTGAATTCTCTGGCTTATAATGGCCCCAGAGGGCAGCCCCAGGCTCATATGCCATGGAAGTAGCATGCAGAAGGAGCAGCAGAACTGAGCAGGCACTGGCAAGGCAAGCTAAAGGAATCACGCTCCTCTATCAGCCAGTCCAGACTCCAGAGGGAATGTGTTCATGCTTACAGTCCAGGTGATGTGACAGAGGCCGGCCACAACATCCCACACCGCCTCTCTCAGGCACTGCCTGGGGGATGTGTATGCCGTGTGTGTGTCTGTGTCTGGGTGTGTGTTTCTGTGTGTGTATCTTTATGTATCGGTGTGTGTGTGTGTGCGTGTGTGTGTATGTGTATGTGCTCATTGTTGACCAGCACATATCCCAGCTGACATAATGGGACAATATATAATTTTATTTCTCCTAAAAACAGACAAATGGATCACGGTCGATGCAGTGGAGTGTGTTCAATGCTGTTACTTTTGTAAGGTTACCCTACACCGTCTAACCTTCCTTGCGAGGAATACAAGTACTGAACATCCACATTATTTGAGATGCAGTTATATTAAGTTGGCCCTCCCCTGAAGCGTTAAATGTACATTAAATGTACAGTCTTCCAGGTCACCGGGTCTGCACAGACTGACAGGCTGGCCTGTATGCACTAAGCTCCACGAGCACTGAGACATGTAATGAGGGCCTGGCCTCAGGATTCAAACTTGTTTTAAGTCCTAGAAGGTTAATGCATTTTCACATTGTCTCAACCGGTCAAGGAACGCTTGAATAGTTCGGAGTGACCCGTATGCATGCTATTAAATTGACTGCCATAGGTGTGATGTACCCTAGACAGAGTGCATTGTGTCTTTCACACCATGCAGCATGTCCTACATGGGCTGCGATGGCAGGTTTTTTGACAGGTTGTGACATATCATACACAGGTTGTGACATAGTCCAGTCAGGGCTCGTTATGCATCGATGCATAGGAGGTGACATCCAGTGCCAAAGAGATGTATTTCCTCAGAGACTGCTGGTCATACTGGAGCTGATCTCTCACACATTATCCATATAAGGCATCCAGTAGAAATAATACAAAGCAAGGTGCCTTCAGCATAAGGGCGAAGAATACAGTGTAAATTGTCACCCATCCACTATTTGTCATACAGGCCAGTGGCTGATATGAGAGATTGGAAGAATGCCCATCTTTGTGGTCCTGGATACTGAACTCATGTAGGTATAACAGCATGGCGGGGAGCCACTGTGAACAAGGTCATGCCTTTGCAAGCGACGTGTATATCCAGGGCACACCAGGTGTCCTGGGGTCTGAATTAGCCTGGTAATGAGGGAGGCACCGGCCAGTGGGGACGGGAAGCTGCCTCCCTGGGAGCAGGATAACTGCATGTATGTGGCTGGAGAGCAGGAGTAATGCTTGGGGGGGGGGGGGACGCCGGGGGGACGGAGTGCTAGCGGCGCCCATGTAAATAAGCAGTCGGCGGGACCCTGAACTGGGGCTGCAAGCCGGTAACCATGACAAGGACCACAGCTAAGGCAGCAACACCTGATAACCGCCGCGATGCACAATGGATTTTAAAGATATTTATATGCATTTATTTGGCAGAGGTTTTTATCAAACACAATGTACGATTGAGAAAGCGGACTGGTTAGTACTGGGACTTGAGGGCCTTGCTCAAGGGCCCAGTGGTGAAATCACTATGCCAGATATGAGATCTGAATCAGCAACCTTCTGATCATAGGCAGAGTCCTAACCAAGAAAGCCACACGCCAGCCCAGCCATGTTATTTAAGGGGGCCCTATTAGGTATTTCTGGTATTTCCCTTCCCTTTAGTGTGTTATACAGCTTTACATGCATGTAAACGCTCTGCAAGGTCTTTTGGCCCAAAGTTCACATCAAAGGGAGTAACTCTCACCACAGAACCCAGTCTTCCCTAATCTTCCTGAAACGCCTCATTGGAATTCCAGCCCTTACTCCCGCGCCATGGTGAGGTCACCTCGTAAAACACAATCTTTATTGGCTACCTGCTGCAAGGAACTGTCTGCAGATGGCAAGACAAGGGTAGAACGTGTAGGGCAAGCTGCCCAATCAGGCATGCTGACCAATTGGGCAAGCTAACCAATCAGAGCACACTGGGGTCATCAGGGATGGGAGTTTCAGACAGAGTGAATAGAAATGTACAGAATGAGAAAAAGAATGTGTTTTTGGAACATGTACATCTACTCCAGTAGACCCCAAAAATACAATTATGAACAGTAAAAATTAGCATAATAGGGTCCCTTTTCCTCAATGTATCCCCATTGTCTAAGGTATGTCTTTTAAGATTAAGATAGAAGTTCAGATGGAGATGATCAATCTCTTTTTTCTGGCTGTCTGACCCAAGACTCTCCTCAGGGCAAGGCACCCCCACTGTCCGTTTGAAGGTGACAAGGTGGCTCAAGGTGGCTCAAGGTGGCTCAAGGTGGCTGGGGGGTGTATTACTCCCCCAGCAGTGGCTTCCGCACACCGCAGTACTCGCCCCACAGTAGTCAGCAGATGTCTGGCCACATACATGTCTTGGCTCTGGCTTGTTAAAGAAGGTAAGGATCATATCCCCGGCACCCCAGCTGTCAATCTGGGGAGCCACGCAGGTTATTGGAATAATGATGCCTGTTAAAGGGAAGTCAATCTCACTCAAATCACTTCCTCACACATTTGCTGAGGGATACTAGAACTTTCCAAGGGCAACAGCATCACCTGCAGAGTGTTATCCACCGTCAGATGGACTGCATACAGCTATAAATCGAAGTGCTAGTCTAAGACATTTATCTGCTTTCTGCAAAATTGGTACAGTGGCGGATAAGGTGCCAGAAGGGGACAGGGGGACCTTAATCAATAAAACTCGAGCACGCAAAATGGACAGCCCTCAGTCCCTGCCGCCCATGGGGACAGAGGCAGTCAGTGCGGTAAATCAGTGCCATGCCAAGGAGGTTTTTAAAGCGGACTAAACCCTCGGCCCCTGGGTTATTTAAGGTACAACAATGAATAACGCAGCCAGCGTCGGGAAACTCTGCTGTGTGAAGCCAAAGCAGCGCTCATGCAGGCAGCCAGGCATCAATAAATCTCCAGCACACTTGGGTGGAACGGATGGTCGGAGATGAAACAATAATTTTCCCGGTGACATGATTATTCAGAAGGCCAAAGATACTGCCTTCTAGAACTGTCCAGTTATCATAACCTATCTTTGCAAAAATATCTTGCTTAGAATCTATTATTAGAGCAATTTTTCCCCAGTCTATCTACAAACAGAGATGAAATCCATCTGGACTTACCATCCAAACATTTTTTTCCTGAATAAAGTATAAATGTAAAGCAACCTTTACCAGAGAAGTGAAGAATCTGAATTGTAGTAGCTTGGATGTTTGTGGATGTTTGTTAAACTTTCCATTTGAAATCAGTTCCTAACTATCTCATGACTCATTAAGGTGATCAGTAGTCCTATCATGTGAAACCGAAATCATTTTGTCCTGCTCTACAGAACTCATCTCTCTCTGAGACTTTTAAAGATGAGCTGAATAATATGAGTGTTTCTCCGTGATGAATTAATGACACAGGAATTATGCACCTGAACATGAATTATATGCATTTGCACTCCTTGCACAAAGCTACTAATAAACAACTAGTTCAGCTCAACCTCTCTGAAAAATCTGTGTGATTTACATATAGAAGATAGTACCAGAAAAAGGTGCATCCACATTTGGTGACATGTATTTCACGTGACTGTGTAACATACGTGCATAACGTCTGTCCTCCTGCTGGGAATCTGTCACACTCAACAACAGACAGACATACCCTGAGCCAACACGGTCTGTCCAAAGATAGTCTTCCTCTGGCAGTGCACACAGATTGACCTGTGATAATGAGACAGACCTGTAGCAAAATAACAGCAACTATGAGCTGACATCAGACCCAAACCACAGCATCTACTAAACCGTTGCCTTAAGACTATACTCTGCTTAAGTCTGCTTTGCTAACTCCCACCTCCTAAATCTCAGATTGTCCTCAGGTCTGTAATTATAACGTCACTATGCTGTTGAAGTTGATCACTATGCAAACAGATGATCTTTCATTTCCATTGTTGCTCTTCTAGCCTGCACCGACGCAGATATAATACAGAGTGTGTGATATTCCATTGGGCCCAAAGAGGATGCTGCTAGAATCACTGGGATGTGGTTTTATGATACAGAACAGACTGCATGAAGACACCATAGTCAGTCCATCCCTTCGTTTCTCCTACCAAGACGCATGCTGATTACGAGGTAGTAACACCAATTTGCCCAGACCATGGTAGCAAATGGAATTACTTAGCAGAAACCCATGTGCAGGAGTGGGGAACATGCAAACACACATAGCTGTGGGTCTGTATTTGGCCAGATTAAGCATGTATACTTTCAGTATTTGCCTCTAAATATGAATGGCTATATGAATGGACAGTTAAAAACAATGAAATCTACATAAGGGTTTATTTCTGATGATCAGAGTCCAGAGAGTTAAAATCCAGACGAAGATTTTGGCTGAACCAACCAGTTGAGTATAAAGAGTCACAGTACTGAACTAGTTGGTTGAAACAACATCTTGGTCTGGATTTGTATTCTCTGGACCTGAACTATGCACCTATGGTGATTATATGATTATATGATCTAGGTGAGATTACCCCTGAAGTATTCATTATTGTATATACAGAATGCATGACTTCTTTTTTAAATTGTCATGCAGCTCATGCCTAGATCAACACAGATGTGGAAAAACTGAGATATCTGAAAAAGAAACACAAATGTTAATAAGAAGAAACTGCAATTCATTGCTAAGTCAATTAGGCATCACAATAAACATTACACCAATACATTTCAAGTTGAGTGCATTTCAGGATATTAAAATGTGACTTTTACTGAATCAAATACCTGTTAAAGTCATATTTTTAAATTTCCATTACTGTTTGACTAATACAGGTCTCCCTTGTATCTGTGGATATATAGAAAAATAGCATGCATGGGTGCATTTTTCTTGGGAATGGGGAAATTAGTGAGGCAGCCTGGGGTCTTCTCTGTGACTAATCAGCATGAGACCTCTTTGTCATGGGATCAACGCAAACAAATGTAATGGAAAGACAGAAGGCAGACACTGGCCTGTTACCCTCAAATGCCAGGAGTTCTGGAAGGAGATGACGAGCTCTCCTAAAGTGTGACTGCTGTTGATAGGCAGCTTAACTTATGTAAAGCAAAGCATATAGAAAGTTCTGGAAACTATAACCAGAACATGAGAGGCACAGCTAAGAGGTGTGTGCCTCGACAGGAATATGCCTTAATGGGAAACATGCCACTGTTCACAGAACTCATCACTGGAAAATTAATGACAATTATAAACTGACAACGTCATTAATTGCTATTAACAGTGTTTTGGTCTTCTAAATCTCCCAGTGTAACAGGAATATGTTACAATTAAATAAGCTGATTACACACAGGATCAAAACCTAATGACTACAGCATATGTTTCAGAAGAGCTGCTGCTATATATTTAGAAATAATTAGTCGAAACTGACGTGGTGTGAACTGTTATGAAATATGTCAGAAATCCTAAGGAGGTTACGGATCAGACAGGTTTATGTGGTGTGATGATATTAGCAGAAGCCCACTGAAGAGCTTTTACCCTAAATAGTATCTGCAAGGTGAAATCACTTGACATCACTTATATATAAGTACATGGGATCGATGCAATACCATTTCCTGTGCAGGAATGCATCATTGCATCATTGCTTTTAAAAATAATTTAAAAATAACAGAAGCAAAACACTTTGACTTTTCAAAAGCAATCTGAATTTTCTGTATCATTTTCTATGAATGTCATGTCTAAAGAATATATGAACAGATGCATAACACATTATAATACATTCATAAACCACTATAATCATGGCTGTAAATATTTATAAAATGGCATAACACTTTATAGCCATGTTTATTATGGATTATAAAGCTGTCATCTATAATGCACTATCGACACCTTCATAATGCAGTACAAAGAATTCTTAATGCTTATACTGAACATTATAATGCATCATGAAGGTAAATGGACTGCATTTATATAGCACTTTCGTACTCCTATGAGTACTCAAAGCACTTTACAATACATGCCTCACATTCACCATCCATGGTGGAGGCTACCATGCAAGGTACTAACCTGCACACCAGGAGCAATTTGGGGTTTAGTGTCTTGCTCAAGGACACTTTAACAGGGTCAGAAGGAGCCGGGGCTTGAACCTGTAGCCCTTCGGTTACTGAACAGTAGCACAACCTCCTGCGCCCCCATCTTCCTATAGTACTTTATAGATGAGAGCTTCATTGGAACATATGAAGTATTATAATCAACACTATAATGCCTTATGACTCTCAAAAGAAATGTTATAATACTTTATTAGTTCTTATACCCACCACTCAATGCATTATGAAGGCATCTCCAAAAGATGAAGTTCTTCTTTACTCAGCTTTATTTACAAACAGTCGTAATGCACAAATTAGAGCACTTTTTCCCCCACTTGCACACCATATCAAACTGATAGAAAACCCACCAGCAATGGGGAAGAAAGAGAATAATCACAACAACAAAATCAGAAAATATCAAAGAAGTTCACAACAGTATTTTAGCATACCGTCCAGCCATGGCGTGGAAAGCGTGATAAGTGAAAGGAGATGATGGGATTTGTCTGCTAGGTGACGTGTATTTCACACTTACAATGCACCCACACTGCCCACTGTGCCCGTCACCCTGCTTACTTCTAACCTGCAAGGTGGGCATTCACACACACACACACACACATACACACGATATACCACTATTAACACTGAACATTACACATGACACTATGGTACAGCACAAGACATTACGATACATGGTAATTGCTAAGAACTATGTACAAGGTCCAATATACCGTTGCTCCACGCACTACAGTGTGTAGAATGCATTATAGATGACAGCTTTAAGTAACGTGTTACCAAATATTCTTTATTTTCACATTCCACCTTTCTCTTTTTCATGTCACTGCTAAAGCCAAAGGGCAAGTGCTGGCACATTACTTCGGGTAATATGGTTTTGATTGTCTGAATGCGTGATTTCAGTGTAGGTATACTTACCTTCTTGAATGGCATATGGATGTGTGTCACATCATCATCCATGGGAAATAGTTGATCGCTGACAAGCTAATGCTATGCTAACGGCCACAATCAATTCTTCGCACTGTTTTTCATAGCCCACGTCAACTGAAGGTGGAGCACAGGGTCAAAGCTTTTTTAACCATGGACCGCACTCTATCTATAATTCTGTGCATCGTATTGCATTTACTTTCATGTTCATGTATTAATTTGGCCCACATTTCCCACGAATCCCGACAGTCTTCCTGTTAAGCTTCCCAGATACACTGAATACAAAATTTTGTTACAGCAAAAGTTGAGTCAGTAACCCATGGAGAAAAGAAGAAAAAAAAACAGTACAGGATTTGTTTTCTGGTTAGAGATGAAGCATGAATTTAAACTGGTATGATAATAAGATCCTTTAAAAATATAAAAATACAACTGTAAAACCCCATGGAATATGACATCCATAGGGGATGGAAGTGAAGTATGTCTGTAGATAGGAGGGGATCCTCTCAACCTTTAGCAGAACCACTGACATCAGATAACATAAATGTAAATCACGGAAACAGAATTCCGGCATTTGCTATTAGGTATGTGTCTCTCTCATGTTCAACGTCTAATAAAAAGATCACATGGACTGGGCAGCATAATCAGCACTGCATTTTAAAAACACCCATTTGTTTCAAGTTTGTTCAATGCAGGCAATGAAGCTTGTTGTGAGGTTTTCGATTCAGTGATCTTTGCTAATGCCATTTACTGTGAAGATTGCAGTATTTGTATTTTATTACCATTTTAGGCCTATGGTTGGTGTTAAGTAAAATACGATTCATAGATCTGCCCATGAATGCTGTCAGTCAGATTTACACCATTCTGTAGTTTGTACAATCTCTGCATTTTTTAAAGTTCTGTTTCCATGGTCACGTTTGAGTGCAGTAATCCCAATATGACTTGACTGATGACATCCATAAATGCACAGGGTGACATTAGCCCTAACCCGAATCCATGACCCAGCCCTATATGGTCCCTCTGCACTAATTACACGTCATGTGTGGTTACCGCAAGCCTCTACTTCACCATAGTAATGGCTTGTCTGAACACCCCTAATCCTGTTTGAGAGCGCAATAGGGATGCAAAGCCATGATGCTGATTTGGAAATGCAGGGACTTTGTATTACTACACATTCGGATAATGTCTGCATTCATTCTTAGTCAATTTCCCTCATGGTCTTCTCCAGGGCTTTCAGCTTTTTTGTATAATTTATTTCAAATCTCAAACAATTCCTTTGTATCCATGTCTTGGTATTTTGACTGATGCAGATTTTGGCATTTGAGATTTAGTGAAAAATATTATTGTAGCTTGAAAGCTCTAGAAGTCTGAGAGAAGACTTTCTTAGGCTAGCAGAGTTACAAAATAATACATATACATTTTTACTTAAACTATAGCTGGCACAGTTTTCAGCACTAACACCTCAAACTGCCAGGAATAGGGGTTTGAATTCCACATTTTCTCAGTTTGTAGAGTTTGCATGAATTGCATGTTCCTCAGGTTTGGTCTGGGTGCAGCAACTTCCTGCCACAGTCCAAGGGCATGCAGTTAGGCTAACTGGCATCTCTGAGGTACTAATAAGGTATGATTGCCTGGGTGGGTGTGCCTTGTAAGGGAGTGACCTCCTGCCCAGGGTGTCCCCCAGCATTGTGCCCTATGGTTGCCTCCACCCCTGTACAGGATAAACAGTTGAGAGATGGATGGATTTTATTAAAAATGCTCAAGAACATTTCTCCCTGACATTTACTGGAATTTAAAAACTCAATATTTAACAACACTGGTAGAAAGACTTGTTGAATTCTTAGATATATTACTGAATACCTTGATACAATATTTACCAGAATAACAGAGAGGGGAGCCGGTACCATCTTTGCTGAACACCTTGATACAATATTCAACAGCAATAACAGAAAGTATGGGGCGCCAAGAGTCAAACGTTCTATTTTGTGCACAAAATACATTCTGTGCCACAAAAAGCATTATTTAATGATGAAATCAAGTAACGCCTTGCTGAATCGGAAAAGCATAAAGACTTCAAAAAATCAGAATCGAAATTAAAAGGAACGTTTCATTTTGTTCACAGATTTGATATCAGCAATGGACAAAATGCATATTGTGAATTAAAGAAAGTCATTTCATGGACAAAATTCATTTAGTGAATGATACACAGTCATTTCGTGGAAAATTGATTCTATGGAATCACGAAATGGATTAGTCTTTTGCAAAAATCACGAAAGACACCACGAAATGCATTTCATCTGTTGCTGGGTCACAAAAGGCACCATGAAATGTATTTCATCTTTTGCTGAATCACAAAATGCCTTTCGTCTTTTGCTTAGGTAGGCGCATGCCTGTGGGGGGAGTAGTACCTTCTAATGACCAGAAAGGGCAGCGGCTTTGATTTTGCATCCACCCATCCATCCATTAACTTCAGCTTATCCGAGGTCGGGTCGCGGGGGCAGCAGTCTCAGCAGGGAAACCCAGACTTCCCTCTCCCCGGCCACTTCCTC
>JAODJW010000039.1:7810929-7831352 GCA_026777045.1 Hyperopisus bebe | reverse complement strand
GCAAGAGATCACAGAGACACCATGGAAGCAGACCCAAAGTCTTTGTGGTCCTTGTCTGGTCTCTGTGATCTCTTGCTTACATCCATTTGCCGGCAAAGGAGTTCAACAAAAGAATCAATTTCGGCTGGGTCAGCCAGGGTCACGGCTGACTTCAGAGCGACCAAAATAAATAGATATTATCACACCTGTGGTGCAACACATGTACGCTCTGTCACATCCCTATATTTCAGGGTCTGAAATAACTCATTTGGAGATCCAGCTGTGAATGGGAAACCTACCTCTCTGCCTCCGGGAAATAATGTCACAGTTTCCTCATTTAATGTATTTGCTCTAACCATACCTTTATTTTTACGAGCTAAAGAGTAATTTTCAAAGTATGTGGTAACACATCAGTGGGTATAGTCTATACTTCTGACCAGCATACTTATAGAGATATTCTGCAATTTATTTAGTGGTATTTTCTATTTATATTCAGTGATGCAAACCTGCACCCTCTAAGATGAACTATGTTTATACAGATGGATATTTAGACAAAGAATGACAGTTTGGTACTGGAAATTCCATTTGATCTGGTAAAGAATACTTTGTTAATATACATAATTTCCCTTGTAATATTGGAATTCTGTCATATTTGATAGAAAGCAGATCGTCAGGTCATGTATCCTGGCATATTTTTTTGGCATATTTTAGCAGTGCTAAAATGGATCATTTAGGTGCTTTTTTTATTAGGACCCCAAGCCATATATTCAACAAAAAAGATCAGCTGATGACCACTCCACATTGTTTTACAGAGCTCCTCCCTCTGCTTTTATTACACATCGCTAATGTGACCTGATTATCTCCTATAATGGATGAGCTCGTGAAGGAAGCTCTCGTGATACCACATTCTCCATTTTCCAGCTCCAAGTTTGATCATTATCCACAATATGCTATTTCAGAAAAGAGCCAATGTCCATGAAGATTCAGTACTGTAATTATACATATTAGCATGTCATTTTGGTTATTCCTAAAGCTTCTCATCTTAAATTATTGGTCAAAAAAATCCAAAGGAAGCAGAGAGATATATAATACGACTGAAAATACAAATTTGTAGCTGTTAAATAATAATAATAATAATCATCACCACTAGCAGATGCACAGAGCAGAGAGCCAGGATCCATATCCAGGAACAGTGTGAGCATCAGCTCAGAAGTGACACATCACAGAGCTCCAACGTACCACTGAGGCTCATCCTCAGTGTCACTCCCAACCTCTGGGGCTTCTTTGCCCCCCAGTCTTTGCCTGTGCCTCCCCAGTTACCCACGGCTCTCAGAGGTCTCCACACCTCCCATGACTTAAAGCCATTCTTCAGCTTCAGAGTACAGTCTTTGTTCCATGACCATCTGGGAGAGGTGGACCAGATTTACAGAGTAACAGAGCTGTGTCAAAGAACAAGACAAAGGTTAACATGTAAGAATGAAATGTAGAAGCCAAATAAATTCTATGAAATGTATAGTATGTTGTACTGTGTTAATTCTCCGTCATTTATTTATTTGTTTATTGTGAATGTAATGGTGTCACTTTCACACCCTCCTTAAATATGATGATGTCAGAACTAAGCCAGGTAATTAGATCTGGACAGCAAATGGTTTGCAAACCAAGGGTTGCCAACTTGCATGAGATTTTCAATTCGAGGCAC
The DNA here is from genome assembly GCA_026777045.1 of Hyperopisus bebe. NCBI lineage: Eukaryota > Metazoa > Chordata > Actinopteri > Osteoglossiformes > Mormyridae > Hyperopisus > Hyperopisus bebe. The sequence continues at coordinate 7,829,674 of JAODJW010000039.1, read as the reverse complement.
ACATGCACATGTATTTACATATATGTAACACTTTTATTACCTTGAAAATACTCTGTAGGGTTGCATTTTAGGTTTATAATGGAATAATACAGAAATGCTGTGAGGTTTCTTGCGTCAGAGTCTGAAAGCATATCATGCCAGATACATGACAGTTGGCAACCCTGAAAACCACACATACAAGCTATAAAAAGTTTATTTTTGATACAAACATTAAAACAAGAAAGAAAACTCCAGACTGTACGCATTTGGTATAGTTACTGGGCCAATCTGTAGTAGTTTCATCAGAAATATGATTAGCCACAACACTGAGTATAGTGGCAATGCAGATTTCATAATATTCATTCTTACTTAATGTTTGGTTTAAAATGAGTGGCTTAGTGGTGAACAGTAACCAAAGTAGGTCACTTCTGATTGGTGATTTCCAGCGTGGGTCTCACAGCACACAATTAGTCTTGGTTATGATATTAGCTGAATACGCTGTGATTAAAACTTCATGGAGGCCTGGCTACTGGAGGACTAGCTATAAATTTTATACACAATCAAAATGTGCTACACACATTTCTGCTCATTAAATATGTTTCCTTTGTACGAACCTTTATGAAACTTTAACAAAGCGGAATATATTTGCTAAATTATTTAGATTATCCGGCACTTTTGTGAATCGTTCAAGGGCTACAAGCAAGTGATCACCGCATTATTTAAATAACGAACGCTGTTTTATTAATTTAAGGAACCAAAGAAAAAGATCATTTTTCTACCATTAAAATTATCCCTAACAACAATTCAGTTTAACACAACTGGAAAATTAAACTGGGTCTTCAGCTAATGCCTTTGATATAACGAGATTTTAATTAAAATCTTAAAAAATTCAAATTTAGGCAATTCGTTCAATCAGCTGCTCAGGCACGCCTAATTAATTAAGAGCTCAGCTGGACCAAGACGGATATATGAAGTATACCATCAGGACCAGGGTTCAGAAAATGGTACTTTGGGCTCAAGCATCATCTATCACCAAAAGTGACAAAAATGGCAATAAAATTTAGCTACATTTTGATACAAGAGTCATCAAATGCATTTTTATTAAGATGAGTGGGTGGAGGAGAGATACCAGTGTGCGCCTGCAGGGAAGCATGCGAATGTAGCTTTGCTGGGCCTCTACAAGGCGACAGATGTGTAGCTCACTGCCTGCTTAAGAGCTCCAGCTACAGACCAGAGAAAGTTAATTGCCCGTAAAATGATGGTTCGAGAGGGATGGACAGGGGATTGGTCAAAGTGGACAACTGAAGGGGCTGAAGCAAGCCATGGCTGAACAGTGGTCTCCGGGACAGTCCCCTGGGGGCAGTAAAAATGGCACAGCGCCTGCACACACGCAAGTAAAGTAAGTCAATATGAGTGATAATAAATCAGAAATCTCATATAAACTGAAACACAGGGCCCGTTCTTGAGTTCTCGTCCCCTTTTTTCTCTAGTAACAAGGCAGCTGTAAGGCCATTGACATGCCTGTCTGCCTAGAATACTCTCTGGTTGAGAGCAGGATTGGGAGGGGGGGAACCATGGAGTACAAAAATGAATGCTTGACACCCTCCTTCATTTCTGAATGCAGTGACCCATTCTGGCAGACTGTAACAGTCAGTCCCCGAGTGACAATTAAAACAAATCACCAGCAGGTTCAATGCAGTGCTGCGTGGCTGCGCGCCGCATCAGAGGCGACTCCTGTCCTGCACAATTCCTCGGAAGTCGGAAACGCCACCACCGTGTCCTTGCCGGGAATGTTCCATGCATTCTGACACGTCTCTCTCTGTCCTTCCAGCATGCAAAACACAGTTAATGCATCATACGTGATGTTTGTCATTAGACATTTTTTTTGCTTAATAATGTTTGGGTAGTTTCTATAATACAAAATAAACCATAGGCTGGACCATTAAGTAACTAATCAGTATCCATTCATCCACTCTCCGTAACACTGATATGCTTATCTACATGTGTTTGGACTACGGGAGGTAAAGTAAACCTTCACAAACACATGCAGACATCAATCCACAGCCACAGTGGTACCAGGCCTAACCATTCAGCCACTATGCTACCATGAATAACATCCTACAACAATCAAGTCCTACTGCCCAGGCTACTCACTAATGCCTGTTTTCAGTTCACTATCGAGATTATGGTCTTGAAGATTACAAAACAACAGCTTCCTAAAGAAAGCAGAGGCTTCAAACCTCATTAAGCTCATTACAATCCACAAAAACAGGAAGTCTGTCTATCCTAAGTCAGAGAGGCTGGAAATCAGAGCCTTTACCCTCAGCTGCTGTGTGGTTAAACAAGCTTTCTCTCATTTCTGGCTTTTTGGAAAAGAATGAGAAGATCCCCTCCCACCAGCAGAAAGTTGCCTTAACATTTGTGAACCACTTCAGTATATCAAATGTAATTTTACTTAATTACCTTTGTACTTCCTGAATTGTTTAACTGGGTATATCTTTAACTGCGACTCTGAGTAGCATTAAAGGGTTATTAATAGCGTGTTTTGCTTTAAACCAGCAGGCGGTGATTCGTATATGCTGTGTGGTACTAATCTGTTCCAAAAAGCTACATCACACAAACGTATCATACTTAACACGCTCGCGTTAATGATTCTGTCGGCTTCTAAATGAACTGTCTGCTACTGCCCTCTACACCGTGGTTTGTTTTTAAGTGGATTTGCCAAATGAATACATGTAATGCAATATAAATGTAAATTATTTGCACCTTAAACATTACCAGCGAAACGGTGTGTAACCGCCAGCATTTCAAACGGATGGCAGGATGCTGAATGTAGTCATTGCTAAGGACCTTTGTTGCTACCTGAGGAATCGCACAAACGTGCTATAAGATGCCGTTAGAATCCAGCTTGCTTTGCAGGATTCTCATTGTTAATTTTGATCGTGATAAAGTATGGTGACGATGGTGATTATTGGTAGCTCAGCAGGTGGCCCCGCTGCCTCATACCTCCACAGATGGGGCTTCAGCTTCTGCATCCGCTCTGTCTGCATGTTCTCTCTGCATTTCCTCCTAGTACACAGATTTCCTCCCGCAGTCCAAAAGCGTAGTTATGCAAATAGGCTCTAAGATGTGCTCTAAGATGGCCCAGCCTCCTGTATGGGCTGTCCCCTGCCGTGACCCTATGCTGCCTGTGACAGGATCCAGGGTCACCGTGATGCTGGAACTAGATCAGCAGTTGGAAGATAGATACATGAATATTAATTATAGCTAAAGCTACTAATTTAGCCAAAAGAATTGTGAAACAAACCTTATGTAATCAAATATAAACTTTTATTGACAGCTCTTTATGGATTTGCCCCTCAATATCTGTCTGACCTTCTTCCTTACACTTCAGTTTGCACATTAAGATCATTGGGCTCCGATCAGAAATTCAGATTCTTCTGTCTAGGTGGTAGGACATTCTGTGTGACAGCACCTATACTCTGGAATGCATTTTCTCACAGTCTGAGAGAGGTTCAGTCTGTTAACATCTTGAAGCTCGAATTGAAAACTCAGGAATGCTATAATGTATCTATCAGGACATAACATTCTTCTTGTTTTCACTGTTGCTGTTGTTGCTGTGTGTCCACCGCATTTTGTATTTTATTGTTGTATTGTCTGTATTGTAAAGCATCCTTGATTGTGAGAATGGCGTGATGAATCATTATTATTATTATTATTATTATTATTATTATTATTATTATTCAACTACAAAAAAATATAACTAGAAAATCTATTATAGAAATTGTGTAGGTGAGATTATCACTAACAAAAAGATGGAAGTATTTGGAGAGGTAAGCCATTCCTCCGAGAAACCTTCCTACTGAGGGCTAATATTGTATTAGTTTTCCTAATGAACTCAGGAGAGTGAATCAGTTACTGAGTGATTAAAAGGACAGGATGTCCCTTTGAGATCTATACCTAGAGGTATGTTATACACAATCAGCAGCACAAGGATGCTGTTCAATAAGGAGAACGTCTCCACTGTGACTCGTTCCTGAACAGGATGCGCCTACAGTAATGGGGGAAATGTAAAAGTATCATCCAAGTTCCTGCGGACGGTTTCAGCTGAATGAATGAAATAACCTTACAGGCACTCGGCCACAAACAGGACACATTTGTAGATCATATCTTCCAAATGCAGTCCCTGCAAAAGTGATTCATGATTCATATTTTATGCCTCCCCCCGCCCCCTTTTATTCCCTACTGAAGGTTTGTCCTCATTCGCTTGTTGACGGGGACACAGTCTACACATATGGTACATACATTTCACATAAACATTCAAGAAGAATTTTTGCTCACATTTCAGCAATGATGGGTGAGGCGGTGATCAAAACAAGAGCCGAGTCGCTGTAGAGCTCTTCTGTCATGTGAATGCAAATCACTGTGAAAATGATTGTCACTACCTAGACATCTTCTCCATTCTGTCAAGTGAATCCCTTTTCATATATGGGTAAATGTTATCATGCCTGCACTGTCTAAATATTATCTTTCATGCTTGTACAGATTTCTTCATTGCCGATGTATGTGTATAATAGGTGTAATATGTATGTAAGATCTACAAATGTCTCTCGATGGACGTCACATTTCAGGTTTAGGTCTTCCTTGTTCATGGTCTCTTTGTGGCTTGGTTGCCTTTATGGAAAGAAAAACATGATGGCACCATAAGCGGGCTGGAAATGACTGCTGCTTGAGTTACTCTCCTTGTGGCCATTTGGAATGGAGTGCACCTTGTTATATTTGGTATCTGTGCTTTAGCCATCCTCACCTGGTCTCTAAAACATTCCATTTTCTACCAGCTTTGATGATTTTTTTCCCCTCGTAAACAGTATAGATGCAGACAAGAGGATAGGAGCCAGCATTTGCCTGCAGGAGGCCACGCTGGCTTGCCAGTCTGCTGGCAGCAGGTAGCAGCACCTGGGTGTCGTCAGGTTAACGAGCACAAACTCTGGAGGGTGTGAAAGCGCAGCGTGGGCCGCGGAGAAGGGCGCAGTGGAGGGTTTCCGCAATTCTGACATTGTGCCTTGCTATTTTTGAAAATATATATATATTTTTATAATTCAAAGCTGCTTTCTTTTCAGTCTCTCACTATGTAACTACTGTATCTTTTTATCTTTGCCTTATCAGACACAGTATCAAAAAACTACTTCTGTATTAAACGCAAGAATATATATGTTTATAAACCAGGTAAACGCTGGTGCATTTTCTTTAAGGTATTATCAGAAAAGATTCATAGTAGAAATGGTAGGTTGTTTTTTATAAGGATATAGCCTCTCGCCTGGTCACGATGGGATTATGTCTCGATAAACCTATCATAAGGGAAATAAATGATAGGATGAAAATGCATTTTAATAAAGCCTAACCTAATAAACATCAAGCCTAGCCTATCTTAAGACATGTTTGTAACATTAACCTACAGTGAGAAATCATTCATACAAAGCTGATTTTATAATAAATATCTCATGTAATTTATTGGGTAATATACTAAAAGTGAAAAACATTCACCCATCTAAAAGTCAAAATTTCGTGAAATGGGCCATCGTAACCCAGGGAGCATCTGTAATAAGAAGACAGGCTCCAAATGAGTTAAGATCTGAAGTATTATGCTGTTGTTGTGTCTTTGGGGAAGCCATGCTACTTTGGGTGCTTACAAAAAGAAGTACGTTAGCTTGTAACATTATAATTCGGGCTAAGCAAGATCATCAGGCAATTCATGGCAACTCCAACAGGGTGTTAGTCCATGAAGTTACACGTGTGCAGTAAGTGAGCACTGTGCTTCTCATCAGATCTGTGCCTGGATCATAAATCCTCACCTGGAGCCAAACCGTCAAGTGGCGTGAGCCGGCCTTTCGGGTCCAGACCGCAGGTAGTGAGATTGTGTTGCTCGTACTTTAATTTAACAAGCAGCAGAGTGTCTTCCCTCTGCAGAGTGCAGCTGTTATGTGTGTAGCTTTTTACAGGCCATCTGCTTCAGAAAGACGTTCCTGCGCATTCCTGTGAAGCCCCTGCCTTCCAGAAACAGCCCCACCCCCACGCATCCCTGGCTCTTTCATGGGACCTGCCCTCCCTCATTGTTTGCTGATATGCTGTCCATCTTTTATTCCCCAATATAAACCACTTGAAGTTGAAGGCTAATAAATCCATCCATCTTCTAGCCGCTTATCCTGGACAGGGTGGCCTGCAGCTGTCCAAGGCAGTCTGGGGCACAAGGCAACCCTGAGCCATCATGCTGCCCCCTTCAATAAATGCCTACAACAGTTTCTCACCACCAACCCAGAGATATAAATGAGTTAATTTAATAACCATTTTATTATTATTTATTACCTATGATAATATAGAATTTGGTAGCACTTTACTCAAAGCCATGGTTTAATCATTTATAAACACATTCATAACAAATAAAAATGCATTCATAAAGCATTATAAACATGCCTATAAATATTTATAAAAAGGCATAATACATTTTAGCCATGTTTATTATGCATTATGAATGTTTTTTGAAGCTCTCATCTGTAATCCACTGTAGATACCTTCGTAATGCAATGTAGTGATACTATAAGCATTAAGGGTGCTTTGTAATGTATTATAAAGGTATCTATAGGGCATTATACTGTAGATGACAGCTTCATATTACAGTCTTAATGCATAATAAACAAGGAGATAATGTGCTACATCTTTTAGAAATATTTATATGTACATTCATAATGCTTTATGAATCCATTATAATGCATTATGAATGTATTCATAAATTAATAAAAACATGACCTTATGTCTGAATAACTATTCTCAAGATAATCATAACAACACAAATAGTTGTTCTGTGATAAGAATGATTAACTTAGTTTATTGCTCAACGCATAACTATTGACTGGCTCCGTGTAAAGAGAACGGCTGTTCCAGGATTTCGCTGCAATTCTCCTACGATCGCTATCTGTGCAAACCGTGTGAGTGCAGTCGCATTGGGAATCTCAGAGGGAACAAATTATTTACACCCAATGCTTCAAGGTTTCCTGAATGCACATGTTGCATATTTCATGTAGCGTGGTGGAATACATTCATTTGGGGTGAAAAGAAAATGCAAGTCCCCTTCTGAAAATGATCCCAAAATGGTCAGGGTGGTGAAAATCTATGTACAGTGCATTCCAAAATCAATCAGATCAAACAGGTCAACCAGTGTCAAACTTATGTTTTTTTTAAAGGCAGATGCTTGGAACCCCTGATATTGTGTTGATGTTGCTTGTGCTATAGATGCTTTCTCTGTTCCTTCTTCTCTAAATGTTAATGATGGCACATAGTTGACTAGTTTTCATTTATTAACCTCTCCACCTTCTTAGGTTGTCATTGTCACCGTCAGTCATTGCACTGGACTCTTTTAATTACCGGAAATTTCTGTAGACCCCCCTCCTTTTCTCTCTCCCCACTTTGCAGTCCATTTCGGTTCTCCAATAACCTTCCATTTGCTATCTTTCTGTACACTCACCCTCTACCCTGATGATATCATGATTTATTTCCATAGTAAAGGACACCTTCCCTTTTCATGTCTGTGACTTTGAGAGAAGGAGGGTTCAAGCAAGTCAGTGAACAGGAGGTGACATGAAGGCCTGAGCAGTGTGGTCCACCTCCACACCTGGTGCGACAACAAAAATACAGAATATATCAATTTCAGGCAAGCGTATGTGATGATGCATTGCAGGTTTAATAAGTTATCCTGATGGAGAATGACAGTCACATCATACATGTGAAACCGTGGTGTATTAAGATAAGCAGAGGTAGAGATTTCAGGTCCAACGAGTACAAATCCAAACCAAGATTTCGTTTCAACCAATCAGTTGAGTAGTCTGTGACTGTGACTCTTTATACTCAACTGGTTGGTTGAAACAAAAATGGTCTGGATTTGTACTCTCTGGACCTGAAATCTCCATCTCTGAAGATAAGCAATACGATAAGCATTTAGATAAGGATTTCACTGTATTAGGGAAAGCTTAATGAAAAATATGGGAATATAAATTGGTGGGGTGAGAGTTCTTTCTCATGTATCATGTGTCACTGTGGGCGGGGTCTGTTGAGGAGGGAATACTATACCATGTGTGTGTAATTCATAGCACTGTATTCACGCATGGGAATCATGGGAAAAAAGCTCACATGTACTTAGAGTGAGCATCGAGAGGATGGGTTTGTCAGTACTTAGCACTAGTCACAATGAAGATGACAACTTCACATTGCTTGATAACACTTCCTTAGGTGACAGTTTACAAGGCCTATAAGCTGGTTGGTATTCAGCTTTCCTCTGCTAATTCCTCTTCCGAGTTCCAATGTCAGGTGAATAACATCCAGCAAAGTTTAGCTCGATGAAGGGATGCTGATTTGTCGCGAATGAATTTCTTCAGTTTGAGGCTAATGCACTGGGGCCTGCCTATACGATCATGGTGAAGCGATGTTGCTAGAGTGAGCTTTGTGTTTTGTAGTACTTAGCACCTGGTTGTTTCCTCTGCCCTGCTTTCCTTCTGACGTGTTTTCCGGACGCACTGCGTCTCTTGACAGCCACCTAAGTGGATTATCATTCCACGATAAGAGGGTCTTTTTCGTCTTATGAAAACCAATATTTATTTTCATTATTCCAAAATTGTCCCCATGATTATGTTTTATGCTTCCTGGACAGGAGCGAAGTTCACCCAACCCGGCAATCTCATTAGCAGTGGCTCCTGATGGATCGCAGCCTCGTGACTGGATGAAGATGGAAGGTGTACTAAATGTCACTATACTGTGTATACTTTTCCGTATTAAGTCTGGGACTTTCAATCTACCTTTATGGGCTGAGGGCATAGTGGGAGCCAAGTGAGCTTATGAACTGTGCGCAGCCATTGTTCGAGGCTATCCATCATTGTTTGAGGCTATCATTCTATCAAGCATTACTTAGCATAGAGCCCTTCACAGTGGGGGTTACAGGTCACACCACATATGCAATTAGCTCACAATTAAAATCAAAAGCAATTAAGAAAAAAAAGGTTTATTTGGTTGGTTTTCAATCACATACAGAAAGAAGAAGTGTGTTACAGATGACTATAAATGTAGTCTGACACTACATTCCAGATGTTTGTACAGCTTTCAATACCAGATGTTAATTCTGGGGGCGGCGGAATGATGAATGAAGGAAACTGACATGCAACACTACCGAGTGCTAATTGTTGTTAGAATCGTAGTAATTTTAGGTGTAAATTCACAAGCAAGTTATTGTTACAAAACCAATGTCGATGTTTCTGCATGGCAACGAAAGCTGCCGTATGTCCAGTGTGAGGATTTACCACGGTGCCACATGCGTGTGTCACATTTGTGATAATGGGCCCATCAAAGAAAACCCACACTGTGGTTAAGGAAGGCTTGCATGCTGGTTCAAAATGCCCCCCTCCCCCACTCTAATGACCTGATTCAGTTTGACAGCATTTCAATCACATAAAAGGAAAATAATGAAAATTAGGTCAATTTTTATGGTGTGTGAGTGTGAGTGTCTGCTTGTGTGTGTTATTGATAGATAATTACTGCATTATTTTACCTTGGCAGACAAGCAAAGACAATCTCATCCCCAAACCTCCCTGCCTCTACCCCTCCTGCTCTACCTATCTGCACCCTCTACGCTCTGTAAGCATCATCTGCTCACTTCATCTTTTTCCACCTGCCCAGTTTGTGCTGCATTGCATCATCCATTATTTCTATTTGTAATGTATAACCTATTCAATGATATATACTACCACAATTCTGTATCTCACTATATTACTTCTATTACTTCTCTTATTATTATTATTATTATTATTATTATTGCTACATTGTTAGTACACATGGGGCAGCATGGTGGTGCAGTGGTTGGCACACACCTCTGAGACCAGTTTTAGTGTGCTGTTTGATGGACGTGGTTGTTCCCTGCTTTGTACCCACTGCACCTCTGGTATAGGCTCCGGATCCCCCACAACCCTAAATAGGATAACAGGTTGCAGAAAATGGATGGATGAATGGATATTACTACATGATTACATGCCATGTAGTAATGCATATATGCATTTCATTGTATATTTGCATTGTAAATTACTATATAGCCATTCCATGAATCACCACCTTATCGTAGTGGAGAGGTCTGTGTGCCTATGAGCTATGCTGTCAGGGGCAATTGCCCCTGGTAGGGTCTCCCAAGGAAAATTGGTCCTAGGTGAGCAGCCAGACAAAGCACAATTCACAAAGACCTCATATGGAAAGTAAGAATTAGGACCATGTGATGCCACTTAGACTGGGGAGACTGGGGCCCTGCCCTTGAGTCACACCTGTGGGGGCTCGTAGGTAAATACCTGGTGGCCAGGCCTCTACCCAGCAGGCCCAACCAGGCATAGCCCAAAATAATTACATGGGTCCACCCTCCTGTGAGCCCACCACCTGCAGGGGGAGCCGTGGGAGTCAGTCGATGGCAGGGGCCTTGGCAGACCGATCGTCGGCTACCAAGTCTGGCTCTAGAAACATGGAATGTGACCTCTCTGGTGGGAAAGGAGCCTGAGTTTGAGCAGGAAGTAGAGAGATACATACTCACTACATATTCAGACGTGGCCAAATTTGTTGGTACCCTTACTCACTTAAAAGCAACCAACTAATGTGTACCTGCATTCCCTTAGTATGTGACAGAGTAAACCAGTAAAATTGTGAAAAGTAGTGATTTGTTGTTTATCTTAGAAAGATATGCTAAAATAGTATGGAAAGATTTGTTGGTGCCTATTTAGAGACTATTTATCCTTGCATTATAGTCATGTTTCAAAGTGTTTAACCTTAATTGGTATCATAGGTGCCTTCAAGCTTTTCATCAGCTATTCAGCCTATTTAAAGAGAAAGAACATGCTACTGTGTTGTTTGCTATCATTGTGTGCACCACACTGAACATGGACCAGAGAAAGCCAAGGAGAGAGCTGTCTGAGGAGCTCAGAAAGAAGATTATAGATAACCATATAAAGGCTATAAGACCATCTCCAAGCAGTTCATGTTCCTGTGACCACAGTTGCCAATATTGTTAAAAAGTAAAAGGTTCATGGGACTGTACCCACCTCCCAGGATGTGGACGCAAGAGGAAATGCAACCCCAGGCTGATCAGAAGGGTAGCGTGGACAGTAGAAAAAAAGCCAATGAAACCATCCAAAACCATTGAAGCTGAACTCCAAGGTCAAGGTACCTCACTTTCTGATCACACCATCCATCACATTTTGAAAGATAATGGGCTCCATGGAAGAAGACCCAGGAGGGCTCCACTACTGAAAAACATTTTAAAAATGCATGTTGACAAGCCCCAAAGTTTCTGGGAGAATGTCCTTTGTACTGATCAGACAAAACTAGAGCTTTTTGGCCAGTCACATCAGCTCTATGTTTACAGAAGGAAAAATGAAACTTTAAAAGAAAAGAACACATACCTACTGTGAAACATAGAGGGGGCTTAGTTTTGTTTTGGGGCTGCTTTGCTGCATCTGGCACGAGGAACCTTGAATCTATGCAGGACACAATGAAATCTCAAGACTACCAAGGCATCCTGGAGCGAAACACACTGCCAAGTGTCAGAAGGCTCAGCCTCAGTCGCTGGTCATGGGTCCTCCAACAGGATAATGACCCAAAACATACAGCTAAAAGCACTCAGGAATGGCTGAAAAAAACACTGGACTATTCTTAAGTGGCCCTCCATCTGCCCAGATCTTAATGCTATTGAAAATCTATGGAAAGATCTGAAAATTGCAGTGTAGAGATGGAATCCTTCAAACCATTTTCGTTTCTTTAATTATGTAAGATATTCAACTGAATCAACAATCAAAAGCCTGATTTGTGTTAAATATGGAATAAACTAAAAGGGAAGCCAATGAACTTTTGTCATTTTCAAGTTATTTCAGAGATAATTGTGCTTTTGTAGAAAGGTGCCAACAAATTTGTCCACATCTTAAGTTGACCTCACCTCAATACTTGGCTTGGGCCCTGGACTCTATTGCACTTTGGAGTTGTCTATGGAGAGAGGCTTCAGGCAGGTGTGAGTCTACTCTTTGCCCCCTGGTTCAGCACCAGCACGTTAGCGATCACTCCAGTGAATGAGAGGGTCGATTCCCTTAAACTTTGAGTTGGGGGACGTACTCTGACTTTTGCCTGTGCTAATGCACTGAACACCACTTCAGAGTATCGGGCAAGGCCATGAAAAATGACTTTCAGTAGGCTTCAGAAAGTTTCAGAAAGTCCGGAGGGGTAAGCAGGCCTTTACCCATGTTGTTGACGGTGGGGATGGAGCACTGCTGACCTCAAAAGGGGATATAGTCAAGCGGCGGAAGGAATATTTTCATGGATCCCACTAACATGCCTTCCTTGGAGGAAGTAGAGCTGGATGTCTCAGAGGAGGTCTTACCCATCTTGGGGGCTGAGGTCACTGAGGGAGTCAAAAATTCTTTGGTGATAAGGCTCCGGCAGAGGATAGATTCGCCGTGAGGTCCTGAAAGCTCTTGATGTTGTTCGGTTGTCTTGGCTAACACGCCTCTTCAACATTGCATGGAGGTTAGGGACAGAGCCTTTGAATTGGCAAATTGGGGTAATTTTTCCTTTAAGAAAGGGGACTGGAGGATGTGTTCCAGCTTTTGGGGGATAACACTCCTCAAACTTCCTGAGAAGGTCTATGCCAGTGTACTAAAGAAGAGGGTCCGGTCCGTCCATTGGTCCAACCTTGGATCCAGGAGGAACAATATGGATTTCATCCTCGTTCACAGGAGTTTGCCAAACCAGTTTACAAGTGTTTTGTGGACTTGGAAAAGGCATGGGGAGTCCTGTGGGGGTGATTTGGAAGTATGAGGTAGAGGGTCCATTGTTATGGGCTATAAGGTTCCTGTAAAGCTGGAGTAAGTTTGGTTTGCATTGCAAGAAGTAAGACAGACTCATTCCTGGTGGGTGTTGGACTCCACCAGCACTGCCCTTTATCACAGATTCCATGTGTAACCTTTATAGAATTTCTAGGTGTAGCTAAGGGGCAGAGCAGGTCCGGTTCGGTGGTCTCAGGGTTGCATCCTTGCTTTTTGTAGATGATTGGCCCTGTTGGCTTCATTGCGCAGTGACCTGCAGCATGCACTGCAGCTGAGTGTGAAGTGACCAGGATGAGGATCAGCACCTCCAAATCTGAAGTCATCGTTCTCAACCAGAAAAGGGTGGATTGCCTTCACCTGGTGGGGGATGAGTTACTGCCTTAAGCAAAGGAGTTTAAATATCATGAGTGAGGGAAGAAGAGAGCGACAGGCGGATCCATGCAGCGTCGGCAGTAATGCGGACGCTGTACCATTCCATTGTGGTGAAGAGAGAGCTGAGCCGGAAGGCAAAGCTATTGATTTACTGGTTGATCAACTTTCTTACCCTCACCTATGTGCTTTGGGTAGTGATAGAAAGACTGACATTGCGGATTGGCAGAAATGAGTTTCCTCTGCAGGGTGTTTGCCCTCAGCCTTATGGTGAGGAAAATGATCATTTGGAGATGAGCCACTGCTCCTCTGCATCGAAAGGAACCAGTTGAGGTGGTTCGGTCATCTATTTAGGATGCCTCCTGGATGCCTCCCTGGGGAGATGTTTCAGGCATGTCCAACAAGAAAGAGACCCTGGGGCAGGCCCAAGACATACTGCAGAGAATATATCTCTCTGCTGGCTAAGGAACACCTTGGCATTCCCCTGGAGGTGCTGGAGGAAGTGGCTGGTGAGAGGGAGGTCTGGGCATCCCTGCTTAGACTGCTGTCCCCGTGACCTAAGCCCTGGATATGCAGCAGTGAATGAATGAAAGAACTATACAGTGTGTCACAATGTTTTATGTCTTGCACTATTATTATGATGATGATTATTATTATTATTATTAGTAGTAGTAGTAGTAGTAACAACAACAACAACAACAATAATAATAATAATAATAATACTTCATTTTAATAAACAGCCTCTATGTGTTGATCTTGTGTTGCATATTATTACCTAGTTGTGCTCCATGTTCACTATTTATCCCTTATTCTACGATGTAAGGGCCTTTGGGTCTGTGAGAAGCACTATACAAATAAAATGTATTATGTTTTTGTTCTCTTACAAATGCCACCAGCAGAGGCAGGAAAACAAGTGAGAAGGAGTCATTTGTGCACCAGCCTCTGGCACATAGTCCCTGCTGCTACAAGCCCTCGTTAAAGGGGAAATAAGTCATTTCATGAATAGAAATGCAACTGTAAGCAGTTGCTGCAGATATTACTCAGATGGATTTAATGCCCCTCACAACTCCTGGAGGTGGGTCATTTAATATGAAACTCCAAAGATGTATGGCAGGAGGCCTTGCTTCTTTGAATCTTCCTTGTGTGTTTTGGTGGAGTTTCAGTACTCTGTGGGGCCCAGTGCTATCTCCCTTGCTGTGCTGGACTGTTGTGCTGATGTTTGTCATCTGAGTAAGCCCAGTGAGGAATCAGTGAGTCCTTACACACGTTGGAGGTGGTGACATAGGAAAACATAAGGTCAAAAGTTGGCAAAACTGAGGTCACAACCATTACAAGCAATGACAGTCATCCTCTCAGTGATGTGCTTTCCTGGAACACCCTTGGCCAGAAACTCCCACCATGGGCCACCAAGAAGCCTTTCTGAGGATCCGTCAGACCAGCTTCAGCGATCTGGCCCAGAAATGGCTCCATATTAGCTTCAGTTCAATAGCTTTTTTTTGTTTATGTTTGCTGAATGTTTTGCTTATGTTTGGTATGGTATAACGTTTGTCTTGCATTTCTCTGTCTTCAGGGTCATTACAAGAATCTTACTAGGATAAGACATCAGGGGCTTGCCCAGAGACCTGATCTGTCCAAGGGTCATCACATTGAATTCTCTCTCTCTGAAGATACACTAAAAGGGTTCTGGGGAATGCAGCCCTGCACTGGGATTGTTGTGAATTCTCAAACTGGGAGCATGGTTGTTAAAACATCTGAACTAAACAATTTATTTGGAGTGCAGCCCCAATGCCCCAGGCTTGTAACACAGCCGAATGTATGTATTTGCGGAATGTTGTTTCTACAGTGCGACTGTTGTGTCTTTGTTAAACCTGCTGTGTCCACCCAGACCAGATCCAGAAAAATAATTTGCCCTCAGGGAGCCTGTAAATTTAACCTCCCTCTCTATCTACTGAACTGCATGACATTAGGTTATTAATATATGCCCAGTCATAATTTTCATTGTTTTTTAGCTGTTCTATCAGACAGGTGTAGAACAGAGAAAATACTGAAACTGACAAATGCAAAAATTAACATTTTGCACTAGAATAAAAAAAAAACTTGGCAGTCACTATATTAGGTACCTGGTCATTAACATAAACAGCCTGATCCTCTAAGCAGCTCATCATGTGACTGCAACTGAATACATAAAGCATACAGACAGGGTGAAGTGGTTTAGTGATTGTGTAGTGAAGTATCAAAAGGGTTAATATGTGTGATCTGAGTCATTTTGAATGTGGTGTGAATGTTGGTGCCAGACGTGGTGATCCCTGTATCTCAGAAACAGCCTCCCTCCTGGGATCTTCACACACTACAGTGTCAAGAGTTTTGAGAAAATGATGCAATAAACAAAAAATATTCACTCAGCGGATGTTTAGTTGCATAAAACACCTTGCTAATGAGAGAGGTTAGGGGACATCGGCCAGACTTCTTAAAGATAAGAGGAGGCCACAAGTACAAAACTTACAGTGCAACAGTGGTGTGCAGAACGGTTTCTCTGAATGCACAGCTCAGCTTCCCTTGAAACTTTCCCTTGGCTAGAGAACAAAGAGGACCTTATCAGGTACTATGTCAGGTACTGACCAAAGAGGACCATAGCTGGTACTATATGTCAGGTACTGACCAAAGAGGACCTTATTAGGTACTATGTCAAGTATTGACCAAAGAGGACCTTATCAGGTACTATGTCAGGTACTGACCAAAGAGGACCATAGCTGGTACTATGCTGGGTTACCTAATACTGTGCTGTATATAGCTGACCAAAGAGGACTATAGCTGGTGCTGTGTTGGGTTACCTAATACTGTACTATATTTAACTGATCAAAGATGGCCATAGCTGGTACTATGTAGGATTTTGTAATACAGTGCAGTGTATACAGTAACTGACTAAAGAGGACTATAGCTGGTACTATTTAGGATTACCTAATACAGTGCTGTATGTATCTGACCAAAGAGGACTATAGCTGGTACTATGCTGGGTTACCTAATACTGTGCTGTCTATAGCTACCTATAAGTTCACTTTGAAGCATAATGTAAAAATGCAGTCTGCTATTACAACCCCCCTTCCTCCTAGTCTTTTTGAAGATCGCACTCCTTACGTATCGGGTGTAGGTTGTGACCCTCTAACCGACTATATTCAGTGACATATTTTGTCAGAATCATTTTGCCAGATTACATAGAATATTGAGTTTATATATGAAGTTAACCACAATATCAAAATTGTATGTGTAGCCTGCGGGATAGGCTCCAGACTCCCTGCGACCCTGAATAGGACAAGCGGTTACGAAAAATGTATGAATGGATATAACACACACACGCTCGCACATACATATATTCAATTTATTTAGATGTCAAAGAATTTTTTTTGATTTTGGGGAACAATTATTTCAAGAATAGCATTAATAAAAATAACGGTAAATTACCCCTGACATCACTTCCTGGACCTTCTTCTGTGACTGAGCGCTTCATGGAAGGGACAAATGAAGAGAGCTTCCAGTAAATCTCCAGCTCATAAGTGTCAATTGAGCCAAATTACCCACATCTGCTTTAAGTCCTTATCTGTGATAGTACTGGTACCATCTCATGAGTCATACGCATTTATCTGTCTAAAAAACAGGGAGTGCTTCCCTCAATCTAAGCACTCTGGACCCACAAATCCGGCCCCAACCTCCAAACATACTCTGGGGGGGGATGCAGGCCAGAATGCACTGTTACCAGGGAGCCTCTTGCTCATTTTGGCCCTTTCACAGCGCCGCCCTAGTGGACACTGTGGAATAGAAGCCCTCCGACTTTCAGCCACAAATTAAGGCCCCAGAGTTACATAACCTTCATGGTATGAACATAAGCATTTTAGCTGCAGGCCTCTCCCCAGGGCTGCCGATTCACCTCTCAAAAATGCAGAACTTACTTGGTTTTCTTCCTTTGAGTCATTATAAGGTACGTTTTAACCATTAGGGTCCAACTTATTAAGAGAAAAGTCTAATCTGCCAAATAGCTCAACCACTTCTGACAGCCAAATATGGGTTTTCAGCAGCCTGGATAAGATGTTCTTAGAAATACTGAAAGAGATTTAACGATTTACTAACCTAGCATAACGGCAATGAGCTTTAACATAATTTGGAGAGTAGCTGAAGTAATTGAAATGCCCGCTGCCAATGTTCTTAGTTATTCTTACAGGTAATTACAGGTTTTAGCTATTGCACATAATACTGCTGCCTCTATCTGTAAGAGAGCAGAAATAGTAATGCAGCCAAAGATGGACACTCTGCCACAACAGCAACTGTTAACTTTAACTGAGCTATTGCCAACACAATGCAATGTTCTCACAATGGTTCTGTAAAGTACAGTAAAATTCTGCTGAAAAGTAATGCCATAATGATAACTGATCTGTTAACATCAATATATCACAAATTCATATTGTTATTCTAGGAGCTTTTAATGAGAGCTGTATGGTGGCTCAATGGGTAACAGTTGGGATTTCCTACCACCACTCCGCCCCTCAGTAGAGTCATGTTTTCCAGTGTTCATTTCATTGACGAAAATTATTCTCCAACAAAGATGTCTCATTGACGAAAACGAGACAGTAATGAAATAAAAATGACTTTTATTAATGACTAAAAACAATACAAAAATGCCAGGGAGAAACAAATTTGAAATTGATCTGATCATAAGAAGTATTTTAGTATCATAGTGCTGAATGTAGCACATCATTGGATAATGTTGATCTAACCGACTGTAAGTGCATAAACCAAGTAAAGACTGTTGTGCCATTATTCCTGTTCCAAAATCGACTTCTGGTAGGAAAGGACATACAAATGCATGGATGAAGACTCAGTGCAAACCGTGTGTGGCGGCAATAACAGGTAAAAATATCACAAATCTGAAATGCCAGGCTTTCCTGAAATTCTTGCCATTATTACAAAGTAACGCTATTTTAGGTTATGTGAGTTACTGAAGTGTTTATGTAGAACCTGAAATGCAGCAGACGGCACTCCTAGTCACCTTGGGTGGTGTCTCATTTTGACACTGTCATATTACCCAAACAATATACTGTGGTATGTGATACTTTTGATGTCTTTTTAAAAAGCAATGTTATTGTTGCTGATAAAATTCAACAAATTTTATTGTGGGGGAACACCCCCCACGCCAAAAGCTAATTTTGTATTACCGTAATACTACTAAAGCCTAACTCGGTAGGAATTTAAATGTAAAAAAAAAAAAAAAAAACACTGTTGAGTTGAATGTAGGCTATTACATCAACACGTTGATATTAGCGAGAAATAACATGGCGGAGAGGAGCAGGAATTTACTGTAGAGATAACTTGCAAGTGTGCATATGTGTGTGTGTGAGGGAGAGAGAGAGACAGAGGGAGAGAGAGAGGGAGAGAGACACAGAGACAGAGAGAGAGAGAGAGAGAGACAGAGAGAAAGAGACACAGAGAGAGACACAGAGAGAGAGAGACAGAGTGAGAGA
>JAODJW010000039.1:7786205-7809754 GCA_026777045.1 Hyperopisus bebe | reverse complement strand
GCAACCGGAGGGTTGCAGGTTCGAGCCCCGGGTCCTCCTGTTCCCATCAAAGTGTCCTTGAGCAAGACACTGAACCCTGAATTGCTCCCGGTGAGCTGGTTGGCACCCTGCGTGGTAGCCTCCGCCACTGGAGTATGAGTATGAGTGTGTGTGTGTGTGTGTGTGTGTGTGTGTGAATGAGTGAATGTGAGGCATAATTTGTAAAGTGCTTTGGAAGAATGAAGTCCAATAAATTATCTGATTGATCAGTATTGTGAAGATGCAAGACAAAACTTCCAAAAGAACCTGGCTGCTATTTGGAGAGTACCGGTAGGACAAAAAGAAAGGCAGATGGCTACATTCCTCGCAATAAGTACAACACTCTTGTGCTGAAGAAGGTAAGCATGAAGACATACTGCTGGCCCTTCAAGCAGCCCACCCACGCACTGTACACTCAGTCAAGGCATGTGTGGACAAATGTTTGAAAGAGTGAGATGTACCGAAACAGAAGGTCTAAGCAGTAATAACTGATAATGGTAGCGAAATGGTTATATTGTTTAAACACACAGCACTCAAAGCAGAGGCCTGCACTGAAGAAGATTCCATGATGGAAAATGACTTTGCATCTCAGAAAGATGATGCCCAGCAGGGAGCAATATATATTTTTTATTTGTCCTTTTACATGACAGGCAATTAGCTGATTATATGCAGTCCTGTAGCTGTGCATCCCTGATTTTTCATTAAAGTAAACATAGTTACATTATAAAAATTTTGAGGGTGAAACGTGAAACTATATTTAATGCCAGTTTTTCTGCGTTCCCCTTAGGTACGACATGGACACACACTGGATACTGTACTTAGCACGCACATTTTAACTTGTGCTCAATACAGTGCAGAAAGAGGCAAGCATTAAAAGAGTCCTTCATACAGCAAGGTCAGTGCTTTGCGGAGGATGTTACACCAGTGCAGCCTTGTTGTTATAAATGACTGTCCCACTCGACATGGTCGCAGGACTCCTCAAGGTGAGACTCTCTCTGCCAAATCACAGATGACATGGGATGGGAAAGTTTGCTAGTGAGTGGAAGAAGCTAAAGTCCAGGCATGGTTTACTGCCGCTTGTCACCGAACACTGAGACCACGCAGACTGACACCATGTTCATGTTACCAACCCAATTTGACCTACTTATCCACCTAAGTGAGTTTGAACAGATCTCTACCTACCAAGACCTAATCTCACTCAAAAAAAGTGAAGGGCAATTTTAACCAAAGCTTCACATGCCTTTCAGATCCAATTGATGAGAAACTATCTCCAGTTGTAGCAATTGTCTTCTTTCCCAATCAAACTGAAGTGGCAGATGAAAAAAACAAGGGGGGCTGACTGAAGCAGGCAGAGGAGCATTGGCTGAAATCTGCCATGCCACATACCCAAGAGGATCAGCCTGGGGATGCTGCAGAGGACGAGAGGACTGAGCAACCACAAATGACATTCTTAACCCAGGGACTGTCTGTATTTTGAAGCCTTTTGCATTGGATCTATTGGCTGTGCTAGTGTCTCACCCTTTGCCAGAAGAGTGGTTAGTGTCACAGGTAACCTCACCAGAGGCAGGAGTAAAAGAGCAAGGTTCATACTGGAGTGTGTTTCAAAAAATAAACAGAAACAAACAGGTGCATATTCTTTTTATTCCTTTGAAACGTTCACTGCCGTGGAGTTCCCTTTATTCATGTTCTGTGTACTGGTATGAAGGTGCGTCATGCACATAAGATACAATTTACGTATCTTTTGTATGAGACTAAATATTGTTTTTATTGCAATTTTATTTAATAACAAATGAAGTTCATATAAAGCCATTTTAGAGAGATGTTTTATACTGCATTATACTGTGACTGCATCTAAAGTTAATTTTGTCAGCTAAACTTCCTCTACTTTTTGTGGACCAAAACTAGACTATAACTAAAAAACGTCAGATGACTAAAGTGTCACTAAAGCTAAACCTAAGTATGCTGTCGTTATTAACATTGGTGTTTCCATGTTCTCCGTACGTTATGTGCGCATCTTCCTGCAGTCCAAGGGTTTGCAGTTAGGCTCATTTGTTTGCCTGTATTACATCCAGGCTACATAAAGATTTTTGGATGTACCCTGCTGCATCCCATCCAGCCATGGTTCCATGTTACCTGTAATAAACCACAAGTACCCCCCCCCCACGCCCACCCAGCCCCTTGTTGTCTAGGATGCATGGTTTGAAAATAGTTTTTTTTTTTAATGATTCATGATAGCACATGTTTTTGGAAAGGCCATAATGCTTTGAAAAGTTGAAGGAAAACGATTTTTCCAAGTAGGGGGAGGTTGGAGATTCCCATGAAAAATTTTGCTGGCCCACAAACTCATCAGCCCACCAGAAAAATGCCTGGGACACCAGATGGCCAGTGGCCTGTACTATGAAGAGGGGTTACTGGCTTATCGGGGTAACTTGTCAGATTTAAGGTACCACAGGTTAAATGGACTTCATATTCATTCACTTACATTTTGCCCAGACTACCTTAAATCTGACAAGTTACCCCGATAAGCCAGTAACCCTGCTTCATAGTACCGGCCACAGGCCAGCACTGCTCCAAAGGCAAACCTGAAGACCCAGACCCCAGACAGGACTCTCTCTCTCTCCCTCTCTTTCTCTCTGGCCGCCAGGAGTCGACTAATAATAACATGCATTGTCTGCAAGTTGCCTTTGAGTTCATTGGCTGTGACCGACAGAGATTACCTAGCCCCTGCCCCCCCCCTCAAATATTCCCTTATGGGTGATTTTGTTTATTCAGGGTATGTCCCGAAATACTCATTTCAGCCACCGGGTGTGGAGCCACTGACAAAAAAAGGCAATTTATTGCCGGCCCCATTGACGATGGTGAAGCCTGATAGTGTCAGGAAGAGGAATGAAGACCAGGGTGTAAAGAAACCATGCTTTTCACCTATGGAATATACTGTAAAAATAAGCCTCTGCTTTCATTTACTGGCACATGGTGATGCTGAAGCAAAGGCTTTTACCTCAGCTCTCTCCTGTGGGCTCTCCATAGGCTTGCATACAGATGTGATTGCTTGTCTCCCCTTTGCACATATTTAAAAGTGATGGTGTAGCCTTTATCCCCATGGATGTTATGTAGTAAACAACAGAAAGTAGCAGTGTGTCTGCCCCTCTTTGGCCTTAAGATGGAATGTTCCCTGTCGCATTTTATGGCTGGAAATTTACGGCCAACAGCAGTTATTTTGTTTCTCAAAGCAATAATATTAACATTATTGTGTTTTGCTTCCTATTGCTCGGATTGCTGCCTATAACTTCATGCAATTTCCATTGTTTCATGAACATTTACATTAAGATTTACGGTGTCATATCAGCCAGAATTCATAGAGAATGGACCATAAACAGGAAAATTAGGACAATCTCATCTTATGTAGAAGTGGCAATATTAGAATTTTAATATGAAAATTAAAACTTAAACACATCAGTATAACACTACAACAAATACATAAGACATTAAAATCTGAAAATTACTAAAGATTAGCACAAAGCCAGATATTATACTCTCAGCAGATTTCTAAGGCAAACTATAATACAAATGAGATCTCATGGTCTGTGCATTACAGTTTCTTTGTCGAGTGATAAACAAAATGAATGTATTATTATTTTTTATTGAATTTTCCTTTAATGACTGACTCAATGGGCCACAGAAGGCCGTCTTGATATTCACCACAAAAAGTAGTTTCATGCTTCTGTCCTTCTTTGACGTATTGCTAATCTCTGCTAAATAGCGCCACCCTGGCCGTTCCCTGGTTCAGGGCTGTGCCGGCCACCCCACCACAATGGTCCTGTAATCTTCTCTGCAGTCCAGTAACTATACAGTGTGCACTCAGAGCCCATGACTCTCCTTTTCCTTCAGCATCACTTCACAATGGACGCATCTCCACCCTAGGTCTGACGGTGAACCGTGACGAGAAGGGAGCTATATATAAATGAAATTAAACCAGAATGAAATTACCATAGGATCGCCTTGTCTGATTCCATTGTTGTTGAGATTGAGATTATATTGAACCAAATAAAAGCTACATTATATCATTGTATGCATTTTCATAGTGCTGTAGTAACTTTTGCTGCAATAGCATTGGCCCTTGTGCGGAGCCGTGCAGAACTCCAGCAACTGGGCGAAGGGACACAGTGGTGTTCTAAAACCTTTGTCCTGGTCCATTCACTCTAGCTGTCTTTGAGGGTTTATCCTGGCACTGGCAAAGGTGGCCTGTAGAGAAATGCACTGCTATTCTGCCAAAGTGTCTATATTGGCCCTTCTGTGAGATGACAGTGTGTTTTGTACATCTAGGTTTAGCCTCACTAATAGCATAAAACCCTTGAGCAGGGTAATTTACTCTAATTGCCCGAGTAAACATCCTGTGCTATAAACAGACCACATCAGTGCACCCCCCCCATACAGCTTCCTCTGGGTCTTCCCTTCTCTGGTTTCTGTCTGCTTCTCAAACAGGCAAGTTTTTAATACGCTTTCGCTTTTGAATGCGTTATAGGGATGGTCATTATTCACACAGAATGCAATCTACTCCCATAATGGAAATAAAAATGTGACTCTTCCTAACACAGTTGTCCCACAAAACACATCAGAACTTGGAGTAAATGAATCTACATTTCAGGCTGGTGTAATGTCATTTTATAGTATTCCATTCATCCATCCATCTTCCGGCCGCTGACGCTGGTCAGAGTCATGCAGGCCTGGAGCCTGTCTCAGGTACAGGTGTACCCTATGGCAGTGTTTCCCAATCCAGTCCTCAAGGACACACAGACTGTCCACCTTTTTGCTCCCTCCCAGCTTGTGGTAGGGAGCAAAAATGTGGACACTCTGGCAGGGAGCTCGGAGGGAAGAAACACATGGATTGTCTGTGGGTCCCCAAGGACTGGACTGGGAAATGCTGCCCTGTGGGGATGCCAACCCATTGTAGGACACAGACTGACAAGGTGCCTGCTTGGACCCCAGTCTGAGTCAGTAAACGGTGTGCAGGTGTCTGAAAGAGGAAAAGAAGAAGCTGTGCTGCAGACTTGAGTTTGATGCTCACCGTAGCTACATAAACATCTCCTCAATAGGAGATTAGCAGAAGTCATATATTACTCTGCTTGGTGCATTTTCTTACCAGATGTTTTAAGCTGCTGATTTTAAGGTTGTCTAGGTTATGCCTTTCCCATGCAGGACTTGAACCTGGGACCTTTTGATGATAAAGCCAGCTGCTTAATTAACGTTCCACACAGATCCTGCCGCCATTCTTTCTGTAGTTATTATTTTCATTATTAGCATGACCCTCTGTGGCCTCACTGCTTTGCCAGATGCATTTGTCTGGTCAATTTGCAGTTCATTTCAGGCCAGGCCATCATGCCGTCATGCTCATTCCCATATATGATGATAACAGCAGAACTCAGTCGTTACAGGAGATTAATGACCCACCCTTCGTCTTTCCTTCTTTCTCAGGCAGGCAGTAGAACTGGCTGCCTGTCATTTAATGACCTCAGATCGTCATTAGATGCCTCAGACAGGGGGCGGGGCCTTTTAGAGCAGCGATATGGCCAGGCTGACCTCTGTTCTGTGTGTTCTTGTAAATAAACCAGTAAAGCCACAGCACAAAGAACTCACTTAGTAACGAAGACATGCTCAAGCACACCCTAACAACCCTGCTTTTAATGTCATAATGTATCATCTGGGCATTTAGTGGTTAAATGGAAGAAAGAACAGTTCAAATGTCAAGAGAAGACAGAAAGATGCTACACATTGATAGGAAGATGGAAAAGTGAAGATGAGTGGAACAAAACTGGTGCCACTAACTGTTTGCATAGTCCTAGCACTCCAACACTTCATTTTCATTGTGGATGAAAGCCCCAGCGATGCACCTGAGCGACAAGATATTCTCAGCAGCTGACCCACTCACCTTCTGCATGACTTCTGCAAAGATGCATGCTTTGTGTAATTCAATACCTCCAGTAACCCAAAGGATACATGATAAAATATGAAAAATATTTTCACATGATCAGAAGTGCAAAGCTCTGACAATGTGAAACAAATCCACTATGATTATTTACCATCGTCATTTAATGAGCTCGCAGATATAAATAAATAAATAAATAATTCCTCTGGTATCTGATCCAAAAATAAAATAGGTCAAAAAAAAACATAATTACTCTGGTGATTATATTCATCTGATCTGGGGTGACGGTATTCTGTTTGCTCACCGCAGAGTAAATAACTTCAAAGTTCTTCTCGCTGTATTATGTATGTAATTGTAAATTATGTGTATTCAGAATTTACGTCAATGTAAAACCATAATTGCCCACAAACCAAGATCAGATTACTAAAGTTCTCTTCTTCCGTAAATAAATAAATAAACTGCTTCGAGACATGCAACAAGATTTTTTACAGTTTTCTGTAAAAAAATTTAAAATTTTTAAAAATTTTAAAAACCAGGCTCTGAAGTTGTCGTCTATATTTCAATCTGTGTTTCAGTCTACTTTAGTACTTCAGTATACTTGACTATATGTCAATACCTAATAAAATGATACTAATGTGATGTATATACACACACACACACACACACACACATATGGCGTGATGTCATCAGCATAATGGTCTAATTATTTTATTTTGTTAAACCATGTACTTTGGGATGCCTCTGTGGAAAGTATAAATAGTATCATGCATATTTTGGAATGCCTAATCAGTCAATGAGTACAAATGAGTCTATCATTTCAGCTGTGTAGAATGATTAGCACCCCCTATTTCTGTCTCTGCCTGTTTCCTCTATTCACAGAAGCGTCCTGGTGCCTGTGTTACGCCCCCATCCCCTGCATATCATACAGGTAATTTGACCATCCTGGCAATGACATCGCACCTACATTACGGCCACATCCCTTGTATAGCGCGCAGGTACTTAGACCATTGTGCTGATGACATCACACCTTGTCAGCTCTCGGCCAGATCCATCACACCAAGGGCGTCACGTGGGCCGGAGCACGGTGATTGCTGGTGCCAGAGGCCCACCAAGGGCGTCACGTGGGCCGGAGCGCGGTGCCTGCCGGTTCCGGAGACACTCCATTAAGGCAGAGGCCAGCAGAGTGGCAGCAGCATGACTCAGTGCCTGGCAACCAAAAGGAGACGGATTAACAAAAAAAAAAAAAAAAACCCAGAGTAGGATTTTATTGATCCCACGATTTGATGGTCTGATACAGCTGGTGCCAGGAAGTGAGCCACGTCTCCTGCTGCTTTTTCTCCACAGATTAAATAAACCGCATAGGGAATTGAATCTCTATAAGAGCAATGTATATGAACTACTGCTTAATAGTAATTAGCATTAGCGTAGCAGTCATGCTATGCTTTATTAGTCAATGTGAGCTCTGTGACGTAATTCCCAGTAATGGCCCCACCAGCTGAAAATACCCCAGAAGGGAGGAGTTTTTACTAGCTATGAATATACTGTCAAAGTGGAGACTTTACTGCTTCATACAGCACAGTGAGTGTCTGTCTGGTTTGCTCCAGTGTCCGAAAAGGTCAGATAAGAAGGTGATAAGATCATTCCTAGCGTTGCGCGTGAATAGAGTGGCCTTCGCTTTAACGCGCAGTCAGTGAGGGGCGCCGGATTGGAGGAGCTCTCCGTCACCCTTACGGCACACCATCACTCAGGCCCCTCATCCGTGCCCGCTCCTGTTCCCGGCACAGACAGCATCGCCAGGCCTACCTTTGCGCACATGCTCACTTATACACATCCCTATTTATATCCTTACATCTTCATGCCTGTGCTTGTGCTCACTCCCCTTATGAATTTAGACAGCCTCAGTGTCAGCGCAAGCCGCAGATCGGACGTGAGTAAGTCACGGCGAGCCGATCGCCGATGTGTGCTAACCGGAGTGTGAAAATCTAATTTTGAATAATCTTCTTGCCATGTCTCTTTGTCAGGCGATAGGGAGACAAGAGGGCAGGGGGGCTGGTGGCTAAAGGAATAGATGAAATCAGTACCTCCACAGCCACCCGCCTCTGCCCCGGCCTGGCATGCTGCACCATTATGACTCCCCATTACAGCAAATCACAAGGCCTCACTCATCCTTTACTCCTGTCAGGTAATGACTTCTTGGATGTAATTTTAGCCTTAAATCAAGTACACAGCAGAAGGGTTTATTTCCATGATAACATAGATGCCATAAGCAGATCTAAAGCTCACACACAGATACACACACTGGTTTGTAATTATATCTTTGTGGGGACTCTCCATTCATTTCTATGGGTAAAACCCTAATCACAACATGACGACCTTAACCCCTACCCAGCCCTAACCTTAACCATGAGTAACCAAACAAAATATGAGACTTCTGTCATTTTTACTTTTTTAATTGCATGGTCCCCACAATGTAATATAAACCTAATTCACTCCCTCACAGACACACACACACACATACAGAGTAAGACTAATTTGACCCAATCTTCTCTGCCCACAATTTATGTCAAACAGGGGTTTGGAGGGGGGAGGGGGATATATATTTAAATTAACAAGGGGTATACATAGCCATACATATGTAGTCTGCAGTATTATTAGTGTATTCACTAATGATGTTGTAATACTGTAGCTGTGCTTAATCATAAAAGGTTGTAACCAAAGAATGTGTGAGAATATAGCTTCTACTCCTGCAAGGCAGACAAGAGATTCGTGTGTCAGGAATCTGACAGAGATGTTCCAAATGTTCTAGCAGAGGCAGAAACAAAACTCACTGTGGGTGAGACTACCATTTATTGTCAGTCTCAGCCTGCTCCATCCCAGAAGGAACCGATGAAGTCATCAGTGCGAAAGGGGATCCACCAATATGAGATGGTGAGAACAGAACAATCCCAGTAAGCTTGTTTTAGTAGAACTGTTCAATTTACACATATGTAATTGTATTTAAGTTTATTTTAATATTTAATATTGTTAAGAATTTGCTGTTTGAGATTTATGGTGTAATTTACTTATTCAGATTTGGAGAAATTTAATTGGATAAAATGAGACAAACAGGAAGCAGGAAGTTAATTATGCTAAGTTACACAATTTTACACGATTTTTGCCCCAATTTTCCGCTCGCTGACAGTTTTTGGAGATCCCTGACAAAACCCCCAGATTGGAGGTGAATGGGTGTTCAATCAATGCTGGGAAATTGCCGTTCAATCACTGTGTGTGAACTTGTTCAAAGATGTGACCTAACAGACTCACTGATGCACCACAGACATCCATCAGATATCTAGCATGCTGAATATCTAGACTAGTTGGCAACTCCAAATCATATAGTATGAAAAGTGTTGCAATTGGCAATGAGTGCAGTGACAAGCTAGAACCAATGAGCGAGCAAGATACAGAGGATGAGGGGAATCCCTAAATGAGGGGAAACCCTGAGTGAGCTACAGCCAAAGAGAGAGCAAAACACAGAGGGTGAGGGGAAACCTGGGGGAGGGGTTGCATGCTAACTTCACACTACACAACTTTCAAATCGTCAGATCGCTATACAGCCTTAACAATAATGGTGGTAGCAAAAGTTCAGCAGTCTATTTGGACCCAAGAAATGGAAGAAAGTTTGGTTGAACATTGGCCAGAGCACCAATGGCTTTTTGATGTTTCCAATGACCTGTACCACAACTGAGCTAAGAAGAAGAAGAGGTGGACAGGAAATGCCAATTCTCTTCAACAGCCAGGTGAGCAAAATAGGTGGACTTTGGGCTAGAGTAAGGGTGACAACTTGTCCAGATTTCATGCAGCCCCCAGTTCTCTCTCCGGGCTGTTGTTGGGTGTCGTCTTTTTAGTCCCTTTGTCCATTTTGTCTGGAATTCGTCCTAGTAAAAGATCTTATAGCGTGTGACCCCCTGTCTCTGATCAGTCGTGTAGTGTGTAAGCCTCAGTGACTTCAAGACTCCCAATTACAAGATGATAAGTCATGTAGTGTGAACAGCACAGCAATCTGATGACTTTAAATGTCGTGTAGCGTGGACTAAACATTAGGTAATATGTTTTGAAAACATTTGGGAGATTCAATAAATGAAGAATTATTCTGCCACCATCCTCTGCCTAATTATTTGGAAGATGCTCCATCCACCTTTTGGTTGAACCCACTAAATACACTTATATATGCCTCTTTTCTGTGTTTCACATTCAACCTTCACCGCTTCCTCTGCTTATTTGTTCCACTCTATGTTTAAAGCCCACAGGGCTGTCGGAAAGGGACTGAATGAAGAGATTAATTTCACTAGAAGGTCAGCAGACAGTCTCCATGCTGGTCAGTTGCATTAAATTTTATTAATTAACGGACTCTCTTATCCAATGGCAAATGTTTTCTGGAGCAGAAACACACATTTTAGCTACATGCAGCAGCTCACACAGGTGAAGAAAGCTGGATAAAATGTGTACAGATGGCATCAAGCAGAAGGTCACTGACACCGGCTTACGGAAGGTGAACACCTGGTACAAAAAGCTCAGGTTACAGGATTTGTTCTTAAAAACCAATTATTGCAAATTCCCAGTCCCCAATTATTTTTGACAGTTGGATTTTTGGGTGAAAGTAATCACACTGACAGTTATTTGTTGAGGTATTCTCAGGCTTACTGCGTTCTGGTCATACCCTGTATGATTCCTGTCAGCCTCACAAATTTGATCTCTCTGATGCAGAAAGCTCCCTGGATATTTCACTCTGCTTCACAGTACAGCCCATTGATTTGAAGTGATATACATAAATGACTGACCTTGGTCTTTGCTATGAATTTGACCTTGCTTCCCATGTCCCAACATAACACATGTGACTCTGTTTTGCTATTTAGGGATAATTAAATGCATTGTATTTATTGGTCTGAAAAAAAGCTCCTTTTCCTGAACTACAAACATGGATTTGGTGCCTATAAACACCAAAAATGGTTCAGAGATATTGTGTGTTATAGAATATAGAACAATGTTTGCAAAGAGGCCTTCAAATGTGAAAATACAGACGCTCTTTGGGTTACGACGGGGTTACATTTGATACATTTAATACCGTACACATAGCCTAGCCTAGAACACTTACATCAGCTTACAGTTGGGCAAAATCACTAACACAGAGTTTATTTTATAGTAAAGTGTTGTATATCTCACAAAATTAATTGAGTAATCATACTCAACGTAAAGTCAGAATATTGTTTCATGGAAAATTGTAACCCGGGTAGCATCTGTAATGACACTTATCAATTTAAAACAGCCTCAACCACTAGCAGCCTCATAATGCTGACTGAGTCACATGAGACAAGGAGCAGTGACAGGGAAACTCATATAGAAGGTACTGGCTGGCTTATCCTCATCATTTTTCAGTTGTAGTCAGTCACGAACGTTAAAATGAAAAGCCCTGACATACTGACTCTATTCAGTGGGAGTCGTCTCTTCTCATTTCACACTGAGCCTTACAGAAAGCAGCAGCGATTGTGACAATGGCGACCAACAGAGACCCTGTCTGAACGACCACCATTTCCTCTCCTCTGTCAATAGCCACGGAAAGGCTGTAGTTCGCCGCTTGTCTAGCTTGCCGCCCTGGTCACGTGCCACCTGGTCTCAGAGAGCCTGGAAGTCCCACCTCCTGCTGTTCTTAAGTTCCCTTCCTCTGCTGTGAGCTTCATAAAGTCAATTCTAAAATGGAAACTGGTTGATGGAGCTGCTTGTGTCCTTCAAAGGAGAATAGCACTTTCGACGCAGTCGCATGCACCCATGTTTCCCGCCTTTACACGCTGACTTCCTGTCTGCGCCCAATAGCCACATTAGCTAAACTGTTTTTATTTGCGTGACTGTTTCACAAGTGGGTTAAACTGAGTTTCATAAAAATATATGCCTGTATATTGTCTGGGTTTATACATGGTTTGAACGCATGGGTATTTTTGTGTTCCTTTCACGTTGTATTACATTAAATTCCCCAGTTTTCCCATTTGCAGCCCTGAATCAATCTTTTTTATCATGCTAATATTTTTACTGCTGGGCCTTATCCCATTTCCCTTGATCTGCAGCAAGCTGTCCCTCTCTTCTCGCCGGCCTGCCTGCGTTCCTCCAACAACAGCGAGCCATTTCCATTACCACATGATTTCATTTCCTCCTTCTTATGTTAATTCACCCTTCACGGCTGCTTGGAAGCCATTCGATTTTGCAGGAATACAAACAGCCAAGATAAGGCCTTTTAAACCACCGCGACAGAGCGGAGCATTTTCAAGGTATAATTAAAGCTCCTTTCTGGACCACTCCGACGCATCGGCGATAACAGGAAACGGGGATTCGCGTTGTCGTGACACAGATTAGTGGGTTAATTTCAAATTGGGACGCTCGGCTAATTAAGTTCTGCAATTATTCGCATAGCCCTAGAGCAGGGTTTGAATGGGCGTGGTTGATGATTTCGACGTGACGGGGAAACAGCAACTTCAGCAAGAAATGCAGAGTAGAATCCTGATGCTGACAGGCCTGGCAGTGACGATTTGGACCCCGAGAATGTGGAGAAGTCAGAGATGAGGAACAGGGGTACAGTGCTTCCAGGAGTAAATACCAAGGCAGTCTGTGTTAGATATGAGCTGTCAGCATCATGAAAGACGTGACTGTACAGTGTCATCATGGGGAGGGGAGGACAGATACACTTTATTTGCAGGGTGGCTGTTTACTCCCTTGCTTACAGTCAGTCGACTGATAACATTATGCAGGAGATGCGGAAACCTGCCAGTAGGAGGCCTGAATCAAGGCTCGCTAACTACGGACTGAAAGCTCGCTCCATTTTGCCGCGCATCGTTTATCTCTTTCAAAAACAGAAAAAGTGAATGAAGCCACGTAGAGTTTAGCCGGGGAAAGTGAGTTTAGCTGGGGAAAGCTTCAGATACGTGACTTGGTCAGACTGCTGCCAGTGCAATGAGCTCATGCTGCTGATACAAACAGCAAATCCCACCATATCGAAACGAAACAACATTCTGATGAACTGTTTAAAAAAGTTCCACTATCTTTCCCTATAAGTAGTTCACTCATTTTTTTCGGTCTCTGACATTTTACAGATCTGTATATAGATTTATATATAGATTTATTTCTTTGTTTGGTTATTTTTCTTATTTGCCTCTTTGTTTTTGTTCTCCGTGTTACCTGAAGCACCCCATCCTCATAAACACCCAGAGCCCCTGATGTTTGTGGCAGCTGGGGGCTGTAGGCCGCTGCTGATATGCAGACTCTGTCAGAGGTGATTATGGAGCTCGGTTTGTGGGAGCGACTGAATCCCAAAAGGGGTGATACTGCTAGTGCTTATTCTGTGAATGTGACATACATAAATATAAAAGTTTGTAAACTTGTTACAAAATTAGCTTTATTTAAAACCATAGATTGTAGCTAAACTGCACATTCACACTGTCCACAGTAAGGTAGCACTCGTCATGAAAGGCCATTGTCGTATTTTCATATTGGTACACGTCCCTTTGCTGCGTTCAGCTGTATCAGCGGGCCTTTATCTCTCTGATGATTGGGGGCTCTGTACTATGTTGTGTTGTCAGAGCTGTACATAAAACTGCTTTCACCACAAACCTTGTAGTTAGTGTATTATGCACAGGCTCAGAGTCTGAAATAAAAATGTCTGGATATTATCGATTTACCCGTGAAGTATTCATACAAACCTCCTCTGTCTACATGAATTTATCGGTTGTCGCCTTGGAAGGTAAAGCAATGCGAGATTACAGAGGTGGTGTGCAGCAGGAGCAGCCTGACTGATAGAATATGTGGGGGGAGGGGGGGGGGGTGCCGTCATGGCAGAGTAAACACCCAGGTGCCTCCGATTTCACCCCAAACATCTCACCCGCTGTCTCTTTCACATGCAAATGCAGGACCAGAGAGCACTCCCTGACACTGTGGTGCCTGGGGGGCCGGGGTGGTGGAACGCCCTGTCGGAAGGTGCTTTACTGCACGGGCTTACCCAGGCTGATGCCCAGGGGCCTCCAATGGTCAACAACACCCCCCAGTCGACAACCACACCATCGTAGGAAATAGTAGGGGGCCCCTGTGCATGTTAATGTGCATGAGGGTGATTCAGGCAGATGCACAACTGAGGCGACTCAACAGCGGCCCCCACCCTCAAAGAGTTCCATTTTGTCAAGCATATACTTTGTGACTTCTTGAAACTGCTGATTTTTTTCTCTCCAGCACAAAAGCTAGTGGAACAGACGGCCACCACAGACACGAGGACAGCCGAACTGCCCATGACAAAAATCACAGATTCTGACAGTTTTTTTTCCCCTAATAAACAAATTATGCAGGGCTACCATTCTGCTTGGAGCAAGCTTTTTTCATATTCTCCAATTTGTTTATTTGTTCTAATTACCACTTATTCAAGACTGTCAGACTGTTATGTATGGCCCTGTTTTCCTGCGGCATGAAAGGAGAAATGCTAAACAGTCACTAATGAGCGTGAGCGAGTGAATCATTAACACATTCACACGCGAGCCCGAATGTGGGCATTAGAGATAAGGAGTGTGCTTTTTCATGCGAGGAAGACGAGCAATCGGTAACGTCTGCATTGTGTGCCGAGGTGGCCCACCGATGGACTGATCCATGTACGCTCAGAAGGCGGGGGGGGGGGGGGGCTTAGGGTGAGAAACAGGCAGCATAGCACAGGCAACAGCACTGCCTCGCTCCAGTGAAGGAAATACAATTTAGGAGAGCAGTGGTCCTTAACATAACAAGAACGGTGCGACGGGAACCTTCAACAGAACATCAGACGAAACACAGTGCTGCATCAACACCTCCGTAAATCCAAGCCACAGTGGAAGCAGCTAGTGTCAGGCACTAAAGGTGGAATGCACAATTATTCCATTAGTCTCTTAATAAAGGTACAGCGCACAGACAGAACCCCAGAGATCTCCCATGAAGCGAAGACCTTCCATTCACCAGTCTTCTTTATTATTATGTTCTTTTATTATACTTTGTGACACAACTGAGAACTGGGTTTGATACATTGTGGCAAAGTATGAAAAACACTTATTTCCATTTAAATTTCATGAAAATCTATCGTGCATTTCAAAAACTGCCCAATTCTCCTCTCATGCCGAAATAATGAACAAAAAAAAAGATCAGAAATGACAGCCACTGAGTTGGGAATTATTCAGCTATCTGTTACTGGAATTTTGTCTTTGAGCCTGAATCTAGTGCATTTTCCTGTCATCTGCATGGTGCTGAAATCGAGGAGGAGGGTAGCCCATAAACAAGGCAGGCTGAGGTTTGGCACCTGGAGGTTTTGTTTGTGAAGGTTTTCAGATGGGGAGGGGCAAGATTGTGGGTTTGACTGTGACAACCAATCAGGAGTCTTCATAAGCACGTGTGCATTTTCTCGTGCACTTATCAGCTGGACCCAAGACGACCGCATAAGAAGACCTGGCCTGCAGTGGATGCGCCTCTGGCCACACGTGAGTCGCCGGCAAGCAGGTCCAACCTCGATTTTCCTCGCCCATCTCCATATTTGGTCTGCTTTGGATGGCATTGCGCCTGCATCCTCCAGACGACACGCATTTGCATTTATCTCGGCTCTGCTCTCGGGCCTTTTCTGGACATCGGCAATTGGATAAAGAGTCCTGTGGCAGCAGACAAATGGCGGGATTAGCGGTTATCTTGTCGGCCGCCTCTTTTGTAACAGGTTTAATGAAATCCTTCCAAATCTAATTAAAAAGTGAATGGGGAGGAGAGAGAGAAGTCAGTGTGATGGAAGGAGCTGTTCCGTGGCGGTCCTGTCAACAATTAAGCCTCTGAAGACTTTAGCCAGGGCGAGGGAGCGGACCAGGGTTGACAGGAAGGCTGCGTGTGGCTCAGCCGAGCTCTTAGGGGGCACCAGACTGAGGACGGTCTGCCGTCTAATAAAAAAGCAAGTGTGAAGGGAGCAGAGAGCTACTCACAGCAGAATAAGCAGTAAGAACCAGGAGGACCATGGCCGACAAAAACCAAAGTGTCTCAAAGTGCAGCCAAGCAGAAGGTACAACACCCAGCTGTGTGACGGAGCAACGTAAATACTTACTGATTAAAAGCTAAGCCACTTCATAGTAATAAAGCAGGGAATATATACATGAAAAGAAAGAGAACATTGTATATTGCTGGGCTGTGAATACCACACTAACCTGATGACAAGACCCCCGGCGATGTGGCACAATGCTGCACCGTTGCTAATGTGCTGTCATTGTCGCAGTGACCTCTGCCCCAACGCTGGCCCCCATTCAACAGATGGGAGGCTGAGCCCCCTCAAAGAAACCCCCCTCCTGCCCCCCCCCACAGCAATACAGCAACACAGATCCACACCAAAAGTCCTGGGACAAAGAGTGCAAGGGGCAGGACGCTGGGCTAGCGGGAGGCACCATGCCTGAAGTGTCGCCTTTGTGGAGGCGAGAGCAGATGAGGCACCGGCAGCAGCCGGCCTCGTTCCCATCCACAGGCCACGCCCACCCCGCTAATACATATGCGCACACACACGCGTGCACAGTCACACACACACACACATTCTCCCTGCCTTTGACACAGATACCACGCCAATAAACGTGTTTATGATGACACCCAACTGAATTATTGGCTTATGCACGGTATCCTAAACCCACTTCAATAAACGTGAAAAATATATAAACTAATAATAATGAAAAGGCATTGTATTACTCTTGTACAATATTTCATTTTCAATTTATTATTTTCAATTAACAAAAGGATTTCTTTTTGTTTTATGAAACCTCATAAACATACTCCTTAAAGACCCCACAACTATACTCGGTGCTGGGGCTCCATAAACATACTCGCTTAAAAGGCCCCCAAATGTACTTACTGGGGGGCCTCATAGACATACTCGCATAAAGGCCTCACGAATATACTCAGTGATGGGGTCCATAAGCATACCCACTCAAAGGCACTGTAAATGGACTCAGAGGGGGTTGCATAAACATATTCACTCAGAGGCACCGTGAATGTACTCAAATGAGGGGCCCCATAAATATAGTATAAAGGCCCCATAAATATACCCATAGACTCTCAGTCAGGGACACTGTAAAAGAACTGATGCTGAATCAGGACCCAAGGGGACTGAGCTCAGCCAGAGTGGAAAAATCATAACCTACAGAAACTCCTGCTTAGACCTGTGGCCCCATGTGGCTTTTCCCTTATAATATATTAGAATATAAATAAAGAAAATTATTACTATTGATGTAACAACTATTTGCTGTATGTTTAAATATAGCTCCCAGAATATACCTAGTGATTGAATATTGCTATAAATGGTATAGATTTATACGTGTTGCTGTGGAGCGCTGCGTTTTGGATGTAGGCTGGGGGGGCAGGAGGAGCTGTCCAGATCACGCCCCTACAGCTGATGGGGTGGGGGGGCTAGCCCGAGGCTGAGCCCCCGTCCTCAGTCCGCAGTGCCTCAGCGATCCCCCACCATCTGCCGTGGCCCCTCCCTCTCCGCACGGGGGCCCAGTGCACGGCGGTAATTGTGGCCTCTCCGCGACTCCGGCTGCTTTCGGGCCCCCCCTTTCAGGATGTGCCGAGCCCCATCTGTTATTCCTGGTGTCTGGCATATGAGTCCTCTTTCACTGAGGGCTCAGACACACCCTCATCTCCCACTTCCACCAAAAGCAAAGTCCCCCCCCCACCCCCTCCCCAGCCCAAGCAAATATTAGGCTTTTGTGAGGGATTCTTATTAGAAAGCTGGCCCTCGACCCCCAGGGGTTAACCCCGCCCACGGAAAAAAAATCCTGAAAGGCGAACCGTGTTTGCACAATCAAAATAAAGATAAAGGGAGCCTTATGCCCCCCCCAAGTCCCGTTACCTCTCACCCAGAAGGAATTAGTGTCGTGTGTCACCAGTAGATCTGGAGCTGCTGTTGTTCCTGGTCCTTCTGCAGACTCCTGGCTTCCTTTTAACATTCTACTCCACACTCACCCCCAGAACACGTACACCCGGCGGTTCACTCCTATCTTTATTCAGATCTCTCTCTCTCTGTTCTTATTCCTAATAAATAAGAGGAATAATTTATTCCCCATTTTATACTTAGTGCCAATGTGCTTCAGCTTTGCAGAAGAACATCTAAGACTATGGGTCTTACTTTGCTGTGGGCTCTGGCACACTTTAGCAATACAATGTCTGGTGTAGAGCTGTAATTTTTCACCATAATGAAGGTTATATTACCCAGCCTTATACTTAACTGAAGGTAATTTAATGTATAAATTTTCAAAAGGATAGACTGACTCTCGGAGGCTGCCTTTAATGTGAGTTGGCTCTTGGAACTCGGTCTTTAGACGTCTAATAAACATGTGCAAGTGATTATTGATATGTGAAAGAATACTGACTGCTGAACGGATTTCCCTCTAATTCAGGATTCCCCAAAGAAATGTGCAAAAACATCCAGGGAGACCCTGGAGTAAAACCCGCACCCCGAAACGACAAAAGCTGCACTCTCAAGGCACGGATGGAATCGCTGTTTCACGAACGGTTAGCGGAGGTGCACTCAAGAGTTAAACTGCAGCTGGCACAGGCATCGCTGTAGGCGACAGACTCGTGCCAATGCTGTGCCTGTGCCGGCCAAGGCAATCCTCTCCCTGGCAGACTCTTGCCATGTACCAGATAACACAAAATGACTTAGCTCCGTTTTCCGAAATTGGACAGATCTTGACCACGCAGAGGCTAATTGTGGCCAGCATATTTCCCAGCTGTTGGACACAGATATAATTGTCAAGGCTGAGTCAGACACAACTGTGGACATTTTTATATCGTTATAATTAACGGTGTTGACATTTTATAAATAAAGGCCGCTCTTCATTTATTACCCACTGCTGTGTAATACAACTGTACACTATCAGGATATGCCAAATGGCGCATTAGCACTAGAGCGACAAATACAGTTTTAGGATCAAAAGTGCTCCTTTTATACTCTCTAAGTGCATTTGCTGTTTGAAATCTGTTCATCTCAGTGCCTGTAAGACTCCTTGCTGGTTTTCAAAGTTAGTACAAGCCTGGAAAAACAAAACCCTTCACACATGCGCCAATCAGCGGTGCAGAGCTAAGCTTAGCTGGCCATTCAACTCCATTCGAAGCAGCCTTGCCAAAGCCACATGGGGTAATGGCTCGGGGAAGGGCGACTTTAGCAGGCAACTTTCTTGTTCGTTTCTTCGACAAGCTGGGCAGCACTGCCTCCGTTAGAACAGGAAAAGCGTTGAACTTGTACTAGCGGCATTGCGTGAGATGCTGCCGCAACGTCGCAACTCTCTGAAAACTACCGCAGATGCCGCATTACAGCTTTTCGTCTGGTTTGTTTAATTTTACTGCACAAGAAGACGTCTTTTAATCCTACACAACGGTTTGCACTCCCGTGTAGAGAGATCTCAGCCGCCACGGTGACCGTTAGAGCGTTACTGAAATTTAATCACAAAAACATATGTAGCGTGGTTGATCTAGTTTAAAAATTAAGAACATTAGAGGTCTGAGTGCTTAGTCATGAAATGTGTAACAAGATTAACAGAGTCCCGTTCCCATATCTCCTTCTGAATTTTATTAAACCACGTGCCGCTGAATATATATTTTCCGATTTTGGCGCATCGGTTTAACAATTAATGAAGCCCTGTGATAGCAGTAAGTAATACAGGGTGCCAGTTTGGTCTGTTTGTCGTTTCTGCATTAGTTATGAGAACATTGTGTTCAACAAACCTCAGTGTGCCAGAATCTACTTACACATATTTAATCAGCCATCTGCAATTCAGCTATCGGTTTCCAATATGTCTAAATCGTTTCAAAAATTCCATTCTACTTTTTATTGAATTATTTCCTTATTGGAATCAGCGTGTGGGTTCAATCTCGATATACCTTGACCTAAATGAGTCTTGAGCACCCTTCTTACGTGTTGGAAACCTGAGGGGAATGTAATCTGTGACATTTCCATGTTTCCATTTGCATTTGTATTTCCTTGCATTGTCACAGAGAACTCCTAAGAAACACTTCACTCTTTCCTTTGGACTGTATAGTGCCCCAACACCTTGTAAATCCTTTTTTTTCTTCCCGAATCTGCCACCTAGTAAGGTAATCTCTTTTTCTGACAGACAAAAAGACTGCTGGTAATCCTTGAAAATTAATTAATTATTCATGCCTGCACCTCTGGCTTCCTGTGGAGTGTGCCTCGCACAGATTCCCACTGATGTATGTGAGTGAGGCATCCAAACCTCTTTGTTTTGGGCAGTATGCAGGGTCCATGTCTGGGTGCCAGGCTGTGTCACCATCACGTGGAACGGCAGCCGACCAGGCGTCCTAAATCAGAGACATAGGACCCTAACCCTGCCTCTGTCATCTCGAAATGTGAGGCATAGTGATAAATAATCTTGACGCCCAACTCCTGAGAAAAGGAGGAGGAAAAAAAGAATGAATCAGAGTCGACTGTGACAGTTATCATCATTAATTATTCAATTAGCATTCGGTGTGTGGCTGACATACGACTCTTGGCTGCAGTTGGAGGGATTAGCGGGGGTGGGGGGGGTGGTGTCTTCCGCATCGCACGGCAGCCAAACCTGTCTCCATATTTCTGAGAGTCTTTAAACATCGCATTAAGGGTGGATTCATCTACCGAGGGGCACCGGAGTGGCTGCGGCCATTTGATCTCCCAGAGAAAGTTCCGCCTGCAAACCGTCACTCTGTGCAGCTCCCGTCTTTCTCCGGAGCTGAATTTGTTTTTCTAGAAAACCCTTCTCACCTCATCAAACATTCACCCGATCGAGCTCAAAAACTTGGGTTTCTGAAAATATTATAATCCTTTCTGAGTGTTAGTTATAATTCCCCCTGGGAAAACGTGGCTTTGACTGACCCCTCCCACTGGACATTTCAGTCTGTATTATATGCCTGTATTCTGGGGCCACTGTTCATTTTCCAAGGTGGAGAGAGGAATTCAGGTTACACATATTTTGTAATATTTTTTATGTAATATATAATACAATGTACAGGCTAGCTATTCACCTTGCTATAAAATCTTAGTTTGCTTTTTTTAAAAAGGAAATAGTATAGTTTGTAAAGTTAAAGTAATGTTAATTAATATTTACAAATCCCTCCGGCTGTCCTTCTTGCATTGTTGTTTAATTAATTGCTTAAATAAGTATAGAACTGTCCTCAATAGTATTCATAGAGGTATTTATGGGAATCAGGGTTACACCAATTGTATACAGTACAAAAATTACATTTCCCCTTACATTTACCTCACCATATTTATTTATTTGTTTAGCAGGAAATTTTGTCGAAAGTGACATGGAAATGAGGTTCATATTATATGACAAGCACACAGCTGTCAAGGAGCCAACTTAGGCACCAGTGCTGAGCTTTCAAAGAGTGACCAGCAACAAACCTGAGCTGTATAAAACATTGTAGAACCGAATGGGAGAAAAGCTACTCAAATAACTGCAGTAGAAACTAAGACGAGTGCAAGAGACAAGAGCACTGTGTCCACTAGGGACCCGATTCCAAGCAGACAGTGAGAGGGCAGGGGGGTCAGGTGTAGGATGGGGATAGCTGAGAAGGTTCCCACCGCCATGCTCAACAAGAATGTGGTTGAAGGAGGAAGAACAAGGCTCTGCTTCATTGGAACCATTCAGGAAACCATGTACCTGAAAAGCGATGACACAGACAAAAATGCAGGACTGAGTCACTGCTGAAGTGCTAATCTAAGGCCATAGCTTACAAATAACACTGAAATACGGAAAGCAATCAAAAAACCATTGAGGAAATGCACAAAAATCCACTAAATTTAGACGGTTGATTAAGATTGGCCTACCTGGCTCATTCTCTGAGTTCACTTCATCCACAAAGCATTGGATTTTTATTTGATAAATGATGTATTGAGCTATAGTGGTATGGAAAATTAGAATTCTTGCAAAGAAGAGTTTACATTTCTATATACTGCAAACACAGATTACTTTTTGCATGCAGTTTTACGTCCCACTGTATAAACTGCTTGTCAGATACGAATGACTGAACTTAGTTAATTAGTTAGTTAAACCTGTATTGCTTGGCTTTTACCATTGCCATACTGTGTTTAGCCAATCAGAAGAATGCCGTCCAAAACGCCCAGCAGGCTCTGGGTGATTCCTGGTGGGGGGTGGGCATTGCTGGGCATTTTCATGGTGGGTGACATAAGGGGTGGTGATGGGAGGACAAGCCTTTATGGCACGTCCCAGCACATCCTGTGTGCCCCCCCCCACTCAGGAACGCCTGTCTTAATGTGCACTAACTAATCATCCAAGATGACTCATCTAGGACTTAAACAGCATGCATCGCAGATCAATCACAGATCAACTATATTCTTTTAATGAATGAATGAATGAATGACCGCTTTCTGTATAATCCAAAACTGCCCATCTCTTTGGCCTGCTAAACCCCAGTGGGGAAATGCATTCAGACAGCTGGATTTATCCATGACTCATGCCTTCAGCACAGAGGCATTAATTGCCGGACACATTGGGTTTGGGACGTGTCAGGGCTGATTGCCTGTGCTCCGTCGGGGAGCCGACCTCATTTAAGCAGGCGCTCATAGCCTGAGCACCAGTACCACCCACCTTATTGCTTACCCATATACCCTGGGACACGCCAGAGCCCCATGGAGGGCAAACAGACCAGGGCGCTCTTCATTTTCTTGCAATATCTTCCTCCCGTTCTAAGCTCTGTCGCATCTGAACGAAACTTATACAGATTCAAGCAGCGGCAGGCCCAGAGGATAATGCCATAATCACCGCCTTGTTGTAAGCTATAGCTCTGCACTGTATGGATCACTGTAATACTATCCAGTGCAAAGGCTTCAATGTGTCCTTCCCCTCTTTAAAACAGGATACGGAGGAGGCATTGTAATAAAAGATGACATCATGAATACAAACTCTGAACATAATATAATAAGAACCATAGCAGTTTCCACCATAAATTGGAAATTTCATAAGATTAATGGCACCAGGCAGCCAGGGGGCAGCGTGACATCACACAGTATCTTCTCCATTGAGCTTCCCCCCCCCCCTTCCCGAAATTCAGATTCTTATTAAATAACACTCACGATGATGCTCGCGTGACCTGGAGATTCCACATTTCTTGGTA
This sequence comes from Hyperopisus bebe, assembly GCA_026777045.1. Classification (NCBI taxonomy): domain Eukaryota; kingdom Metazoa; phylum Chordata; class Actinopteri; order Osteoglossiformes; family Mormyridae; genus Hyperopisus; species Hyperopisus bebe. The sequence continues at coordinate 7,786,635 of JAODJW010000039.1, read as the reverse complement.
TATAAATCCCTGTTTGGTTGTTGTGGCGAGTCGTGTAGGACTGGGGTGGGCAGCCGAGGTTGTGTAGTTTTATGGGAGAATCTGATTTGTGACCAAAAAGGTGTGAATGGAAACACACACCGCGTGCATGCGCAAAAACACACACCATGTGCAGGAGCAAAAACACACAGGAAAGGAAGTCATTTCAGTAGGTGGGAACGTAAAAACTAAAATAATAATAACAATAATAATAATAATAATAATAATAAATTAGCTTGGATGGGTGTGTTCTGCACGAAATAAATCAGTCACATGCTAGCACTCGGAATAGAATCATCCTCCATGTTAGAAATACAGATCCAGCCAATATACACTCACCTAAAGGATTATTACGAACACCGTACTAATACGGTGTTTGACCCCCTTTCGCCTTCAGAACTGCCTTAATTCT
>JAODJW010000039.1:7772194-7786105 GCA_026777045.1 Hyperopisus bebe | reverse complement strand
GTGATTGGTTGATTAGATAATTGCATTAATGAGAAATTGAACAGGTGTTCCTAATAATCCTTTAGGTGAGTATATGTAAATTGCATAATGAAGGACAGATACTGCTAAAGAGCTAAGCTTGTTACATTACTGAGAGAATGTGAAAAGGAATCAAATACCTGATCTTTTTTCAAAATGCATAAGGTCAAATCTATGCTGAATATTTCAGCAACAAGCGATTGTCCTATTTAGCAACTCCAGTGTTCTTCCTAAGATACACATATGTACAACTCATGCTGGCCTAGGGCTTGCCGTGTAATAGAATGGTATGGCCAGACCCACCCCCTCATTTCCTGTGACATCACAGGAGGTACAGAGGACGGGCAGCCGCGTCTCAAAGGCAAAGCAGCCCCTGAGATATATAATCCAACAAATGACGCCCCAGGTAGCTCATTTATTGCGGCTGTGTGGCGATGTGCTGAGTGCAGTGTTATCCAGCTGCGGTCACTTTCCCTGTTTATTTATTTATTTATTTTTTACTGAGATTCAGCAAAAGTTTATGGGGAAAAACAAAGCCCACGGTGGGGCCTTTCCCAGCTGGGCACCGCCGGCGTGGTGATGCATCTCGGCCATGACACCCTTCACTTACCCATGACCAGCCTGCAGTGGTCAGACGCCACCTCGCACTAGAAAGTCAGACCCTTATTTATTGCCATGACTTTACCTCTGAGCTAGCATAATTCCTCAACGATTAAATTATTCATAAGGACATATTGATGAGCTATATACTGTATATACATATTAATCCAGCCTTCCATCTGAAATATTATTGCACCACAGCGATAAAAGTGTTCCAAAGAACATCAGTATATATTTATTTCTATGATCATCCCTTTCCATCCTGGTGCAAAGTTATCTTTGACCACAAGCTTACACTGGTGCCGCATTCTTCCAAAGACCCTTATAATTAATTTCAAACACTTTCTGCTCGATACAGGAGTTTTGATTTACACAGGATGCATCCTGTGTGAATGGGAAAGCCATCTCTAATTACAAATTGCTCAGCAGATAGGCGTCCTGTCCTTAAAGGGGCCTTAATTGATTTTCTCGGTTTCTTTTTTTTATATATGGATTTTGTTTTAGATATTTGCTCACCTACTGCCGGAATGAGTTAAATTTCACATCATTAGCTTGTCATGTAGCAGGAAGCATGGAGACATTATAGAGCCAGGGTGTGGTTTACAGAGGGGTCAATGCGGCCTCACGCGTGTGCAGGGAGACATATACCTGTTTGGGGACCTATTTACCCCTTTCCCATGGACAGGCTGGCTATAACATAAACTCTACAGTGGGAAATGGCTTTTTAATACACTCTCTTCTGCAATACGCTGTCTTTACTATAAATTACTTCTCTTTTAGCCTTTTTCACTTTTGGGAGACAGTGTGCAAGCATGTACATAATATCTCCACCTGAACCTAACCTGAACCTTCTACACTGTGTTATGCAGATACATTGCAATGCAAAAATGCAGTACTACCAATATGTAAGTACATGCCTGTAGATAATTTTCATCTGTAGATAGTTACCTTAGTGCCAGTTGTTAAATGGGGTCAGTGTGTAGCTATGTGCCTATGATCAGAAGGTTGTTAGTTTAAGTCCCATGGCAGCCAAAATGGTGTCACTTTGAGCTAAGTGCTTAATACCCAGCTGCCCAAGAGACCGGCTGACCCTGCTTTCTCACTTGTATGTCACTCTGCATCAAAGCATCTGGTAAAAAAATAAATTGCAATTTAAATGGCATCATAAAAAAACATAAGTCACCTGAGCACAATCCGTTATGAACCCCTGTCCGTGGATCATTTTCAGGTCCCCTGGCAGGAACAGAGATGAAGGCTTTGGACCGGACAGCAGTTTCTCTCCCAGACTGTATAGCATTGCCAAGAGATGACAGGGGTCTCACTGAACACACGCACATGCATACAAAAACACGCATGCATGCATCGCCTCTCAGAAACACTTAAAGGCGCATGGAACCTGCATTTTTGCAAATAGTGAATTAATGCCCTGAAATTCACACAGAATTTATTTGAAAAGCTAATTTAAGGATAAGAAAATGCACAAGAATAACAGAGACCAACCAACCAAAAATAATCACATCAGAGATAAAACTAAATATTAGTGTTAAACAGGAATATGGACAAGAAACTAATGTGCCTGGAGTCACCTGCTGCTAGTGATCACCCCATGTCCCTGGTTAGTACGTTCCATTAAACTGGCCGGTAAATCTAAAGGACTGAACCATGGCCCTGATGTTCTGACATGGGGGGAGCAGTGCCTGAACGGGTGAATATGTTAGCCAGACAGTCATCTATTGTCACCTCCAGGCCGATGTCCAAAGTCAAGGTTCCCTGTTTGTCCTTTGATGTATATTACCTTTCACCCACCTCATCTCCCCAGGGGTTCTGTACACTGAAATCCATATTTCAATGGGCAATCTACAATATGCAGAGTGCTTGAGGCCTCCTACTAACACGTATATATTTGGGGATCAATGAGTACAAGCGGTATAACAATCAAGCTCAAGACCTCAGATGCTCCCAACCTGAAAGATTCCTTTACAAGCCTATTTTCATTATACACGCAGCAGTAGTTGTGGGAGAGTTCAGTCAGATAGTAGAAAATAACATCAAGGGCAGCCTTCTTTACTTTCTGAAGAAGGTGATTTTCACTGATGAAAGCCAGGAGCTGGCCTTGTGTTACTCAGTCTGTACTTATATGCACCCCGGGGCCAGAGAGTGATGAGCGAGAGAGAATGACTCCGCCTATAAACCGGAGATGATTTATGAAGAATAAGATGAGATATCGTTCACTCGCATCGGTGTGCAGGCCCTCACGGAGACGTGAAAGCGTCAATGTGACCCTAGTGTGTCGGCCATTACTGTCTTTGTTTTCCCAAAGTCCTCCAACCTCCATGCTGCTTACTGCCCGTTCACTCTGCTACACCTTCATGGCTGAAACAAGTCCAGGGCCCCCACCCTCGCTGGGACTCCTGTAAATCTTATTAAATGCAAAAAAACAAAAGGACAAAACAAGGAGCCAACAGTCTATGGTTCCTTAGAGACTAAAGTGCCACCTTGATTTACTCTTGCTTATTAAGACGACGGATCGAATGCTACATGTAATCAAAACCAGTGAATGTCTGTGACAATTAGCATAAGTGTGCTGTTCTGAAATGCTGTTTTCATTTATGGAGGAAGCGATGTGGTTTTTTCACTGCGAGCGGCATTAAGCGACGCCCCTGTGCCGATATCTAAATTAAGCAAGGACATTAACGTGTCCTCCAGCCGTATGTCTGGTGCCTTTAACACATCTCCCCTTGGCCTAATGATACTGTACATGTCCACTTAGCCCATAATGAATTCTAGACAGCAGAGTCGCCTCTCCTATATTAAATCAATTATAGCAGACAAATCCCATTGTTCTCCAGTTAATCAAATTAGTCGAGCTGTAGAATGTTTAGGGAATGTAGAGCCTGACTTCCATTCTGATGGTCCTCTCATGCCCTCTATTATATCAGCGGTACTATCTATCTATCTATCTATCTATCTATCTATCTATCTATCTATCTATCTGTCTGTCTGTCTGCCCATCCATCCATCCGTCCACCTTTCATAACCATCACAAGGCCAAAGGCCAGAGTGATCCTGGACCTGAACCTAAAAGACAGCACAAGGCAATGGACACACACATTCACGCACTAAGGGCTATTTAGAGACACCAATATCCCCAAACCACATGCTCTGGAGCTGCAGGGAAAAAAGCTGTTTGCTCACAGATAAAAACCACATGGGCATGGGGAGAACAAGCCCAGAGGTGGTGTCGATATTTTAAAGTGTGTGTTTTAAATGTCTTTCGAAGCGTATGATCGGTGATCAATGATATTTTATGGGTCATCTTTAAGCCACATGCAGAGGCCCTGTAAAAGTCTGACTTTATCCTTATAGCAGAGTTGGACTTTTCAGGCTGGGAAACAATCTGCCGAAATGGGCTCCGAAGTTAGACTGCACTCCACCCGGAAAGCCGCAGCAGCGAACCGATACGGGCGGAGAGCTCTTAGCTATTTAAAGACGCACTCAGGGCTGCCGAGAGTCTGCCAATATTTCTCGCTGTCAGAAAGGCACGAATCGCCTTCTCTTTCGAGCTGTGTGACACGGCCTGGGGGCTGCTCCGCTCTGCTCTGATTGGGGCTATTATTTCAATCAGACTGTTTGTAGTTGGAGATCAGCGCAGCTCATTGGGGGAGAGGGAGGTGGATCGGCGGCCGGGTGTCTTTCAGGGGGGTGGCCCGAGCCATCAGAGTCATCCCACTGACCTCATAAATGCTTGATGGCTGTGCGGGAGGCTCTCCAACTGAAACACCGAGGGGGTGGGGGGCACAAAGCTGAGGAAGAGGCCTGGGGGGGGCTGTAACGGAGGGCAACAGCCTTAAAACCCTCCAAGAGGCTTTTTTTTACCATCAGCAGTAAGGGGCAGAAATGGAACTCAAACTGTGGAATATGGAGACTTCTGGGATAGCTGTGATAGCTAATAGCCTGTCCTATTATAGCAAAGCTCAGACAATTACTTGAATAAACACTGAGTTTTATTTTTAAAAACTATACATTTTATTGTCACTCCGCCAGTTTAGCATCTGCCTTTACCTGTTTTTTCTTGCTGCATCTATTTACTGAGGCAATAATTTCACTTTTACTGCCTACAATGCTAACACATTTTGGGCTCATAAATGCTAGCACGTAGCTAGAGAAATACTCTGGCGCAATCAATATTTTATGCGACTTCAGACGTCCGGGTGCAGCCAAGAGGGGCAGAAGCTGGGAGGGGATGAAAAAGAGATTGCATTAGTCTCGCACGGTGATTTACTGCAATTATGTCATCCATCAGATGGCCGTGTTTGGGGCAGGGTGAAGGAAGAGATGGGGAGGGAGAGAGGGAGACAGCGCTCGCCACCTTAGCCTCGTCAGCGAGCCAAGTAGAGCAAGCTGCCACTTCAGCTCACTGCTCTGCTGCAACAGGGTGCGGCGCTGGGCAACCTGAGGTCGGCCTCCAGCATATGCTGCCCTGGGCCTTGAGGACAGCCATCTGTCTGCGCGCTAGCCGGCGTCGCACAGGAGCGATCTATCAGTCGGAACCGCGTGCCCCCCCCCAGCCCAGGGGCCTCTGGCCCTCCACCCCCATTCAGACACGCCCAGCAACGAGAGTGCTGTCCCTCCAGTCTGTGTCCTGCGCACACACGCACACACAACAAGACGGCTGATTTGATTAAGTCCCAGGCTGGCGTTATTATTGTTAGGTAGGTGGTGTAGAATTTCAATGATAATCCATAATGCATGACCGGCCCCGTTGCCGTGGCAACGCAAATTCAAGGTTACCAGCTTGGATGCATAATTGGGTATGCTGCGAGTGCCGGTGAGGTGCTGTTTAACCCCCTCCCCCCCAACCCCACCATGGAAGGAGAACATCAATCAAGCTGTCGCGACTTGCAAAGCACCCGCAATCAGATGAAATGCTTTAGGGAGAGAAAACCTGGACAAACAATGCCTCCCATTGGCGGGGGTGGGGGGGTGCTGACCATCACATGCATGCACACACCCACACACACACACACACACACATATACACACACTTACATACATACGCAATTTTTTTATCATACTGAGGTCATCCAAATGGAGACCTGGAAAAATGTCCCCAAAAGTAAGGAAATTTCAGGTTTTACCGCACTTTGGGGACATTTTGGTCCCCAAATGTGACCTATGCAAAGGCGCGCACACACACACACACACACAGGCTTGTAATTACGTATTTGTGAGAACTCTCCATTCATTTCAAAGAGAAAAAAAAACAAATCCCAACATGTTGACCTTAACCCCTACCCAGCCCTAAACTTAACCATAAGTAACCGAACAAAATATGAGGCTTTCAGCATTTTTAGTTTTTGGATTTCATTCACTGATCTTTGTGGGGACCTGAAAATGGTCCCCACAACATAAAAACAGTAAGTTTCTATCACATTGTGGGGATTATTTGGTCCTCATAATGTAATATGAACATAATCCACACACACACACAGACCCGGTTACTGCTGCACCCATACCACCTTTAACCAGGTTACTCAAGTCTTCAGTTTCCAGTTAGCTAAGCCCATGACATGCGGCTGTTATCTTGTTCAGACAGCATGGGATGTTACCCTCTATCCTTTCCAAAAAGACAGCAATCATTTCTTACAGGTGACAAGTGTCAAAGACTCAAGCTCTGGACTCCGATTCCTGTTTGAAACATGGAAAGTAAAGGAAGGTTTCATTACTGCGATATCTGCCCTGCTCCTCTCACACTGCATTATCCCCAAGGCTAGGGTTTTTTTTGTTATAGCCAAAATATTTTCAGAAGTTTTATGGATAAATGAAGAAAAAACTTTAAGTCTATGAAGGTTATTTAAGAATTACAATATCAACAAGATAGTAATTCTTTGAGTTCTGTTAAGTATATACGGGTTAGTTTCAAACTGTTTATATGTGTCACACTTTATCAACATTTCTGTACTTACATATCTGAAAATGAATATGACATTATTTCAGTTATAAATAGTGGAATTATCCAGCCAAAACAGCTCATTAATGAGACAAATACGACTCACTGCAGTGCGGAGGATACAAATGAAGCAGGGGAGACACCATCGTCACACAGGGGTGGGAAAATCAATTAAAAATGCTTATAAGTCACTCAGTTAGCTGGTGAAATAAAAGGGATTGGAGGGAAAGATAAAGGCCGGACAGAATGTGACCCAGCTGTTAAAATCGAGCTTGTCCTTGAATACTATCTCCATGCCAGTGAGTATATGGTCAGACAGCACCTTTACTGAGCTAAGAATCATAAATTCAATGAGATACAGAAACCATTAAGATGCCATTTATGATTCTTGACAAGGAGACATTTAGGAAACCCTTGGCCCGCTGGCCATGAATGCGGACCTGGGGGCTGTTTGCCCCATTCCCTTTCTGTCATTTATTCCTGCGTGTAATAGCAGACAGTGGCAGGGACGCCTGGCTTTTCTGCAGGTCACACGTATGAAAGCTGCCAAACCGGCTTTGCAGACACAATAGGATGTGGGATGTCCACCTTCATTACAACTCATCCTCAACATCAGCGGACGGACATGCTGACTTGGTCGCCTTTTGAAAAGAGTTTCCTGTTTTTAATAAAAAAATCTAATTTTTATATAGAATCTCAGCAGCATCCTTGATGCAGAGCGCTGGAGCCTGCAGGGTGACTTATGCCTATGATTACATATTACTGGGAAACCTCAAAACAAAACGATAATGACACTTCCTCTTAAGAACAGATTCAGCTTGATTTTAATTGAATTACCGGCTTACCTTTTTGCTCTTTGCTTGGCTCTGTATGTTTCTTACTTTTTTCTTTTTGTTACTGAATATGTAACATTTTTAGGTGAACGGGATTCAAAATCGCTGTGTTTTTGGCAAACCTTTCAGTCAGATACAGTGCTCACAGAAAGTCTTGGGACGCTTGCTTCCTTCTGTAAAAATGGTGCAAATATTGGTTTCATAACAAATGTTCATTGAAAAGCAAAGTTTAACATATCTCCACGTTGCTATTTTGATATTAGTTGCAATTGTAGTTTGGTTCCCAAAGAGATACTGGACACAAATACTGTTATTTTATGTTATTGTAAAGGTGTTACTAAGTTAAAGCATCCAATGAGACTGCTTGTCAATTAAGTTTTTTACTCAGAACAGCTCTTTCAGAACTATAATAAAATGTTTGTAAGTAAATGATTAAAGTAATGATTTTTTTAATGAAATCAATAAATTTGCAGTATTTTTGCTGAATTCAGCAAGCGTCCCAGGACTTTCTGTGTATCAAATTTAAATGCCCACATATTAGATGCCCGACAACTAAATGCGTACTATTATATTGTTATTGCTGCTGCTTAGCTGTTGTTTCCAAGAAGCCATTTGCAATGTTGCACATTTGTATAGCTGTTAATGTTCCGGGCACCTACTCCCACCCCCGGCCCCAAGACACTTAATTAATTACTTAAAAACTATCAGGGATGGTGGGTATACTGAGTCTGTTCAATTACATCGCCACACGCACACAAAAGGCACAGAGAGCCCAGGATGGCCTGTGAAGGAAGCAGGGAATCATGGGAAGACAGCACACAAAGTTGTTCCTGCATGCTAAACGGCTTGAACTGATGAGGTGATGTATAAACATTATGGGCCGCTCTGCTGAAGAGGAATGCAGCAGCCATTCATAGCTGCACAGCTGGGGGTGCCCCCCCCCCCCCCCCCATCCTCCTCTAGCTGAATTGTGACCCAGGGCCATTGTTTGGTCACCCTTTTGTCCCTTAGACAGCAGGTCATCCTTTGAGGCCAGCCAGAGAAGCTGTCGGCGTGAGGGAGGGGCGGTGCTGCCCCGCTTATTCGGAACAGCTGGCTGTCTGGCGCGGTGCTGGATTCCGGCCCCGGTACCAGCCATGTGTCAGGGCACTTTCATCATTCACAGGCGCACTGACTGTGTCGCACGAGCCCCCATGTGACGTGCAAACGCTCCATAGAATCACCAGCCGACTCTTATTTCTCATTATTAAATATCTCTCTGGCCAAAGTGGCAGACCGTTAATGAGGCAAAAACAAAAGTGACAGGAAAACAAAAGAACTGTGTAAGACAAACTAATTCACCCACAAAATGAGTCAAATACCCCTCACAAAATTACACGTAAAACACCAGATCTGCCCATGGTCTTTTTAAAATATTTTGAGCAATGTCGTCAGCCTGCAGAAGGATTGATGAAACCTCGGTAACTGGAGGAAATTCCCAATTCAGGCCAACACCTCCGATTCACAATAAGCCTTCTACCATCCGAGCGAACTCAATATTTAATGCATAAATTGCTGGTCTATCCATTGTGCAGTTTAGAGGGGTGAGGGATTGTGGGTCGGGAGGTAAGATTGGTTAAAGCGGCATGCTCTTTTAGATAAAGGATCACTCTGGCTCTGATGTGCCGGCGTTTTGTGTTGTATCGTTCCCAATAGCTACTGAAATAGCAAGCTAACATCTAGGGTTTTGAGGTAAAACAGATGAGAGATCCAACACTGAATACGACCATTATTAATATACGAGTAATAATAGGCCAGCAATGCTTTGGAAAGTCATTGTATAAAAAAGGTTCATGGTGAAACATGTAGTCGATAGGAAGCAGATCAGAATAAGAATCGGTAAAAATATTACATAGATGCTCAACTCAAATTGAGTACCAGACTTCATCTTAAGCCGAAATCATACCATTACACAAATCTCCTTTAGTGACGTCAAGAAAACAACAGAAGTGAGGGCTGCTTTAATATCAGCGCTCCATATGTATGCAAGGCCACGCTGAATTTACAGCCTCTGATTCTGCATAGTGTTGATGGCCTGCTGTGTGATGTGGTTACTACCAGTGATTTGCACTGGTAATCAGCTGTCAAATAAATACACAAACTGCAAATAAAAAATATTTTCACGGTGGGTGGGCTGGTGCATTCAAGTCTTAAAACCTTTCAAGTTGTGATCATATGAATTTCTTCCTTTTGAACAAACAGGCTAATCACAAGTATATGGTGCCTGTTCCGGAGAACACCATCCATCCATTTTCTGCCTCTTATTTGCTACCATTACTGTACATAAACTAAATCAGGTTTGAATTAACTTTTTTTCTTTACCTGGGTTATCCAACACATTTTACCAGTTCAATTGTACAGGATCTCAAAGAAGAAGAGATGGTATCTCTTGTTGTTATGTGAAACCCCTTGAATACTGGGATTACACTGGGTGATGCTTAAATAGAAAGATGTGGTGGGGGTGTGGCCCTTTGTCATCTCAGGGGAGGGGGGTAAGGTGACTAGGGACAATCCTGGTCATTAATTCTTAATTCTTGTTCTCGTAAAATGTATAAAATGGTGCATCTTGTTTTTTTTTCCTTGATACAGTCCTAAATGATTGCTTGGGTGATTTGGTCTCCTGTATTGCCAGTTCTGACACCTGATGTTTTTCATTTTTATCTTTGTTTGTTTGTTTTGCTTGTTTTATTCCTTTCTCATGCTATCATTTTCACTTTTTAATCGCTGAACCCGTCCCACCTCCCACTTTGTTACTTGATCTCAAATCACATGTTCACTGCCCCACCCAGAGGAATTCTCACAAATATGTTCACATATTATCCATTCTGATGGCCTCCGTGTCATTTGGGGATGGGGGTGAGTGATTCCATTTGTCCTTAAATTTGATTTTGCACAAGTGGGTTCAAGTGGTCTTTAATAGATTCAACAATTTCGGCATGCATGTTGTCTCAACTCGAAATTAAATCATGGAAACAAGATTCAACAAAGATACACACAGTGATATATGTAAGTGTTACGGAAGAAACAGCCTTAGTGAATAATGCTAATGCTATTCAGGTACGATGCTGTAAATCATGAATTTAAATTATGTTGTATGCAATACTGCTGTCCAGCACCGGGGGAGTCCATTACATAGTTCATTACTGGGTAGCTTGTCATTGGCCAGACATTTGTCTATTAGGTTGTAGCAACTCTGTCATACTTTCTTGTCACAGTAGACTTTTGATAATAGTACTAATAACAACAGGAAAGACAAGAAATATGGATTCAGATGGGAAAAGGGAACAAATTATCTATCTATCTATATTGCATAGATGAAACTATTGGAACACCTGGTCATTACACCTGCAGGAACTTTTATGACATCCCATTCTAAGTCCATAGGTATTAATATGGAGTTCACAGCTGCCACTCTGCTGTGGAGGCTTTCCACAACAGAGTGTGTCTGTGTGTCTTTGCCCATTTACCCAGAAGAGCTATTGTGAGGTTAGGCACTGATGTTGGGCGTGAAGGTCTGATTTGCAATCTTCGTTCTAGTTCATCCCAAAGGTGTTCATTGGGGTTGAGGTCAGGGATCTGTGTGGGCCAGTCAAGTTCTTCCACACCAATCTCATCCATCCATGTTTTTATGGGCCTTACTTTGTGCACTGGGGCACAGTCATGCTGGAACAAGGGCCCTCACCAAACTGTTCCCAAAAAACAGGAACCATAGAATGGTCCAAAATGTTTTGGTTTGCTGAAGCATTATGAGTTCCCTTCACTGGAACTAAGGGGCCTAGCCTCACCCCTGAAAAACAGCCCCATACCACTATCCCTCCTTGACCAAACTTTACAGACTTGTCCATCCGACTGCCAGACAAATAAGCAGGATTCGTCCCTCCACTGCTCCAGAGTCCAGTGACAGTGCTTCACACTGCTCCAGACTCCAGTGACAGCGTAATGGAAGCCCATGTAGCTCCTAGTGCACAGTTTTAGTGTTGGAGATGCCAGAGGAAGTTTGGATCTCTGCAATTGTTGAGTCAACTAAACGGCGACCTCCACTTCATGGCTGAGTTTCTGTTGTTCCTAAATGTTTCCGGCTTGTAATAATACCCCGTACAGTTAACTGTGGAATATCTATCAGGGAAGATATTTCACAAACTGACTTATTTCAAAGGTGACATCCTATTGCAGTACTACGCCTGAACTCAGAACCTCTTCAGAAGAACCCATTTGTTCACAAATGTTTGTAAACCTGACTGCATGGCATGGCTAGGTGCTTGATTTTATACATTGGTGGCAATGGGTCTGAATGAAACACTTGAATTCAATGATTAAGAGCTGTGTCCCAATACTTTTGCCCATATAGTGTAACTATGTATTGTGAAGCAAGCTGGATTGTTCTGAGCTGTATAGCCTTTATGGCTTTTGATTGTAGCATCTGGTCTGATATGGACTCGGTTCATTCCCATGATGTGTTTTAAATCGCACGACCACTCTGTCCACCCAGGTCACACTCTCCTACTTCCTTGCCTTTGCCTCTGTAAGTATACAATTAACCATTACTTTTGCTCTGTTAATTCCACCTCCCACTCTGTGGGGTCACTTGGCCCCAAGCTTCAAAACTGACCGTAAAGTGCATTATGACAGCTTGATTGCAAAAACGAATGACGGTAAATAAAATGTGATTGATGGATTAATCTGTTCATTAGTTCAGTCGGCTGTGAAAGCACAGGCCACGACTCCCTAGACCGCAGCCGGCTGCCTCTTCCTCTGTCATAATGGCCTCTCCAGCTGCCTTTTCATATCTCACGACTGGGAACGACACAGAGAGATGGGCTTCTGTGGCCGGGCTGCAGCCTGACGAAGCTCCCCGGAGCAGGAGCGGAAACGTGAGGGTGGAGAATGTGTGGGGGCTTTGCGTGGGGGGGGCGGCAAGAGGCTCAGATAAGAGCTGCCAGCTTCCATGCCACTCATGCGGGCACTAACTTGGCACCGACTGCAAGGTCCACTGTTCACCCACCAGGAGAAGAATGTCTCTGCAGAGGAAACAGGCCCTGCGATCACTTCTTTACTTTTTATAGCTCTGCTTGATATAAATCACAGTTTTCTAGGACAATTACCATCAAAACTATATATCACCGAATCCTAACAACATTTCCTATATTTAAATGCATGCAATTGAGTTTAAGACTATCAAACTATTGCTGGAAGTGTTCAGTCTATTGATTTTGGTGTTTTCTCTTGCTTTTTTTTAACCTGAAAGAACAAATATGTCTTTGTTTGAATGTCTCCTGGCTGTACAGTACGCTGTCAAATTTGTTGTATTCGTGCTCAGGGAGTTGGAGGCTGCGTTCCTCATTTAGAGAAATGATGAGTCTTGAGGATGTTTGAAAAACAGCAAATGGAGGCTGATTTATGGAAGCGATACGCGCATCATTTTGGGCTCATTGATGACATAATCTGGCTGTGATCTCAGGCATTACGTCAGTGAGAAAACAATCTAGAAACTTAGAGATTCAGCAATTGACTGAACCCTACACATGCGGTTCATGTTGGATTCTGCCTTGCATATTTTCTGCTTTGTTTTGAAATATGGAGTCAACAAAATGTCTCCTCAGCTATTTCAAATACGTAGTTCCATACATAGTATAGGGAATGATATGTTGACAGTAAATATTATGGGTCTTCTTATTACTGTGTTGAAAATAAATAAGGGTTAGTAGAGTTTAATAGTGCAGATGTCTGTTAACGGTCATACCCAGGCATTGCATTTAATCATTAAACAGTAACAGAAGTCATTAAAAATAGGACATACATGTGGACTTCAGTGGCAGGTCTTCACCCTGTGTTTACTTTGAACTTGTCCTTAAGGGGATTTTAAAGACACATGCTCATGGCACTCATTAGAGCATGAATTCAGCCTGCAAAGATCCAGTTCTGTTATTGACTTGATCTCCCTGCATGTCTTCCGCGGTTTTCTGTCTTTTGAAAAACTCAAATCAGTGTTTGTTCAGTCGTTCACTCGATTCCCTGGGCTGCTGTAATGATCTGGTTTGGGCAGATATGTTTTGATGAATATGGTGTTATTGCAAGTTTAACAAATTTCAAATATATGTATGTCTTATCAGGCACAAACAGGCCCCCTGTCAGATATCTACTGATCTAAATGGGAGAAAGCTAGGATAACTATGGATTTGGCTAAATAACAACAAACTTGCTTTCCTGCAGGTAGTCCTTATAGTCATTTGCTTGCAGAAAGATCCCCCAAACCTGTTAGGAAGCAAGCTTTTGCAAAAACTGAACAGGCCAGGCCTAAGACATTTTGGTTAAGCTCAGATTCCTGCTTTAGTAACATTGCTGTACAAAACTTGTGTGATTCCTTTTTGTACTTCAAGCAGAAATAAATACCGTAATTGTGGGATTCCATAGATTTAAAAGGGGAATATAGCTTGCATGCCAAATTTAGGGAATGATTCTATGAGGCTGTAA
>JAODJW010000039.1:7742682-7752777 GCA_026777045.1 Hyperopisus bebe | reverse complement strand
GGGGGATACTGACTGAAGTATTTTTCATTGCATTGTTCCAGACTCTGCCTTCAAAGAAATATGTCAGAATGGTTATTACAAGCCCACTGCCCCTACACTGGGGCTGGGGACTAGCTTAGGTGTGGCTGAGGCCATGTTGGAGTGGAAACCCCCGTTTTTGAAATGGTTTTTCCTCTAGCCATGTTTTCTATATGATGTGGTGGAAACCAGTGTGGAAAGGTGCAGTGATGCTTGATTACTGCAGAGCACAAAGCGTGCTGTGGAGAGAGATAGGAGGCGGGCATCTTCTGAAGGTTCATCCCACCCAGGTGTTCATTACTGACACTCATACAACGGATGGAAGCTTTGTTGTTTGAGACCAATGTTTTACAATTTAGAATGTTGTGCCAATAATCACAAGTACAATATGAATGTTACAGAAAGCTTGAATATTCCAATGCGTATCATTTCCAACATTGCAGTGAATATATACAAAGGAGGATCTCGTGGTACCGTATTCTGAAAAAAAGTTGAAGAAAGTTGAGAAAAATACGTTTCCAGTCTCAGGTGACTTACTGCAATCAGCTGTTGTCTTCTTCAGTAGTAATAATTGGTCTAATTGGTTTTCTGACTCTTTACTTTATATACCGGCATTTTTTGTACCCCTAAATTTATGACTCGCATATAACACACAAAGGGCTCTTAAGGGTATGGCTTGCAACCAACCTAACGTGAATATTTAGCTATTGAAAGCAGATGTGTATGCCCCGATCCAGTTTTCAAGCCCCGTAACCCTCAGTGATAAAAATCCTCTGGGTCATTAGGCTGTTAAACACTGCCGTACTCGCGTCAAATGGACTTGTTACGCAAACACGTAAACAGCCTCTGCTCTTGGTGTTTAAGATGATTAGAAGTGCTCAGACCGATTCCATTTTGCAAAAAAAACTGCTGTTAGAAAACATCTGCTCAGCCAGAAAAGCTCTCACATGTTTTGAGTTACGAACGACAGGAAACAGGCGAACAGCTATTGGGAAGCTCAGGCTTGTTCAAATAAATTGTTCCATATGGTTGATAGGCTGCACTGTGCATGGGGATACACAGGGATATCGATGTCACTACAGTATTCGCTTCTTTAAGTAAGCTTTCACTCAACATCACTCACATATCATTACAATCTGACTGTTTTCTTTCTTTTACTGCTGGGTATAAGTGCCCAGCTCTGAGGTATGACAGGCAAACATGCAGTCATTCATCACGGTGTGTGTGCTCCTGACAACCAGCTAAAATAATCTTCATTTATCATACAAAATTTTAATTGCTCAGCTGCTGAAATTCTTGCAAAGATGAGATCAGTCTTACAAGCTTATAAACATATGCTGTGACCATGTTCATTAAATTTAAAATTTCATAAATCAAATAGCTGATGTTTCCGTGACATTGCCCGCAAACTCGGAATTCGGTGCAACGTTCTGGATTACCACCTAGAGTCACCTGACTGAGATGATATCAAACTAATATTGTATTTGCAAGTCAATGATCAAGCTGGATCTTAACAGGTTTCTTTCTTAGAGCAGGAAGTTTATTTGTAAGATAAAGAGAGCGGCATTTAGGAGTGGGGGTGGATTGTGGCCGAGTCGGATTGCAGGGCACCCCAAAAACTGTGAAATAATGACTACAGCTATAGGGTAAAGATATGGTAAAGACACACAAAAGGACCTTTCATATAGAAGGGTGGAAAGTCCCAGTCTACATGTGCATATTTAATGTTCAGTATAAAATAAATTCCCAAAGCTATGTTGAATTTCAAGATTTTTAAGCAGAGATGGTCTAATTTCTCTATATAGTCTATTATTGTCTACACATACTTTCCATAGCGGACATGGTCATGAACACAAATAGTACTGTAGACTTAGGTTCTGTTGACACTGAATTTTTGAGTATATCTTGAGATTCCCTTATTCTTTCTGTTGACAGTCAACTGCTATGACTAAGGCATATTCAGCATTTGAATAAAATAACTAGTCTTGAAATATGGCGCTCGACTAGTGACGGTTAAACTCATTTCACATCCTAAGTGAATAGATATACATGTTGTGTTTTGTTACTGCATGGCTAACAGTGTCGTATTAGCCTTTTAGCACAAAAATGCACAAATGTACAACTGCTTTTGACTGACGCAGAAAGAATAAATGAGCAGCCAACTCAGCAACAACTATTAACGGCAAGAATTCAGTGACCTTCAATTCCCAGAAGTGTAAGGCCCCGACATGGACGTCTGAGAGCCATGAGGAACTTTGGTGGTTCTCCTCAAGACGAAGTCAGGCAGCTATGTTGCTGTGAGATGCCAGCCTGCAATATAAGCCCAGGAAAAGCCTGAGCGCTGATCTCTCTGGAGACAAATGCCGTATCTTAGCTCTCCTTACAAAGGCTTAGGGATAGTGAATGAGTGGAGAAACTCTGACATTAGCCCAAATGCAATTGTTCATCCTGGAGTAAATTTTACAGCTTGTCAGCAGCTCATATGTAATATCAAATTATCACAATTATCAAGCTGCTTTACAATGAAATTTTAACTATGGTAGTCCCCCCACATCCACGGTATCAGTAACTACGGTTTCAGTTATCCTTGGTTTACTGTGGTACGAAAAAAAAAACTGTAAAATGTGCAACAGTATGTTTTTTCATTGTTCATCTTTGTCCTTTGAGGGGTATAAAAAGCAAGTGACTCACACCCTTCATGTTTTTCTTGCCTTCAAAAGAAGTATTTATTTTGGCTGTATAGTAAATATGGTGTGGCAGAATGCTCCATCATCCTTTGATACATGATATTTATTCATTGCTGTGCTGTCTCTTAAAAATTAGGCTAAAATGTCAGAATCCCTTTCACTCAAAAGAGTACAGAACTGTGTACTATGTATGAGGTACCTTATTTTTACTGTATTTAATGTTGATAATGTCTTACTGTGCGTAATTTATCAGTTACCATTTGTGAGTACACAAAAATCACATTATACATGGGGTCCATGGATGGTTCGCTGTTATCCACAGTTTTGACTATCAGTGGTGAATTTTGGAAGGCACCACTCGTGGACATGAGGGGCTACTATAAGGTGTCAACAACAATTTGCTTGTAAAATTAAGATAGAATAAAAAGAACTGAACATGTAAGGCATTTTTGAAAGAATTTATCTATTACTGATGGGGCATCTTAGGCAACTGGGCAAGACATAGTCTTAGTTAATCTTGACCTGTATGAAATACGTGTTATACAGAATACCTTAGGAATTATACCAATAAGTGCTAAGACATCATACTAATAAGTGTCGGCACATCCCTCCTCCCCCAGCATACATCACTAATTCTGTTTCTCTGCAAAGTGAAGTGATCCTGCTTTTTTTGAAGACCTTCTTGCATAAATTCACTCAACTCTCAGTGAACTAAACTGACAGACAAAGGCCAGATGGGTGTGTTTTCATAGGTAATGGAAGAGGCACGGAGCTGAGAGTTTCTGCTTTACATGTTTTGGGGGTGAACCAAGCCTTTTAACTCCTGTGTGCTTTATCCCTTGGGAGGAACGTGTTTATTTCTGGAAAAGATCTGACAGAACATTAATGAAATGTCACGTCAACAGGTCTGAATATGAGTTGGGCAGTTTCAAAACAACAGCAGCTGTATGGCGTACTTTCTGCGCCTTTAGCACAGATAATGAAGCGATTATTCCTACTAGCACATAGGCTAAGTGAGGGTGATTCTATTGGTCTGCGGGCAGCTCCCAGACATGCAAAAATGTTACCTGCAGGCCCTCCAAACAAGACTGCAGTCCCCACAGTTCTGACATGCTGTGTTTGTCATGCTTTAGTTGGGTACTCTCCAGGCTCCAGGTAATTAACTGGAATGTCAACATAAGATAGACTGGGTTTAAATAATAGCGTCTTTTATCTTCAAGTCATGATCATTATCTCTGGGTTTTTTCCTTCCCCTCTGTCGGTCGCTCCCTCCTTTTCTCTCTCTCTCTGCCATTGTCTTCTTTGTTCATAATTGATTATATCCTCTACTTACCTTTAAATTAGTCTGCCCCCAGGATGGAGGGCTCCAAGGAGACTTGCAGGAGAACTTCAGTTTCGAGTAGCTGCAAGCAATTTGTGACCAAGAACCAGTGACTTGTCCTGGCTTTACCTACAGCGACATTCAAAGAGGAACTCAACAGTGGCTCACAGCAAGATTATATATGATGAGACAGAGTTGCGATAATTTTAATCATTATCAAGTTAAAAGTCATTTCTCAGATGGAGAATCTGAAATGATTTTATTTTCATTCATTCACTCATTTGTTTATTTATCGTTTTGCATGTTTCAGTTCTCTTGATATGAGGGTCTATTCTCTGTAAGCTATAAAGTATTAACTTGTAATACCTTAAAGATAACATGTATTTATTGGCATCATTGACAGCACAGAGGATGATGCAGAATGCTACCAGAAATCAGCTCGAAATCAGATGTTTAGAAGTGCTAATGAATGCAGGTAGATCAATTATTTAAAGCCCTTAAACTTCAGGTTGTACGTTTTAGCAAACACTGAACGAGACCTTGGGTGTCAAGACCCGGAACCAACCAAGCATCGGGAAAAACATTTGAAAGTAATGAAACACACAGGAGGCTCCTTTAGCCTGTGCTTACAAATACCACCGACCAGCCTTTTGTTCATTGCAAAGCACCTCCAGATATGTAATTCACACAACACAGCTGAAGCAAAATAAAAAGAATAAATACACAGTCCATCCAGATTTTTATGCAGTACGGGGTATTGGGGGGGGGGCATGCCAGATCACTGCAGGGCACACACAAGTTATAGGCAATTTAGTGACACAAGTTCACCTAAGTGCATGTTTTTGGATTGCAGGAGGAAACCAGGGTGCCTGGAGGAAATGCACATAGCAGGCGGCGAACATGCATGGCAGGGGGGAACATGCAAACCACACACACATGACAGGGGGAAAACATGCAAACTGCACACACACGGCAGGGGGAGAACATGCAAACCACACACACATGAAATGGGGAAAACATGCAAACCACACACACATGACAGAGGGAGAACATGCAAACTGCACACACACACGGCAAGGGGAGAATATACAAACCTCACACACATGCAGCAGAGGCAGAACATGCAAACCGCACACACACGGC
Organism: Hyperopisus bebe; assembly: GCA_026777045.1. NCBI lineage: Eukaryota > Metazoa > Chordata > Actinopteri > Osteoglossiformes > Mormyridae > Hyperopisus > Hyperopisus bebe. The sequence goes on along the minus strand of JAODJW010000039.1, from coordinate 7,747,608 downwards.
AGGGGGGGGGCATGCAAACCCCAGACCAACAACAAGGAGAGTATAGCAGGGGGAGAACCTGCAAACCGCACAGATGCAACAGAGGGAGAACATGCAAACCACACACATGCAACAGGGCGATAACATGCAAACCGCACACATCCAGCAGGGGTAGAACACGCAAACTGCACACATAGCAGGGGAAGAACATGCAAACTGCAAACACAGCAGGGGGAGAACATGCAAACTGCAAACATGCAGTGGGACAACATGCAAACCACACACACACAGCAGAAGGAGGACATGCAAACCGCACACACTCAGCAGGGGAAGGATTCAAACCACACACAAATGGTAGAGGAAAGAGTCAAACTGCCAGCGGCAGAGGTGTGAGGCCACAAAGCTACCCACTGATTCATGGTGCCACATAGAAATGCACTGCTGCTGTTAATGATATCATCTCAAAAAAATTGAAATGTTGAATCAATTTTAAGAATAACAGTTTTATTACAGTCTATTGGGAGAACCAACTATTTTACCCCTATTTGTGAACTAATTTTATGTGTCAAGTAGTTTTTGTTCAAAATTTTAAGCAGAATTTCAACAAAACTAACCCACACCTCATAAACAATAAAGTTTGTCTAAATTAAAGCATGATTTGGTCTCGCTTTATAAATTAGTTAAATGAAATCGATCTTTTTTCAAGAATCCTGGTATTTTTTTTATTTTCTACTGGTAACAATGAGCAGGTAACAGAAATAGCATGGTTGCTGGTGATGATAGATCGCAACAGGCTGCCTCTGAAAGCCTATATGCATAAAACATGCAGCCATGACGTAGTATCAGCATGAGAAAAAATACTGATAGAGATCCTGTATGGACATGAACAGTACCTTCTGGACTCCCACAAACCGCCAGGCCGAGAGCAGCCTCTGGGGCGGCGCTGTCAATCAAAGCTAGGCCTTTTGACTAAGCTCCCTTTCATCAGGCAGGGTCAGAGGCCCCAGAGCTCTCCTTTCTGCATCTGTTCTGTACTCAGACAGGGAGGTAAACACAGTAAACCTTGTTACCAAAGCCTGGCTATGTACCTTAAGATCTCCGCACAGGCAATGCTATAGACATACCTGCAGGTCACCCTGCCCTCCCCAGCCCCCGTGACGGACATCCTCCATCACGCTGCTGTGCCGGAGGGTGACCTCATCTTTTAACCGCCACCTGCCTCGTGGCCGTGCCATAAAGCACCCGGGGAGCCTATCGCTGTGGTTGCACCTCAGGCCCACAGCGGGAAATCTCAGGGGCCCCATCTCCGTGACACATGGATTCCTTCTACTTCTAGCAGAATTCCGGTTCACAGTTGCTTTTAAACAGGTTCTAAAGGACAGGCAAGATGGCCAATTTCTTTACATAGCAGTGGGTGTAGCAGCCCAGAATTGCAAACCACTTCCAGGGCTACCAACTGTGGTCAGCTGGCTGGCGTGAGATTTTCAAAATGAGACAAGTTTACATGCCAATCTATGTATGTAACAGTTTTATTACCTTATAAATAGTCTGTAGGGTTTTCAAACTACCCAACGCGTTTGATGTCACTTAATTTTGGTTTATAATAGAATAATATAGATTTGCTGTAAGATTTCTTGCGTGAGCGTGTGAGTCTGAAAGCATGAATGTCATGCCAGATGCATGAGAGTTGGCAACGCTGCAGTTCATATGTCCAGACACCCATTTGAAAGCTACTGATATGAGCCATTGTTCACAAGTTGAATTTCACCGAGATTATGGCATTGTCATCATCTGCATAGGCCTGAGCAAAGCTAGCAGAGCTGGCCTTCACTGCACATTACCAAACACCCCCCCCCCCCACACACACACACACACCCATAGGATAAAGAGGGTCACTTGGGGAGGGTGGGGGGATGGCAGAGAGATTTACAGCCTCTGCTGTGTGCACATGACATGTGGTAAACATACCAGCGAGTGTGAAGTGTCAACTGTTTACACTGACAGCGGGACTCTCGGGCTTCGAGTGTCCGCTAAGTGTCAGGCCCCCGACGGGAAGGGGGCCCCAGCCGTGTCAGGGCCTGTTTACACCGTCAGCGGTCACATCCGGTCACATCGCCGTGACAGCCAAGTCCTTAAATCATCCACCGCAACTCTCAATGCAAAAGCTCAATGACACCTCGTATCAAAGAGCATCACAACACATACCTCCCCAAAGGGCCGGGAAAGGGAGACACTCAGGGCCGCTCTATTCACCACGCCACCCCGACCTTCCATAAAGCGCACCGCACAATATATCGATGAAATTATTCTCTCTTCAGGCAAAACCAAGAACCTATTTTGAAGGGTAAAAAAACACAGCTGATAAAAAGCAGTAGCGTGAGAAGTCATCATTCACGCTAATGAAAGAAAATAGTTATTTATTCCAAATAATACAAAGCTCTGCAGAGTATAGGCTGTCAACCACGGTAAAGTGAAAGGGGTAAAGAAGACACATTTTTTACATTGCACAAAAGAAACATGAAGTGTTTGGTACATATAATGGAATTTGCTTTTGTTATGAAAATGTTTACCTATTTCTGGAAAATAATTAGTCGCTAGAATTCCTGCTGTGATTCCCCAGTATTTCAAACCCTGTTTGCAATTTAAATGCAGTGATGTGGACCTCTGTGGATTATTTGCTTGTTTTCTCTCTGTACCAAAGTATAGGCTTTGTTTGAACTGATGTCCATTAGTTTGTCAGAATGCATGCAAGCTTCATATTAACCGATGCTGAACTGACACTTCTTAATTTTCTCATTTCATTACAGGAAAGCAGCAGCAATATTATCAATAATGGGTCACTATTCCAAAATGTAGCTCCTACTTGCTGATGTTGAGGTTTCTTTCATATTTGCATATGAGATAGATAGATAGATGATAGATAGATAGATAGATAGATAGACAGACAGACAGACAGACAGACAGATAGATAGATAGATAGATAGATAGATAGATAGATAGATAGATAGATAGATACTTTATGAAACCCAAAGCAAATTGCAGGTTTACTTTAGCTGAATATATTTATTGTGACTGTAAAAGGACATTTACACATTAGCAGACAGTAAAAATAACTAAGAAAATATGAGACAGTGTGTCTACTCCATGCATCTGTCACCCTCTGGCACGCCCCAAAAGCAGCCAGTCACGTGACACAAGCTTTGCTCAGCGAGGTACTGCAGAGACTGCCCACCCGTGCATCCTCTGCTCTCCCAGCAGTGTGATAAAGCAATCACAGCTGCCCTTGATTAGATAGCCATACGTAGGAGCGTGGGGTTCACGTCTGCGGCTCGGGGAGTCCGTTACGCTGCCCGGCCCCTGACCCACACCCACTCGCGTGCTCCGGAGCCGCACACCTGCTGGGCCGTTAACCTCGTTTAACACACGAGTGCTTGCCGGCCCATTTCAGGCATGCATTCACATGTCACTCTACTTTATACTCATCTTCATATTTATCTAGCCAGAGTCACCAAAGCCACTCACAGCTTATATACTGAGCATCCAGATATCCTACGGAAAAGTTGAAGGTTAAACATTTTGTTTCAATGTTCAGTTGCTGCACAGCATTTCCTGAGCACTTATCCAGTATGCTGCTTGTTGATAAAAGTGAATCAAAGTCGCAAAGAAATGTCAGACAGACGAAGGAGAAATGGCATCTTTCTCTGACATTTTATTATACTTTTCCTTTGTAAAGATTAATTCAGGCATTCTTTCTTGTTTTGGTCTTGCCCGCTACATGCTCATATTGTGTCATACAGAGGGGTGGAGCTTACAGGGATCCGGGAGATCAAAGTCGCCACCTCCTGCATGTCCGTCCTGGGGAGGCTTTCGGGCAGCATGTGCTTGTGCGCACAATTGCACTCTCTTCAGACAGCTATTCTTGAAACTGTGCCGTATTTCATAGGGAAGTCCATGCAAATCACAGAAAATGTTCATGCTATAGTGTTGACACTGGAGGGAAAGGCCAACTTATGAATCATGGTAGGAGCCTTAATTTTAGTAAGCAGTCCTTTGGGTAATGGGAATATCCAGACATACATTGTCTATACCTGCTTGTCCTATGCAAGGTTGTGGGGGGTCCAGAGCCTATCCTGGAAGATACAGGCACAAGGCAGAGAACAACCCAGGATGGGGTGCCAACGCATGGCAGGGCACACATACATTTATAGGGAATATTCACACAAAAATTATTCTTTTTTATTTTTTTTTATATTACTCTTCAGTTTGTCACAGAGTAGGCACCTAGAACTTATATCACACAGAGAACAAGGATTTAAGGCAAAACTACATGCATAACAACAAGCTTACACTGCATATTCATTAAACAGACATGTCTGCGGCAAAGCCAGATTGTATTTTTTTGGGAATGACAGACACTAGAGCATGCCAGATCTGATTAGAGAGTTTTGGCTTAGGGTTGGGTGCGATAATGACTTTTACTCACAACTCAGCCGAATGGGGGCCTGCCTACCCCCACTTTCTGCTTCCCGTGCCGAAGACCAGAAAGCCAGTCGGTCTGTTACCAGTATCACTTAACAGAACTGTATGGGAAAAGCAGGGGTGGTAACCTGCGGGGGGAGGGTGGATTCCACAGGCTCATGGATTGCCCTCTATGAGTGAAACAACAGGAAGCCTTATCAGACGTCTGCGCAGAGCTGGCAGTGGGCCAGGGCCGGTATAGAGACTGGTCATGGAGGAGGTCTGCTGTGCTTGACACAGCAGTCTCTGGAGCTCCATCTGTGCCACATGAGGAAGATCACGCCCTACCAAAAGGCTTCAGATTATCTGTGGTTCTTGTCACCTAATATCACAGATTATGTCACCAAGTGGGATGTTCAATTATGGGAATGCTATATATATATATATATATATATATATATATATATATATGTGTGTGTGTGTGTGTGT
>JAODJW010000039.1:7702617-7742582 GCA_026777045.1 Hyperopisus bebe | reverse complement strand
GTTGTGGTGGTTTGTGTCAGATCCGCGTCTGTGTAACTGGACCTTAGTGGTGTGGGTTACCTCACTGATGAAGGGGTATATATGTGTGTGTGTGTGTGTGTGTGTGTGTGTGTGTGTGAAAAATAAAAATCAAAAAAGCATTTCGGTAGCTGCACTACCAAACTAGACTATACAGGTACGTCCAGCAAATGATCATTAGGGTGTATGTCGTCTGAAACGGTAAGGGCAATGATACATGAAGCACATGCAATTGCAGGCTCTGATCCGTTAACACACATTAGGTGTGAAATTCCAAAATGTATGTACTCCCTACCATAATTCCAGACCTCCTAGTAGGAGTATTTATATGTTTATATCGGGTTATACGCTGCATGCTTATGAAATGCCACAAATTCAAAGTTCAATAGTATGCAATGAAAATGTGCAATAATTCAGCAGTATTTTATTTAGAACGACTTCATGCAGCAGAGCCCCCAGACGATGGTCGTATTGCCTTCAGTGTCCAAGCGCCACCTTCAGTCCGGTGATTACAGTCCCGGTTTGCAAACGCTGCGGCTATTCTTACAGGAAATTTCGCTACTCCGCCAAGACATGCCGATGTTGTTTTTACCCGAATTGAAAATAATACGAAATTGAAAAGCTTGTATTTCTTGCGTGAAATGTCTAGCTGTCTCTTTTTTCACGAAGAAAGCTCTCAGTCCACGCACAGAAAAATGTGAATAGTCAACACGCCTGTCTCGCAGAGGCAGTGCAGACGATTTTGAAGCATGCTCCGCCCACAAATTTTATGGCCAATAAAATAGCTGACAGAAGGCGGACCGAAGGGGTAAGGGCGCCGGGTGGGCGGAGTGAGAAGATTTGATTGGGTAATTATAAATGACGCAATCAATATGAAAACGCTAATAACTTGTTAAGGAGGTAGTCTGCAACTTCGGAAAGAGTGCAGACTGAGCTTCAGCTACAGATAGTCCTGGTAGTGGAAAGTGTTGTTTTGTGGACTGTTAAAACCGCATAAGCTTCCGTGGAGCCTACAAGTGGGACCATGGTGCAACAAACAGAACATTGCGAGACGGAAGGTACCACGTCCAGGGAAACTACTGACAACGAAGAAAACGACCTGATGGCTTGCAGCTCTGTGTCGGTGAAAGCCGACTGGTGCAAAACTGCAACCGGTCATATCAAGCGACCGATGAATGCATTTATGGTTTGGTCTAAAATTGAGAGGAGAAAAATCATGGAACAGTCCCCAGACATGCATAATGCAGAAATCTCCAAAAGACTGGGAAAGCGCTGGAAAATGTTGAAGGATAGCGAAAAGATCCCTTTCATCAGGGAAGCCGAAAGGCTCCGGCTTAAACACATGGCTGATTATCCGGACTACAAGTATAGACCTAAGAAAAAACCAAAGCTCGATAGTTCGTCAAAATCAACATTGCCATCGCCAGAGAAATCGGGCAGCAAAACTGCCAAGACTCCCGGTAAAAAATGTTCTAAGTTAAAGACCGGTAAGGCGGTTTCGCGACCATCTGCGGTCTACAATTACCCTGAAAAAACTGAGAAGACTATTAAACGCGAACTGAGTGACGATGAAGATGATGAGGAATACGAAGATGATCTCCCCATCCGGATTAAACAGGAGGAAGATGAGGAACAAATAAGGCTATATAATGTGGCCAAAGTCCCCGCTAGTCCAACCTTGAGTTCTGCTGAGTCGGAGGGTGCGAGCATGTATGATGAAGTGAGAAACGCATCATCAACCAGACTTTTCTACAATTTCAAGAACATTACAAAGCAGGGCAGCACGTACACGGCTTCCGTCTCACCAGCTTCATCGTCTAGGTCTGTGTCTACCTCGTCCAGTGCCAGTGAAGACGTGGACGACCTGCTCGTGGACTTTAGTTTAAATTTCGCATCTAGTGCCCAAGGATCGGAGCTAGGGAACACAAATGCGGGCAATCTCTCGCTTTCCTTTGTGGATAAGGATCTAGACTCCTTCAGCGAGGGCAGCTTGGGCTCTCACTTTGAATTTCCCGACTATTGCACCCCCGAGCTTAGTGAAATGATTGCAGGGGACTGGCTAGAGGCGAACTTTTCTGACCTGGTGTTCACATACTAGTTTGTGGGGAAAGAGAAGAAATGGAAAAACTAGTAATAACTATAAGAGGAATAAGAATATGACCTATCCAGATTGTTCCAAGCTCTGCTTGCCTGTGGTTTATTTTTGGGTAGGAAAAGGAGGTGTGACGACTGAGAACTCCAGATGCAAAAGAAGGTTTTGTGGCAAGTCTGCTGATTTGTTTTAGCCGTCCGCTTTAACAGGGTTTTGTGGATTTTTTTTTCTGCGGGTCTGCAGTCAAAACTGTTCAGCTGCACTGGACCACAACGGGAAAACAAATCTGAACCTCTATGCATCCTAAACTCCGTTTTTTCCTAACTGCAGGGAGTTGGAGGACGTGAGACTGGAGTGATCTGTGGACTAACGCGTTTCAGGATATAATGAACTTTATAAGGGTTTTATGTAATTTCTATATGCCGCAAACCGTTTTGTTTTTGTACCCGGTTCAGTTTACCTCCTTGTCTGAGAATAGAGGCTAAGCCGCTATGTTGTACAGCTATGGGGGGAACATTTTGATACATGACATACCTCATCTTTTTAAAAGAAAAGTGAAATATTTTCAGGCATATTTTTGTACAGTCTAAAAGGGAATGTTCTTATCGTGCTTTCAGTGAGTTTTCAGGCACTTCTTCTACCCTCTGGGTTACTTTTTTTTTTCTTTTAGCATGCAAGATTCTCAGTTTTTTTTATTTTGTAACGATTGAACGTTAAATTAAAACTTGCATCTAAATGCCTTGTGTTTTTAAGATAGGGTTTGTACAGTTGTAGATCAGATTTGGTGCGTATCTGTAGGAAGGCGTAAATGGAATTGAGGATGTGATAGATTCCTCCGCTGGTACTAGTTAAGATTGTATGTACTGTAATATAGTAAAGTTAGCAGTCTATGTATATTAATGTGGATGGGTCCCAAATAGCAGGTGTAAAACTGGATTTTCTTTGTCCTTAATTTTTTAATGGCACATACTGATTTGTTTCCTATTTTGTGCAATATATTCAACACACCATCTGCATTTTGTAGCAAAAGACAAACCTTAAATGTCGTGATGCTGAAGTCTGTATCTTGACAAAAATGAATAAATCAGCTGGAACTGATGCAAAGTTACATTTTGTTTTGTTGCGCTTTTAGGACTGACACGGAACTTTGCATGTAATTGCATTTTTTTTCGCAGCCGCAGCTTAAACCCATCCCCAGCATTTTTCATGGATCGTTTATTTGTATGCCTGTATGTCAACGGTAAGTAATTTTCGTGCGCAATTAAAAAAAAATATAACAAACATAATGGCATATCACTGACGAGTTTTAGCGGTGTTCATTCCGTGCCAATTTTAATAATTTAATGTTAGTAAATAAACAAACTCGGAAAACCAGAATGATTGCACAAAAATCTGACTGCTCCTGCATACACCCTCACTCCGTTCTCTTTCAATCTGCTAGCCTGAGAGACGCTGCGCCTTTAAGAAATCGAATCTCGCGCCCATCTAAATGATGCAATGTGATTGGTGAAGATGTAAGAGCAAGACGCCAGCATCATTCAGTCGTTTATTAATGTTTACCGTTAACAAAGTGTGTATGATTTAACAGTTATAAAATTAATTCTTACGCTTTTTAACTTTGTTCTTCTCTTGAGGTCGTTTTTTTTTCCCTTCGATCACTTACATTTAGAGCGGCAATACGCAAAAGGAATCTTCAGCTTCCGTTACCCTTTCATGGTTATTTGGTAATATGATCTCCCCTCTTTGTGAGACAATTTACAAATTCCGGGCCATTGCATTTCAGCGATGGCTGCACGTAGTGATGCAAATAACACACTCACTCCCTATTCATCTGGACCACACTGGCTAGAAGCACAATCTAGTGATACATTGTGGCTACAATACGGCATGGGGCCAACTGTACCGCTTTGGGAGTTTCACCCGCAGAAACAATTTCTTCTAATATTATTATTATGAACAATTTCTTCTAATCTTTTCTTCATCTGGGTCATGCCAAAATGCAACTCTAGAAAGGAATGCACACAGAAGAGAAGCTGGTGATGTAGAGACTAGCTGTGGGGCAAATGATGAGCAGCAGTAATTAGACAGGATCAGACAATGTACACAGGAACAAGGGACATGCATATAAAAATTGCAATGTATTGTACACAGACAACCAAATAGCAGCCAAACTCTAACACCCGGAATTGTACTGTACAAAGTGACAAGTGCCAGAATATGTAAACACAGGCCATGAGGTTAGGTGGTTCAGTGTGAGGAGAAGGGGCATGTAGCAGTAATCCTAATGACAATAACAACAAAAATAATAATTAGTAGTAGTAGTAATGCAGATAGTGCCATGACACAGGGAAGCTGGGGCTGCCTCTACAGTCCCAGTGTATGTATGTGTAAGTGTCTGCTGCTGATTGCTCTTGTAAAGTCTGCTGCAGGACCAAAGACATACGGAACCTCTCTGTAGAGCAGCGCGGGTGGAGCAGCCTGTAGCTAAAGGAGCTACCTAGGGCACACAGGGAGAATTTGACCAAGTTGTCCTGGAATTTGGCCACCATCCTCCTCTCACTCACCACCTCCAAGGTGTCCAGCCTCCCCCCACCCCCACCAGCACAGATCCAGTCCTGCTGATCAGTTTGTTCAGCCTCTTCCTTTCCAGCCCTGCAATGCTCCCGCCCCAGTAGACGACCACGTAGGAGATGACTGATGGCTCCACTGCAATATGGAGTGACTTCAGATGTAGTCCCTTTATGTCAACCTTAGGTGGAGTCAACTCTGACTCTTCCTGTTGTCTGTCCAGTCCAGCTTATTGTTGAGATGAATACCCAGGTATCTATAGCACTGGACAGCCCAATGTCCATCCCCTGGATACTCATTAGACTGACTGATGGCAGCTCTGCCCTGTGAAAGTCCACCACCAGCTCCCTGGTCTTTTTAGCATAACAAACATATCTTGAGCTGGAGCCAGTTTCACTGGCACCACGCTGCAGTGTCATTGGTGAGTCCTCTGTATTCGCTCTGATCAAAACCAGTGATTCAGCTTACAATCGCTGTGTCACCTGAGAATTTTTGGATGTGAAAATTGTCTGTCTTGTGTGCAAAATCTAACAGCATATGAAGTGAACAGAGCACACAGTTGGTCTGCACAGGCCTTGATGACTAGAGTTGATGTCATCTGGTCTAGCTGCCTTCCTCACCCTGGTCTTCCTCAGCTCTTTTCTCAGCTGGTTAGTTGAAATGACAGGAAGGGGGAGGGAGATGAGGTAGTCAATTGATTTATTGGTATGCACTCAGTACAGGATGTGATACTGTAACTTCCCTGCTAAAGAAAATTTGGTCAGATGCTTGGACGATTTAGGCTACTGCAAAATTAATAATGGGTTTTAGTGTTTTACTGAAAGACTTTTAGAACCTGGTATCCAAGCCGTTATGAATGGCGCTCAGTTATTTGGGCTGTCTGTATGGTCACCAGGAGTAGATATTAACTTCTAGGCACCTAAAAATATTACATTCATTTAACAGACTGGGTCTGCTTACATGGCTATAACACTGCTTGACAGCCCCCATACCGTTCTGGGGTCTGATTCTGAAACACTCATTCCATTTTCTCAGCCACACTGCAGGCTCAGCGCATGTATACGCGCTGTATGATTTGTGTACTTTCATTAGAGAAATGGCAGGAAGTTTCCCACAGGGACAGTAATTATGTGACTTGGAATAGAATGCCTCAGTGCCTAAAAGCCATTTGGAGCTGACCGTACCTCTGCCTCTGAGCCATTTCTGACAAGCCTGCAGAGAATACGACTACCTCACCTCGCTCTCCTGAAACAGCAACAGACCCCTGGATGGAAACGAACTTCCCAAGGTGAAAATGAGTGCAGTCTTATATGGAGTTTCTAATATGAAGTCCCAACTCTCTCAATCTGTCACATATGTATATTTACATTTTCATACAAATTTGTCATTATTTCTGAAAACTAAAATCTAAATTGACTTGTTAAATGCATATGTTCTGATACATCACTTTATACAGGTTACTTTAATCCAGAAACAACATATTGGAAAAAATCATGTAGATATGGTCTGAAATGCATTTTTAAATAAACCTCAAAATCAAAAAAGTATATCTGGTACACATTTTCCAGACATTATAACACATTTGGGACATTTTTACCATTATGTCATGTGCTTCCATCAGTTTCATTCCTTTAATTTGCTATATTTAGCCTGCTTGTGAGAATCCAGAGAAGCATTACAGTTACCAGGCTAGGTCTCGAAACAACATTTACCAAAATGTTTCCTAGTGCAGCCCCCCTTTAGAGTAAGACAGAGCACACACACTTTCATGCCTGATCTGGAAGGTTCTTCAGAATCTGTCATCACACCTTCCGAACATCCACAGCTCCTTTTGTTTTATTTAGGTGCAAATTTTGGGTGGGTAAACCTAGCTGCTTATTCCAACATAGTCTAACTTGTAGAATTTGGTTCCTTTGGTTGTCCACATGGGTGATATACAAAAAACAGTCAAGCTGTTTGTGTTGAACAAGATGTAGCACATCTACTTGGCTTATATGGTCTGTAATATAAGGAGAAGAGATGTGCCCTGGATTTGCCAGACCTCAGGCAATTTGTGCCAGTTGATGACTGTCCATTTGTTGCTCTCAGGAAACAGGAGGCTAAAGTGAGGCCCCGGTCTCGTGGGTTACAGGGTGCAGGCTGTGTCCCTCTGCGTTTGTGGGATGGAAGCAGGAAGTCTTGATTATCCGTGTAGCGCTACGCCTCAGTGAGCCAGATTTGGCCTAAACGGGGGTTAAAGGCAATTTGACCTGACGGACGGAGAGACGTAGCTAAAAGTAGCCATGTTTGCTGTAACGTCTTTGATTTGTCAGCCAGCTCGGTGCAGCTGTGAGATGCTGTACTTTTAAAGTTGAGATGCCGGTGGATGAGCTTTCAGAATCTGAGGCTTTGAGTGAGAGAGATAAAAGTGGGGCATTGTTAAGGCCTCACAGTTGTTTTGTCATTCATGAGGCTCTGCAGCTAAGCAGCTAAGACATCTCTTAACACATAAAAAGCTGTGCAGATAGCCTTAAGCGACTGCATCGCAAACAATGTGTTTTATTGTGGAGGGCAATTCGCGGTCATTTAAATATGTGTAAAGACTGGTCAGAGGTTTGCATATACTCTGTCTTGGTAAGCAACCAATCACTGGTGCGGAGGCTGTGAATTAAGAACTTTTATCGCACAAGGGAATGCTCTTCAGTGTAATTTACATTTTGGAGTTTCTTTTATTTGATATTTTGTTCCCATGTGTTTTCTTAAGTCTTGTTTAATGTAGAGTTTCTTCACATGTTTGTATTTACAGGAAGCACGCAAGTTGTAGCAAATGTAAGCAATATGTTCTGGTTTAAGGTCTGTGTGTATAGCAGATTAACATACACATACACCTCATCCAGGTATATTTTTTGGAAAATGGCAGTGTTTATCATCTGGCATTTGTTATCTTTGGTTCTTTGTGGGGTCTGCTGTATCATTGCTCTTGTTTTTATTTTTATTTTTTAAATATCCTAACATTTTTGGCTGACCTGTGGAGACATGGGGAAAAAGAGATACCAACAATATATGGATAGTGGTGAAAGTAGCATACAGACTTGCTCTGTCTCCTTGTTTGTTTATCTGAGAGAGGGAAGTTGTTATCTAGCCAATAGCTGTAGAGGTAAACAGCTTTGATATCATACTTCTAGGGGGAGAAATGGCAGGTATTACACCATAAAAGTATACCATCACTGGCTCCACGAGTGTCTATAGATAGCTTATAAGATATAATATTGTAATTACACTAACTCATCTGTGTTAGAGGGTTTGAAAATGGATTGATAGACTGATTTAGAGATAATGATCACCTTAGAGATATGCAGTTTATGACCAACAGGCTTTGGGTAATGTTTATTGTTCTTAAATACTTTGTGTAGGTTACAACAAATTTCAGCTTAGCAAACCCATCAGCATCTTCATGGCAGTAAATACTATACTAGCTTCACACTATGACAATCTTGAAAGCTGCTTAGCCTAATAGCAGCCCGACTGGTTCTCAGGTTACCTCAACAAAGACAAGTCCCTCCCTATCTACTGCAGTACTGGATCTAATTTTATAGCCAATCTGCTGTGTGCTTCTGTAAATAATTAGCCTGTGGAACTAGGGGACTGAAGAAGTTAATTATGATGAATGTGGGTTAAAGGTTTTGTCTGTTTTGGGCTAGAGAGCGCAGCTCAGCCACTCCAGTGCACCATTCAGTTTGCATGTTGTGTTCAGGTTTAGAAATGGGAAAATGTAAAACAGATAATTCACTGTTTTTCGCAAGGCAATTCATCAAATCGCGAGTGCTCCAGAGGGATGGTCAGGAGTCCATGAAGCGAACAAGCATTTTAGGCCACTTTGATCTCATGCTCATGTTTGTGAGAATAGTGTCTGCTCTTTTGCAGTACTACATGAAATGCATGAATATAAAAAATATAGCTTTTGAAAATGTTGCCAGGAGAAATAAGAAAGACAAACATGGAGAATGGCATTTCTTTTTTTCTTTTTGCACTGTGCCATTTATATGATTCTGTTATATGATTGTGAGTAATTAAGGAAATATTAAGGCAAAAGATAACCATGTCACTGTTAATTGTCTTTCACTGATTTTTTTTTTTGCCCCCAAATATGTGTTTTTACCATCTTAAAAAGACAGCATGCTCATGGGAGTTTAACTTACAAAAAAATGATCTGAGGGCAGAATGAAAAATTATTGATTCGGAGAGGTAACCAATCCGATTGTAGAGGAGGCGTGAACAAGACATCTGATTAGTTGGTCCCGTCTCCTCTAGTTGTTTGGTCCCACCTCCTCTACAATCTGTTTGGTTATCTCTCTGAATCAATCATTTTTCGTTCTGCCCTCAGATCATTTTTTTGTAAGTGAAACTCCCTTGAGTGACATGATAGAGGAAATAAATTGTGTACCACCGCAGAAGGAGGCTATATGCTAATTTAGGGAAATCAGTGTGTTGCAGTTTGGGTTGTGACGGCTCAGTCTTTCACAGTCGAGGTGACTTCTCGTTCACTCTGGACGTGTCCCACTCTCCATTGTTCCCCTCCTGTGTGAATGTCTCTTTAGGGCACCTAAGCATCAGATGATCACAAGTCAAGGGAAACTGGAAGTGCAAGAGAACTTGACGTTGTTCAGAGTAGAGGATTAGCCTCACTCTCACTGGCAAGCTCCGGACCTAGCGGTCCGTCACAAAAACATAAGCTATCTGCTCGTACACATGGGCTTTGCTAGTTACACATCCAGTGACTGTTTGCTGCTGGGTCACCTTTGTTTCAAGCCTCAGCAGCTCAGGCGAAAAACACACACACATGCAAATCAGCCAAAATTCATATTACCTTTTAATAACTTACCTCCATCATGGTATAAAAGCATTTTACTTGAGACCTTGAACTTGTCGAAACATAGCAGTGACGTTCTCATCCTTGTATGTTTCCCATCACTTGGTTGTGATTCTTGTTATTTTCCTACATGTTAGTCTATGTTATTTTGTGTTTTTAATGTGCAGTTGTTTGCCCCATATTTGCGATGCAGAAGTACATCCCTACTGTACTGGAGGAATTCATCTAAAAGGTCTGTGCCTCCTGGAATTTGAACCAGCAACCTTCTGGCAATGGGGTGCAGATTTAGATCACCAAGCTCTGTATCTTTCAGTTCATGGTTTGTAGTTCAAGGTTTTCACAGAACAAAGGACGTCTTTTTGGGATTAGCAGTATTAGCGGATAGGCATGCATATCTTCTGTCACTAAGACCTGGGAAGTCAGCTGTTTGTGTTTTGCTTTTTTTATGTCTTTCATCGTATATGGCCAGCTGCCAACTTTGGGTTTTACATGCTCTATTTCTCTGCAATACTTGCTTTACTTGTCTACTATACTTTTGCAGCAAGATACACTACTGAGCTGTATCAGTGCTCAGTGATATAATCTTGCTTACTCTTCCTGGGCATTCCGTAGAAGTCTGACCAGTCTCTAAGTACAAAAGCACACTGATCTACCTTGACATGAGACACTACCTTTTACCCCAAATGTGACCAGCTCACTGGCATTTGAATTCCATCTCTGTGTTCCTCATTTATATAACCAAAGGATGTCAACACACTTTACTTGACACTACAGCATGGAAAAAAAACTCAACAAATAAATGTATTCCAGACCCTCAACTCATATGCACTTGGCATGGAGGGGTAGTTATTTATTTTAAAGACACATTAAGAAGCAGATACCATCATAGATCTACAGTATTAAGCCAGTAAATCACGTTTCCTAATTAGATATGGTAATCTGCTAATTAACGTCGGACTCTGTCGGCTAGGTACGGAACGTAAGCCTTTCTTGGCTAAAAGGAATAGATTTATAAGACTCTTCACACTATTAATCCCTTTACAAGGGTGTTAAAACAGACAATATACTTTCCTCATCCTATAAGTATTGACCTAGCTGCTAATTGCTGTGAATTCAAAGCAATTGGGAATGTTGCAGCAGAGACATGGGATGCTAATGAGAGCTGAAAATGAGCTTATGCACTGTTCGCTTTTTGCAGATTTCGCACACAGAGAAGGGGCTTCTCTGAGTTGCATCGTATGCGCTAATGCTGTACAACTTTCCCTAAATGTGGCGCTAGGCTAAGCTTTTTCATAAGAACGCCATATGCACCGTCGCAGCCTTCCATTGGGAACCACATTTCAGATTAGTCTGTTGTCCAAGTATGGGGGAAAGGCTGGACTTAAATGCAGAGCTCTCACACTGGGTGACCAATGAGCTTGCCAACAAACGAATCGGGAAACACTCTGAATGGACGAGCACAGCAAGCCATCCCCGGGCCTGGCGAATCACGTTGCCCTGAGTCTTTCTGTGATTCAGCAGCATGCCGATATTATACGTTATGGTCTTAAAGTGGCTTGACATTTCCTTCAGCAGTCTTTGGAGGAATCGATACCTCGATGTCTACAGTGAGAGGGCTAGACAAGGAAGAAAAGGGTGGGGAATGGATTGATTTTTATGGAAAACTAGGTTAGGTGACATGTTTATTTATCTACTGCATTTACAGAATCCTATTTGCTATATATTATCTAATAACATCTGTTTTTTTTTGTCTGTCAGTGTATTTGCTGTGTCCCTAAAATATTATGCACAACAATTTCAACAAGGTATAACATTTTGGAATATGGTAAATATTGGTACGAGACTATGTGTGGTATATACCAATGCTAAGGCATATAGAGGCTTTTTTTAATTGAAAGTGCTTTTTTCAGGATTGAGTTTATTGAGACATGACTCTCTCTGTTCTCTCCATGTGTCATTTCCTGCCCCGGGAGGGGGACCCTGACATGTGACCTGGTGTGTCGCTTCCTGGTGAGAAATGGCACCTTCGCCTGCTTCTGAGCTGACTGTTCTGCCTCCAGCTTCTGATGCTAATTTGGGCACATTACCTGGGCAGCATACGGGAGCACAGACCCGCTCTGAGGCGGGCTGCGGGACCTGTTCGGGATGGCGAGGAGCTTCCTGTGCCCCCCTCAGTTGGCTTAACCGACAGCTCGCTGGGTGTTATCCCGTTAGCAGTGAGGGGGTCACCTGTTCTCAATGCCGACCTCTTTGAAGAGGCTGGGGACCTGCTGGCCCTCTCACCGCCCACTGGCATCCCCTGGGTTTGGCAGTGCATCCTAAACCATGACATTATCCAGGACTTAACATTGAGAGAGGAAGGTATGTAATGTTCATGGCAGGGGGCTGCAGTGTCTCTGTCACCTCACACCTCCAAGGCGGCGGGTTCGATCCATGTCTGTGGGGTTTGCATGTTTGCCCAGCTTTCCTCCAGGTTCTCCGGTTTCCTCCCACAGTCCAAAAAGCATGCAGTTAGGTGAGCTGCCATTTCTGCCTTGCCCATGGAGTGTGAATGTGTGTCCAGGTATGTGTGTGTGCCCAGTAACAAGCTGCCATCCCATCCATCGCGTCCCCCGCCCTGCGCACGCTCCCTGGGCTGGTTATGAAACATGGATTAATAATATACTACCTATTGCACAATGACTTAATATATGGTGTTACCATTGTATCTGGTGTGGTTTGGCAATTTGGAGTAGTGCATGCTGACTGCAATCGAACACAGAGAAGGTCAACAAACAGAAATGTTTGTTTCTTTTGGCTGAAACAGGATTTAGGGCAAAATCATCCCTCTGACGGTTGGGAGGCCGTGAAGTTGGATTTCTGCCGAAGGGCATGTGTTTCATAGGGGCGTTTAAACACTTTCCTGTCTTCTTTGCACAACATCAGGCCCCACAGTGTGAATGGGCATGTGAGCCCCTTTCCTGCAGTGTATGCTGGGAAAAGCTGTTACATCAGGCAGTTTGTGTCCATTCCCGCTACGGATATTTAGCTCTGTTCCCTGGATGCTTCATTTTTTGTTAGCCTAGAAACATGCACGTTATCTTTGCATTCTTTTATAGAACCCGATGCTAACGTGAGCAAAATAGATTTTCTCCCCTATTATGTGTCAGCTGACCTGTTTTTTACAATGAAAAATTATATATCTGCTGATTGCTGCTGGGAAAATGCTGCTGAATAGATGTCTGTGCATCCTGGGCGTAAAGGCAGCTTCTGTCATATCCGGAGCGATGCAGGCGCGCTCACACTGCACGCTCCGTGCCGTTCTGCCAATCACGCGGCCCGCTTGGCGTTCTCATCCGTCAGGATCCTGATGAGCTCAGCCACACTTCCCAGCATCGCGGTAGCGCTGCCAGGCTCAGGGCCGTGAACAAAGATAAGACCGTGTTCCTGTTACCTTCACCCCCCAGAGTAGAGATGTGTAGCAAAGATTGAGAGTGCTGTTCTGCCTGCTTGGGACTTACCCTGTGGTTTTCACTTTAGATGCAAAAGACTAAACTACTGCACTTGATGCAGGCAAGTGTACATGCCCAGACGTCTCAGCAAATTCCCCACATCTTCCAAAACATTGCAATGGCACTATTATAAGATCTTAGGTCTTCAAAACCCTCTAAGGGAACTTACAAATCTTCTATGTAAGATTTGATTGTTTTTTTGTTGTTAATCCCACATAAGTACATCAGAATTCTTTAGTTTTCACACATGCCATCTTTCGCTTCTGCAGTATGTGACACACGTATGGAGCAAAGCCTATGGTCAGCCATTTATCCAGGCTTTTTTTAGAGCACATTTCTGGGCCTTTATCAAGGGCCCAACAGTGATATGATCATTCTGCCGTGGGACTCAAACCGGCAACCATCTGACCACAGGCACTGGGTCTTAACCTGCAGAGCTGCACGCTGCCCCAATAGGCTGAAATGAAACTGCGGGTGATGGTGGCAGTCGTCACAGTCAGAGCTGGATTGCTGGATCCAGATTATCATCTCTGACACTGTCAGCTTGATTGTTAAAGGCTGTATTCCCATGAGTCCAAAACAAAAATATTATGATAAGAATGATGTTGAATGCACCAACATCCCTTTAAAGGAGACTGTGTTGGATGCTGGGGTGTCATAGACATTTAGCTTTGGCCTGTCTTTGAGTCTCCGTCTTGCTGCCTGACGAACAGCATGATGGGAAACTCGTTTCTGTGAAAATGTGTCTTTCTTACGTTTGTGTTTATGAGGCTTTGGTATGCTGAGCTGGAAACTCAAATATGTGGAAAAAAACTATTTGAATAATCTGTCAGAAATCGTGCTTTTATTTAGTTTAACGAAGGCGGACATCTTTGGGGTGTTTTTGATGGCTCTTAAATTTTCCCTGTAGACACTGCCACCCCAGCGTACGGTCGTCCTCTAGGCCGGGATCTGTTTGCGCTCACTTGAAGAATTTGACGCGTTTATGCTTTTGTTTACATTGCCCCGTATTCACCCACTGAGCATAACTGTCATCGACATAAAGAGCGCCTCATATTGAGCTCACTGTACTGCGTTTGCCTTTCCTCAGGCCACAGCCTGACAACTTAATTGAAACAGTTGATTATTCTGCTGTTTGCCGCCGTCTCAGACGCTCATATTGGAGATATTAGCTGGCACAGTACTTTTCCTGTTTGTAGGGGCTGTACAGACCTCCCTGCAACATGGATCCAATTAGCCCGGCTCTCAGTGCAACCTGTGCTCTATGGCTAAACGCAGGCTGACTGCTTAAGCACAGATCTTGTTATCTCTCAGGTTCTG
Source organism: Hyperopisus bebe (assembly GCA_026777045.1). Classification (NCBI taxonomy): domain Eukaryota; kingdom Metazoa; phylum Chordata; class Actinopteri; order Osteoglossiformes; family Mormyridae; genus Hyperopisus; species Hyperopisus bebe. The sequence continues at coordinate 7,728,244 of JAODJW010000039.1, read as the reverse complement.
ATCATCTCCTCTTTCTTCAAGACACCACAGCGCTTTTCTTCCCTGTACATCTGTATGTCACTTAGGGAAAAGTCAAGGTCAGCATGTGCTTGGACATATGCCACAATACTGGCCAGGTTTTGTTTTAGGGCTTGGAATGAACTTCCTGTATAAAACCTGGTTTAGGTCTTTTCTGCTGTGTTCATGTGCACTAGGAGTTCCTAAACATGGCCCTGCTGGCTTCCCAGGGTGCCTTTCAAACCCTCTTGTTCCCTTAAGTCTCTCCAGTGTCTCTTGGGCTGAAGGCCGAGGTCCTGCTGGCCGTCTGTATAAACCCTCCATCTTCACACAGGTGCTTCTCTTTCTCTGTTTTGTTTCTTTCCTCAAAGGCGTGCCGCCCCCAGCCTGCTCTTCAGGTGTGTGTCAGGTATCATATTGAATCTGATGACTCCTCGGACAGATCGCTAGTGTCAGGAAACATTGATATAGTCATTCCACATGGAGAACTTTGCTAATCTTGTGGCTGGTAAATATGATACAATCAGCCTCCTACTACTGCACTGATCCCCCTTCTAGATTAGTTCTGTTGCCTTGTGTGTGTCTATGTTTGTGTGTGTGTGTGTGTGGGTGTGTCTATGTGTGTGTGTTTGCGTGTGTGTGTGTGCGTCTGTCTGTTATATAATAATGCAATGTCATGAAGTCAAATGCCATGACTGTCATGTATGGGAGGCAGAAATGTGACGTGCGGGGGCCATGTGACATATTTGGAGTGGACAGGGGGAGGGGTGTTTACGCACTGTTAGTGCGCTGTCATCTGCTCCGCAAATGTCCCCTTGCCCTGGAGCCTGACTGGGTCCCAGCAGCGAGGATGCTGAAGCTGGCATCCCCAAACCTCCGGTGCTGTCAGGCTCCACAGCAATTAAAGCATACCGGGGCACTGGGGGGATGTGGGGGGGGCTCTATCCCTGCTAGATCCCTGTTTGTTTCTCAAATTAATGCACACCCTGTGCCACATTCTCCCCACAGCCTGTTTTTATGCGGGAGACGCAGCTAATTGGCATGTTTGGGGGGCAGTTTCCTTTTAACGAAAGGAGCTGTCTGCATGTCTAAATGCTCCACTTTCCCCACTGTCCATATATACCTTGACACTGATTTAAAAAATCCAAAAAATTTGAATGTGCATTTTGCAGCCAATTGTTCCCAAGATGGTACATTTTTAGCAGTACTGGGAGGGGGGCAGGGCTATGGATCTGCCCACCCATCATACCCCCGTATCCAGCCCAGGATGGCTTTCTGGGAGCGCCACTGGGAAGGGGCTGCTGGAATTATGAGGCTGGTCTGCACAGAGTGGTTATGGTGCCACAGAAGATGATGTGGGTGTATGGCATGCCCTGTGTTTTTGTGCTTTTGACGTACCCTATGTGATTGGCATCTGTGCCGATGATCAGTAGGTTGTTGGTTCAAGCCTCATCTGAACTGTCACACAGTACCTGGAACACAGAGTATGACTTCCCTTCCTCGTCACTGAAGCTGCCTGCCCCCTTGCCTCTCCTTCCCTGTACAGGTGGCACCCCCATCTCTCCCCTCTTCCTGCTTAACTCGCCCCCCGCTCTCTTTCAGTATGTCACTGTCACTGCGCCTTCTCTCGTCCGCCCGCATAGCTTAACGAATCAAGCTCATGGGTGTCACTTTGCCAAATGACAGTTTAGCTGCTGTGTATGTGTCCCCATAAAGGACCCTTCAATAGGGAGGAAGAGCTGTGCTGTGCTTTCCCTGCTCTGGAGTCACCGAAAGGGGCCATAAACTCAATGTGTTTCCCTAGCAGGGTTGATAACACAGTTTAAAATACTTTTGGTGCATCAGCAAAATCAATTTGGTCACATAGATGTTCTTTGCTTTAATAATAATAACAGCATATACATCAGGTGACCTGGATGTGCACAAAGGCACGGTAAACAAAGGGTATGGGCTGTCTACACGTCTTCCCTGTTCACATGTATGTACTGTGTAGAGGAATGTTCAAAGGAAACTCACACATGGTCTGGGGCACAGTGAAAACGACCTCTTGCCGATTTTGTTATACACTCATCTTGTACAGTATGTGGTTCAAATTAACGCTTTATTAATTTACTTCATACGGGTTTGCATTAAGAGGAAGGTGTTTTTAATTAATAGCTGTTAAGCAGTTAAAAGATTATTAAGTTTGTTAAAATAACTTCCATCCGTCCATAATCAGCAGACAATTAGGATTTTAATGGCAGCTGTATTGCATGAAATGCAAACTGACTAAAATGAATGAGATAGGTGAATGTGTGTGTGTGTGTGTGTGCGTGTGTGTGTGTGTGCGGGCGTGCGTCATATTGACGTCACTTGCAAATGATGTGCAAACGTTTTAACCCTGACTGTGTTTTCAGTGTCCCTTCACTGCAACTCCCTCTCCTTGCCCTGGCATCTAGCGGTGCTTAAAGAATAAACCACAAGGAATAACAAGAGGCAGATCACAGAGTACATGATTGTGCTCATAAATACGTGCTGTGGTGAAGGTTTCTCACATGTAGGCCTCAGTTATCTGGCTGTTTACAGGAACCCCTGTGTTACGATATTATCACAAGTAATATCAAGGGGAGAGACAAGCCCAGGCCACAGAGACACCATAAGAAAGGGAATGCTGCTTTGTCTCGCCAATCTAGCCTGAGTTCTGCAGAGGAGAATCCAAGGCAGGTCACCTTATGTACTCTGGGTGTTACTCTACATTTATGTATAGTCTGAAAATGTATGTAGTACATAAAACATTGCACATGTCATGTACTATATGTGCTGATGTATGTTGTCTATTATGCCTGTGTCAACTTTCTGCATTGCACTGCTTGAATCTGCACAAACTATTGTATTGATCATCTTGCATTTGTTCCTCTCTATTGTGTATCTCGTATCCTGTTTTTACTGTCTGTCTGTGTTATGCCCTAATTCAGGGGTAGGCAATCCAGGAGTGCTGGTGTCTAGCAGCTTTTCCATCCTACCCAGTCTGTGATGAACCACACCTGATCTCAGGCAGACAGTAACTCATCAGGTAGGATGGAAAACCTGCTGGATACCAAGACTACCGGATTAGAATTGCCTACCCCTGTCCTAATTGTTAGCTGTCTAATTGCCACTGTCTCCAGCAATAGCAAGCTGTGCCAATTGTGCAAGATTCTTATTCTAATAAAAATAACATTTAGTTTAAAAAGCCTCAGATTTATACAGATATACAGTCTGATTGAAGTACTTCTTTTGCATCATTAGCATGTGATGTTTCAGTAACACTGCACTAATCGTAAGATGCTCCTTTTCCACAGGTAATACCCAAGATGGTGCAGTACCAAGGTTTGTCTCTACAAAAGTAATGTGAAGTAAAGTGATGAAATCTTTGGCTCCACAGGTCTACATTAGCACTTAATTGTTCGTTCCCAGCATATCAAGGCTGATGAAAAGCAGTGCCATCCCAGAATCCCCTGTTCCGGGGGAGATACGTGGGCCCTCATGGGAGTGCAGGAGAGGTGAAGCACAGCTATAGAAGCATTTTAGGCAAGCTGACAAAAAAGCGTAAACTGTTTATGTTGAGCTGAGTTAAACGCGCATTACTCATGCTTTCCTGGACTACGCGCTGGCAGCCGGAGGTACTGAACCTGCAGGTAACGCGTTGGGATTCCTCGGCGATAAACGCCCTCGCAGGCTCACGCCTCATACCCCGCTCCAGTTGGGCGACCGCATAATAGAATTCATTTCAATCACAGATTTACCTGAGACTCAAATGTGCAAAATAAAAAATGCATATTTCTAGGTGCTTCTGAACCAAAAATAATTTGCAGCTGAGTCAGGATGTATAGCAGAGGAATTGGTGTGAATCACGTTGCCCCCGCATGCCCAATACCACCCTTCCCTACACCGTTACTAATGGATCCTGTGGCTTCACCCCAGGTGACCCCATATCGCCTTCAACTAAACAGCAATGCTAACATCCACCAATGCGGTTCAGGAGCCAGATAACCCCTTAGAAGCTTCTATCTTTCATAGAGTTATAAAATAAATCCTAGGCTTGAAGAACTTTTGCATAGATAATCCTAAACTAAAAAAATTTAAGCATAAACAATAAAAAAAGTGCCTATTTTCCTGGCTGAAACACGTCTGAATGAAATGGTTAACTGGATGCCTAAAACAAGAATGCCTGTGTTGCATTGAACGGGATGGAGGTGAACTCAGTACATCTTTTGTATGTCTTTGTGTCAAGCTGCTATACACATTGTCTGTGGCAAGGGTCACGTAAGCTGGGTCCGGCGCCATGCAGCACCCCGCATTCCAGGCATATTTGCTAGTATTTCAGTTGCAAGCAGACATTCTGGTCCGCATTAAAGATCCCAGTGTCAGATGGAATGCCATAAAAATATATTTTGATTTTATATGAGGTGTGAAGTGAGAAAGGCCAGGCTTGTTTGGGTATAATTGTTCATGGCCTCCATTTAATGATCGCTTATACCCAGCATCCAAGGATTATGCAAGCCACATGTATGGGCACCTTAAAAGGGGAATTATGTAGTGATTGCACTTCTAGTTAACAAGCTCAGGAGACCCCTCACAGCAGTTTGCCTCCACTAAGAGTCTCATCATCTCTTTTCATCTTCGCGCTGCTTTTCTGGTGAAGCCTGCGGAGGCAGTATGCTGAGCATCTCAAATTGCACCTCTTTTTCCATGGCCACAGACTCTAGCTCATGCTGGAGGATCCCCCAGACATACCCTAGCCACCTGGGAGATACGCTCCCTCCAGCATATCCGGGGGTCTCCCCGGGACCTCCGCCCCAGTGGGACACGCCCAAAGGGCTCCCATAGAAGCTAACCAGCTGGCATCCTTATAAGAAGCCTGAAGCACCTCAGCTGACTCCTCTCCATCAGATGGATCAGTGACTCTATTTCAAGGTCCCTCTGGATCTCTGAACTCTTCACCCTGTCATAATTAGCCCAACAACTCTTCAGAGAAATCTCATTTTGGTCCATGCTACTTGTGACCTTGATTTTTTTTTTGGTCATTACCCCCAGCTCATTACCGTAGGTGAGGATAGGGACATGATATTGACCAGCAAACTGCAAGCCCCTCTTCACCACCGTGGATGTCCTCTGTGCTCAAAAACTGCAGCTGCCAAACAAATCTGCCTATCAGTCTCAAATCCCCTCATACCATCACTCATGTACCACTTCCCAAGGTAGTTCAGTTTCTTCATTAAGGGCAATCCCCTGTTCTATGCGAGTGTCATAGCCTCAGATTTGGAGGTGCCAGTTCTCGTGCACGCCTCTTCAGACTTGAAGCATCAAATTCTTCAAGTACCTTCTTGAGAGTTTAACCAAAAGCATCAATATAATGTGCAAATAGCATTAGTGGCACTTGCAGCCCCCCACAACGGGCCATCCTTTCAGACACACCATGAAATTGGCTTGGATGGTATTACGGTAATGCAGTATGCAGCATTATTTAGGAAATGTGGCAGTATTTTGGGTAAACCATGATATTGTGAAGACCCTCCTTGGTGAATTTCATCACCAAGACACTAGTATAGCGTCACTTTTAAAATACAGGCAGTACCCAGATTAAGAATGTGTGACATACGGACAACTAGTACATGGGAACAAATTACCATAAATTATATATAAATTAATTTATATTAGAAATAGATGTTCAACATGGGAAACATTATGCTAATTGCCACTGTGAGTTGGTTGCGCTAATGTTGGTCACAATCAGTAATAATCACTGATTTTGGAAAATTTTTGATTTTGGTTTCCTAAGAAAGTACACCAGCAGTGTAGTTCATAAGACCAAGACTAGCTGTCGGCTCTGTTATACCGAACTTGGATATGTTGCTGGAAACCCATCCAAGGATGCTAACTAGCTTGAGACGGTCATTGGTGTGTGTGTGTGCAGCCGGAGCAAGCCAGGAACAGCCTCTGCAAGTTAGTCTCTCTGTGGCATTTAGGGGGCTTCTGGCAAAGAATTCAGATTGGGCTAAAAAGCATAATTACACATAGAGGTGTTTATGTGGACATATATGTGGTCATACATGATAGAAGAGAACACTGGATAAAGGGGGGATTTATTTCATTATTGGTTTACAACTGTTCTTAATTGTGTTTTTTGCATATTTAATAATACATTTTAAAACAAATTCAGTTTTCTCTGCTGTACTGAAATTGCATCGAACTGTGAACCAAAACCAAGGTTTGTACAGAACCGTGAATTTTGTGTACTGTTACAACTGCCATCGAAAGTTGATTGAAATTAAATAATGATACTTCACTTATCCCCGTGGGGAAATTCTCTTATTGTTTGTATTTTAAGCACAGTATTGTTTGTTTGAAATACTTAAAGGCTATATACTACTGTTCTTTTTCATAATTTTAATAGGCATTTATTTTTATTTGTTACTTGAAATCTACCTGCCACTGTTGTTTTTGCATTGTTCAAATAACGGGGTGTATATTGATATACAATGGATTTATTGAGGCGTTTTTTAATCATGGTATTGAATTCGATATCGAGAATCATGGAATTTCACTGGTATTGGTATTGACTACATTTCTGGTATTTTGACCTCCCTAGTAGTAACATCACTGTAAAGGCACCCAAACGGCATCCCTGCACACATGTGCACCTCCACCAACAGGACCTCAATTTCAGCCCCACTAACATTCTTCTTTAACATTCTCTCGCCATTATCAAGTAGACGATTTGGGCTTTGATTCAGGCTCATTTATATGCTAATGGTATTGCTGGAGGGGTGTTCCCAAAGCTGCACGCGAGTTCTGTACACACATTTTTTTGTGCGTACGTAAATTTCTCTAAATCACACTTACACTTTTCAGAAATGATCTTTGGTCAAATGTAGGATAGTTTCTGTGCAACTTTTTTTTTAAAATAAATGAGGCCCCAGATGCTAATTTTTCCTGGAGTCTCATCTCTGGTACCCTGGAGTAAGCCTTCCTCAGGAGGCTGAGAAGTGTGATCCCTCTATAGTTAGAAGACACCTTTTGGCCCTCTATTTGAAAATAGGACACTCCACCAATGTTTGCCAATCATCGGGTACTTTACCTGCCTTCTGTGCAACACTGAAGACACATTAAGCATGTCACCCAGTGCTTTCAACATCTTTGAATGAATGTCACCTACCCCTGTGGCCTTTCCTCTGAATTTTCTCACCACCAGCATAACTTTAGCTGCAATGATGGACTCTGATCCACAAGAATTTTCTGACAGTACCTCCTGGTGAGAGGGCATATCCATCGAGTTAAGAAGTCCTTCACAGTGTTTCACCTCCAGAAAATCAGCACTTCCCCTCTCTAGCTGAACACACCTTGAGCAAGATCCCACCTCTCCCTTTTGAGGCATTGAACCATCTTCCAAACGATTTGTGGGCCACCCCCTAGTCTGTCTCCATATTCTGTCCCAGCTCCTCCCAGGCATGACTTCTCGTTTCCATGGCTGCCTTTGTCGTGGCCTTTTTGGTCTGTTGGTACCTTTCAGCTGTTTCCGGAGACACTGATGCAAGCATTCTCCTCAAGGCTTCCCTCCTTAGCTTGACAGATTTTTGCACGACACGTGTCCACTAGCTTATCTTAGGGTTACTGCCATGGCATGACTGCCTTCTGCTCTTTCCAGGGAGAAGTTATTCACTTCACACTGAAGCATCAGCCAGATGTTCTCTGACTTCTCGTCTGGATTATCCTGGTCCATCTGACCCCCTTCCCACGTGCCCAATCCATTTCCCCACAAACTGATGATTGTTTGACAGTTCTTGCCCGTCGTATTCAACCGAGTGTCCAAAACACGCAACCTTGAGTCAACTGCCAAGTCAATCATTGACCTTTGCTCTGGGACCTTGTGCATTTATACTCATCCATGTGTCCTTACAGGTTGTTTGTTATGGACAATCCATGGCTAACAAAGAAGTCCAATAAGAGTTCACCAATCAGCAGTTTTCTCTTTGTAACTCACAGCCAGAAAGAAGCAAATATCTTGTCTACTGGGAAAAACTCCAACTGCACAGTCTCATCTTGGCTTTTGTGAGCATGCTCACACCTGCTTGAGTTCTTTCACCATGGGGAACTCCAGAGTTGGAGTAAGTCCATCCCTGATCACGAGGTTTGATTCCAGAGCCCATACTAAGCATCTATGTGAGATGGACTCTATCTGGCTGATTCATTTCTATGTTCCACACCAGTTCAGACTCCATCCTTGTCAGAGCAGTGACATTCCACATTCTCAAAGCGAGTGTCCATTTCCATGATCAAATCAACCTGGGTCCTTCATGTTCAGGCCTTTCGCCCAAATGACGGTACGCCTGTTGTTTTGAGGGTGTGATTGGCTCGTTGGTCTAGGGGTATGATTCTCGCTTCGGGTGCGAGAGGTCCCGGGTTCAAATCCCGGACGAGCCCTCTCTTTTGTGGGCAGTGGTGGCTTAATGGTTCGGGTAGCGCACTTGTAATTGGAAGATTGCGGGTTGGAATCCCCGACTAGCAAGGTACTGCTCCCCGGCGCTGAATTAGCTGCCCCCTGCTATGTCACGATGTCACATATGGGTTAAGTGCAGAGAACACATTTCGTTGTTGTGCACTGTGTGCTGTGGTGTGTCAACAATGAGAATAATCACTGAATTCAAATTCAAAATTAAACCCGACCTCACTTTTCACATTTTGGGTAATGAGCCCACAAGATGGCTTCAGGTAGCCATTTTAGATTGAACCTGGCTGGGGTATGAGGGTTGCTGGAGCCAGGTCTGGCTTCAGGGGTTGCTCCCAGGTAGTCCTATCCCCAGCAGAGTACACAGGTTCTTCCTGGTACCTTTTACTCTGGGTCTTTAGTCTTGAGTCAAAGACAGTCTGGCTTCTCCCGACAGACCTGTTCTCCAAGGGAGGCCTTATCAAGAGCTCAGGCTCCAGACAACAGAGCTCTGTGGATCATTAAAGTAAATCCCTCCACCACACGAAAAGCTTGATCCTCAGAGGGGCTCTGCTGTGGTAAAGTGAATTCCATGAGGATGGCCTCCTAAGTAAGGACCACGCTGAACGATCACTACCCCAGTAGCACAAGGAGCGACTGATAATCCAGCCTGTCAGCACATGCCCAATGGGATACGGCTAAATATGACAGGGAGCCATTATTACCTGTATCTGGTGGGAGGGGCATTCCTGCTCATCCCATGCTCTGTAATGAGAACCTATATTAACATTGTTTTTTACATAAACATAAAAAATTGCCTAATAAGGGTTTAGTTTATGAGGCTTGACTGTGTTTACACAGGTATGGATGCATGCTAACTGTCCTGAATACCCATTCAGCAAAGGCATGACACCCTTCAATAAGAGCTGTTCCATCACTTTGCTTTCCAAGGAGAACAGCCTGTTTCATGATTGATGATTAAGTCTTGATCACCGTACCACCCTTGGAACTCTAGAACCAGAGCGGAAGGAATGAGAACATTTTCTGTCCTTGTGCGACATGTATGGTTCTAATGCAGAGCCCTGGGATTAGAAAATATTAGGTTCATAAAAAAAAGAAATTGCCTTATTAGCCGGAGTGAACCAATATAATGTGGAATCCAAGTAACTATTATGGTGACCCCTCAGTAAATGATTTCTACTCCACAGGGTTACTATACATGGAAGGCATGGAGGTACTAAATCCCTTTAGTCTCAAGTAAAAGCAGCTGAGAGCCGATGTAAACTAGGTATACAAAATCCAGAGTTACTTAGGTAAAGGTACCTACAAGGACAAATTTATCATTACTACTGGTTTAAGGGAAACATTCAAGGCCTTTTTTACACAAAGGGTATCTGGGATTAACTTCCTAAATGTTTTTTGTACACTCAGATTCAGTCCACTATGAATGATATTTAGTTATTTAATGTCCAGACAAGCAGGATGGGTTTAATTTAGTTCTGTCCTTTGTAATGCTGCTTATGTATCGACTTTCCATCCATTGTTAAAGCCCTGGCTGGGAAAATCAGTGGTGTAGGAGTTTTAATGTACTTCCAGTCCAATAACTTCAAAATTATTTCTTTAATTCCAAGAACAAAAAAGATTCATAAAACAGACTTTTTAAAAATCCTGACTTGATCAACGTTTCACCCTTTTTGTTTCTAATACTCCACCTTTATAGTGATGTGTATATTATGTTCTTTCACATCTATAAACAATAACATGTAATAATAGAACTCATGCAAAACAAGAACAATTAAAATTAGATAGTATTTCAGATTCTCTTGTGGCTCCCAGAATACAGCTCTGGAAAAAATTAGGAGACCACAGCAAAATTTTCAGTTTCACTCATTTCTCAATTTATGGGTATGCAACAGGATTAATAAAATGTATTTTTCTTTTTTTTTTGCAAACTCCAGCCTGGCTCTTCCCGCTTTCTCATTAATGAAGGGCTTCTTCCTTGCTTTATGGGTCTTCAGGTCTGCTTCTAGGAGCCTATTATGAACAGTTCTAACAGTGCACTTCACATCACATCACATATTGTTTCCCATTCTTTTTGAAGGTCACCTGGTGTCATTTTCCGATTTATGAGGCACTACTAGATAAGTTGATGGTCATCTCTGACATTAGAAAATCGCTTCTGCCCTCCACCTGGCTGGATTTTGGTCACTGCCAGTGTCTCCTGCTTCACCTTGTTCTAATGTACTGCTGTTTTACAAACTTAGAGCCTGGAAGCAGTCTGCCGCATACTGTAGCCTTCTGCTAGCAGAACCAGGATCAAACCAGGATTTTAAAAAGCAGATTAAAAAAAAAAATAGTGGTCCCTTCATTTTTTTTAGAGCTGTATACATTTGATATATACACTTGATATGTACATTATGTTTGGCTTGACCTAAGGTGTGCCAGTTAACCAACCCCGTGTCCCAAGGAGTGCCAGTCTCAGGCGCTGTGTTGTCTGAGCGGGCAAACAGCTCAAGATTAGGATACCCATGTCAACCATTCACATGTGTTATCTAGTACCCGCCAGAAACGAGGAGCGCATGGCTAATAGGAAGTCCACTCTCATGTATCCATAGACTCCGAATTGCTGGGGCTCTTCCCCAGTGCTTCTTCTGTGTACCTTCCCTCTGTTCTCTGCCCTTCCATGGACTTTGAAGAGGAGAAGCACCTCCCGCGGAGCAGTAAGCCCTGGTCTCCCAGGTCCAGGCTCAGTGCCCAGCCCTGCACACACGTGCCTCGTCCTATTCCCAGGCTCATTTGTTTCCAATTAGGGCACTTAGGGTAGGTTAGCATATACAGGTTAAAGTCATTTCATTGCCTGGCCTTTTCTGTGTTCACAAAATGACACGATCAATAATGTAAAAACTGCCATAAAAAAATCATCTGAGATTTTCTGTGCATTTGCCATATATGTAATTTAATTGTAAGACGTGCATTTTGTTTATAAGAGCTGACTGTCCCTGTAAAATGGCAATATTAATATGGTTACAAGGCACCAAAAGGGAATACAGGGAGCGAAGCCATTTAGTATTATTTGTTATGTACAAAATGCAAAAGAGTGCTGCTGTAATGATTATGTTACCTTTTGAGATGCACTTTCTCAGGGCCGCTGTAAACTGTTACAAGGACGTATTCGCAACGGTATGTAAAGTGCTTCAGTGGCTCCGACAAGGAGCTCCCAGCAGTCCCTCTCCCCAGCTCTTCCGGCTGGCTCATTTTTTCACCTGTGCCGTAATCTTAGTTAGGTTGCTTGCACCCTTGTGACCTCAACCAAATTACCACGTTTCCTTTCGAGTCGTGGTCTTAGTGGTTTGTCTTGATTTCAGATTCTCTTATGACTCCCTCCTTTCTTAATTTCTCATTCTACAACTCTGCATTTTCTCAAACATCATCTATCTCCTGATTTACCTTCACCGGGCTTTGATTTCTGATTTGCATAATAAAACTCGAATCTCGAAAACTCGAAAAAAGCTGAATCTGAACCTGCTAGTTTCTTCTCTTCATGACAGCTACATTGAGGTCAACAAATGACACAGAAAACTTTCCATGTCCGTGTTACTTTTTAGAAGCAGTACCAGATACCCGTGACCACAAAAATATGGAGCTCTTGGTTAGCCTCCAAAAGAGAGCTGGCAGCTCCTAGCAGCAGATTATTCCACCACAGCAAAGCTTTAATGAGAAGAAAGTTACCCAGGGCTGCTACAGAGGGAATAGGAAGCCTTATGGTTAAGATTTATATGCATGGAGGTGTGAAGGGACGTATCAGGCCATCTGCCAAGGAGAATGCATCATCTAGAAAGGCTGATAACTCAGCTGATATGTTAGCAGACTTCATCTGATATTGCATTAAGGCAGCTAGGAGGTCTGAAGTAGCAACGAATTTTGGAACGATCAGGAGGATGACAAAAATTTGCAAGTCATGTTTATAAATCTGTGGGCCAGTTAGGGTCAGTATCCCAGTAGTTATTGTCATAGCAGTCTGTGTGGTAAGGCTTAATTGATGGTTGAAAGGAGTTGAGAGCATTAACATGGTCATGACAGACATCAGACTAGTTGTTGTCCTCAGTGAATCCGCTTGGGCTACAAACATGACACCGTTTACCAGGAACTAGGAAGTTGTGTCTCAACTCTTTATTGGTCTAAAGCTTGTCAATCACAACCCAGAAAATACAACCAGGGGCCTGTATCACATAGCAGGATTTATTGCTCAGTCAGATAACTTGTCAGATTTAAGGTAATCTGGGCTAAATGTAAGTGAACAAAGGTAAAATCCATTTAAACTAGGGTACCTTGATTACGATAAGTTATACAGCTAAACAAGAAATCCAGCTTTGTGATACAGGCCCCTGTTCTCTGATTATAGTTCAAGGTATCCCAGTTTAAATGGACTTTATCTTTGTTCACTTACATTTAGCTCAGACTGCTTTAAATCCAACAAGGTATCAACCAATCACGACTTGTGTTTACATGTAATCAGCCAAAAGCATACAAGATAGACTGTTGCAGACAAGCTCACAAAAGATAAGAGCAAATATGTATGATTTTGGGTTTGCAAATGTTTCGAGCATTAAACTTTATTCACATTACCTGTGAAAAAATGTTACAGTTAGCGGAACAAAATTTAGTGTTCTGCTAATGGTTTTCAAAGTTAGCGAGAATGCTAATCCGCTAATGAAAAAGTTAGCTTGTCCAGTTAAAACATGGATATGCAGAACAACTCCATGTGTCTGGCTTTCCAGATGCATTAACAATCTGAAATGGCATTGTAGTGTTTTCGAGGAAAATGGTTTTGAAAAATGTGTTGCCAAAAGCAACCCAAAACAGGTAATTCAAGTTTTGAAAAGGGCCCAGTGAGGGAGATTTCAGACATGATTTCCAAGTATTTTTAAACTATATTATAGGTTGTAGGACAGGGCAGGTTGGAAGGCTAAAGACAGAAGGTAGCAGTGACAGATCTATGTGTCCCTTAGCAGGCTTCAGTGCAAAACATTCACAGGGAAACGTTTCCCACAGGAGAAAATGTTCTTGGGCAATATATGTAATAATTTAGTCAAATGCCAAGATTGCAAATAGCTTATGATGGGGAAAAAGTTTAAGTGTGTTCGAGTTTGAACAGCAGTATCTACAAATATGGTTAAAGGCCAAAATCTGTGAATATGTTTCCAACTGTTTCTGACATCCAGCTTTTTCACCAAATAAACCTTTTTCGGGAGACAGAGAAATCTTTTCTTGGAATCTATCACTTTGTAACTGAATAAGAAACAGCAAACAAAATATGCCATCAGACTTTTAAATGAATTTCAATCAGAAATTTAGCACAATAGGTAAATGGCAAGTTTTTTTTAAGTGAGTGGTTTTTGGTAATTAAAAACTGAAAGCATAAGATAAAATTTGTAATCAGGCAATGAAAAGCATGTCAAGGAGGGTGAGCAATGAAGATTTTCTGCTAAAGCTAGGCTAGGCCTGTGGAAATGCTCTGTGTTACCTCTGAAAACATCCATTCAGCAGAATGACAGGGACACTCAACAAATCCATTCCAGGAGTGAATTCTTGGGAAGTACTCTGTCTGAGTGCTGGCCAGGACCCACTTGGGGCTGGAAGCGATCTTCACAGGAGGAGATTCACTGGACTGCAAATCCGAACCCTGCTCGGCCCTCTGAAGGAATGCCAACCACGAACAATGATGTCATCGTGTTCCCCTCCTCTACTGTCCTGGCAGAGATGGGCTTCCAACGCTGGCTTCGTTACCACCTGGTGACATCAGAATTACTACATTTCCTAGCAGTCCTGCTCAGAGATTACAGGCTATGTTAGTCTATGGTGCTCTGATGTTATGGGGCCAGACGGAGGGTGATTATACCTCTCCACGCTGCTGTCTGGCTGGAGCTGAACCCATCGCGACCCAGCTGACCCATCCTGACCTTTCTGGAAAGAATATTGTCTTGTTATCCAACTGAAATGAGGCAGCGGGCCAGGCCTCGGAAAAGGTTGTCGTTGAGCAAATGAGGGCATATTTGGAAAGAGCATGCTGGATTTTATTGAAAAGTGAAATGAAAATGTATGTTTTATTTTTCCTTCTATCCTTCTATCCTACAAACATATAAACACAAACAGATATATATACACACACATATATACATATATATATATAGAGAGAGAGACAAGAGAGAGAGAGTCTTCTTCACATGCCAAATGAAGGTGTCTTGCTGATACTGCACTGAGATGCTCCTGATCTGCTGGGGTGAGGAGTGATGCAGTAGAGGTGTCAGAACAGGCCCTATAAATTAATTCAGTTAATTAACACCGCAAATACATCGTTTGCACATGTTCTCTGTGCCAGGTATTGTTCTTCATTCACCCATTCATCCATTTAGCAGGACAAGTAAACCGTTATCATTCTGTCAGGTTATTGTAAGGGAGCTTTTTCTTTGTCATGGTAGTGATGGCATGTTGGGGGCAGCCACAGTGGGATCAGCACTAGCGGGATCAGCAGCTCAGTGTCATGTGACAGGGTACAGGGGTGGGGCACTGCAGCTGTGTTGGGATTAGTAGGTCAGGGTCATGTAACAGGGTACAAGGGAGAAGGCACTGCAGCTGTGGAGGGATCAGCCCTAATGGGATCAGGAGTTCAGGGTTATGTGACAGGGTACAGAGGCGGGGCACTGCAGCACTAGTGGGTTCAGCAGCTCAGGGTCACGTGAGAGGATACAGGGGGGCACTACAGCTGTGGTGGGATTAGTCCTAATTGGATCAGCAGTTCAGGGTTCTGTGACAGGGTACAGGGGCAGGACACTGCAGTGGTGGTGGGACCAGCAGGTGAGGGACATGTGACAGGGTGCAGAGGCAGGGCACTGCAGCTGTGGTGTGATAAGCACTAGAACAGGGGCGAGGCACTGCAGCCATAGTGGGATCAGCAGGTGAGGGTTTGGGATCAGGGGCGGAGCATTGCAGGTGAGGCCATATCAGTACAGTGATCAGCAAAAGGCTGCAGCCCCTGTGCTAGTCAGACCAATGATATGTATAAACATACAGAGCAAGCCCTCCCCTCTGCTGCCAGCCACTCCTTTGTTTTTTAAACACACTTTTCCTCAGGTTCATGCTTGTTGTTTTAATCATCCCTTATATCTTTTTTCAAGAAAGAAGTGAAAAAAAATCAATATGTCTGTTAATAATGGCTGTTTAAGCCCTGTAAAGCAGAAAATCAGAAGGAAGGTATCTAAAGCCAAACAATTTGTTTTTACAGGCTCCTGTCCCTCTCTTGTGACCACTCCTCCTCCCTTTTTTGGGCAGCTGCAGGAAGGTGCTAGGAGAACCTGGGCAGGCACATCTGTGACACGGGCTGGCGGCTACAGAGCCCCCCTCCCAACATGGCACCAGCCCGCTTGCTTCCCCACCAAAACCTAGCATGTCCCCACCATGGCCGTGCCACCAATGCGCTACACGCTACATGGTAATATACATGTGATCACGTCAAACACGCCACTCCAGGGAGTCACACGTACTAACCACGTCTTTGCTTGACTGTGATTTTACGATATGTAAATTTAAAACTATAAAAAGTAAAAATGGCTGCTGTCTACATTTGTACTGTGAATCCACCATATTTGCACTGCCTTACATCTTAGTTTACCTTACATCTTAGTTTAGTTTAATTTCTTTTTGCATACATGTATATACCTGAAAACTTGTATCTGTCTTGCTTGTTGTTGTTAGTACACTCACTGTGGGGTCTGAAAGTAACATAATGTGAGTCCTCCGTATGTCCTGTACATATGGCAGAATTGACAATAAAGACTTTGACTTTACAAAGCTTAAGCTGACATCGTATGACCATGGCTCTGTAACCATGCCTTATGCATCTGAATATTTACAAAACCCAAGTTTCAGGACAGCCATTGCTAAGAAGTGTCAGTTTAATCTCTCTGTTCCTCTCAGCCAGCTCCAGACCTAGATTTCAAATTCTGCACTCTTGCTTTTTGATCTGATCTCTGCTCGCAAAGGAAAACCACTCCGGAATGATTATGGGGGTGACGTGTGGGTCTGTGGGTTCAGACTCACAATCAGAGCGTCACTGGTCCAAATCTAGTGGTCAGGATAGTGATGTCACTGCTGGGCCCTTAACTCCCAATTGCTCTAGGGCCACTGGATGCTGGCTGCCCCCCCAAGCTTACTGTCACCTGCATATGTGCCTGTTTCTCTCATAAAGAGCAAGACAGGATCAGCGAAAAGAGAAATTCACCATGGGGATCAATAAAGTATCACTATTCTATTTCCTCTTCAGCCACTTGACAGTGCTTTGATTCAGCTCATTCCTAACAATTTAACATCCGTGTGATTCTTCTTGTTTCTTAATCTAACCTACACAGAATGGTTAGTTGGTGCTATGAAAACAAAATAAACCAGCCATGCAATTTGCCTGTTTATCTTATCTGCTACTGCAAGGTACTGCACCCTTATTTCCTAAGGTTCCTTATTATGCAGTGTGTTTCTGATGTTTCTGCTGTGCCTTATATTTGTGTTTCACTTTGTTCTCTATGTATCTGTTCGTGTCATGTGTGAGTCACAGCCAGGATGTCCCACATCACATTTGCACGTCACAATGGAGGCTGGAATCTGTCACATCTCTCCATGGAGCCTGGTTGTCATGGACTTTTCAATCCTCTGGCGTTTAAAAAAAAAAATCCGTCAGCAGGGCCCAGTTCCTTGCACTCTCCCAGAGTTGCAGATTAATGTTATTCTTCTTTTTATTATCCTGCCGGAGAGAGATCCTATCTCCGAAACGGTACGTTAGCACCGGATTGCTTTGGTGACATCACAGGCTGGCCTTGTGACATTCTGCCTCATCTGGCGACTCAGTGACGCCCCCATCCCCTCAATCTCTCATGCTGCAGTTCTTGGTGTCATTTTTGGGAATAACAGGCCTCGATTCGCACGAATCCTG
This sequence comes from Hyperopisus bebe, assembly GCA_026777045.1. Lineage (NCBI taxonomy): Eukaryota > Metazoa > Chordata > Actinopteri > Osteoglossiformes > Mormyridae > Hyperopisus > Hyperopisus bebe. Next base: position 7,710,821 of record JAODJW010000039.1, on the reverse strand, counting down.
ATACTTCTGTCCCGAAGCTAGAGAGATCACAAAATACATTTATTTCCTGACAATTCCATATTGTCTTCATATCAGATGACACATTGTTTTTACCAAATACAAAAAGCTGTGTTTCACTGCAGGTAGCTAAACAAAAAAATAGAATCACCAGTAGTGAGGCCCAAAATCTAAGACAGACTAACTCTGGTACCGACTTCCATTAGTTATGTATGATTATGGAGCTAAAAATAAACCATATTGGTTAAATGAAAAAGAAGGTAATGCTGTGATGTACTTATCTGTCAAGGGCCCATTAAAGTTTAATCTTAATAGCAAATCTAAATGTCAATTGTGATGAGATCCCTTACATCTTTTGTGGTGAATGTACAGCGAGCTCTGAGCAGAGGCAAGACAGCCTACTGATAAGGTGCTTCCTAAACAGAAGCAAGCTGTCTCGCCTTTATGCAGCGCACTGATCAAAGCAGCGCCCCCTGCAGCACACGCTGGCTCACCGCGCTTCTGAGGGACCCTCGTCAGTTTTGTATTTCGGTCCTTTGACAGTGATGTGCGGTGATCTGCTTTATGAGAACGTGAAGCCTATGTGTTTTTTTTTTTAAATGTACATTGAAAATGTAAAAAGCAGTTGTAGCATGACGGAAACAAAGGTTCCTCATTTCCTGAGGGTATCAGGGCAGGTTAGGGGTGGGGGAGACAGAGACAATAGACTTCATTGCCGGTCTTTTCTGATGCCTTTAGGTTCATCGCTGACTCACATACAAATGCAGATGGACCCCAGGAAGCTGCAGTGTCAGTGTCCCACCACTCTGCCGTGTCGCAGTCAGGGCCGCCCCACCACTCTGCCGTGTTTCCCAACCTGGTGTTCAGAGACCCTCAGACTGGCCACATTTTTGCTCCTTCCCAGGTCAATTTTCTTCCCCACCAGGGAGGTTAGGCAGGGAGCTGGGAGGGAGCAAAAACGCAGACCGTCTGCAGATGTTCAAGGACCGGGTTGGGAAGCTCTGCCGTACAGCCTTCCCAACAAACATTGGGGCCCCTTTTCCCCCTGATCGATATATCAGGGGCTGCTTTCTCCACAGGCATCATCAGGGATGGATCTGTCCACTTGATCCCCTGTAACTTTTTAAAATGAGTGCTATCCACCACTGTCCAAGAGCCAACTTGGGAATGAGAAAAACACCCAAAGTAATGTATTTCACTTAATGCACTAAAATGATAAGAAAAAGAATGTTACTAATATTTCATGCATAGTTTAGCATTGTTAGCATTGCCCTGATTTTATTGCATCTTTTATGTGCATTTTATCTGAGCTTTTTATCTGTTTATATTTGAGCTTTTGAGACTGTATGTTGCATTTTGGGCTTGAATACAGAGTTAAAGCGCTTACTCTGATTGAATTGTGTGCTTATAATCCTGCAAGTCTTAGGACCCTAAAACCTCCATATCTATATTTAACTAAGAACATTGTATAGATGATATATAGTCTCACATAAATATCTGTAAATATTTGGGTCTTATGCTCAATCTTTATATTGTGGGAATCACACATAGGAATCACCTGCTGTTAATGAAAGAGTTGGTTATAAAAATCTGTTCCAGATAAGTGTTTCATTTTGCTAAACATAAAAGGCGTCCTGTCATTGGTAATCGTATGTGCTACTGCTTAGCTAATCAGCAGCATCGTCTCAAAACTTTTTCAAGTATTAGTGCTGATTGGTTCCTGACTGTCAATATTGTGACGTGATTGGTCCACACCAAAAAGTAGCATGCACAGCTCCCAGCAGACCCAGGTTTCTTATTGAGAGGAGGCGGGTACTTACCCCGAGGCACCATGGTCGATCTTTGGGATACTCAGTGCCTTGCTGATGGTGTGCATTTATGTACACGGCTGCATCATTTCTAGAACCTTGTAAACTCACCGTTTGTGCTGCAGATCATTAACTGTGCTGGAGTGCAGCTTTTAAAATGAGAGGATCGCACCTCCTGACATTGAGTGGCCTGAAGCCGCCTCGTCTCCTGCAGGGAAACACTGGGAGAAGAGGCCCCAGCCTTCTGCCTGCTGTATAATTCATCCTCCTTTCTCCAGACTCAATGACAGTTTGACCTTAAAAGTATGTGCACAGTCATTTTAAACATTTAGAAGCTCAGATGTGGGCTGTTTAAATTCAGAGAATGCCACCGCTCCACCATGAAGGCGTTACCCGTCGCCTTGTCTTTAAAGGCAGGCAGAGAGGAGCCTTCGATGGCGCAAAACAAAATCTTTCTGACATTTTGTGCCCGACTGTAGAGATTTACGTGAAGTCGTTATGGATCCGTGTCTGGCAGCTGTGGCGGGATCAATTTCTCCAATCAATCACACTTTTAAGAGGACAGCGTAGTTCACAGGGATCTAGCCAACGTTAGCAAAGGGCTGTGGTGTTTAGACCAGGCCTCTAAGCAGGCACAAGGGGCTTGACGTGCCCCCCCCTCCCCCCCCAAACTGAAGAATCAGTCTTTCAATGCTTTATTACACACTTCATTCACAACCCTCTCCCCCTAAAGTTTCCTTGCCCATATATAGTTAGTTGTTTGAAAAGTATTTTTCATTTTTTTTTTAGTCTCCACTAAGTTTTGTGATAAGAGTAGAAGCTATTCAAAATGTCTGCAGCACAGCAGAAACATCATGATTGGAATGTAGATTTGCAGAAGCTGAGAGCAGCCCAAAAAATCCAATGGAAAAAAGTGGTGTCGGCATAGAAATCATCGTCCGAATGAAGAGCGGATGGATGGATAAAAAACACCACAAAAAAAAAAAAAAAACTACAAAATTCTCCAGGGGAACTCATATAACGTAGGTGTGCATCCTTTTAACTTTATCCACGAATATCATCAATATGCATGCCAGATGAAGGACTGCCATGTGCTGTTCAGCAGGGTTTGAGAACTGGGAAGCAGCTGGTCATGTGATATTAAACGCTGGAGATAAGAGTGTGGCTAATGAGAGCAGGACCCTGTATAAGGCTCAATGTCAGTGTCACATGACAGTCTGTGTCCACCCAAAATAATTAGTGATGTGTCTTTTGCATTCTGCGACAACTTCTACCCCCCCCCCATGACATCCAGATAACACCAGTGATCCCCACCTCTGCACCCCCTCCCTACCCGACTGCCTATGATAACCACGGAAGCAGCCACCAGATTCATTTTGCCACTGGCACTGGTAAGGCCACCTAAAGCATAGCACCAACAGGCTGATATGCACACGTGGGCCGGCCGGTGACCTCTGACCTCTGAGAGGGGTCACACATGGGTGTGAAACCAGGAATGAAAAGCAGTGGCAGATTCAGGCTATCACATTTCCCCTACACCTGGAAAACACTGACTGACAAGAAAGATTGGTGATGAGAACCCAGGAAGTACAAAGACTAGTGTTCTGTACCTACCTACCGAATCTGTGGCTTTGCTGCCAGGAAACACATCAGCTCCATCAGCAGCAGGAAAATAATCGCGAAAACCCTCTATATGCAAATTAACAGCGAAACAGATTCAATTGTGATTTGATATTCTCTGTTATCTTCCTTTTTAACTTCTTCTGCTTAAAAAATCCACTATACTCATGAACCCTTAATCTGACATTATCTGAATTTTACTTTTAATGAGACTCATGTGTTAATAAATCATTAGTCCTAGTGCAGAAAGGAAATCATGTGACATACAAATATATAAACTGTATTATCTGACAGGGGCTCGTCACTGTGAGCAGCGCCGTGTCCCCTCCCTTAATGAGACTGTGATGTAAATACGCCCCAGCCAGGGCACTGCTGCTGTCACGGGACGGCTTGCTTTGCTCTGCTTACATTTTCAAGCATGTTAATGATGGACACAAATGACTCTGCCGTATGTATTCCTATATGACTCTGCATGGTGACGGACCGGTTAATAGCGCCATGTGCTCCCTTGTGGCTGCGACGTTTTCTCGCCAGCGCCTCTGCTCGCTGTTAAACAGGGCCCCTGTCCACCCACTTGACTTCTGTCTACCGCTTATCTGGCTCAAGGTCACAATGAGCTGATGATCCTGGAAAGCACCAGGCAGGGCTCACGCTGGATAGGAGGCCAGCTTCTTATATACAGCAGAGCAAATTATAAGGTGTACATGCTGTATATTATGGCTTTTATTATGTTATGATGTCATTCTGGTTGCCAGGTGGTGAAACATGCACCATTTGTTTTCAATAGCTGCTTATCCCAGGATGTGTGGTGAGTATGGCGGGGTCAGACTCTCGCTGAACTCCAGGCTGCTCCCACACATTGGCAGGGGAATCTTTCGAAGACACATGGGCCAGGAGTAATGTTCCACCTCCTCCTATGGGAAGGCTGATCCTGTGCTGTGAGGTCACACTGCTACCCTCCGAGTCGCCTGGGTATTGCTGTATATCTCTACGTCTAATGGAAGTTATTTGCTACAAAGGTGCAATTTTGTAAGTTATGAAATTATTGTGCCTGGGTATTGGCCTCTATTTTTATGCCTCTTTGGTGGGTGGATTGAGGCTCTGAGGCTATGGATCTGTGGCAACAACTGGAAGGTTGCTGGTTCAAATCCTGTGAATGCCAGGAGTGATCCTACTCCATTGGTTCCTTGAGTAAAACCCTTAACCTGCAATTTCTTTGTCCTGGATGTGATGTTAAACTACATCTAGCCCTGCAAGGAGGTCCTCCAAGTTACATGGAAAATTTGGGGATTGGTACTGGAAAATCTCGCATTGTTCCATTTGGACTAGTGTGGTGCTGAGGTATCATCCACTGCATGGCTGCACTCAGGTTCTCATCCCTGAGGTGGTTTGTCATGTGTTGGGCACAGCAACATGCTGTAATCAGCTCATGCACTTTACCTCTCTCTCCTGGGTAGAGCACCACCCACTGCTGGCAACAGGGCATGCAATTTTATAGTCACAACCAACAACTCTTAGCGCCAACAGCTACGTCACCTTTAGTTCAGATTAGATAATTCAACTGTAGCTAAACAGGTTAGGCTTTGGTCAGTACTTGGATGGGAGACCAATAAGGAAAGTGGGCTGCTGCTGGAAGAGGTGTTGGTGTGGCCAACTGGTTTGCTCATCCTGTGGTCTGTGTGGATCCCAGTGGTCTGGTGCCTGGGACACTGGGCTGTAGAAATGTTGTCCTTTGAATGACTCTCTAAGGTCATTAAAAATCCCTGTGCTCAAGATTTTATTTCTAGACCATTCATCAAAACACTTCAATATTTATCACAGTGGCTTAATATTCACATGTTTGTTAACCCTGAGAACCCCTGATTTTTGTTCCCATTAGCATCAGGCTTGTAACTTTGGATAGGTATTACATACAGACATGAATCGCATATCTTTGCAGCAATTGAGAGAACTTACTCAAGCCAGTCATCCATGGTGCAGTGTTGTGCCCTAAAATACTCCAAAAGAAGCAGCCTCACTCTCCCCATTGACATACAATGGCTCAAAAATTTCTCCACTTGCCGTGTGGACAGAGCCTTAGGGTTAAGGCCCCTCTTCAGTCTTCACAATCTGAGGTGTCTGTAAGATCCTGGTAGCACTGTATGTAGAGCACCCTTTGCAGGTGTATAGCTGTGTTTCTCACTATGAGACAGGTATGATCCTGATGTAGAGCACCCTTTGCAGGTGTACGCTCATGTTTGTCGCTGTGAGACGGGTATGATCGTAATGTAGAGCTCTCTTTGCAGGTGTACAGCTGTGTTTCTCATTGTGAGATGGGCGTGATTGTGATGTAGAGCTCTCTTTGAAGGTGTACACTCGTGTTTCTCGCTGTGAGACGGGTGTGATCGTGATGTAGAGCTCTCTTTGCAGGTGTACACTCATATGTTTCTCACTGTGAGACTGGTGAGATCGTGATGTAGAGCTCTCTTTGCAGGTGTACACTCATGTTTCTCGCTGTGAGACGGGTATGATCCTGATGTAGAGTTCTCTTTGCAGGTGTACAACTGTGTTCTCACTGTGAGACGGGTGTGATCCTTATGTAGAGTTCTCTTTGCAGGTGTACACTCATGTTTCTCGCTGTGAGATGGGTGTGATCCTGATGTAGAGCATTCTTTGCAGGTGTACAGCTGTGTTTCTCATGACTCTGTAGGACACTAGTGATCCTTCAGTTGCTTTTTTATGACCCTGCATTACGTTTGGTCACCTTGAACAGAGCTGCTCCAAAGGTCTGCATGACATCATTTTGTCACAAAAAGGCCCTGATGATTACATTGGACATGTGCATGTCTTCGAACCCCTGACCAGCTGAGAGAGGGTGTAGCACAGCAGGCTGCCTCCCTGCCTGGCGGAGGGGTCTTGACAAGAAACACAAAGCAGACTGCAGGCAGGTCAGGCGAGGCCATCTGTCTACTTCACGGACCCCTCCCACAACACCCGCTGCATCCTGATCCCTAACAGACGCCCTCTTGTGCTCTCTTTCCCAGCCCTGTATCAGTGCTGGTGTCCTGGCGCGTGGGTCCCTGACTGTTACAGATCTTTCTCATGCGCGTCCTGGAATAGCACGTCGTTCTTGCATAACGAGGCATTAAAATATTTTCCAGCTGCATGCGGCGTTCGCTTGCTGATTAACACGCTGGCTAGATATTCGCCATGGTGCCTTTAACAGTGTGCTTCCACACGGGGAAAAGAAGCTAAATAGCCAGAGCCCAGCAGGGACTCCCGGGTAAGTGACCTCTAGCCATAGAAATGAGCTGCTGTTGTCCTATATTTTAAAATTATGGTCTTGTACTACCTTGCAGAAATGAATCCCTCTATCTGAGCAGTGGCTTAGCATTCATTATGCCCTATACTCTGTAATTTATTTCATGGTAATATTTTAAAATATCTCTTAAAAATGCACTGCTGCTATAGGTACCTAATTTTGGGTGAATCTCCCTGCGATTGGCTCTTGGGTCACCATCAGGTGACCCAGCTCGTCCAATGATAAGTAAGAAGCATTCAGACCAACTGAGGTTTTGTTTTCTTTTTTTAACCCTGAAAATAATGTGAATGAACCTAGTGTTAATAGTAAAATCATATTATGCCCATTTCATGAATGTTTCTGGGGAAAATATTCTGGTAAAAATATAAGAGCAGGCAGCTGTGTGGACGAGGGCCGTCAGCAGCACACATTCGGCCATGTAACATGAGTGTGTGCACTGCCAGCCACGGGGCCCCGTGTGAGTCATCACCCTGGTCCTGAATGAAGGATTACATTTGTCCAGCCCCTGATTTTTCTTTTCTTTTTGCTCTCTGTGAATTTTGCTATTTATTTTTCCTCTGATTTTGACGGCCCGCCCCTCCAATTACTGTACCATGAGTGCCCGACCCAGGGCCCGGTCATTAGTGGCGACTCACAATTCCATAAATCTTCCCTCTGCAGGTCATAAATCTGCCCGTGCTTAGCACGCTTTTTCTCCTGCCCCCACTGCTCCCCCCCCCCCAAGCCAAGTCTCTGACCAGCCGTGAGAGTCAGGAGTGGCCAAGTGGTGCAGCGATCACGTTTCTCAGAACAGTGACCCATAGGGTGGTGTGGCTAGACCTTCCGTAACCACCCCCCCCCCATCTATCGTCATGTGTCTCAATTGCATGGAGCAGTCTACACCTCGCATTGTTTACATAGTTCCCTTCCATAATGGTGTAGTGCTTGTGTTGAAACTATGAGTCTCTCCTTTCAGACTGCACACGGACTGCTGAGATTACAGTGGCAGGTCCCAGTCACGGTCCGCCATCCCAGAGACTGAACGCAAGGCTGCTCTGAAATTCTCATTTTGCCTCCATTGCCTCCTTCCTGCATCCTGTAAGAATAAACCAACCCGTATCTGAATATGAACCGAAGAGTTTGGGTCTATGAGGAAACCGAGTGCAGCCCCCTCACCAGCCCTCTCCGGAACACAATCATCGCTAGGCACATTCACAGGTGTCAATGCGGCGGGAGAATCTGAAGAACAAATCCCAGCTGATGGCTTGCTTCTGGTCTAGAAGCACTTTGAAGCAGAGCTTCAGGCAATGTGTTTTACCATGTTTTTTGAGAGGTCTAGCTATGATTTATCTATTTGGGAGACAGCCTTGTTCTGGTTGGCCTAACCAATCAAAGTCTCATGCTTAATGGGAGAAAGGCAGCTGATTTCCTGTAGGCAAGGAGACTCCAGTTTAGTCTGGGGCATGTTTTCCTTTCTGGGGGGGGGGGGGGGGGGCGCC
>JAODJW010000039.1:7675099-7691939 GCA_026777045.1 Hyperopisus bebe | reverse complement strand
AGAATTAAGGCAGTTCTGAAGGCGAAAGGGGGTCAAACACCGTATTAGTATGGTGTTCCTAATAATCCTTTAGGTGAATGTACTTTGCTCTTTCGACCTCTTTATCATTTTCTTTAACCTTGAGGAAGCTGATGCTTGTCTTGTCAGTTACTGACCTATGAGAAAAACATTTAGCCATATTGTGTATTTATAAGAATGAGACGCGTTTACAAGCTACCAAACTACCAAAAAGTACCAGACAGGGTCACATGTATACATACATATAAGTGTTTTTGAGCAACACATGTGTGGTCTCTAGAAAAGATTATTGGTGCAAATCATCACAGCCATGATGATGCTATTATTATTGTTGTTATTGTTATTATCTTGTATATGTTGTGTACTTCTTTAGACAGAAATGGTATGATAGCCATAATTAACCTGCAGGATGATCACAGCAGGGGGAGTGAGGCCGGTGGGACCAATCAGCACTGCAAACCCTGGTCATCTGACTCTCTTTGCCCACATGGCCACACCCCTGTCTCACTGATTAGTTGAGGGAAGTGTTTTGTCACATCAGACAGGAGTAACACTCTCTCACCTTTAACCATCTCATAAAAAATCACATAATGGTATAAATCCATAAACTACGTTATTCTGAGAAGTTTTCAATATTTTTAGTTGCTGTCCAACAACATGGTGGCTCGGTGGGTTTGAATCCTGCCTCTGATATATCCTGTCAGTGTCATGCCGTTCTCCTCCCACAGTCCAAAGACATGCAGTCAGCCTAATCCATGTGTCTAAATTGCCTGTCCTGCAAGTGTGTGAGCCAGCACCCTGTCCAGGGTGTACCCCAGCCTGCTACCCCGTGCTGTATGGGATAACATCCAGGTTCCCTGTAATGCTGCTCAGGGCTGGAAAATGATGGAATGTCTTTTGATTGATATATATTGGTAGACAGCAATACAAGTGGAATTACCAAATGCTTATAGATGAGGCTTGCAGCATGATGCTCAGTTGCCATACACATCGACCCTAAGAGAGCCTCCGTTTTAATACAATAGTGATAGGCCTTGTTTTCAGTTTTCCCAGGTAGTCAGTTTAATAGTTACCGATTCTGATTGGCCACAGAGGCTTCACACCTGACAGGTAAAGGAAGACTGGAAAATCAGCAGCGTTCAGCCCTTGATTTGAATAGCCCTGCTTTAGAGAAACACCGATCCTATCTTGCTCTCCATGACACACTTGGACAGGTGAGTGTAAGTTTGGGGGTCAGAGCACAGGGTGCCTTTATACTCTGCCTCTGGAACAACTGGGGGTTGTGCAGGGGCCCAATGGCAGCATTGGCTTGCCAGGAGTGAGATTCAAACTAGCAACCTTCTGATCACAGGGACCTGCTGAGCACACAGCATCCCATAGAAGCTGTCACACCCCCAGATGGGACTCAAACCGACAATTGCTTAGGAAGCCAATGCCTTACCCATTAGGCCACTGAGGCGGCTTGTGCCTATTGGCTGAAGATCCATCAGTCTTTCCCGCTGATAGGGACCTGCACTGTCTTTGGCTCCCACAGCCTATTTTTGGAGTAGCATTAGGTTTTTGGTGCCCTTTACTAACAGTTAGTGAAGTTGCTATAAGCAGGGATGCAAGTACGCATTCGGCCTTAAAAGCGATACCCAATTTCTTGTCATAACAGTGCAAATGCACAATAAAATAAGTACAGACAGTCCTCTGGTCAAGAACATCTGACTTACGGACAACTCGTACTTACGAACGCACTGTCATAGAACCTACTATGTAAATAGTTTGTGATGCTTGTGAAAACATTGTGCAGGTATTCCTCACTCGAGCCCAAGGGGAGGCTCACAGTCATCTGTTCTGGGCTTCCGGGTGAAAAATGTCATATCTTCATCAACATTGTCAAAAATATCTTTAGGATAACTGAATGTGTTTTCAGGTGTCCCCTCCTTTAGAGTGCTTTTCATTATCTGCAAAGGAATATGTGAAGGCAGCTTTGATGGCCGTCCACCCTGGAGAATGATAAAGCGACCCAGTAAGGGAGTCGTGTGCATTTCTGTACCGTGTGCAGGCTCATAGTCTTATGGATATTAGAGCAGGAAGAAAGGAACCATGACTTGTGAACCTCGGCAAAGGGATTTCTATGGAGGCGTGGGTCTCATCTGCATCGCGTGCCAGTGAGCGGGAAAGCGAGCACACATGTGTTTCTGATCAGGCCGTCTTACGGACTGCCTGCGTGGTGTGATCTTCTTGAGCAGGTTTTTTTTTCCTTTTTCACATCGCTCGAGGTTTACGCAGCTGTATCGTTATTAACATCGCTTACCCTGTGGCCAGGTCCAAAAACGCGCTCACCTTCCAGGACCTTCCAAACCACCCCCCTGCCCCTCCCCCAACAGCAGATGTCCCAGGTGGCCTCTTCAAACACTCGGCTGCAGACCACCACGCAGTGCCACTGACCTTTTCGGCCCTCTAATGTCAGGCTTGAAAGGAAAATTGGGTCGCAATTTGACGTGTATAAGTGGCAGTACACCTGCGCTCCGGCACGGCGGGACGCGCCCTCGGCGGTGCAATTTTGAGACCGAAGGCGAATGCTCCATGCTGCCCGGATCGCTGTGTTCCACCATACCCCATTAGCGACAAGGACAACCCTCCAGGCAAAAACAGAAATGAGTTTTTCGAAACAGAAGCGAATAGAATTTATCATCACAGGACATTAGAAACCCGCCTTTTGTCCTGCACTTGAACGTTCACTTTATTTTTTGTTATTATTTTATTTCATTTTTTAACGTCTTTCTTTCAGACCAGGCAACATGAATGCAGAATCAATTGGAAGGAAAGACTGAAGATGGAGAGGTGCGGAGATATGACTTGGCAGAGGCTGTGGCTCTGAGATGGAGAAAAAAAATGAATGGGGTTATTTTGGTAGCATTAAACAAAACACAGCAGAACATCGCTGAGGAATTCTCCACAGAGCATCGCCTAGGCTGTCGGCCTTCAACCACTACGGATCGCCATCCGCCAGGATTTACCCTGAGTCCCCTTACGTCATCTCCCATCCCTCTATCCACCATTCCCTCGTTTCATGTGAGAAGAGTACACCCGCCTACCCCCCACCCCCCAAGATCAAAGAGGACAGGAGTGGAAATGGGACAGTGAGTTTCTTTGATGGAGGGGTCGCTCGCTTCGCTTGGTAGGCTGTGTAAACAGAGGTGGGCCTTTGGCGCGTTCATGGTAACCGTGAAAGCAGGCCCCCCACCGGAGTTTCTGTACATTCTACCAGGGTCAGGAGTGGGACACTGGGTGAGGATAACCACGACACCGGGTGAGGATGACGAGACGCAGAGTGAGGATAATAACACCAAGTAAGGATAACCACAGTGCTGGGTGAGGATAACCACAGCGCTGGGTGAGGATAATGACGCCAGGTGAGGATAACCACGACACGGGTGAGGATAATGACACTGGGTGAGGAAAAGCACGACGCCGGGTGAGGATAATGACACCGAGTGAGAATAACCACAACGCCGGGTGAGGATAACCACAACGCCGGGTGAGGATAACCACAACGCCGGGTGAGGATAACCACAATGCCTGCTGAGGATGACCACGACGCCGGGTGAGGATAACCACGACACCGGGTGAGGATAACCACAATGCCGGGTGAGGATAACCACAACGCCGGGTGAGGATAACCACGACGCCGGGTGAGGATAATGACACCGAGTGAGGACAACCACAACGCCGGGTGAGGATAATGACACCGAGTGAGGACAACCACAACGCCGGGTGAGGATAACCATGACACCGGGTGAGGATAACCACGACGCTGGGTGAGGATGATGATACCGAGTGAGGATAACCACAACGCCGGGTAAGGATAACCACGACACTGGGTGAGGATAATGACACCGGATGAGGATGACCACGACGCCGGGTGACAATAACCACGATGCCCGAAACGTGGAGCATCCAGAGGCTTGGAGACATGAGGCGGGCGCCATCAGCGAGTCTCAAAATGGCCGACAGACAGATTTTGCCCCCCCTTGTTCCCCTCCTCGTCCTGTATTGTGCTTGCCCTTCTTGGAGCAGAGGCAGCTTGCCCTCCAAGCGATCCCACAAGCGGAGGATCATGTTGGGAACATCTGCACATCGGCACGGCCTCCAGGTTATATGGAAGCGCTTCATCACACCTGTGACTGCCTGGATTTGGACGCGGACAGAACCACACCACAGTCACCGCCCCCCCCCATCCCGAAAGTGATCCCTCCCTCCCAGTATCTGCCGATCAAGGTCATATTTCCATGGGCCACTTGAGTCTAAACAGTGGATAGTGGAGAGCCGCAGGCTTCCTCTCCATTTCCTCCTTGGCTCTGATGCTGAATGGCAAAGCAGTCCCAGCGCTCGCTGGGTGATCCTCTGCCTCTCCCCTGCCTTGCCGTGTCTCCTCTCTCAGCATCATCTCCTCTATTAATCAGGAAAGGGCACATAACACCCACGCAGCAGTGGCAATACACCGAGGAAACCAAAAATTACGAGCAAAACAAACCGGTCATCTCATGGATACTATGTGCGAAATACTACCATGTAACAAAGGCATGTATTTACATTTTCCTTTGCTGAGGCATTCTAGGTCAAACTGTTTTCTCCATCACTACTTTTTACATGAAAAATTGCGGTGCCTCTGATTATACATGAAGATTTTGGCCCTGTTTCAGTCTCCAGGGCTTGGAACCATATTCAGCTGAGGTCTGTGGCAGGTTTGACGATACATCATCATCTTCAGGACAATAGTGTTCCCTAACTTTTGTAGAAGGAAAATGATACAGCCCTAAAAAACACGAGTGCAGTCCGTTTATCTGTGTTTTGGCAGGGGTTTATCCTGTGGGATTGAATCGTCAGTCCAAAATGAGCAGTGCCTGATGTTTGCGGCATACAGCTCTTTCTGTGCTCACATCTAAGTGAAAATCAACCTGAAGTGCATTTTTTAACTGACAGCAAACGGATGTGAGTATTGCTACAGATGCTAATTCTGTAGCTAGGCTAACACAGAGACTATTGTTGTCAGCACCTGACTGTATATATAAAGGTATAAACAAATGCAGACTGCCCAGCCTCTTGGGTTTGCGCATTAGCATGGTATTCTGTCTGCTATAATTCGGTGTATATATGCAACTGTAATCAGTTTATAGCCTGCCATTTTCCATAGCTATTTCGCCTACCACTTCACCTCTCTTTTTTCCCCTTTTTTATCTCTCTATCTGTCCTTCGCCATCTTTGTGAATGGCTCCTTCCTCTCAGCTCCTGCTAATAAGGGATACTAACTGCTATGGAAATTTATGTCTACGGCGATCCGGGGGGTCATCTCAACCCGGCAGACCACCCAGTCCGCTCACCCGCCCCGAGCATTGTAGGCTAAAACAGAGGAACGACATCCCTGTGCCATTTAGGTCAGGCAGAGTGAGGTTTGCTCAGTGGCCAGACTCGACTCAATTCAATGCACATTCACATGTCTGCCTATAAAACTGTTGCAGAGGGACTGATGTCGCTCATTGTTTGGTTTCCTCTGTGCTGTTGATGGTGTTTCATTTTCATTTCATCATTTCATTTGGGTCACTCCGGTAGGATTTCTAGAAAGTTACTGCAAGGCGCTTTGTGTTTATGCATCTAAGACAGTATGATTGCATAATTAAACATTCAGTCTGGTCATTACTCATCTATTACAAATCTATGTGTAAATAATTTTCTTTTAAAATACAACATGCAATTTAAGTGTATTCAAAATGTGTTTTGAGAACTAAAGAAGTGATTCTCCTATTTTCTTTTACAGCATCTGGCTAAAATTTCCGTCAGCTGTTAAAGCCCATATCAAGCTCCAGTGTTTACCCAGTCATTTTCATGGATTCCAGTCCTGATGTAACATGTAATGGTACACAGCTGTATGACGTCTCATGTCCAAAAGTAAATATGGAGATGTGTATAGTTTTTGTTAACCAGACCGACTTTACTGGGTAGAGTTGGTTTTGGTTTTTAATAGCGGGTGTCAGGGTACACAGACGGTCATCTCTCCACCTACAGTCTCTTTCTCTTCTCTTTTTCTCTTTAGTCCAGGTTAATAAGATTATTCAGTGTCGGGTGGCATACATTATGTTTATTTTTGGCAATGTAAAAATGCGGTTATCTATTAAAAAAAAAAAAAATCCAGCTTCAAACTTTGAAGTATGACACGTCAAATTATTTCTGCTATGACTTGGAACATCTCTGACAAATCATGCGTGAAATTAGCCACATGTCATGAGAGAATCCGCAGTTTGCAGTACTGCTCTTTTCTTTCTTACATGCTGCCATATCCTCTTCAGAGCAGAACAGTCACTGGTCGCCCCTCTGTGCTGCTACCGGTTAACGCTACAAGCAGATAATGTGCTGCAGGCGTCTGAAAGGACCTCTCACGTGTGTCTCTCTCTGCTTTATTCAGAGCACCTCTTGAGGTTTTTTTGTGCATTTGGGAGTGTGGTCTAAGCCAGTCATCCTGAATGAGGAGGGGTTTTTTTGGGTAGTTGCTAGGAGATGGGGTCTCGGGCTGGAGTTATCGCTAATTGACAGCTGGCTGCCCTGAGGAGCTTTACCCTAACCCCTAGACCCCTGGTGTATCACGAGGGCAGGGCAATGTCTCCCCAGAGTCTGAGTTAGTGTGAGAGGCTGTTGTTGCAGGACACTGAGTCTATTGGCCCGGGAGGAGGGTCTGGGGGCTTGGGGGGAGGAGGGGGAGACCTTGAACCTGCTGTGCTTTCCAATAGCGTCCAGGTTTTGCCTCACTGGCCTCATGACTCATCGGCACCATCTGGAACGACTCGTCAATATGGCCCAAATGAGCCGGCGCTGAGCCGTGGCCGTCAGATATTACCCACTGCAGCAGCAAATTATGCTCCGCATCACACTCGCCTGCTGAACTTTTCTATGTTACTGTGAAGGGAGCTTTCTGGGTGAGTGCAGCATGCAATGGATGCACATGGACATTTGTTACCTGTAGTAATGATGCTCAGGAGCGATTCCCTTAAGAATATCTGCTCTATGCACACAGGCATATTTTCTTAGCAATATTAAATTAGTGTTTCTTCCTGTCATTTGATTGCATGAAAAAAAACCCAGTATGAATGTAGACAGATGCTCTCATGTTTGGAAGACTGACCACAATCCTAACAAGAAAGACGATAATAGAGGTCTATCTCATTTCTCCGAGGAATGAGATATAACAGCTGCAAGGCAAACCTTACGGCAGATTTTTCATGCTCCTTTGGTCGCTCGATGGTGGATAATTGCGACTGCAGCACCTGAAAAGACGGCCTGAATGGGCACATTATGTGATGAGGACACCCATGTGGCCTGTAGCTCGAGCTCCGCCCCCAGGATCGGGACCGTGCCAGATGAATGTGGTGAGTGCTGAGTGACTGCAGCCCTGGTTTAGCAGAACCACAGAGCAGATGCTAGTGAAGGCCGATCTATAGAGCTTCCTCTTCTGCATGCAACTTACACGTCGCTGCGTGATCTTATAGCCAAGGCTGATACTCTGTATGTCTGTACACCAGAAACCAAATTAAGCCCAATTTAATTATGGTAAGGCATGCTGCTGGATACTTTCGCGTTCCCGTGGATTTATCATAATTTTACCAAAGTAATATCTGGCCGTGCCGTTTGGAATGTGTGTCTTTTCATTGAACGTTCCCAGCTTTCCTAACTATTAAGGTTATGAGTTTTTGTTGGATCTGTGTTTGCATAAACTGCAGCAATTACTCCATAATGCCAATTGGTTTCGTGTGTGAAGCTGAAATTTTATTGTGCAAAAGGACAGACGGTCTCAGAAATGTGCTGCATGAATTGTATCCAGTTTCTGTACTTGAGTTTTGTCCTTGTTTAATGTGGCTAAAATGACATTAGAAGACTGTCTCACAATAAAGCTATAGAGCCCCCTAACTATCTTTGAATCACCAGAATTATTGAACACCAGGGCCTGGCTTCACCCCAATTTTTCCTCTGAACAATAAGGTCACGCTTTGAGAAATAGGCTTCCACTTCCATCAAATGACTCATTATTTATAAACCTACAATTTGAGCTTTTATATATTTATCATTTTTCTTCAGCTTAGTATCAGGCAGCTGGGGAAAATTTTCCAAAACACCTTTGATATTTTGTTTCTCAGAATAAGGCCCAAGAACTCTAGCATGCAGCTAAATCACTGCTTTACATGTAGCTGTTTCCCGATGAACAGGATTCCTGTTACAAAAAAGTAACAAGAAATGACCTTCCATCCATCCATCTTTCAAATATGCTTATCCAGGGTCTTTTTGACCCTGGAATCTACCCTAGGCAGCACAGGGTGAAAGACAGGACACCCTGGAAAGGAAGTCAGTATATCACAGGACACATACTCATACATAATATGGGAAATTTAGAGTCAGCCACTCACCCAACTACATGTCCAAGTACCTGCAGGGAGCACCCACAAAACTGAGCCACCAAATAAGAGCCAATCCATCCATCTTCTAGCCTCTTTTCCAATGCAAGGTCATGGGGAGACCTGGGTCTAACCACAGGCAGCACAAGGCATAAGGCTGAGATTAACTGCTGATGAGATGCCAGCCAACCATAAGGCACATATACGCACTATGGAGAAATTAGAGATACCCAATATCCTAGATTGGGAGAGGAAGCTGGAGTACCAAGAGGGAGCCTACAATCTACAGGGAAAACATCCAAACTGCACACTCAGAGAGCGGAGGTGGGGTGCAAACTCCTAGCCAGGGAGGTGCGAGGCAACCACACTGCCAGCTGAGCCACCGTGCCCCCCCACACCACAAAGATCTCGGTTAAGGAACACAAATAGGCAGTAATGTCTGAAAATAACACATCTATACACGATTCACCAGGAGAAGGAGGTGCTACAGGGAACCGGAGTGCAGCTGGTAACGTCTCTCAGCTCTAGTGGCAGGCTGTCCTCCTTGTGTCCAGAACACCTCCAGAAACAGCACCCATCCCACTCCCAGCATGGGCCTCTGTAGCACTGAGAGAAGGCCCAGCTCACTTGGGTCTATCCAAAAAGTCGTGCCACTCACCTGTAGGCTGGAAACCAACCATTCTATCACACTGGAGCAAAGCAGATTAGAAACGTCGTTGCCCCTTTATCGAGTGGAGGTCTAGCGAGATTCCTCCTAAGTTGCTTGCAGCACAGCAGCGGTTTACATTATGAAGTGATCTGTAATTTAGTTGTGTAATATAAGCTCAGTTGAAGCATGATATGAGATTCGTAGCTACCAATGTAACTTGGATTCCCAACTACTAGATCTGTGCAGTTTATGAGCAGAGAGACAACAAATGCTGCAGAATGCCATAGGAACCCAGCACCATGCCAATGTCAACAGGACGATGTCATCTGCACGGCCGCAAATCCATACGGGCGGCTCTTTGATCAGCTGCACGCGTTTCATCCAGTGGATCTGATTACGTGTCTCGGCTCATGCTCGATAAACGTGCGTGGATTTGCCTAGCTATGGGAGAGGAATGGCCAAGGCAATCGCCAGAAATGCGGCGCAATGCAGCTCTTATGGCAGCAGAAGCAAATTTGAAGTGACGTAATGGCATTTCTAATCTCAGATCTCAGACCTGGAGGTCGAGGCAGGAAGCGCAGTAATTCATATCAGATGTGTTGTCAATTGGCCTGTCGGCATTTTTTCCACCTAGACATGCGACATGGAACCGGTGCCTAGGGATGTAACTAGAGTATGGCTTTCACCCAGGCAAAGGTCACATGACCAATGGGGCGGGGCTAATGTGTTCTGTCACACAGTGTGCACTATGATTAGCTCAAACTTAAATAGTCCTTACAATGCAGTGTCATTAATCGGTGCGAGAAAAGCAGGATGGTTCAGTTAGAGTTCAAATTAGGCTATGAATGGCAGTGTGCATATCAGGAAGGGTGTCTCTCCCCAGTCTTGTTTAAAAAGGAACATAAACCCCTGGGACTGTCTTCGAGACCAGTATGCATGTGATGAATTATGGGTAAAAGGGCCCCCATGAGAAATTAAATCTGCAATGCTCAAAATGTTTAAAGGAAATGCTGCACAGCGCCATGAAAAGGTGTTTTCCTCTGTCTCAGCATCTTTGTTCAAATTTCACCTAAAATTATATCAGATCTTAGTAGGAAGTGGTACTATAAAAACAAAATTAAGTCTTTCATTTATTTGATGCGCAAGGTAATCGAACACGCAGTTCCCATGTGTGGAAAAATGTACTGCCTAATAAACTAGAAATTAGGGTCATCTGTTTGATTACAACAGTAAACAGTCAGAGCTGATGTATGGCAGCCCAGGCTTACATAAACCTGGCTAAGGCTGGCCCTTAATGGCAGAGTGAAGTTAGCTTCTAGAGGTGCTTTATGGCAGGAGCAGAGGGAAAATAAGATTAAAGAAATCAATAGATTCTAGCTCTTTCAAAAGCTTTGGGGCTTCCATGAACCAGCATCATGGCTATATATTGTCTAAAATGACAAGTTTAGGTTGGTATTAAATCATCATAAAATTGTGCTTCTTGCTAAAGTCTTCCCAAGAAAAAAGAAAAAACAATTGCCAATGGACAACCATTATTGGACATATTTGCTGATATGGGCCCCACAAGCACTGTAGCCTAGACACAGAACCTCAAGGATTAAACCTGGTGACTGCAGTGTCGCTTTTTGGGGTGCTTTGTGGCGTTAAGACCCAGGTGACCTGCCATCATTACAGGGGACATGAATTCCACTGTGTTCCAAGTATTTCTGGGTCAGGCGGTAATGACAACAATCAGAAATGCACCAGCAAGTCCATATCAGAATGGTAGCAGAGCATTGAAGTTCAGAGCTGAATCCCATTAGGATCAGACCTCCGCCGTGCTGAGAGAGACAGATCGATACATTTAAAACGGCGTCTTTGGCACAAGAGGTGGCGTGACATGTTACTGAAGGTAAGCAAACTGGTGTTTTTCACATTTTTCCCTTAAGCATTGGGTGTTGCATTATGTTACTTGGCTAAATAAGTCCTAAGAATATTATTTGTTCAGTCACATTCACCCTAATCAAATTCTCAGTTGGTTTCAATCTGATTTTTTTTTTTTTTTTTTTTTTTTTAATATGCACATTTATTTTTATACAGAATCACCCAAGGTACTTTACATGGCTGTGCCTTAATGCATCATTTTATACAGAATGTTCAGAATGTCATACATACTGTATTTTCAACACAGGACTAAAAGATTTTCACTTCTGTATTTGCTTGCTTGGAAACACACAGCGGTGTGTAAATGTCCTGCCTCAGTATTGCCTATATTAAATTGTACCATGTAACAGGCTTCCTAACTTTGCAAAAATGAGGGAAACATGACCAGCAAAGATCTTTGTCTGATAGAGCTTGAGTTTCAAGCTTTTAAAATATATTGCAGAATGTCTTTTAATGCTTTTTTCATTATAGGTTTTATAAGATATCCACAACTGAATTGAAGATATCTAAAGTTATGTTCAAGCTTTTAAATATATATTATACTTATCTACTATGTAATTCTGCAAAGATATTTGGAAATGGATTCCTGTCTACTTTGATATTCTTTGGTATAAACGACAGATATCCCATACAAAGGAACAATTAGGGCTATCTCTAAATTGATTCCTGTAATGTCTCTTTTCTTTGCAAATACCTCAAAAAAATGTGTCTCGCCAGATGACTGAAGAGTTGGTGAGCTGCTGCAGATTCATGCACGAGGGTCGGATGCCTAAGAGGCCATTTCCTACGCTGATAGAAGGGTGATGCGGTGCTGGGCTGAGCGGGACCCGTCTCCTTGACGTCATCCAGGCCTTGCATTAAGCAGACCTCTCACCCACCCACCTCCACATGACTGTTCACTCAGTGCCTCTGTCTAAGCATTCTTTTTTTGGAATCGGGGCGGAGCAATGGCAGTTGCAGTTGGGGGTCTGTGGGGGTCATAGGTCATAGGGTCACTGTCCCCTTGTTGTTGCTTACGTTTTATGATGCAGAGGGACAGCAGCAGGAATATAATACTCTCTTTCAGATCTGCTGGCCCTATAGCGATTCTCAGGGACATGAGTCAGCCATTACAGTTTATGTTACTTTCTAATGAAGTGACTTTTCTTAAATACACAGAATGTAACATAAACCTTTTGGATATAAACATCCATTGGACAGACAGCAATATTATGGTCCATGAAGTATCTTTTTAGCTATTTAAAATTTTCATAATTATAGACATTATAGGGATACTTTTTAAAAGCACTTTTGCAGTATGCTTTGAAAATGTTTTCTTTTAGATGTTATACAGCAGAAATGCTGTCAGCTGCTCGGGATCAATCCGTGAACTCAGCAGTTAGGTAACAATGAATGCGTGCAGCACGTTCACTGACTTTTGTGCAGTTTGCTGACTGTTATAAGGCCTCCGTCTCTTTCCCATTGCATTCTGGGAAAGGAAATGAGCAGAGGCCGCTTGAAAACAGAGTGCAATACAAACAGTGATTACCGGCCAGTCAATCAAGAAAGCTGATTGGAAACAGATTCGGTGGGGTTTAGTAAGCAGCCCCCCCCACCCCCCGCCCCCCCAAAACAAAACAAAAAACCCCTCCCGGATCGTTTCCTCACACTTCCCCCACGCAAGCTGGAAAGATAAGTCACGCTGGCATAATCGAAGGCACACCGGTGACATCACCATCGCAGATTGTATCACGGGCCAGTGGTCCCAGTTAAACACACCCAGTGTGGTTCTGGAGCAGGACCCATATGTGGGGTTTGACTTTGAAACTGAAAACCACACCGAGGAGAAGGTAAACCAAAAGGCTAGCTTAGTCAGATCCAAGGAGTTTCGGCTAATCCCCACTACATCACAGGACTCGCCGTCTGCCGTCCGCGTAAAGAGTGAGGAGATCTGTGTGTGACCTTCTCAGCCCAGTGCGCCAGAGCCATGTCAGCATGGGGGATGGCGATGTGGCACCGGTCTCGCTAACTTCGCCGGGCTCCGGGCAAAGCGCTTTACTGCCTCCGCAAACGTGTCTCCGCTTCTCCTTTCCAGACCTCGTGTGGCTCCCCCCGCGGAGACTGGGAGCGCACCCCAGATCAGCAGGCCGACTGCCAGGACCAGGGCGCCCGCTGGAGCCCAAGCAGCTGATTGGCACTGGCCGATGGCAGGCAGGGTCCCCCGTGACCCCGTTCTGTGGGCCAGCTGGAAGGGATTAACGCGGCCTGGGGCCCGAGGCGGCGATAACACCCTTTCTAATCACAAGGCCAGGGCCCCGCCTGGGCCGCTCGGAGAGAGAGCTCTGGAACACAAGGACGTGGCTCCCCCCAACTCCTCTGCTCTGACCTGCAGCTTTGCCACTTTCCTTCTTTTTTTAAAAAAAAATTAAATTCTTCAGTCTGAATTATTAATGTCGCAGGATGGGCCGAATCAAGGCCCAAAAGAGCAGGCAGATGCCTGGGTTTTATGTGCAGATTTATTCAGATTCAGCATGGCACTGGCCTTGTCTTAACATGCCTTTTTGGCCTAATAAGCCTGGAGGGCTGGGAATGATGGGAATGGCAATGGGAATGTCTGGCCATACCCGTAGAGGGGAGGTAGATAATCAGACGGGGCGTGTTGACCATGAACAGGATGCTGCTCAGGCCTTGTCCGGGGGCATCAGGAGCCTTTTAGCAACTTAGCATGGAGTCAGTGCGCTCCGTCGAGCGGCTATTTGGGTAGCCAGTGACTCATGGCCCGAATGAGCTCACAGAGCTTCCTCCTCCTGCATTGAAGCTGGACTCCACGCTCCACCTCCGGCGCTGATTCACACCACTCATTCTGTCACTGTGTTTTTATAGATGTCCTCCCAAATCCTGGGACTGGCTGTGCAGGTCCCAACACTAAAATCATCCCAAACCAAGCAGCTTCCTGTAATATATTTGGCGGTAGGTCATTTTGGGTTTCACTCATTTCTCACCCAGTTCTGTGCATGTTCTATAAGCCGAAGCTAATTTGACATCTGACTAGTGACCTGAAAGTATATATACTGTGTGTGTGCTTGTGTGTGTGTGTGTGTGGGGGGGGGGGGGGTGCATAGATCGCATTTGAGGACCAAATTGTTTTGAGGTTCCCATTTGGATAACCTCAGTTTTATAAAAATCGGTGAATGTAGTCAAAAAAGTAAAAATGACAAAAGTATTTGGGTTGGTTACTTATGGTTAAGGTTAGGGATGGGTAGAGGTTAAGGGTATCGTGATTGGGATATGGGTTTTTCCTATAGAGATGAATGAATGGTCCCCATTTAGATAGGAAGACCAATTTGTGTGTGTGGGTGTGTGTGCATTTGTGTGTGTTTATATATGGGGATGTCTGATTATTTCATAGCTACACAGTGCTCTCGTTTCCTCAGGTGGATGTAGTGGTCTGTGACAGGAGCCAGGGTCAATGTGTGGTTCTTCACTCACATTACCAGTGAAGACCATGAACAGAGATCATGTTTTATACTTAGTTTTTATTCTAAACTAATGTCAGTTCTGCTAAGACACCTAAATCCATAAATTGGGTAAGTGGTACGAAAGTGGAAGATGGATGGATGGATGGATGCATGGATGCATGGATGGATGGATGGATGTTTAATAACCACTCTCGGTGCCCTTAAATCACACTTGGTGATGTTCATTCATTTAATTGTATTTAATTCAATGTTCATTCATTTAACTTTAGTTTTTTTTTCTTTTTCAAAGCATTTAAAAATAACTGCAATGGTGTCACATTGCAAATATACATATTCATTTACTTTTCCTTTCATGCAGTTGCTAAGCTACATGGTGACAAAGTGTAATATGCAGCCGGTGACAGTTTGGCAGGATTTATCGTGTGGGGGCGGTGAAAGCTGTTCCCTGACTAATAATCTGTTTCTTTAATTACCTGTTGGAGCAGAGTCATAGCAGAAATAAAAGATTGTAGGTGGGTTATACATATGTATATAAGTCACAAAATATATTTACTGATCCCCAATATGTTTTGGTTACCAGGGAACTATAACAATGAAGATTTTAAACTAATTATACTTACAGTTTGCTGTTGTACTCTTAGGACTCTCTGCTATCCCTTGGCAAAAATCCTGGAGCTTCAGATCTCTTATTCCTGAGCTGTTTGAATTGCTAGTGGAGCCCAAATACCCAATAGTCAGTAACACCCAATTCCCAAAGCATAGATTATTGCACACATTTATTGCATACTGCATGCAGCCTTGTGTACATCATGCTTTTTTCAGTGCAGTGTAAAATCATTCATGCTCTCCTGTGCGTTGTGGTTTATTATCTGTGGCCGGTTTTAAAACAGAGTTATGGCACAATGTAGCATCAAACTTTTTCCACAACGCTTTTCTTTCTGGGGTGAGTTAAAGAAAAACAGTGTGATTCATACTTTCCACGAAGTAGGCAATGCAGAAAAGAGCTCAGGTCTGGGGTCTGACTGCTTTCCACGCCATTCAGCTGCTGTGCAGGAATGGAGTCACCTTCCTGATGCGCATCAGGGCTGCGATCCCCGCTGATGCGGCCCCTTGCACTGCTTGGTATCTCTCAAGGAAAGTGATCAAGTAACGCTGAGGGGTTTTGAACAGAAAGACTTGTCTACATGTCATTGCTCTCAAGGCCTCTTAATATGATTGCTTTGAACTCGAAAATATGAGGAACTCTGTAATGTTGTAGCATTTGTTCAAAATTTCTGTGCTATCAACAAGAACAGGGGGGCATGCTGGCTGACACAGTGTGGTAACGAGGCATGGAGTACTGTGGTACTTAAAGAATTGTTAAGAATGACGTGGTACCATTTTTGTTCCACATTCTTATAAAATAACATTTTCCAGGTTTAACACTTGCAGTGACTCACATAAAGCTGTGAAGTCAGGAAGGATTAACCAGGGTTAGGGTTCAAACTATGCATCATGCTACTGGATTGTGAAATTTACATGCTTAACTCAGTAGTGCATAAAACTTGTGAAATATTCATAAATTATCTGCCAAAAAAAACTTAATCACGGAGGATGTTAGCAATGAAAATTATGTAAATTAACAATTTGTGTAAATGGGAAATCCTTGTAGAATTACCAATATCCTGTGTTTTTTATTGTTAAACAAATTGAAAGGAAACACGTTGCCATATTTGTTCAAGTACTCCACCAGTAGAGTTACTCATTAACTGCCAAATCTGGCAACCGTAAAACCAGTCACTTATTGCATACCATTAATTGCATGCTATATACACAGACTACATGGCTATTGTTCTTATTATCATTATCGTACTATTATTGGTATCTTAGAGTCATCATGAAGTGTGCCAGACCATTGCCAGGCAAATTTGCATAAAAAATTTGTCATTTATGAAACACATAGGTTTGAAAAAATTAAGACAAATAATAAAAATAACAGTTGTCATAATAATCATCATGCTCTTTGTCGTCATCATCATCATCAGTATCATCATCATCATTATCACATGCATAGTGTATTACAGCCTGGTGCCCAGTGCTGCCCCCCCCCTCCCCCACACATACATAAACACTCTATCACTCTTTCTTTCTCTCTCCACACACACTCACATGCACACACACACACACACACCTGAGATCAGGATAAGGGACTGGGAGATAGGTGATCATCAACATCATCATCACTTCTGCAGAACTACATATGCTGTCCTGCCAGCCAAGACTGGAGCTATGGGTCATCTCATGTTCTCAGTGAAGTTTAGGGCAGAGAGAGACCTGCACAGCCAAACAGCTCACCCTGACACCATGGAGCTACCCCCCCCCCC
>JAODJW010000039.1:7648446-7675083 GCA_026777045.1 Hyperopisus bebe | reverse complement strand
GACTCCCCCCCGCCCATTTGGGCAGAAAGCAGTAATCCAGGGATAAACCTCCACTTGGGTATAACAATCTACTGAAGAGGAACTAAGGGAAATGGTGTGAAACCTTCTCCTCACTGCATTTATGAGCACTGCGTTTCCAGTGCCATGTGAGATTTACTGCGTTTCTACAATTTAAATACTTTTAGTATGGCTATGAGCGACTACAGAAGCACACTCAGCTTTAAGCTTTTTTTTTCTTGGCATCGGGTGCTTTTTGCAGGAAATACTATTTAATGGCCCCATATTTTTCCTGTCGTTATACAAAACATTCAAATAACAACGGAATAAACATATAAGGTATCCAACAACAGAAATCACAAAACCTGTCTCATCTGTGAGGAACCTGTGGCCACAGACCCCATGAAAACGGCGTTACAGGGCAGTGTGACCAAACCACAGCCAAGTATCAAACAGGCCTGTAAATCGTCCACCGCATGCAAGCCCTGCTAAGGCTTTGATGCAATTTAAATTCGTTTTAGGCGTGTGGCATGCAAAATCCTCTGGGAACAAATGCCGCACGCTTCTTTTTCGCCTCCGTTTTAAAAATGTGTCACCAGACACTGTCTTGTGACTCAGCTCCAACGCACGAATCTGATGTTTTTGTTGATTTTGAGCCTTAAATAACACATCCATAGAAAGGCTTTACTAAAGCATAGCCCATCGATGAATTATTGCCTGATTCCTGGCTGGTGCTGCAGTGTAATTAATCTGTAGGCCTCAGAACCATGAAGCAAGATGTAAACAAATATTTAGGGGTCCCCAGTCATTTTATGGGAGTTGAGCTCTGTCACCCCTTGCTTTTTATGTTTTATGGGAAATCCATCAGTGCCACAGTGGCCTATCCCTTGTTACAAAAATACAGAAAGGGTGCTGTTCCCTGCAGCAGACATTAGGGGGCGCTGTGCCAGGTGTCAGTGAGGGCTGAGTGGCCTCGAAATACCAATGACACCCACACACACACCCTTACCTCCCTGCCCCAATCTTCCCTCAGCCCCCGCCCCAACCCTTTTGAAGCTGGCCTGCAAGATAGGGCTTCCAATACGGCTGAGGGAGTTCTCCGAATGCGATTCAGAAGGCTCCACCTGATGGGACCCCCGAGACCCCCATGGACCAGATGGGAAAAGCATGGAATCACAGCGACCCCCATAGCTCAGAAGGTGTGTTTAGAGCTAACTTCAATCACATGGGTCCCCTGGTCATATGGCATTTAGTGACCTACAAAAAGGCCAGGGGGTGATGAATGGGTTAGTTAACATTATTTATTAATTAATTCAACATATTAATTGAAGTTATAAGAAAGTATGCTTATTTTGATTTTGTGGGATCTGCTAACAAAGATGCCAGAAGCGGTAATGAGAAACATACTGAACATACTACATACTTCATTCAGTATTTCACAGTTTGCCAGCATAACTCCACTCTATTGAGTACAGTGAGTCAGCACAGGAAGTGGTTAACCAGGTGCTGCTTGGATTAACCCCTTCCTATGCTGCCTAAATTAATCACTTCCTATGTTGATTGGATTATCCCCTTCCTATGCTGCCTGGATTAACCCCTTCCTTTGTTGCCTGGATTAACCACTTCCTGTGCTGCCTGGATTAACCACTTCTTATACTGCCTGGATGAACTACTTCCTGTGCTGCCTGGATTTAGCACAGGAAGTGTTTAATCCAGGCAACACGAGAAAGGGTACTGCTTTCAATGTGTATTATGGCTGATGGGCAGTAGATCCACCTATTAAGCCCTCACACACACACACACACACACACAAACACACACACACTGGCAGATACACCTGACCCCAAAAGCATTATACTATGAAATTACATCCCATACTATGAAATTTTATTGACCATTTTAAAGGGGCAGCTGTGTGTTGAAAGTGCTGATAGTGACACAGCTGCATGCATAAAGTTGAAGATCCAGGTAGGTTTCTCCTTATATAATAATTTTAACGACGACCTTTAACTCGAAGGGTCTTTTGTAGCTAAAAACCGCCCACTGTCCTTTTCCAGGGGCTCCCCTGTCGGGTTCATTTTCCCTGGCCTAGAGGCAGCCACACACACTTAATGGTAATGTTCCCAAAACACTGGATCGATGCGCAATGGCTAATGCTATCATAGGATGCTGACGTGCCTCGCAAGGCAGAGGAGAGGAGAGCCGCAGGGAGCATTCCCACGGTGTCACGTTACCAGCCTCTCCATGTCAATGAGAGCGTTCTGTTACCGCCGGACGCAGGACCACTGCCGGAGCACGGGCACGGCGCCACATTTGCCATTTGGTTTGAGCCAGACTTAGCTGGGCTGACTTGTCACTAGAGAGACCCTCTACGACCTTCACGTCCAGGGTTGCCAGAACTCACGCATCTGGCGTGACACTCGGGCTTTTAGACTCTCACGCTGATGCAAGAAATATTATGGCAAATCAATATTATTCCATTATAAACCTAAAATTAGCTACATTTAAAGTGTTGTGATAGTTTGCAAATTTTCTTCAGGCAATAAAACTGTTACATACATGTAAATGTATGCACAGACTTGTCTTGAACGGAAAATCTCACACCAGCCAGCTGAACAAACCTGGCAACCCCGCACATCTGATTTAGTGATTTTTTTACAATTTTTATTTCTTTCTGTGCCCTAATCATACACTAGGAAAGACAGAGTGGAGCATCTGCCAGATTTATTGATCTTTCATTTATATAATAAAATTATGAAATGCATAGCATGTTGGGTGGAATGATGGTCCTGTGGTAAGTATCGTAGTTCCACAGGTTTGATTCGTGCCCCTACTTCTATGTTTCGAGTTTGCATCTCTCCCAATCTCCATTTTGGATTGCAGTACATTCACCGATTTTTTCTTACAGTGTGAAAACATGAGGTTATGTATACCAGCCTCTTTAAGTGGCTGACATGGTGGGTGTGGCCTGTGATGGGCTGGCATCCCATCCAGAGTGCTCCATGCCACAGGGTCATGCTCCAGAATTACACTGACCCTCTGTTGGTAAGCACTACCGGCCGTATAACAATTCAACACAAGATTAAACACACAGGAATAAAGAAGCCGTGGATATAGGTGAATTTGCTAGAATAAATTAAATTACACGGAATTTGTAATCTTTAAATCTGATCTTGTCTTTATTGGTAAACTCTTTCTACAGTTCACATTGTACATATATTTGAAAGGTTCGATACGTTCAGAAGTAGTTAAATGGCTTTCTGAGATGCCGATTAACATCGTCCACGTGCTGCATAGTTCATAGTTACATTCTTTGTAGTTCTTGATTCTAATTCCATCCAGGCATATTGTAAATAATAATAAATGGTCAGTCATTTATCCAGTGCACCTGGAACATTTTGTGGGGGAGAGCTAAGGCCTCACAGAGATGTAAGTACCCCGTCAAGGATAAAATTAAAACCAGCAACCTTCCAATCGCAAGCACCGAGGGCAAACCTACCAAGCCAATGCCGTTTGAGGCAGTAAACGTTACCCTTTTATTGATCTAAATACTAGCTTGCCACTAGTATTCATTTGACACCAAGAGGAGAGTAGTTTTTATCTACGCTTCTTAGGATTTCATGCTCTCTACAAGTTTCCCCTTATCACTGCCTTAATTTAACACTAAAGTTATTCATTTATCTAGTGCTTCTAACTGGCCCTTTTATGGAAGCCTTAGAGTACGGCTAAGGGTAGGGATGGGGCTTTATGCTTCCACAGCAGTCAGCATGAGCCTTTGTGCAGCAGGCCCCACCAGAGGGCTGCCCATCAAGGCGCCTGCGCCCAAACTGCTGGACGCAAGCCAGGATTGGCTCCCGCCAGCTCCTTTCTAAAGCAACAATGCATAATGAGCACCCAGAGGGCAGAAACAGTAGGCTGCTGCACCCTGAGACCTTGGGAATATCACACACCAAATTGGATGATTCTGAAACCAATTTGGGGAAAAGCGCTTGGCATATAAAGTAAGTTTCGGCAAAGTCTCAAATTGGGTGTGCCGACATAAACAGCTGCTCATAAAAGAATTTCTTAAGAACGTTTATCCTTCTCAGAACTCGTTTTGTATTTGAGTGTGCCCTCAAAATGATTGCATTCTCATGTAATCTGTGCTTAAATTTAATTGCTAAATTTGGAAATTATGTGGCAATATTGCATTTTATTAGTCTCGCTTGTGAGCCGTGGGTTGCAGCTATAAGCCACTTAACCTGAAGTGTCCTAGTGTATCAATGAATATAGTCTAAAAATGTAAACTGTCAAACTGAATGAAAGTGCACAATGAACAGGTGAATGATGTGCTTTGGGCTTAGCAGATAAAGTCAGGTTAACCTTGAGATTTTGAGACAATATTTCAAGGACACGTCTGACTAACAAAGTTCACATTCTTTATTTTATTCTCAGAGTGAACCTTATTTTCATTCCATTCTGATTACCGTACACCTCTTTGTATTCCAAGTCTGGCTTTATTTTGACATTTTCTACATTTTTTAAATGTATCAAGTTATAAATTGCATTATATGTGGCAAAGGTAACAAAAGCATTTTTTCCCCTGTCACATCTATCACGCCTGATTGGAGAATCACTGTCACCTGGCTGTGGGGTGGGTCCACAGTTTGAGAAATGTGGCTGTTAACATTTCAGTTGGCTCGAGAATTATTGGCACCCTTCAGGAAAATAAGCAGAAATCATTGTATGAAACAAACAATACACATAATTATGCAAATGTTCTGCTGAAGCGTATGCAGAATCCTTTCATTTGAAGCAAAAACATTTTATTGGGACGTATATTTTTTTCTGCAAACCATCAGTTAAAAACCAGTTTTAAATGTATTAGCACCCCTACATTGAATAATTGCTCCTGGAAAGGGTTAAGTGCACTAAGTCTGTTCCAGTAAAGCATGACAAGGACACTGGAGGACACTTATGGAGGCATCTTGAATCACTCCTCTATGCAGAAAATGATCCTTGATAGATATTGCCTGTGGACTGCCCTCTTCAAATCAGACCACAGGTTTTCAATAAAATTCAAGTCCGGAGGCTGAGATGGCCATTTCAGACCTATTGTGTGCAAACCTAATTTTCTGTTCCCGCAACCATTTGATTCTGATTGTGACGTATGTTTGGGGTCGTTGTCTTATTGAAAGGTTTATCTACAGCCTAGTCTTAACTTCCAGACATAGTCGATTGGGATTTGGTCTAAAATAGGCTGGTACTTCATAGAATTCATTAAGTTATTGGTTTTAACAAGAGCCACTAGACCACTATCACCAAAACCAGCTCAAGCATCAATGACCCACCACTATGTTTGTCTTTGGGAATCAGGGGCTCTTCCTTGAATGCTCTTTAGATGCCAAAATGCCAAGCGTGTGCATGGCCAAAGAGCTCAAATGAGTATAACACACATTTCCAACTGTAGTTCCCATGTTGTACCCCTTCCAAGTAGTTTGTTGACATGGGGTGGTGTATCAGTATAGGTATATTGTGTATAGGTCAGTGGGTTAAGCATCTACACTTATGTCCAGAAGGTCATAGGTTCAAAGCAGAACAATCCTAGCACCTGTGGGCTATTGAGTTATGCCCCAATGGCTCAGGAGATGCTGCATGATCCGCACTTGCGTTGGGGGGAGGGGAGCATCTGCTGAATAAATAAATGTGATTTTGAAACTTGATAACCCCAAGACTCTACTAAACTGTGCAGCCCAGAAACCGATCCTTGGATTCTTCATCGCTTTCCTTACCATCCTTCTAAGTGTGTGCGGGGGCAATATGCATTCTCTGCTTGGCAAGCTGCGTCTGTTGTGAAACATTCTTGATTATCGCCTTGGCAGCACTCATTGGTATCTTCAGCTGTCAATGTGTTCTTTTATATGTCTGCTGCTGTGTAGGTCAACAAGTGTCTCTTTTCAGTTGAAGGCTCTTTGCTTTTCCCCATAGTAATGGATGACAAAGGGAGTTCACAAGCGTGCAACCTCATATTTATACCCCAGGGACACAGGAACTAGTGAAAGGCAGCAGTACAGTTCCTGGAGACCAATTAAAAAAATAATTTCATAAGCAAGGCCACTTTGGCATTATTTTACACATTTTTCAGGGGTGCTCATAATTGTAAAATATTTTGTGGAAAAAAGGTACCACTTCATAAATTGTTTTTCTGTTTGAAAAGGTCCTGTGTTAAAAAAAAGTCCATGGCTTTCTCCAACGCTTGAGGAGAACATTTGCATTATTGCATGTGCTGTTTGTTTTGCACAGACATATTTATGAAGGCTGCAGGTAATTCTGGAGCTGACCATATGCCTCATGTTACTCGGCACTGTTATGTTTCTCTCTTGCCATCCTGACTCCACTTGTTGCATCATTCCTGCCAATGGTCCTGTAAATTTAGGTGGGAGTGCAGGGTGAACATGTTTAGTCACTCCGGCAAAACCCGCAGGCACTGAGAAGTGGTATCGATCTGAGCTCCTGTCGAAAAATCAGTCCTGCACACTGATCTCGCTGACATCGTTCGTTCATTTTAACTGTATAAAATTGATAATTTGGTCGATACATCACAGCTGCCGACCATGCAGCACCTGCCGCATTTATCCTGGTCAGAGTCGTGGGACCCGGGAGACCCTTGACGTGAGAGTCCAAGCCATGTTCAAGGCATGGTGCCATGGTCCATTCAGGTGCTGTCCTTAAATATGCAGATCAGCGTGAAATTTTACTTTTGGTGACCTGATATTCTCTGGGCGTCGCTGGAGGCACAGTCAAGTGTGATCTGGATCATTTTGATTTGATTTGTTCCACTTTGTTTTCATAACCCTTTATACTCTGTAAATATTGGTCTAGACTAAACTCCCCCCGCCAATAAAGCAGTCGCTGGTAGATCAGCACCTCGATGTTTGTATTTATTTATGCCCCAGCCTGTTCCCTGTCTATCCCTATGAGCGCCAAGCTGTGTCACCTGTTTCCTTTGGCTGCCCTGCAGTTATCTGTCTGTATGATGTTTTTGATGATATGACAAGTTACACCGCAATCAAGCACAGAGGAGGAATGTGTTTGAGCAAAGCAATGGGCGAACAGAAGCTACCCCATGAAAGCTTTGGATAAACACATAGGAAGAGAGGCGGAAGGCTCTTTTTGAGTTGGTGTAAAACTGAATACCTTCTGACGTGCCTGTTTGATGGTGAAGGTCTCAGGAAGCCTGCGCTGGGACATTAATTCAGGTAAAATGCTAATGTGTGAAATTATAACTATTTAATCAAACACATGGCTCAGCATCTTAGCATCTCAGCATTCAGCTCCACCCTGTGTACACCGTGTGTGTGTGTGTGTGTGCGTGTGGATTATGCTTATATTACATTGTGGGGAAGAAATGTTCCCCATAATGTAATAAAAATCTGTTATTTTGACATTGTGGGGACCATTTTTCAGGTCCCCACATAGAATTGTGAATGCAATAAAAAAAGTAAAAATGCCAAAAGTCTCGTATTTTGTTTGGCTACTTATAGTTAAGGTTACGGCTGGGTAGGGGTTAAGGTCATCGTGTTAGGATTAGAATTTTCCCCATAGAAATGAATGGAGAGTCACCATAAATATATAATTACAAACCTGTGTGTGTGTGTGTGTGTGTGTGTGTGCATGTTTGTGGTCCTAAGAGAGGGATTGGTCAGTTAAAATGCTCTTTTGCACTTTAAAATCTGTTAGTACATCAGTCGGTAACACTGCACTTGACCGCCTCATCATAATGCTTTCATTATAGTGTCATAAACATTTATGTCACAAATAGAATAGCATATCGCAAAAAGTCATAGCTGAGGCAACAGCTGTCAAAGGCACTACAATCAAAGCATTTACTATCTGCTGTGATTCTTAAAACTGCTGTCATAAGCTGTCACGACTGATTATAAAGTGTAATATTTTGTTATGAATACACTTTTAGTGTCAAGTAAGGTGTAACCATATAATAATGTAGATAATTACAGCAGAGATATATTCTGGTGATATTCATATGTTAAATTCTAGAATGGTGTGATTTTTAAGATAAAAATTCTTTATGTTGATCTAAGTTATGTGGAAAATGTCACAGTGCATGACTCATATTTGTTCATTTGACTAATGTGGAATTGCATATTTCAAATTAATGTAATAATAAGAATTAAAAATAAATAAATAAACATTGCCAAGTCAAAGCCTACTTCAGAAACGTTGTGCCTCGGGATAATTTTTATATTATCACTGATGTGTTTGTGCGTTCAAATGTCACTTAATGTCATTTTCTTCTTGGTGTGTGATTATTTTGGCTTCCAGTTCAATTTTTTTTCTTGAGGCTATTTTTTGCAGTCCAGTTATGGTTAATTTTGCCATTGGTCCTCAGACAGAAAGTCATTCCTCTCACTCATGCTTTCAATCAGAATGTTCTCTACAGCTAATTTCATACACAGTGATGCTTGGAACTAATTACTTGATTTTCAATGCAGTTTGGGACTGAGGCATCCTGAAATTCCAGGCTCAATTGTGAACTAATTTGGAGAATCAAGTGTATTTTTCAGTATATCCTAAGGGTGTACACAGTAGCTCTGCAGGAGAAGATTTTCCTTTTCAAACACTTTTATGTTCCTTACATTTATCTCCCTTGCAAGCTGAAATTGAAATTGTAATATTTTTTACATTGAGATTTTTTTTATTATTAATGTATCAGTATATTGGGGTGCAAGACATATGTGTAAAAGCAGGCTTATGTGTTTGTTTTAAAGACAAGGGCACATTAAATGCTATCTGCACATTAAAATTAGCCTTCACATTTAAGTAAGATTTTTTAAATAATATTTTCACATATATTTTTCAAAAGCAATTTCCCATACGAAATGCACACATGGAATTAGACAAGTTCAGACAGCTATTAAATTCACACAATGTGACATATTACAGATATGGTGTGTGTGTGTGTGTGTCTGTGTGTGTGTTTCTGTGTGTCTGTGTGTGTCTCTGTGTCTGTGGGGAGGGGTGTCTGTAGATGCCCCCAACCAATCATCCCCACAGCTCCCCATTAAGGCTCAGCCTGTCAGGCATGCTTGCCTGTCCACTGAGTGCGATTACAGCATCCTGATGTAATGTCTGACCAATCAGAGGGCTCCTGCTCATACGCCTTGAAGGATGCTAGAGCTCAATGGCTCTGTCTCCATGATAGCAAGGAGAGAGAGACAGAGAGAGAGCAGTACTTTCTGCACATCTTTGAAAGACTCTGTACGCTGCGTGGTTAGGTCTTAGCCACCTCTCAGAGATTCATTAATACAAATGGTCCCCTTTTCCGTAAAAATGATTAGGTCATTATATTAGCAATGACAGGTCGCAGTCGATGAGGTCATTAAGTTGGCGACTTGCGCAGCGTTGTGTGGTCACACTGCACCGTAATACAGGAGGGGGACAAAAGAGAAGATATGTCACAGACGTGGGATGTCTGCATGATGTGAAGGGTCAGTTTGGCAGCCTGAGTCAAAGGTTTGAGGTGCCAAGTACTTTGTAATGCTTAAAGGGGACGTGCAAATGGAAACACACGCATATATACACTGACCAGGCCCAGACTCGTACAGGAAACATAATAGATGCCAGCCAGAATGTGACAATAACTTAAAAAAATACATCTTTCCTGGCAGTTTGTACTGCGCAACAGTGGAAAAGTGGAATGGATGATTCTTCACCGAATGACTGGATATAATATTGCGCAGTGGGTATTGGAGTTTAGACGCAACTGCAGTCGCACACAGGGACTGTAACAGTGCAGAACAAAACAATGCAATTCTCCTGGAAGAATCCTCTTCTTTCACAAGCCGGATAGAGCTTGCTGATTGTCACATACGTTAAGGGTGTTCAATGCAAGAGTCCCTGCAAAGGCAGATTTAGATACAGCTAATAATTAGGTCAGATTGAGATCCTGAATTAGTACTCGATTGGATTTTATGAATTATTATGAATGAATAATAATAATAATAATAATAATAATAATAATAATAATAATAATAAAATAACAATAATGACAATAATAATAATAATAATGACAGTTATTTGACTATAGTTTTATTTTAGATATGAAAGCATTATTTTTAGCGCAGGTAAGCAGCCACTCATCCTAATCACCGCAGCAGGCGCTGCCGTGACTCCTCGCCAGTCGGGCGTATTGTACATCAGTGCGCATCCGCGTCTGGGCGGTGACACATCCTACGAGGGGCGATTCTCATTAGGAGTATATCCACGTACAGCCGGCGACAGCCGACAGGCTTCAGCCACACCGGTCCCGTCTAGAAAGACCTGTCTGTGAACCGGGGAGAGACGAATGCAAATCCGACAACGCAGCAGCAGGTTAATATGCCCTCACCCGCCATACGTCTCACTCATCCTTCAGAGGCAGCCAGGCAGCGCGTCTGACGGCGAAATGCCGTCTTATATATCCGCACTTGCTTCTTTTTTCTTCTTTCTTTTTTTTTCGTCATAGACTCCTCTCAGGCGGTTATTGTCACCTTCCCTCCCATCACGGAAAATCAACACTTGTTTCACCAGCCATTTTAATGAATTCTTCATGGATGTTGCAGCACATAATTACACCTTCGCCTTCCAATTAAAAAAAAAACTGTGAATGTCATTTATTTTATATTTATATACCTTTTTTCTTTAAGGCATTGAGTGGTTCTTGTTTCATATGTTCCTCATTTTAAAATCTAATAGTATGATGCAATATCAGTATAATATTTCTCATGTACACAAATTATCTTATCAATATCATTTTCTCACGTGAGTCTGGGGAAGCATACTCTCTGAAACATAGTTTGTTGGTCCCGCCCTGGAAGAGTGGGTGGAAATCCTGCTTTAATTTGTTTTTTGAACGCTAGTGGGGGCAACAAGCTTCTGAGAATGTATGGCACCAAGGTCCTGGGTGTTGTTGTTGATGATGTTGTGATTGCTTTTGCTACTATTATTAATATTATTGTTATTATAGTAGTACTGAACTACACAACAATGCACTGAACTACTCAACAATGGATAACAGGCATTGTCTTTTATTCTCAGATTTGATTATTGCGATCAAACATATTTACGATTCATGGAGACATGAAGCCTTTCATAGGAGATTACAGAGTGGAAAACATCCTAGGGCGAGGTGTAACAATGAAGCGACATGGGATTTGCAGGAGGATGGAGCCTCGTCACTGGAGACTGCCGAAATTCAGCCCTGCAAGCGTGAAGCGTGATTGGTGCACAACTATAATTAATGTAGACACTGGTTTAGGCTATTTGAGTGAGTGTGCTTAAACAGGGCCTCTGTCTGACGATGTGGTCCAACAGCCAGCACTCATGACGAGGATGTCTTCTTTTTAAAAAAACTTTGTTGTTGCATTTGACACAAATACCAGCACAAAAAAATACTGACACAAAATTTATTTAGTTTCAAGTTTGGCCTTTCAGTCAGTCAGAGGCTACAGTTTTGACAAATTCTATCAACAAAAACAGATGTAATTTCAGTATTTGGGATTAAGTGTACATATATTATGTGTGCCTGCACTGAGATGCACTGAGATGCTGTTTTGCACTTTGTTGGGAGCTGGATAAAAAGCAGGAAACAGGGGGTTTATTCAGTGGGTTGCTGCTTTCAAAATATGATTAAAACTGCAAATTTTGCTAATGCAGGGCTGCCTACAGATTTTAGAATACCTTTAAATTAACACCTGTTTGTCCACCTAGGATGAAAGGCGAGGCAACTTTCTTTCTAATTACTGCAACTGCAGTCCAGTTTGGGTTCTAATCACCAGGACCCAGTAATGATAATCATTAAGATTTAAGAAAACAAACAGCCTTCTCACATTCTTTTCTTTTCCTTCTTTCTTTCTTTCTTTCTTTCTTTCTTTCTTTCTTTCTTTCTTCCTTTCTTTTTCAATTTTGAACAATGTTCAGGTAATTTTTTCTCTGGTATGGGATGTTCACATTACTTAAAATGTCAGCAGGTAATAGTTCAGAGTGTCTGAAACAGCGCAGATCAACAGCAGAAATTAATGTGAAAAGCGATTCATAATCAGCTTGAGGGAAAGCCAGAATCAGCCATCAATATACAGAGTACCCTTTGAATAAATTAAGATGTTTGTACCCTCTTTGTATCTCCTAGACGAGTTTGGTAAATTCAAACAGACCTCGATCAACTATGCAAAAGTGAAAAAACAGAAATGTTTTAAAATTACTAGTGCAGAGTTAAAGGTACAAAGTGAAGGTGAAAGACCAAATGTATTTTGTTTGCCCGCAAGGCATGTAAGCTCACCCCTTGAAATGTTGCCTCTCTAATGTAACCAGCCGGGCCTGTTGGAATTAATTGACAGCATTTAGGGACTGTGGGAATGATGTTGCAGCTGAGCAGCGAGTCCCGGAATATGCCAGAAACAGACTGAGGTCACGTCTCACTTTTACCATCTATCTATTTTTTCTCAGACTCTCCCCTCAGAAGAAAAGCGGAGCTGACTCTCAGCACTCATCAAGATGCTTGTTGACTCGTTCCTTGCCGACCCCAATTCACACACTTCATCTGCTGTCAATCACCTAATAAAAACCCACCGTCTATCCACTGGATCCTACAACTAACCCTTTCTTTTAGGGATCAAGGAAACAAAAGCTACAAGATAACCATGGGCCACAGCCATATCTCATGCTCAGCGCCAGCGGCCAGGGGCTCCTCTCTGTGTTTTTAACTGGACCTCGTTTACAAACGAGAGGGGGCCATTTGGCCCATCAAGCTCGTTTGGGGACAACTTAACTAATAGCTCAGAGTTGTTAAAATCTTATCTAGCTCTGATTTAAAGGAACTCAGGGTTTCAGCTTGCGCTACACTAGCAGGAAGACTATTCCATACTCTAACTACATGCTGTGTAAAGAAATGTTTTCTCAAATTCAGTTTAAAATGTTCTCCCGCTAATTTCTACCTTTGGCCACTAGTTCTAGTATTTAAACTAATATTGAAGCCATTTGGCTGAACAGTATCCAGACCTGTTAGAATCTTATATACTTGGATCATGTCCCCCCCTTAGTCTCCTTTGCTCGAGGCTGAACAGATTCAGCCCAGCTAACCTCTCCTCATAAGACATTCCTCTAAGACCAGGAATCATTCTTGTAGATGTTACTGCTCGCAGGCTTCAGGAACCACTAATGCTGGATGCCACAGCATGTCAACGCAAATATTCTCCCTAAAATTAGAATTATTTCAGTTTTAAGTTATTTAATTGCTACTTTGCCTTCAAAATGCTTAAACCCTACACAGCTCTCTGAATATTTACACAACTATCTTTCTCCAAAGAAGGAACCGGAAGGCTAAAACTCCACACATAATCTCAACCTCAAAAATCTGCCCTCATACTCAACGTTCCAGTAAACGCATGCCTTCCTGACAGTTGAGCACAATAACATTTACGTTTTTAAAGAGGGCTGAGAAGCGCATTTGCAGTGTTTCTGTTTCCTCAAAGGATCGTTTGTCAAATAAACAATAAACTGAAGGCGCTGACTTGATTTGCTCTGTCGATAAAAGCCATCTGGAGTGATTCCGTATCCAAAGAGGGTTGCTGGGAATGGGGACACCCATACGGACTGTGCTGGCCTTTGATATGAACATGCGTCCCGGGGGGGAGCGGGGTTCTTAGACACCTTCCCCAGATATGACATATATGTGTGTGAGATATATTCACAAAATTAGCATTTCACACACAGAGACCTGACAATCGCCGCCCTTGTTGACCAGCCCTTTCATTATTCATTGTTCATTATTTTCTTTTTTCAGTGTAAGAATCACTGGATTTGTTAGTCACTGCTTCTGAATTTGAGTAGGTAAGAGTTCAGCCTTAATTAGTGAGTGGTCCTAATCATCTGAGATGCTTAATGCTCATTGCTATGCTTTTGTGGCCTGCTTTGTTTCACCTCCCAAAGTTCTTAGCAATGAGGTTGTTGCTAAATGTAGTTTTTAATTTTTTTTACAATCACCCGGTTGAGGTAGGTCTTTGTATCTCATTTAATGAGCTTTTCCTCTCTATGAATTGTTGAAGTAAAAGCAGTTGAAAAGGTGGTGTTTCCTAATCGGAGCTATCTGCGATAAGGGAGAGCTGAAATGAGTTCACATACGATGGTAGGAATTTCAGATGAGAATAAATTGAGTTACGAATTAAGAAGGCCATAACCTTTACTCAAATCGGGTTTTACTCTCCTAGCACGTTGCCTTGAAATGGACTCAAAGTTCATGTTTTACTGAAAGAAGCAAGCAAAGGACAGACGTTCTTTTACTGATTTAGTTTCCATTGGAAATAATAATTAGGTTTCAAGGTAGGAGGTTTGGTCTGAGGTCCATAGATGCAGAAGCAGTTGTAGAAATCACCACTAATATCCCATTACACCTGGAGAAAGTGGATGCCCATTTGCCCATGACAGACAGGAAATGATCTGCTGCCAGATACCTTCATGATAACGCTCATGCTTGACATTTTATGTGCATATATATCATATACACGTGGGAAAATATACTGCTGTACTTTTATTTACAGTGACAATGACGATTAATTGAGACGGAATTGAGATCTTGGACAGATACAACTCAGAGATACAAGATCGATGGAGATCAGTAAAGGAAGCTGTTAATTTCAAAATGTCCTGAGTGTCCTGAGGTGCATTTCTGAGAAAGAAAAAAAAAACGAGCGTTTCATATTTGTATTGTAGAAATATATCTATGAGAGAGAGCTACACCTACAGGAACTTTGATGACATCCCATTCTAGATCCATCATCAGTATGGAGTTGTTCGTCCCCCCTTTGCAGCCATACCTGCTGATACTCTTCTGTGAAGGCTTCCCACAAGGATTTGGAGTGTTTATGGGAACTTTTGTCCATTAATCCAGAAGAGCATTAGTCACTGATATTGGACAGTAGTCACTGATATTGGACATGAAGGCTTGGCTCTCAGTCTCCATTGTAGTTCATCCCAAAGGTGTTCAATGGGGTGGAGGTTAGGTCTCTGTGGGCCAGTAAAATTCTTCCACACAATTCTATGCTTCCATTTTCTATGCTGTCATCAGGCAAATTCACCTGACCATCCACTCAGGTGCTACCAATTACGACCAACTGGCTATGAAAGTATGGCTGTAAAGAAGATGATTTTGCGGCCATCTCTACTCTGATCTTCTAAGGATATTTAGCTTTTTTCTGTTTCTTATTGATTTGATAGTTATGGCCCAAGTAATAGGCCATCCTGTTCTGCGGTTCCTTATGGCTGATGAGTGACAGAGCGAATCCCAGTATACAGAGATGAAATACACATACACACAGATAACAGTACAGCTCGCATGAAACAATATTGTGGAGCTGAATGGTTGCAGATTCAGTCATCAGGAGCCCGCTGTTCCGGCATATTCTTGGCAAATTATGCTGTAGATGCGTAAAGCACATTTTAACAGAACAACTTTTTATAGCTAAAAGTTTTTGACAGCGTGGAAAAAAAACTCTTAATAAGAAGACTGCTGACTCCATTGAGCACAGATGCTCTCCTGTTTCAAGTTCAAAGGAGCTATTTCTCCCATAATAATCTGTTTAAATGTGAAAGCATTCTATAGAGCAGCGCTCATGACGGAGTAGAGCCTGGGACCATGTGATCTGTGTTCACCAGGATTGAAGTAACAACTGGCTGAAACACAACGCAACTAAACTAACTCAACTAAAAAAATTCTTATATCTGTTGCACATTCAAAGAGATGAAGACATTAAGTTTGATGCTAGGGTTTTTCAATGAAGCATTATGGACTTCAGTGTAGCACATACGTAAAACTGAACAATATGAGTCTGTTTCGGACTCAGAAACTGTTGAAGAGTTGAAGCATCAACGCAGCACTCACTTGCCCTCCAGGGTGGATGCTGCTGCCCACAGAAACCCTTCAAACTCTGATTGTACCTCCCCCATTGCTATCGTTTGACCCCATCTCACTCATCCATCATATTTTTGGACGAGTAGGCTGGCCATGCCTTTTGGATTTCCACCAATCAGAAACAAGCTCCCCACCCCCTCACAATTGAATGTTGACACTGTTAATTCTGGACTTTCTGGAATTCACGTTTGCAGGATCTTATTAGGTTTGCATTGACACACTCCATAAGCTAATCCAATTTCCATTGTGTTTCGTAAACTAATTTAGCTTTAATGGAGAATTGCGGTAGTTCATCTTTCACGCTGGAGTTTATTGGAGGAGACAGCAAAAAGGGTTAAGATCCCTATATGCTTTTAAAGGAATTCTATGTGCCTCTTCCAAAGAATGTGATTGCTCCACATGTTCTATTAATTAAGGGGCTGCATATTTTAATATACACAAAATATTTATACAAAGCCTGCATTGACATGCCGGCTGGCTGCCATTAGGCTCTTGTTTGGCTACGCCATCCTTGCTTGACCCGATGGCTCTATGCTCCTACTCTTCCTGGTTTGAGATGGGCGTTAAAACGGGGCCCAGAGACAGAGGTAAATAATTCATCAGATTGACAGCATTCACACAGAACTAAATGTGGACCTTAAGGACAAACAAATAAGACAGAGATGTGACTGGGTACATTTTTCCTATTATCTACGAGCGTGTTGTTATAAGCAGATCGGCTGCTGATATCTTCCTGGAGCCAAAAAGAGAATCAGTCTGATCTTAGATATCGCAACGTTCCACGTAACATAGTTCTGAGTCTCTTGTTTGTTTTTTTTTCCCCATTATTTATTTGAAGATCGAAACATTGATAAATCACCATCCTAAGTAGCCAAATGAATTAAAAGGGAATTTATACGGTATCACGCAGCAATTTAATATCACTGAGCCTTATCGCTCCCCGTTCCAATGTCAGTTGAAACAGATGTTGTGTTTTGGAACATGCGGTATCTACAGCAATCGTCAAACAAGCGGCGTTTTTTTTTTTTTTTCATATTTTTAACAAGATGGGGATGTAGATATGCCAGAGAGACCTGCGCAATGTCTCTCAGCAGGCATGCAAACGTGATCCGGTCATCTGGGGTCTTGTGAGTTATTGCGGCTCCTCTGAGTGTTACTCGGGAAAGCCGCTTGGTCCGATGCCGTGCTCGTGCGAACGGTTCAGGCCCCGTGATCCTAATTGACTAGCGTGCTCCCGTTGATATGACAGTGTTGTGACTGAGAGTGATTTAATGACGGCATGTCAAGCCTAGGGCACAGGGCAAGTGCAGGGAATGCGTGTGCAGAGACATCAGGTGTGGGCATGTAGACGTCGCAGTCTGAACATACACAGACATACATGAATATGGCTGCACATAAACACAAATAGTCATACAGATGCATGTGTGCAGAGATATTTATGAATGTGGCCATGCATACCCTTTGTGGA
This sequence comes from Hyperopisus bebe, assembly GCA_026777045.1. NCBI lineage: Eukaryota > Metazoa > Chordata > Actinopteri > Osteoglossiformes > Mormyridae > Hyperopisus > Hyperopisus bebe. The sequence goes on along the minus strand of JAODJW010000039.1, from coordinate 7,657,675 downwards.
AACTTCTGGAGGCCTGTGGCCTGTTGCACTAGCGCAGCTTGTGATTGGCCTGCAGTCGACCTGAGGGTTCTGGTGGCACACGGTTCACGGCGGGTACAAGCGGTCACAACCCTGCCATCCGTCAGCACCGGTGTCTGTTTGTCAGCCGGCCCGGGAGCGATGGGGGGCAAGTGGGAGGCGTGGAGGCAGGCCGGGGCAGGCCAGGGCAAGGCGGGGCAGAGCAGGGCCACAGAGAGCACACGCTGGGGTTAACTCCTGATACCTTTGAGGCTCCCCCGTCTCACAAAAAGCCTGTTTGTCTGGGCCCTGTGATAAATATTCCTGCTCTGTTTACACTGATCTGCCATGTCTCTTTTGCCTCTGTCTCCCACCTGTGTTTGATCCCAGATCAATCTTGGTGTGGCTGTGTGTCCTGGCCACTGTTACGCCCCCAGCCTGTCACCTCTACATCACCTTCCAAAGGCATGTCCACCTCTAGGATCCACACCGAAGCTACAGGCCTCACTCCGTCAGGACGCTAAGAGATCCTCACCTGTAATTCATCTGGAGCACCTTATTAATTTCTGTCAATGACAGATTTTTAATTATAGCCCCATTTTTTAAATGCATGTACCCCGTAGCTGATATCTTTGATCTGTTTTAGCCTCTGGAGTCGTTTTCATATTTTAAGCACAGAGCTGTGAGAATAAACCTATATCTCCACAACGGCTATGGAAAACTTCACAGGCTGCGTGCCCCAAGAATGGCAGCTGCCGTGCATCCTGGAGAGGGGGATGGCGGTGCGTGTGAGGGTGAGAGTGGGCGTGCACGACCAGACGGTCGGCCGAATATCAAAGAGAAGTGATGAACTCAGAAAACAGCTTCTCCTCCGTAATGGACAGAAGAACAGGCCTCAGAGAAGTATGCTGGAGATCGGAGGATCTTTAACCCCTTTTCAAGAACATCCAAATGTACCAGCTATACTACACACTCACTGACAATGCAAAATACACATGTTATTGTGTATTACATATACATTATATTGGTTATATTTTCTATGAATGTCCTGTCTATAAGAATCTATGAAAAGATGCAGCAGAGGGGCAGTGTGTGGCTTGTTGGGTTTTTTGCCTGTGATCTGGTGGTCGACAGTTTGAGCCCAGCCTTAGCCCATCTGTGGGTCTCTGAGCAAGGCCCTTAACCCCCAGCTCCCTGGCTGCTAAGGGTGGCTGCCCTTCACAGCCAGCTTGCTCTCACCTCCACAGAGCAAGTTGGGGGAAGTGTAAAGAGAATTTCCCTACAGGGATTAATAAAGTATCTATTTCTATTATAATGCATTCATAAAGCATTATAAACATGGCTATAAATATTTATAAAAAGGCATAGCATATTATCTCCATTTTTATTATGCATTGTGAATGCTTTATGAAGCTCTCATCTACAATGCACTATAGATACCTTCATAATGCAGTACAAAGCATCCTTAATGCTTATACTGACCATTATAATGCATTATGGTATCTATAGTGCATTATAGATGAGAGCTTCATTGAAGCTTATGAAGTATTATAATCAACAGTATAATGCCTTATGACTATCAATAGAAGATGCCATAATGCTTTATTAATTCTTATACTGACCATTATAATGCATAATGAAGTTATCCATAGTGCATCATAAATGACAGCTTTAAGTAAAGGGTTACTGTGTACTGTATATCTTTTATGTATTTGTATTTTATTTGTCCTCACTATTTTGTTATTTATATTGGCTATTTGTTGCCATTATATGTTGTTTAAGTTTGCAGGGAGTTACGCAAGCAAGTATTTCATTGTACTTGTACACAAGACAATAAAGGACTACGTGAATCCTTTGAGTGTTTAAGTTACAGAGAATGCATTAGCACCTCATTTTAGTGCATGGTAAGACTGAATATAGCATACAGAGCATAGAAAGGGTAAGCTTACAAACAACGTAAACCTAAGGTAGCACCTGAACCAGCTGACGATACTTCTTACTCTTCCATGGAGTACTGAACCAGCTGACGATACTTCTTACTCTTCCATGGAGTGCACATCTAGCGCAGATTGCCTATATCTATAGGACCCTACAGGCAACCCGCCCAGAGGATGGTCAGACTTACACTTCTAACTGACTCCAGAACTGACCTTTTCCCAGTAAACAGCTCTTATCTGCCTCAGTATCGGTTATTGGTGCTGTAGGTTATCAAGATCAACCGAAAATATAATTTTTCAGGGTATTTCTTGGCAGATGGAAAAATGGCTGAACAAGACTAGGAATTGCTGACTACAGTTGTCCAAGTTAATCATTCTCAGAATTTTATCATTCCATTAAGCTCAGTTTATTTGGAGGAACATATTCTGGTTTGCACAAGCAAAGCATTCCATATTACCACTCGGACTCAAAAACAGCTTTTGGGGTTTGGTGCATCTCTAGAAGGTACGCAACAGCTGTTTGTATTTTATATGTGAGGGAGTCAAAATCTCTGCTGCTGACCAGAATCCATGAAAGGTGGATGTACATTTTAGTTTGCTATTAAGAGTAAGTGATCCAACAGCTGCTCTCATGCATTCCAGAGGACAGGCCGCTCCGTGGTACTTAGAGACCAGCCATAAATAAAACCTGACACCACACCTAGATCAGAGCAGCAGGGGAGATTTAACAACAAAAAAAAAATGAAGAAAAGAGCAGAGCCAACGCCAGTACCTGTGAACATAAATATCCAGCCAGGAGGGAAACAGGAACAGAGAGACGAGCACGGAGACCCTTTTAATTATTCATCTGCATCTGAATGGGTGAGCGGCAGACACATCCTGACGTGCTGCCCGGTGAGGACAAGGGGCCTTAGACGGGGCGTCCGTGTGGCAGACGGGATGTGCGGCAAAACCGTCTCACACCAGACACTGTCACATGATCAAAGTCAGCAGCAGAGAACCCATCGGGATGATGCCGGCAGCTAGGGGTCTCCCTGGGGGCCCCACATGGACCTGTGAGCGCTGCTAATTACACCCAGACGAAACAGGCAACCTCTGCAGACAGCTACAGCTAGCTACTGCTGCTCCTCAGAATCAGGGTTCCAGCTCAATAATTCCCCTTTGAAAGAGGAGGCGAGACACCCCCACATGCAGGCCAAGCGGGGCAGAGAGAAGGCTTGGCACCTGAGTCGAGACAGCAGCCCACCCTCCCACGTTCGTGTAGCCTCGCAGGTCCTGTGATGCTGTCCAGGGAGTCTGGCTTTGCAGACACTCAGACCTCTTTCAGCACTTCCCGGTTAGCTGGCCGAGGTCGCTGACAAGCGCAAAGCGTCCCCCAGAGGCAGATCCCACGCTCTGTGGCCATCACCCGCCATGCTCACACATCCAACTCAGAAAGGTGCTTTGGGTCAGATGGGACAGCCACTGAGCTGAGAGAGACAAACATGTCTCCCTGTGGTAAAACAGTGTTTTAACTGTAATAGGATAACCACCACCAGGTGCTGGATAACTGGTTATGACAATGGATGGATGGATAGATGGATTTTAGATACATGTATCATTTAACACTTGATATGTGTATCAGAAGCATTGTAGTCTGGGTTTGGTGGACAATGATGAGATGTGTCTCATGTAGAGTGAAACGTGGCGTGTGATTGGACACTGAGAGCACAGCGAGCATGATAGCTGACATGCGGCCAAAAGCCCTGTGTGTGTGACACCTTGACTGGCCACCTTCCGGTTATCAGTGACATTGAGGCATCTGAGTGGACAGCCGGGTTTGGATATAGAGCCGCACATCATGACGACCCTGTATTAGTCATGTTGTCTCGTTATTTCAGCCAATTGTTTGCTTTTTAGAGGGAAGGGTTTGCAGGGGGGTGGGGCGGGCGGGGGGCTAATGTTTGGTCTAGCCTAATTGCTGTGAAATCGGTCCATAACGAGACGGTCACACTTTGTATGTATTTTGGCCGAAAAATAGATTGGTTTTTATATTGAATTACTCACTCCATTATCAAGCGGGTGATTGATTGAGAGCACTGGCGAGCAGGCAGAATTAAAAATCCCGCCCGAGTGACATTTAGTAAACATTTTCAAATTCTCATTAATTTTCGGAATCAAAAAAAACATCATATTCCAAAAACAAAGAAAATAGTTATTGTGCTTGCGTTTGTTTTTGAAATTTCGTGGATGCTGGGAACGGAAGGCCAAGCAGTCTGCAGCTGCCCCCTGGACGAGGCGTGCCGTTGGGGGCATTACGGTTCACGTACTTCTTCAGACGATCGCACTCAAACAGCAGCTTGAAGACTGACCCTCTGAACAGGAAACGGATTACCAGAGTGCCACCTGGTGGCAGATTTAATCCTAAACTTGCATGGAGTGTCGTCTGATGTAGGTTCTCACCGAACACCCTGTCGTCGCTGCTTAGGACCTCTGTTTGCTGTCCCTTGTTTTCTTAGGTGACTCTGCAAACTCACGCTGACAGGAAAACAATGAGATGTTAAAGTGAAGGGTCTACATAAGCCTGCATGATCCCCACAGTCCTGGGTGTTCAGGCCAATTAGACCATCATAGGTGACTCCACTTGCCCACAGAACTCCCTGCCTACATAAAGTCTCGGAATATGAGCCCTGTTGAACACAGAAGGCATATGAGCAAATCAGGGTCTCAGAAGTCGCTTATCCTGCACTGGAATTAACTACTCTGTCTTTTAATTATCCCTAAACCATTCATTTCTTCCTAAGGCATGGAGTTTGTGATGTCCTCATGCAGTGATTTACGGTGTCAATTCACAGTGCTTTGCAAACGCACACTCCAAACCAAATCGAATTATATGCAAGCCTACATTTATTTGTACTTATTCATTGTGCTGATCACACACAGGTGCAGGTCCTTTAAGTTTAATATCTTGGCTTTAATTGCTCCAGGCCGAACTGCACCAGTGCCTGATTGTTGCAAAAGGTCAAAGGTTTCCCTTAAATATCAATCTGTTTCACAGATGTCCACAGGATTTCTCAGCCACTGATTGGCTGCTGGTATACCTAAAGAATAATGAGGAACTGATTGGCTCCCAACGACTTGCCCTTGGTGGGCACCTCTGATCCTCTGCTCTGTTGATACCCATAGCAACATTAGCCCCTAGCCTGGCTCATCCACAGACGTCCAGCAACATGTCTGGGCCTGTCAACTAAATATAAACTTCAGAGGCCCGTGTGTTCTCTTGCATCTCTCAGCTGACTCAGCTCCTTTTCGAATTCAGTTCTTTCCGTCGCTGCTTGAGGCATTAAAGGCGAAACATCCAATCCTCTAAGCTTATGTCAGCTTGCTGGCTCGTAACTTGAGACGACTGCATGAGATGTAAAGAAAAGTTCCCTGTTTAGGTTTCACCTCTTCGTTTGACTGTTTCCTCTTCCCTGGCGGCAGGGAAGAGCACCACGCTCCAGTCGCTGCTGTTCGCCTACTTCCTGCTCTCAGGCTCCCTCCATGAGCTAGCCATGCTAATCACTAAAGTGGCCTTGCTTTATCTGCACCCCTGGCACCTGGCTGCATTGCTCCCGCCTGGGGGCTCAGCTTCACGTGGGGGCCATGGCAGGAAGTCATTCCTGACGCTTATCTGCAGCCTGGCAGGGCAGCCATGGCGAAGTGTCTGTCCCCGAGCTCATTACGCATGCAAGACCCAGCCCCCACCCCTAAACAAGCCTGTCAAAGGGCCCGCCACCCCTTCAAAGGGCCCGTCTGCTCCCCGCGTGCATTGAAGGCCCAGCCCCCCAGGACACGCGCTGCTAATACCCTGCACTCTGCTTGCTTACTGATCTCAAAAAGCGGCAAACACACAGGCAGCTTTTTCTGAAAAAACCTGGAGCTGTTTCACTGCTGCACTTTTTCCATACCTTCGGGCCCGATGACATCATCGTGTTTGCGCTCTGCACTGTTTCTGCATGTCGGGTGCCCGTGTGCTCCGTGAAGCTCACCATGGCGGAGAGACAAGCAAGACAGCTTGATTAATGGGCTCCTACGTCCTTTTTCTCCTGTGTCTGAGTCCTTCCTGACTGAGTCCCCAAAGCCAGAGGGATATTGGGTCTCGACGGCACTTCCCAGAACTACCACTTCAAGTGGAGGCAGAAAACAATAACGGCTCCACCAGGCAGTAACGCCGCGAGCTGATGGCTGCGTTGACGCATCAGATGTGCTTGGATTCGGAGTTCACCAGCTTAGTCAATTAAAAAAAGCAAACGACTTGTCCACTGGCACGTCTCCGCCGCTGAACTGAGCTTAACCCGGGTCGCCTTATTTCCGGAACAAAGAAGCTATAGGGAGATATGAAGACCCCATTAACCGAAATCAAGGGAGCATTACAAGTTCATTAAAAGGCCCGTCCCGTTAGAGTTTTGCTGCGACACCTCACGGACCAGACATGGCGATTGTGTTCCCCACGCGGGAAGGCATGCCTCAGAGCGGCAGGGTACCGCATGACCGCAGGGCACAGAGAAAATGCACGTATTAAGCAGAGCTCTTTATCTTCCCGTGGTGGATTGAAGGTTTTATTGGAGGTTAAACAGTGCAGAGCCGTATGGAAAACTTTTTGCATTCAGAGCCCTGGGAGACGCAGGGGCGGGGGGGTGGTCACATGGTCTCGGTAGAGTCTCTGACACAGTTTCCTTCCCACTAACCTCTGTACCTTTGATCTGGACTCGTCGTGTTTCCGCTTCGGAGACGCTCTCTATACAGAGCCCACACGCTAGCGGACGGACAGACGGGCGGGCCGATTCTAAATATTTGGGTCTGTTCCTCTGCGTTTTTCCACACGGGGGTAACTTCCAACTTAAAGTGAACCAGAACGCCAAGAGGAAGCTGGCAGCGCTGCAAGAATGCAACTGTCTGTTTACGTATGGCCACATTCGCCCTGGCTTCTCCCGTATCGTCATGTGGAAACACAAGGGCTGCATCTCAACACCGAGGCTAACTTCAGAGGAGGCCATTACACATGGCGGGCGGTTTGAAAACAAGCTGCGACGGGCACAAACACCCCCAAAACAGAAACAAAACCCTTCAGCATGGATCCCAATGGTAAAGGGTTAGTAGAGAGTGACTACCCTTGTTTTTCATCGCCGTAAGAGGCTGTAACCCTTTCTTTACTGGATTATAGTGTGTTAGCGTGGCTGTCATTTGTTCCTTTTCAAGCTTGTTTCCTGAGAGTCTTGTATGGGATGCGCGGCAGTTATAAACAGGAGGGGTGTTTTAACAGGCACCCGAAAAGCCAAGCCACTAGGGCCACACACAGAGAGAGTGTCGGTTTTGGCCTTGCCGTCGCCGTGGCGATATTGTAGTTGGCTCCCCGCCTGTCTCTATTCAGCCTCTTCCCCCGAGTGTTACATTATTACAACTGTCACTCAGACCCCAGAGGAAGAGGCCTTTCTGGAAGAGCACAGTGAAAAATGCCATACCATAAGAGTAACACTTTGCATTTTTGCTAAGTCGTCCTCTGTGTTCTTTCTTTAGTCTTTGAAGCATTTGCATGTGCTGAAGACAGCACTAGGACTTTGAAATTTCTTGCAATTTTCTGCAAACTTTCAGCATTTTATTTAGTAAGGAGGCTGTCCTAAAAAGCTACCTATATTAACTCTGAACGTATGGGATCGAAATAGGTTCGTAAGCACATTTTGCATTTATTTAGAAGATGCTTTTATCAAAAACACTGTACAGTTGAGGTAGAGTCAGCCAGTATCCCTGGAACAATTGGAGGTTAAGGGACTTGCTCAAGTGCCCAATTGTGGAATCACTCTGCCGACCAAGGAGATTTTAACCAACGACCTTCTGACCACAGATACAGAGGGACACTGAGCGACAGAGTGAAGATTCAGAACTGGGATTTTTAATTATTTATTTTGGGTTGGATTGACTGGGAGGATCCTGGGAGTTGTCACAACCTGTCCCTTTACTTGTCGCATGGCAGCTGAGAAAGGTGTGGGTTCAAGGGGCTAACGAAGAGCATGTCGCATGCCCTGCGCTGGTGCCATGACAGGCCAAGCAGGCGGGGTTTGCTGTGGCTTGATGCGTGCAGCACCTCCTCCTGGCAGCTCCACGCTCCACAATGTGTCCTGCAGCCAAAACCACAGGGCAGGTGGTCTCTATGACCTTTACTGGCAAACACCAGGTCCCTCCCACTGAGGCTAGGGTCTCCAACACATGTTCAGACTCTTCGACAGCCTTCTTGGGTGGGGGACGGTTTTAATGTTATGGGACCCTTTACAATCCTTTGAGTCAGATAAGACAGACCACACTTGCATAATCTAGTCCCTATTTCACAGTTTTTCTTTTAATAGCATAAAATATCATGAAAAATGAAGACTAGCAAAGACATTTTACGTTACATAGTGTGGTAAGCTCTTAATGTTGTGTTGCATAAATACAAGAAAATATGCAATGAAGATTTTTCCTTTGTTCATTATCCATTTGTCTTTCTTTTAAGGGATTCACTCTTAGTTAAAACAGCAATATGTGTTCTAGATGAGGCATGTATGCAACTCATAAGAGTGTGTTTCAGTGAGTGCCATCCTGTGAAGTGCAATTCATCTGCAGAACACAACAGGCAAAATCAGGATATCGGAATGGAATTAAGCGCATACTGCATATTCATGTTTACGAGCACATAGCCCCGGGGATCCGGGCCCAGCATACAGTGAAGCATTGTCACAGAGTGAACTCACTGATTCATTGCTGGCCAAAGAAATGTGGGTGTGATGTGGCAGAAAAGAAGTCATTCCTGACCGCTGGTAGTGCATCAGGTCAAACCCCGGCTGATTGGGGCCACCGGTAAAGATGAAGCATGGCTGCATCCCGTAGGTTTGAACTTGACTCGTTACTTCATTTGTTAGGAAAGACACAGACATACAGTGGGACCTCAGTTCTCGAACTTAATCTGTTCCGGACTCTGGATCGAATCCTGAAAAGTTCGAGTTCTGATCGAATTTTTCCCATAAGAAATAATGGAAAACCAATTAAATGGTCCCCGGCCCCCCAAAATTCCACCTAAATATGTTTTTTTTTTTTTTTTTTTATTTTCTTTTTAGCATTTAAACACAAAATGAACTGGATAAAACAAAAAGAGCATTTTTTTCTTAATGGCTTCCAAAACGATAAAGATCTTATCCCAAAATTACCCCTGTCCTGCCCCGATCTTCCGCTCCTTCCGTGTGCCACGCCCCCTCGTTAACCTTGTGTGGGATCCCCATGTGATCAGCTGTTTCTGGTTGTTG
>JAODJW010000039.1:7598799-7614489 GCA_026777045.1 Hyperopisus bebe | reverse complement strand
CTTGTCATTAATGTGCGTCGCTGTCCTTCCGTCTAGTGAATAAACCTGACTTGTTTGGACTTCCGCTTGCCTGCCCTTCTTGTTCTCTTCCCGAGCGTGACACATCCAATACTCCAATGTATTTTTGGCCGAAACTACGTCACCTTGCTTAACTACTCAGTACCTCATTGGGTTATAAACTAATCAAGTTAATAATTATTTAAGCTGGTGGTGAAAATTCACGAAAGGGGTGTTCATATAGCCATCTATCAAGATATCATTAACTTCAGAACATGGAAGAAATTCATTATTTTTTATTATGTTACTCTTAAGTTACATATGTTCATTGTTTAATGTGTTTTATGCACAAATATACACTTACTACTCAGGTAAATAGTCTTAAACATTTTGTTTGACTGCCTAAGACTTTGGGAGAGTATTATATATACAGTTAGTATAGGCAGTTAGAATGTCCTGATTATTGCCAAGCTTGGTGAATGCTACTGTTCTTGGAAAAGTCTCTTATTGCACAAATCAGAACAAATTTCCTAAGAACTTCAGTAACCAAACTGTGAGGCTTAAACATTCTGTTGCTCCTCACTAAAGGTCTGCAGTTGAAAGTTTGGACTTTGTATGGTGTAAGGCTAAAGGAGCAGGGTCTTGGGAAAGTTTGACTTATCTTATTCAGGGAAGGGAATGTGCTGCTTTGTCACACACAGCATGTATTTGGTATAACAGTATGTCAGTACTGTAGTATATTGCAGCAAACATTGTAGCCTCCTTTGACACAGACTAGGTTTTGCATCTTGATGCTGACCCCACTACCCCAAATAAAATTACCACCTGTGACAACCCCACTGGTGGGAATGAAATGCAGTGGTGCAGGATTCCGACTGTGACCCACATTACAGAAGTCATGGCAGGCATTGTCCAGGAGAGGGCAGTACATCAGTCCTGTTTACTTTGCCGTGGGGATTTGGTCTGCTGGCCATGTTGTGTTGCTCCCATTGGCAGTGGAAACCTGGACTTGAGTCTTGCCATGGACTCCCCCTGCTGAATTTGCTCTATTATTAAAAGATGGATGTATAACAATAATCATAACAACCTCAAAACATAAAATTGCATGCCACACAATGAAATTCAGTGCATGTGTTTTCTGTAACTGCTTATCCTATTCAGAATGGCTAGGGGTCTGGGTCTATAAGTAAACTAGCAGTTGCAGGCAATTTGGTGTTTGGATTATGAAGGAAGCACCATGCTGAAGCCTGGAGCCACGCCAGAGACCAAGGCAACAGTGCTAACCACTGCACTACTGTGTCTCCCTTACAAGTGAACTGTTTCTTACATTTTTTAATGAAGCTTCAATACTTCTTCTATAGTAGTGCCACAAGATGATACCAATGTGTTGACAAATGTTTTATTTTGATTATATCTTAATTTTTTGGGGACTAAAAGAAAGTACACGCACTGCTGACCTTTCGGTCATCCCGTCCGATCCATCAGTTCAGCACCTAATTCAATAAAAGGCAGCGTTGCCAGTAACGCTCCTTGGCCAAAGAGGGGCGCTCCCGGTGATATTTTATTCCCCCCCTCCCAGAATAGCAAACTGGCCGATTCCTTCCAAGCCGTTTCCAGCGCGTAAACTCGCACAAATGGCGTCTCTCCGTTCGCACAGCTGATCTGACTTACATACATATAGACGCTGCGCAGGGCTTTTTTAGCGCACCATTTGCTATTGTATGAAATGTAACGTGTGGTAATATAACTGCAATGCCTGCGTAGCGTTAAAAAGGGACGGCGCCCAGTTGCTAGAAGAGACCCCGGGTCTATTGTTATTTCCCGCAGAAGATCGCCTTCAAAGCCGCATGCAAAGGTAAAGTTACATACAATGTCGATCGCTGATTCTTTCATTTCTTTTTTTCGCCCTCCAACACAATCTGCAATATATTCGCTACTGGGTGTCCTGATTGATCCAAATCTCTGTGTGGATTTATGATTTAGTTTTGGCAGAAAAAGCGATAAAAATAGCCCGTATTTCCCTAGTGTTTAGTGTAATTTAGGACTGTTCGTCTGCAATTGCAGCGATCGCTGATCCAGTTTACGCAGTATTGAGTCCGAGGTGAGCCTCGGGTACCCCGCTCCCAATTTCAGGGGGCGACGGGGGCTGTAGAAAAATAGTTTTATTTAGCCGAAGTAAGGTTTCGTAAGACCAGTATCGACAGCACCGTATTCCGCGCTTAGTAGCATCTTCCAGCTATTAAGGATATGCAGTTGATTGGTTGTCGTTATTATTACAATGTAAATTTAATTTCTTTATTTAAAAAAACACTGCTCGGTATTACTGGTTTAGCATCACTTAAAATGAGTTTCTCACGATTGTGAATTTAATAGTACTTCAGTATCAGATAATTTTCAGTATGTTGCTTTAATTGGTTTGTTTTAGCGGCCTGAACTTTGTATCTATTTTATTTATTTGTTTATACGTTAGTTTGTTTCTAGGTCTTCGCAAACTTGAATTGTAAGAATACTATCAAAATGAAATCAGACTTGCTAATGGAAAGGATTTGGATAGTGCATTTGTGTACTGAATACGATCGTAACGTACCGCATTGATATTGATGACACGGTCCAGCTGTTAAGAGTGACTGGAGATGATTTTGTGTCGCGGCAAATCAAATAATGTGCCAAATTAAAAGCTGTTGTATAACCTGCATGGATGGATGGATATGTATATTATTATTACTATTATTATAATTATCATCATTATTATTTTTATTAAATAATAATAATAATAATTAATAAGCGAGTTCAAATAGTAGGAATTTGGTACTGATGCCCCCTAACCATAACCTTTTACACAACAAGTAGAATGTTAACCTGAATGGAGGGAACAGAGTGTGAAGTTATGCCTATTAAACTAAAAGTCTAAGGTAATTCATTTTGGTTTGCTAAGCATAGTTTCTCCGTTGCAGTAAAATTCTAATAAGCAACTTTAAAATGTCAGTCGATCTTTTTCTGTAGATAATATTGAGTTTTGATAAGCATGGGTTTTCTTAGTTTCTTTTGCCTTTCATTGGTATTGATTGAAATTAAGTAGATCTTATCTAGCGCATCTTCATAGATTACAGTAGTCGGTACAGTGCAAAAGCATATTGGATTATATGGGCAAAGCATATTTTTCATTATTATTCATTTTTATAAACCAAATTTGCGTGGGCCTTATTAGAACCACCTGTTGAACAACAGAGATTGGGGAGTCTTGTGGTCATGTGATTTTTAGTACACTGCTGATTGGTGAATGGGCTTTGGGGGCGGGTTTTTGTAATGTCTATCAGCGTTCCATACCATTTAGGTCTGTCCAGTGCAGGGAATTTCAGGGGAATACCCTGGAAGGGATGCGATTCCGTCACAGGGCACACGCTCGCACAGACGCGCATACACCACGGTCTATTCCACCTAACTGGTAGGACATACAGACTCGACAGCCCCAGAGCTGGGAGTGGGATTCAGGTATGTAGCAGTGGAGGTGTAAAGGAACAGTTCTGCCTGAGTTATAACGCATGTAATGCATATAACACATGTAACGCTTGTAACATACATGCACGTAATGTGTACAGCTGTGACTTTGTGTGCGCTGGTGGGTTGTGTGTAACTCTGTTTACAGAGTATGCTGCAAGAAGAAATTTAGATGATCGAGCTTCCTAGAGTTTTTTAATGCCTGGGGAATACAGTTCTGCTTTGCATTTTTATTTTGGCTTTAACTAGTTGTGGTTGCAGGAAATCTGACAGACTGCTATGCACAATGCGGGGGCTACCTAAAAATACCACTACTGCCTGGGTATTTTGTTTTGCCTGTCTCCGATAACGGCTTCATTTTAGCTGTAAGAGTTTGGTCCTCCATCCATTAATTGCTCACCTTTAGTGGAGTTGTGCAATTGAGCCTCTCCCATCATGCCCTGGGGCACAAACTGGGCTATACATTTAACAGGGAGCCTGTCACGGGACACGTACCCACACACATATACAGACACCAGCTAAATGCATTTTAGCACAGAGGCTCTACAGATAGAGAGTTGGGGCCTGATTCATGCCCACAGTGCTTGAGGTGTGAGCTAGCCTTGGTGGAGCACCACTCTCTGGCACTTCACCTCCGACTGGAATGGCACGGGTGCACATGCATATCTCTAAATGGGTAGAAGTTCCTGCCTTATCACTCTGTAATGTGTTTTAGTGTTTCTGTTCTCTCTGGAGATGAAGCTCAGCTTTATTTTTGAATGTTTAAGTGACTTTCTTTAGTATGCGTTGTCTTTATCGTCATGTGTTTGTGTCAGTGGTTTTTAGCATTTTGATGAGTGTATGAATTTTTTTCCGGTTTGTTCTTGTTTTCTTTCAGTTGAATCCACTCCGTATTGTCCTGTGAAATGAAATCACAGGTGCCTTTCTCTGTGCCCCTATCCTCTGTAAAAGTTCCCCATATAAAACGGTAGCGATTAGCCGGCCTGCTTTAGGCCACCTCAGACACAGGGAGCGCCAACGGTGTCACCATCCAGCATCAAGGACAGATGTCTCTCTCCTTTTGAAGCCACACGTTCATTATAGCTTTCAAATATTTATTGGCTTCAAAGATCAAACTCTTTCTCCAATTTAAGGATCCAAATTTGTGCTTGTGGGAATTTCACTTACACAAAATGTCTCTCCTGCATCCTTCATCATATCACCCCTCTCCCACGCATAACTCCCTCACCCCATCCTGCGGTGTCACATGACTTACAATGTTTATCTTTTGATTCAATGCCTCCGGTCTAAAAATAACTATTGTATCGCCTCCAACAGCATGTAATCCTCTGCTACGAGAGCCTACCTACACGGCTGAACCTTGGTAGATATTCTGATAGAGAGAGCGGGTCCAAGTGGGTTTGGCGTCTTTGCCGCCGCTGCTTTTTGGCCCGCTCTCATCCTGCTGTTCGCCTTTACGCTACGTCTGTCCTCAGAATAGCTTTCCTGATTTGTCCATATTATTTGTACCATGGTATCTCAGGGTATGCCCTGGGTTCCAGCTGCTGAGATACAAAACTGTCAGTCTGAAATTTTTTCTGGCACACGGTTTCTGTTTGTGTTCTTTTCTTTTTTGTAGGATCTCTTTTTAACAGGAATGTTGGTGTCGCACCCCTTCTGAGTCTATGAAAGCCTTTCTGCTTGGACTCATTGCTTTATTTGAATACACAGAATTCCCGAGGGCGGCCTGGCTTGTGAAAGGCAATGCTTTTCGGCAGAGGGGGAACAAACATGTGAATGGTTGAAAGGGTTATAATGAATTAAAATGACTCCAATCTGAGCCACTCTTACGGTCTTTGGAGCATTTGGAAGCTGTTAGAGGATAATAATTTAAAAGGAATTGACACAAAGTTCCATCATTCTTTTCTTTATTAGAATAGCAGTATTTAATTTATCCCTGTGGGGAAATTGGGTAGTTTTCGCATATTCCATCTTGCTTTCCATGTTGCACCTGCATATTATATAGGTGATTTAGAGCACAGGGTCAGTGGGGATTAGAGAGCAGTTGGGCATTAGGGCTTTGTTCAAGGCCCCAACAGTGATGTCTGGCTGCTATAGGATTCGAACCCACAACTCATAGGGGCACAGAGCTATAACCCTCCAAATTACATGCCACCTGAAGACGTTTAAGATTTTTAATCATCATAGGTCCTTTTTCTTAAAACTGTTCTGCCAGCTCCCTGCCAGCTGTTGGTGTTGGTGACGACAGCTTTGGCTTCTCAGTTGCACCCTGGTTCTTGGAGCGACGTGTGCCAGTGTTGAACTGTCCTGGTCATGTCTGACTATAACCATGATCACTATAAGCACTTTCCTCTGTGTGTGTGTGTGTGTGTGTG
The DNA here is from genome assembly GCA_026777045.1 of Hyperopisus bebe. NCBI lineage: Eukaryota > Metazoa > Chordata > Actinopteri > Osteoglossiformes > Mormyridae > Hyperopisus > Hyperopisus bebe. The sequence continues at coordinate 7,608,619 of JAODJW010000039.1, read as the reverse complement.
TGTGTGTGAGAGATTTCAGCACATCACAAAGAAAACATGCAGTTACAACTAGGGATGCACTAATACCATTTTTTTCAGATTGAGTATGAGCACCGATGCTCACTTTACTCAAGAAGAGAGTGAGGTAATTAGGGCTGGGCGATATCATATCGATATGATATCACCCAGCCCTAGAGGTAATGCAGTCAATTCAGAACCTCAGAATGCTGAACAATGCCAGCAGGGCTTTCAAAGATGGGATGGTTCACAGGCAAACCACTTCATTAAACTTGTTGCACCATGTTCTGTTTTGCTGGTCTTGCTGGTCTATCTCTCAGTGGTTTTCCTGGTTGCCTGGTATCTCAGTCATCAGCAGGGAGTGTCCTGTAAGTACATCAGTGCACAGGAAGCCAAGCCTCTTCCTTCAGTGGCCTGCTTCCTCTCGCTGGTTTTCTTGCTTTGGGGTCCAGGTACTTTTTCTTCATGGTCAGAAGGTGACAGAAGCAGATGGAATGAGCTGGACGAGTGCCGAAGCACTGCTGATTTATCTCTGAAGACTTTTTACGAGGCTCAGTGCTGTGTGTGTGGGTGTGTGTGTGTGTGGATCATCTGGAGTGAAGCTGCTTTGAGGTTCTCCCTTGAGGGTCCCTATCTGTCATAAAATGGGCGCGATAAACAAGATCAAAGCAGATCTAACAAACAGTCATGATAACCCCAGATAATGAACCTTTATCATCTAGGAACTATTGTTGTAATGAGGGAGTGGGTCTGATACCATGCTCACGTTCTTACTCGTCGTCATGGCAATGTACCGATGCATCTATAACTGATACCGCATAAGGACGTATCAGCAGTGCAAAATAAATGGGACAGAATGTCTACAGTGTGGAAATACTTCAGAATTAACAACAAAATCAAAGCATAGTGGACTGCAGACTGCTCTACTAAACTATTAAGAGGAGGTATGAAATTTGGTTCATACAGCACTACTTTGGATTGTCTGTGTATATCGTTTTTTTTCAGGCTTTTGCATTTCTTTTCCTGCAAAAAATTAAGCGCCTTGCTTGGTCCCAGCTAACAATTTTTCGTTCTAGGAACATGTACTGAACTTTACGATTGATGTGTGGAAATGTTCAAAGTGTCCAGATTTCCCAATATTCCCAGAACGTTATCCCACTACTACAGCGACTACTACTATTAATACCAATAATTTAATCAATAATTTAAACAAATGAAGGGAAGGACAGCAGGTAATGCCGTCACTTCACACCTCAAAGGTCATGGGTCCGAGGCTGGATGGTGTGCAGCATACACATAGGAATGTAGCACTTTTATAAAATAGTATTTTTCAACATCAATTGCATTAAAAGGGTGTTCCTTTTAAATAAACGTCCATAAAGCACTGAAAAGCTGGCCCCCAGCCAAATGTTTCAGCGTCATCTGAAGCCCTGGTGATTGTTGTGCATGCACAATATAATATGGATGTGATATTGCCCAGCCCGAGGTATTGGTATCAGTGAGTTTGAGAAAGTGAGCATCGGTGCTCATACTCAGTCTGAAAAAAATGGTATCTCTGCATCCCTAGTTGTAACTGTATGTTTTCTTTGTGATGTGCTGAAATTAGACACACACACACACACACACACAGTGGAAACCGCTTATGTGGATCAAAACGCTTGGGACAGAATAATTCCTTTACAGATACTATAGGGAAGAATTCATCTATATTCAGGTTGTCCGTTTACAGTGTCCATTTTGGGGTTTTATACATCACAACATATGGAATTTACTTTAATCGGCCTATTTTCCCATGTGGTAACCCATCTGCTTCTAGCTAGCTACCTGAGGCTAATGCTGCATCCACAGAAAACATGATGGGGGGGGGGGGGAGTCATTTTCTCTCAATCAAAAATATAGACTCAAGAAGGCTTTTTTGATAGTTAATCGTAAGCTAAGAGTGTGCAGCAAAGAAACCTGTATATATTTGTTGTATTATAGCATATTTGAGTTATATAGTTCAGTGATTTAATATGTACAGTACTGTATGTTTAATTTATATAGTACTGTAAATTGAAAGGCCTTTTCAACAACTGTACTGTATTTTGAAAGAGTCCGTAAAATTCAGGAAATAGACACTTTCCATTCTATTATCTTATATTCATGTAATAAATATACAAATGTCAATTAGATATATCTGCATGAGACCAGTAGAAAGAAAATCAATTGCTTATAATGATCATCCACTTATAGTGATCAATTTCTCCCAGATAGCGGTTTTCACTGTATATTGTTTTTCCCTTCCCTCAGCCATTGTGTTTTCCCATTAGTTTATCTTACAGTTTAAGTCAACCCAGCTTCTTAATTGATATAGAAATGCATGAGTATATCTCCTCATGCTGAAATAATCTGGTTACTGAAATGAAAGTGAGCTGGTTTGATATTTCATAGTTAATGGACAGTCAAAGGACAGAGGCTGCCTGCCATGACGAGCAGAGCTGACAGTGTAGGGGGTTGGGAAACTTGTGGCACCAACTTGCTCTTTTGGCAGTGGGTTCATAGAGGGTCTCTATATAAAGTGGTGTATTTTTGGTGTCTTCCAGTACTGCCTGTGATTCATGGCTTTACCCCTCTGTCTGAGTTCCATGTTGCCATTTTGAGGGTTGTATTTTTGTGCAGGAGCTTCATGTTGAAATGTCTTGGGTGCTCTGGGGAATGCCTCGCTCCCTTGCTCTGCCTCGATCTCATGCTGCCTCTAATTAGAGTCTTTCTGCAGGTTCTTTACTCATAATTACTTGTTCAGTTTTCAGTTGCTAATTTTTTATTGGTCTGTAAAACACAGCTCTAGAGACACTGGGTGAAACCTTTACTATACTTGCTCCTTAACGAGCGATGGCATTGCATTTTGTGGAACAGCCATCCGACCATCCATTTTCTGAAAACGCTTAATCCCAATTGGGGTTGCGGGGGGGACCAGAACCCCCAGCAAAAACCCACAGGAACATGGGGAGAGCCTGCGAACTGCACACAGAACCCAGGACCTTCTTGCTGTGAGGCAACAGCGCCAACCACCACGCCACCGCGCCATCCATCTGTGGAACATATAAGATGAAAATATTGTATGATGAATATGAATATAATTAAGGCACACTTGTGTGTTTAGCAGACATGCTGTGCTTGGGAAAATGTGGTTAAATACAGAAGCGTCCGATCTGTTGTTAAACGCCATATGAAATGTTTACACTCACTATCGCTGCAGAGACTGGAAGCATGACCGTGTGAATGCTGCCCTTGCCTGGCATCGGTAGAAATTATCGCACACCATACCGGTAGACTGGGAACAGGTCGAGATTCTTTGTTTGACTACTGAATGTGCTTCACTATAGTCACACAGTGGTATAGTTGAACGTTTGTAAAGCGAGGAGCATCACTAGTTAAAACAATAGTGATACTTAATTGATCACCATGGAGATCCCGACTTTTTGCCTGCCCTGTCTTATTCTCCATGAGACACACAGAAGTGGGTGCGAGCAAGTTTGGGGGTTACAGCACATGGTCAATTAGCATGGAGTGCCCCAGGAGCTGGGGGCTAGGGGCCATGCCCAAGGGCTCAATGGTGACATCACTCTGCTGGCAACCTTCCAGTCCGGGGCATCCTAACCCACTGAGCTACACATTGCCTCCACAATTGGGTTTGGCCAGCCACAGACTTGGACTTGATTTTGAAGATTGAAATAAATTTTCCATTTGCCAAAGTGTCAGTACGTCTTACAAATGCTTCTCTTGTACAGATTCGTGGCGGGGGGGCTGGAGCCTAGTCCAGGAAGTACAAGGCACAGGGCTTGGGACGCCCAGGACGGGACGTAGGTGGCACATGTAGAGGGTTATGTAAGAGCGGAGGAACGAGGGAGCCTCTCTTGGCCTCTTCTCTCCGGCCAGCCGCACTGAGCTCCGGGGACCAGAGCAGATGGCTCTGTGTTCCTGGCACCTCGCGGAGAGCAGGTGGAGAGCTCCACGCAGTTTACATTGCGGACGTCACACCATTAGTCTGGTGTGACCCTGCCCAAGGAGCACGAGGGGACATCAGGAGCCTGAGATCCCAGGAATATCTGCTAAGAATCGTACTTTTATCCCTATTCTGTTGCCTTTTTCCCATATTTTTTTTTTTTTGTGGGATCTTTATTATAAATGGAACTAGTCAATCCAAGTAGGTTTGTCTGTCACTTCAGCCATACACACAGTATACAGTGAAAGGAAACATTCCTCCAGGACCAATGTGCACAAAAAACTAAAGGACAGAGACAACACGATACTACACAAATGCAATTACAGGACAAGACAGCATACAGTGCAGTCGACAGTAGTAACCATACTGGTTTGAATGGATAATTGAATGAACGGTATTATTGCAGATACAGTATTATGACATATACTATATTATAGCAGCAAGACGGCAATAAATGATAAATAAAAATGCAAACAATAGTAGCAGCAGGATAGAGTATGCAGTATATAATGGTATATGAAATATAGTCTGTGATTTAGTTCTGATTCTGAAGTCTGACAGCCTGAAGGAAGAAACCGTTTCCCATCCTGGCAGTGAAGGCCCGTATGCTACAGAACCTTCTGCCAGGCGGAAGGAGGAGAAGATGGTGTGGGAGGGGTGTGTGGGGTCGACCAGAATGCTGGTGCCTTTGTGGATGTAGCGTGACGTGTAAATGTCTGCAACAGGGGGGAGAGAGATCTCGATCTTTCTGCAGTCCTCACTATGTCCTGTAGGGTAATAGTTCACAAAAAAAGAGGAATCTCAGTTTAATCAGTTAAATCTAATCCAAAATAATGTGATTTGCTGTATTATGTATAGTGTATTCAGTTTTCTGTATGTCTGATGGGAGATGACAATGGCCTTTGCTTTTAGAATATTTTTTTTTTTTTTTTAAGAATTCAGTGACCACTGGTCATTGACACAGCACACAACAACAAAATATGTTCTCTGCATTTAACCCATATGCGACAATGTGACATAGCAGGGGGCAGCTAATTCAGCACCAGGGGAGCAGTGCTTGGGGGCGGTACTTTACTCAGGGTACCTCAGTGGTCCCTTGCCGGTCGGGGATTCGAACCACCAATCTTTCAATTACAAGTGCACTTCCCTAACCATTAAGACACCAGTGTAGTCGATTCTCACCCATTTGCACGATACTGGAGGGAGTGATACTGTCCTTTTACATTTTAGTACATGGCAAACTGATCTTGTGGCACAAGTACCTTTATGCAGGTCAGTGTGTTTCTTCACATATAACCATAAGATGTCGTTATGGCACAGTACATTGGGGTAGCAGGATGAAGATGATGATGATGATGATTATGGCTTTTGGGGATGACTAGACTCTACATGGCATAGCAGGTTGGAATTCTGTCTTCATGAGCATTTTCTGTCATCGTCACCCTGATTTTCAGCAGAGGTTACTGAAACAGAACTGCAGTGTATCTGTCAGCAGTGCTTAAGGATAGCGAGGGAGGGAGTTTATGCGGTATTCTCCCCCGCCATACAAAAACAGCGCATTTAAGTGTCAAGCAGAAATACTGGAGCTGAAAACTATGTCTCTCGATTTACATTTCAACATGTTTATCTCTTGCAACAGTGAAATATACATGAGAAAATAAAAAACTAAATATACATTTTTGATACGGAGATTCCAACTTGACTGTCATACCAGAATGACACAATCTGAGCAGACTGAAAGAGAGAGAGAGAGAGAACGAACAGCAAAATAAATGCATAAACAAAAGAATTCCAATGTTCCTGAACTTGTGTGCAAATGGCAGATAAAGCTTGAGTTTGTTTGAGAATATGCTTATTTAACATATGCACAATCCATAATACCTGCTGACTGTGGGTGCTGGTGGTGAAATGTTTCATTAAACACGCAGTTCACAAAACCATGGAAAATGGTTTCATGACTTACTGGATGACCCAACAGTTGAGAATCTCTGCTCTGAGGGGCTAATTTTTCTGCATGACCATGTGTACTGGCATCCTTCTGCTGAGCCGGGGCTGTGAGAGGCAGCAGCGGTGTTGGAGTAAACGGCACAGGAGGTTTCTCCTGTGACGGTGCTTGTAGCCGTGTCTTTTTAACGCTGTTGTTGGTGTCCGCCATATCTCACCCCAGTGAAGGATAAGCATTTCTCAGAAATGCAGCCGTCTATTTTTGTGACCGTTCACATTAACAGGAAAGGTCAGGCCAAGGTCGTCAAAATGCCCTAGTTCGGAACGTGCTGTATTTTTTTCAATCAAATTATTTTAAGAATTTTTTTAAAGGTATTACATTACATTTATTTTATTTAGCAGATACTTTTGTCGTAAGCGATCATAAAGAGTGAAGATTCTAATATATTGTTACATTTACTTATACAGCAGATGCCTTTATCCAAAGCAACGCACAATGGAAAACGGGGTCAGACAGTCCCTGGAGTGCTTGGGGTCAGGGCCTCACTCAGGCGGACAGTGGTGACATCACTCTGCCAACCCTGGGATCTGACCACCTTCTCATTACGGGCATAGTGTCCTAACCTGCCCAGCCACAAACCAGCCACCTCTTTCTAAAGTCTTGTTTTAAATGTATTCTAAAGTTCTGGGGTTTTTGTTAATCTGCACATATCTGATATAAAACTCTGTCCTAAAAAGAATGATATTAACATTTAATAGAATTGGTAGTATTACATAAGGTCAAAACCCTTTGAGTCTGGGATTATGTTCGGTTTTGTATTAGAGGTAGTGATACTGTCCTTTTCCATACTAGTACATTGTCTCTGTGCAAAAATGGCAAACTGGTTTTATGCCACAAGTGCCTATATGCAGGTCAGTGTGTTTCTTCACATATAACCGTAAGTTGTCAGTATGGACCAGCATATTGGACCAGCATATTGGACCAGCAGGGTGAAGATGATGATGATTATGGCTTTTTGGGGATGACAAAAGCAATTTCTGCCACTGTCACCCTGATTTGCGGTAGAGGTTATTGAAACAGAACTGCAGGGAATCTGTCAGCAGTGCTTAAGGCTAGCTACTGACAGGGAGGGTGTTTATGCGGGATCATGTTTATTTTGTACGTGTGACATGATTCCATCCATCTATCTTCCGGTTGCTTATCCTGGCTGGGGTGTCTGATGTGAAATTTTTCTTTGTTACTTAATTATTCCCATACAGAATCCACGAGCTTGTGAACGGCTTTAGAGTAATACAGCATGACAGCATGATTAGCATTATTAGATGGCTATCTAGCTTGCCATGCAGTTTGGAGGGCTTCGGCATATTGAGTATTGTCCACTAGGTGGACAGATTAAACAAGTTCTCGTCTGATGTACTTTGGTTTAATTTGAGGTGCACTGACCCAATATTCGGGATTGGCACCGATCCATACCTATTATACAGATCTGATATCAGCCATATGTGACCGATCCACGTCCGATACTTACTTATTTAGTTTTTGACAATCTGTAAAAAGCTCCTATTTTTTGTTAAATTGATTCATAGCATCAATCGCATTTCACTCGTTTCCTATTTTAGGTGCATTTTTGTGGCATTCAGGCTGAACGCTAACACTGCCACTCAGTTTTTTTTGCCATTCAGTGGGTGTGAGCACAGTGACTTCCGCCTGCTGTGACATCATGCGCATACCGGGAGCGTAACTACATCAAATAAGAGGGTGACGATAGGAAATGTGGACCTGCATGTTTGCAAAGCAAACTAACAACCATGTCTGCAATCTGGAAGCATTTTAAACTTGAAACAACTAGTAGCATAGCGATTTTGCAATCTTTGTTAAAACAAAATTTTGTGAGGTGGATGTAGCGTTTGATGGAAAAACCGCATGCAATACTGCATATGAAAAAAAGAAATGGATACTTTGCGAGTCACTAGCTTTGGCTGTGTTGCACGTTCGCTGCAGTTTGTGATACAGGGGGGCTGCTATTGCAACGAAGCGTACTGTAAGTTACGCTGTTGCCAGTGGGGGAAAAATTGTGGGGCACTTTTAGTATTTGACACTTGCATATCCTCAGTTGGAAGATATTGCAAATGAACTGCAAATGCTTCAAAAATGCTTAAAACAAGATATACAAAGAAAGTAGAATGTACAGTACGTTATGTAAGTTTCTAGTAGCCAAATTAACAAAGTGTTTTTAGAATACATTTTTTTCATTTATATTTATTAGTTTAAAAAGAGATCTGGTGTTGGATCGGTGCTCATATTGACCGATACCCTCTGTTAAGATATCAGGGTCATATCGGCACTGAGGAAGTAAGATCGGGGCACCTCAGTTTTTAATGCGACTGAAACTGCAGAGTGGGTTGGAAATGACACCTTCGCGCAAAGAGCCAGTTCTAATGGAGGGCTGATCGCTGACTCTAAAATTCAATTGTTATTGGATGCGTCGAGTTTCTTCTCTGGAGATTTCTCTGGCCATCAACAAGTTAGGAGTGTAATGATATCGTCTCTTCTCTGGTCACGTCACCCCACTCTACCTAGGTAATTAGCAGTGCCGATACTCTAATTTGTGTCATCATCTCGCTTGCAGAGGTCCAACGTTTTCCCCTCATTTCCGTGGCGATCTGCCCGTTTCCGAGGCAACGTGTGAGGTCACCTCGTTAAACTGTAATTGTTTCTGGGCCGCATTCCACTCCTTGTCCTTGTATAATATTTAGTTTCCCTTTGTTGCCATTGAGTGTAGTGATTTGAGGTCCGCTGTTGGCACAGTAAATGCAGATGTTCACAGGTTCCTCTGTCTCCTCATTAGTCTCATCGACTGGGATGAGGAACCTCATGGGGTAACCAGCCAATGACGGCTTTTGGAAGGTTGAATCATGTTCTGCTTCTACTGGCCAGCTGGTCCTTTCCATGTGTCGTATCTCATTTTTATCAACCATCTTATAACCTCAGATGTTCAGCATCTCATCATTCATTTGTACAGTATTGTGCAAAAATCTTAGGCAGTCAAAGAAAATTATGTTGCTGTAAAATTATGATAATAGGCTGTGAAGCTGTCTGCTTAGCCATTTCAAAACCTCTTAAAGTCACCCCAGTATTTCCAGGAATCATCCAATACGCTCATGTATTTCTTGATTCGATCACTAGCATACATCATATAGCCAATCAATACGCCACTGACTGAATTAATTAAAACTCATTAATCTATTGAGCTTGTGGTAAAATTTAAAATGAAATAGCCCTGTGCCCCTGAGGCGACGTTTGTAATCAATACAAATCTATGAAAATTACAGACTATACATATGAAATGACTTTGGACTGCTTTTTAACACCTTGTGTTCTTTCTGTTGGGTTTCATTGTTTTTCAGGAAAATTGCACACTTCTTCCATTTCCAGCGATTTGCATGAGTACATTGGAACGCTTCTTTTTGCGTATCCATCCTTCTTGCCTTTGACACACAGTTGAGAATGAAGCTTGGGGTCTAAGCTCAGAGTCAGCCATTTAACCTGCACCCCCAGAGAATAGGAGAATAGGTCTGAGATGCCCCCCCCCCAAGCTTTCATTAATCTGTTTCATGGAGCTTGGTGCTCCAGAGGTTTGCTTGTCCTGCTGGACAAACTGCCTGTGTTTTGACAGGCTTTCATTGCGAAGTGAGTGTTAACCTCTGTCGTAACAACCTGAACCTGGATAGCCCTGATGAGATCCAGTACAGCGGCAGCCGCATTACCTGCTTCTGAAACCAGCCTGATCACATAAGAGGCTGAACCCAAAAATAAATATGCTAAAGTGGACCATCAGAGCGCTCTGCTGGGCTCCTGCCAAATCCAACCCCCCCCCCCCCCCCCCCCCCCCC
>JAODJW010000039.1:7568832-7579332 GCA_026777045.1 Hyperopisus bebe | reverse complement strand
TATATACACACAGTATATATATATATATATATACACACAGTATATATATACAGTATATATATATATATATATATATATATATATACTACATGCATACACATATATTTATATACCTATACTACCTGCACACTCATATATGTATAGATATCTACACTACAAGTGCATATACATGTATATACCTATACTACCTGCGCATATATGTATGTATATCTATACTACCTGCGCACACATATACAGCAGTATAGTATAGGTAAAGCAGCATAGTATTGGTATGTTTGTGCATGTAGTATAGACAAATTCTTATATGTATAGCAAATTCTGTATGGGGTGATCGTTGTTTAATGATGTGAAGCATTAAGTTTCCAGCTCTTAAGTTAAGTGAAATAAATTAAAATAAATATCGCAAACACATTACCAAAGCCCCCCCCCAGCAGAGGCTCTGTGAAGGAGAGGAAACGGGGGAGGCCGTGACGGTTATGCGCGGGCATGGAAAAGCGGGCAGCTAAGGAGGGTGCTGCTAATTTGTTTTCTTCATCACCATGTCTCATTTAGAAACAGAGAAGGGGGGGGGCTACAAGTACAGAGATGGCTGGGCGTGTCCTTGTGGGGAGCAAGAGTGCAGCCCTCAGGTCAGTCTTGGATCTGCAGAACAGCGCGCAGTCAGGGTTCAGCGGGGTGCCACCACCTCTGGTTCTGAAATGTCACCTGGTGGAGATGAGACTACCATTTGGTAAGGGGGGGTGGGGGTGTCTGTGTGCCCCTACTCAGCCAACACCCCAGCGCTTTCCGCGGGTGGCCCGGTGCACCAGCACTTATGCTAATCTGACATTTAGGGGAGACGAGAAAAACAGGGGCAGGTATACAGCTGGTGCACAAACAGAAAGCTGGCCTGTCGGTGGGGGTGCGGAGACTGCGATGGACCTGGGGGGGCATGGGAAATTAGCCAATCAGAGAAATAGCACTATCAAACATATTTGTATAATCTGCCACACCCAGTTCATGGTAAAAGGCACATAAATTGTGCTTTCTGTATTTTTTATTCAATTTCATTTTTATAGTTAAATACTTCATTCTTTATTTTGTATTGGTTTTGTTGGTGATAAAATATAAAATTCAAGATAAATGGATTTGTTATTTATTTGTATCAACTTATATTCACACATTACTTAGTGCTTGAAGCATCCTTCGAAACAGTAATAGCAGAGAAGAAGAGATTTTGTGAAATATCATTAGTGAAACCATTACCATAAAAAGTCTGTCTAAAAGAAAACAGTAAGAAGTCAAAAAATATGCGAAAGGATGTGGCTTAAGGGGAAAAAAAAAGTTCAATAACCTCAGTAAGAGCCGTAACAAATACACCCACGCTCGCTCAGCCTCCGTCTGATGTTTTTGTGTTTTCGTGATTTTCCCTCTGTTTTATTGTGTTTAAAACATGGCTTTTCAAAGGCGGCTGTGTAACAGGAGACACGGAAGTGAGCAAGAAATGCCATGCCAGACGTGACAGGAAGCCCCCAGCTGGCTTCTGGGTTACAGAGAGATTGAGTAGTGAGTTTCAGTCTTTGTTTACAATGTTTAGGCATTATGGGTAGTGGGCAGAGGCTATGTGACTGCAGTCAGCACACACTCAGATAGCAGGGCGACAGTGTCCAGCCATATGCTGAGGTGGACCACTCTGAGCCGGATTTCTGTGCTGCGTTGGGCTGGGTAATACATTACCCAGAATGCAATACAGGCACTGAAATTAGTTCTTCATTGCCCAGAATGCCATACATGCAATGAACTGAGTTCTTCATTACCCAGAATGCCATACATGTGCTTGTCTTGGAGGTTATATTGGGCTGTATACTGAAATAACAAGTTTTGTGGGGATTTTCACTTGTAATTGATAGGATTAGGCAAATAAGACATTTTGCCGTACCTGAATGTAGGCAGTTCCTGCATATAATGTATGTGTAAAGATTTCAGCATATCCATTTGGTGTTTGCTGAATTCCATTGTTGCCAAGCACACCAAACGCTGACAGCAGATAGTAATGGCGGAGATCCCGTCTGATGCTGACCTTAAAACGAACAACAACATTGAGAGCAACATCTGGCTGGCTGGCTGCACGCCACGCTCGGCCGGTCAGAGGGGCGCAGGGCGACAGGCTGGCAGCTGCCTTTGACAGCAACAGTTAATTTTCCAACATGATCAATTTATGTGTGGCTCCATAATAACCATCTGTGTTTGTGTGCGTGCGTGTGCGGGGACCGAAAGATGGGCGGGTGGGGGCTTCCAACGGGGACTCTGGCTGCCATCGAGATGCTGTCTCTCGGAACTGTCTCTTGCGCGTGGAGGCCCCGTGGATATTCTAGAAGATTCTACACCAAAGATGGCCACAGCAGTCCTTTGCCATCAGAGATGCATGTGATGATGTGAGTGATGATCAGTCGCTTTATATTAGATGGGTTTTCCAAGCCCTTTAAAGATGACAAAATGACAATGTCAGAGTGGCATAAAACTCAGACAACGCGACTTACGCATCTCCATTAATGCTGTAATGTCGTTTATACTTGGCTATCTGCTGCTGTCCTGATGAAGCGATGTCTTCCTGCAAATGATCTGTGTTGGCCTGTGAGTTACACTGTCACCTCTCGCCCAAGCTCATTAGCTGATGCTGGCTCTGGCGTGTCCCTGCCTCAGTCCCTCGTGTTAAAGTACCGTGCAAATCGGAGTGACAGTGAGGTGCTGGACAGGTGGTGGATCAGGCGGTGGGGGGGCTGGGAGAGGAAATCTGAGAAAGCTACACAAGTATAAAGATATCTGCAGCAATATAACACTCATAAAGAGTAATTTTATTTTTATTGTAAATACCATTTTTTTAGAAATTATATATTTTTTCACATTACGCAGGCAGGAGATATGAAATGTTTTATACATCATACATGGGGGGGGGAGCAACTTGTACTGATGCCCCTGTCCAGTATTTATAATTTTGTTTCTTGTGAAAAATCCTTTGACTTTGTTCCGCTTCTCAATTTTTCATGTCGTTCTCCATATCAAAGGGACAGGCTGGCCAAGCCAGACCACATCAGAGGTTAGCTGCGACTGCGGGGGGCTGGGGGGTACGCAATTCTGCCCTGTGTTCTCAGGAAGGAAGTTTGTTTTAGGATATACATGCAGTTTGAATGGACACCTCAGTGTGTCACAAGGAAAATCTACCGCAAAATGTATCTTGTACGCTAAAGAGCAATGCTACATACAATAAGTAATGAGGAAAAAATGTTTGGGATCCAAGATGCTTCAGAACACATGTAGTAACCATGTGTCCCTTGATCAGTGGAAGGAGAGCTTCCCAGGTAGGTCAGTGATGGGTTCAGGCATGCTGAAGGTAAACTGAGACCCAATTCATAGACATTTGAAAGTGTTGGGCATTTCAGGTCCAGAAGGTACAAATTCAGACCAAGATTTTGTTTCAACAAACCAGCTGAGTCTCTGTGACTGTGACTCTTTATGCTCAACTGGTTGGTAGAAACAAAGTCTTGGTCTGGATTTGTTGCTTCTGAAACTGAAATGCCCAAAACTGACATTCTGTAAGCATGTAGGGGAACCCAGCTCAGATGTGCAGAGTTTCTCATCAAGAGCAAGTCAAATTTCTGACCAGCCATAGCTAAGATTACAGAAGCATGGCTACCAGCCTTAGTGCTGGAGTCGAACATTCTGCACAAGCAGAAGAGTGTCTGACAAATTATTCTCACACTTCTAACAAGTACCTTTGCTTAAGGTTTAAAGCCATTGGAGTGTTAATATACTCTGTATTTTATTATGCTTCTGATCCTCCACTGCAAATTCCAAAAACTCAAAAAGTTCTTAATTGAATCCCTCCTTTCTCGCTTTGTACTCCCTGCCTGGGCGATCAGAATAAGATGCATTACATGCCTAAGCAGCAGCTGTTTTCATCTCAGAGGCTAATCGGAAACTGACATTGTATCCATATTTGATATCTGATCTGACGTCCCCGTCGCTCACTCTGAAGGGGTTACAGAACACCCCGCCCTCGCAGTTACACGTAATTTAAAATGAGAGTACCTAAAGAAAGCAGGTACATTTATTGGCACACCTGTACTGCAAGTAAAGTTTTGTCAGGCTTGTAAAAACTCACTGAAGTCTTAAGGTTTTCCAGGAAACAAGAAACAGATTGTTTTATGTCTATTCCTTATGGTGGTCCCTTGGCATCATACTAACTCATGATATGCTAAGCCCTGTCCTGCAGGCACAGTTCCTCTCCACTTCCACACATGCACCACAGGCACGATGAAAAGCATGAAGAGGCACACAGGCCTTGCTGGGAAGCTGTGAGGATACTACTCTGTCGTCTCTGCACCAAAAAATTAACCCTAGTTTGATTGTCATTAGTTTCTTCTTTATTATTTCCATAAAGTTTATAAAGAATATTGTTCCATGTGACTATTTTCTGCCTTGGAAAACAGAGAAGACTCAATACTTAGACTAATTTAGAACTAAATAAATGCAGACGATTTGCTTGCCTAAAAACAGCTTTGTGTTGAAGTTTTGTTGCCGCTGCTGGGTAATTCGAGTGTGGTAATCGATGTGTGAAACAGGGTAGCGCCGTGCCCTCCTGCTCTCCCCTCTGCCGCCGTACGTCTTGCTCATGCTGTGGCTGTGGGTCGTCGGCAGTTGAGAAGCTGGTGCTGCGGGACCTGCTGTCTCTGGCAGATGGCACTAAGGCTGCAGGCTCCGCTTCTCCCATAAGTATCATCCCTCGCTGCCGATACAAACATCTGCCAGCCTCCCAGGTCCTGGAACTTGCCATCACCCCCTGCACAGACCCTACCCAGCAAGTCAAGCATTAATCCCAACTTAACACTAAAACAGCAAGGCAAGACTAATTCTACCTTAACGTTTCTCCAAGAAGTCAAAGCTCAATTCCACCTTAACATCTCTTTAGACAGATTAATCCCACCTTAACCCTTCAATAGCAAGACAAGACTAATTCCACCACAAAACCTATTCAGAAAGTCACAAATCAGTCCTACCTTAACACTACAACAGCAAGTCAAGACTACTTTTGTCACTTAACCCTTTTCTCAACCAACTATTATAAATATTTTTCTTTGTACATGTGAGATTTTGATCCTCTGTAACCATGTTCTTCCTTCCCACTGGAAGACAGACAAGGTAAGCTGAGAATTATTTCTTTAATCGAAGCATAACGTTTAAATGCAAAATGGAAATTCTATTTCATCTACAATCTCTCTGTAATGAAATGATTTTCTGTGCCACCAACTTTATACCTATTCGTTACTGAAAAATGCCACAAAAGAGAACAATAGTGGATTATAACTGCAATCATTATTGTAAGCTTACTGAATACTGTCACACACAATTTGTCATTCATTTTCCTATAATTATTCACTTGCACGTCATACAGAATTCATTGAAAATAATTATTTTTTTATTAGAAAGCAGGTTTTGTGTCCTAGAGTAGTTTATGTTCCTCCTTTTGTACCTCAGATTTAGAACAAACCAGAGTATCATACATTTTCCACTTTTCTTCCAAAGTAGCAGTTTCGTTTTACAGTTATAGAGTAATTTTAAGCGTATGATAATAAGGCCACTGGTGGGACCAGTAAGCACAGGCAGCCTCCAACCTCTCCGAAAACATATGATTCCTTGGTGTGAATACTGGAGGCGGTGGTACCGTAGCTGCCTGACTGAGTCGTATACTCCTAGCTCTGAAGCCACAAACGGGTCTCATTTCAGGCCTAATATAGCCCTGTCTCTGCTGGGATTCGGATCTGTAGCTTCCAGGTTATGAGGCAGTTTGGCACCATACTACCGCCTTAAGAACCTCTGCTTGCTCCAGGTGAAAATAAAAGGCTGATCCATGTTCTGGAAACCCAGTGGCACACATCTGAGAGCTGTTTCCCGCATTTGCATAACTGGAAGGGGATACATAACATGAGCACTATATGAAAGGGGACTTTAAGTTTGAGGTAGCAAAGTCACACGTGCAATCACAGCTACGAAGGTGAGTCATATTAAGGTGAATTCCAATTTGCGGTATGTAAGGTTTGAAAGGGGTCTTTGAAATGGTCTGTTTTTTTTTTGAGCAACATGAGTCAACTAAAACAGTTTAAAAGAGACCAAATATTTGATGCCTGAATAGCTATTGCATTGGTCACAAAATAAATAAATATTTAATGTGTACGGGGAGGGGGCGACATGGTGGTGCAGTGGTTAGCACTGTTGCCTCACCCCTCTGGGATCTGGGTTCAAGTCTCTGTCTGGGTCACATGTGTGTGGAGTTTGCATGTTCTCCCCGTGTCGTCGTGGGGTTTCCTCCAGGTACTCCGGTTTCCCCCCCGCAGTCCAAAGACACGCCGAGGCTAATTGGGGATACTAAATTGCCCGTAGGTGTGCATGTGTGAGTGAATGCTGTGTGAGTGTGCCCTGCGATGGTCTGGCCCCCGATCCAGGGTTGTTCCCTGCCTTGTGCCCATTGCTTCCGGGATAGGCTCCGGACCCCCCGTGACCCGATAGGATAAGTGGGTTGGAAAATGGATGGATGTGTAATGGGGGCATTCTCAGAAATCATGATAGCACATGTGAAACTGAGCCGAGGAACGAGAAGAAGAATGGTCACAGGTCAAATGTGACTAAGAGAGATCAGTGGACAATTAATTAAATAGTCACTGAAAGCTGCAAAGTTACGCCCTCAACAATGACTACAGAACTGATTCAGCACCACTGTGACCCAGACAAAGTGTATGATGTGAGCTTCACAAAGCTGGAATTCACAACAGGGCTGCATTCATAAACCTCATGTATCCAATGCCAATGTAGAAAGACGCACAACCTGGTGAAAAGAGCACAAAATCTTAACCCCTGGGCAATGGAAAAAGAAATGCCATCTTATGAATCATATTTCACCCTCTTCCCTACACCTGGATGGCTTTAAGGTTTGGGGAAACCCAAAGGATTCCTCTAACTCACAATGTTCGTTGCCAAGGGTGGCTGTCTCCTGAGAGTCATTGTGTCCAACTGCTCTGCATGGTCATAAAATGGTGAAAGAATATCAGAGCATTTTAAAGGACTAGATGGACACCCTATGGTACAAAATAATTTCCTCAGAATTTGCTCATTTTGCAAGCTGATAATGCCTCATAGATACTGCCATACAAATTTAAAAAGTTTCATGAACACCAAGATAAATTCAAATAACTTTAGTGTAGCTTCAATCACCAGAGTCTAACAATATTGATATTTGTGGGATGTTCTGAAGTGCAGAGTGCAAAACAGAGACCCCACTCCTTTATCTCTGAAAGACCTGTAGGCTTTTCTTCTTGAGAATGATACAATATCCCACTAGACACATATCTGGACTTGTTTGACAGAATTCCTAGAAGGACTGACTTTCTTCTGAAGGCAAGGCAATGCCCTCAACATTGTAAACTTTATATTTTGTTAATACTGGTCTTGCTAACTTGAGTCTTAAGAACAAACTTGAGATGCAATGAATCATGGGATTGTTTTCATTTGGTGAGGATGAAACCGATGTATCCTTGATATGTGGGGTGGAGCAAGAACAACGACATTTTTTACCATCCTCTGTACTTCAGTTCTTAGTATTGGACCTGGTCTTCAGCAATGGAAGATGAATCAAATAGAAACATGAGAACACAAGTACGGTCAAGTACATATATTGGGATTCACCCTTATTCCCCCAAAATGAAGTTTCGTCCAAACACCTATACATAAAAGTAACTGCCCAAGCATGTTATGCAACATATTACATGCAAACACATTACAATACAATAAAACCAATGAAATATTTTATATCTATCCTTAATATATTTTATGTTTTATGACATTTTATACCCTGCCCCCTTTTTCAGTGAACCGGTAGTTCAAGCCACAAATGCAATAGCACAGAAGCAAACCTGCAGCCTCCGGAGGCCTACAGGGTCCGTAAGGAGGCCTGCGATCTGCGTGGGTGCTGCAGCTTGCCGATATTTTTATTTCTTTATTTTTTTGCAGTGCAAACTGCAGAGAAATTCCCAGACGGGTGTTTCGCTACACAAACGGTGCAGCCCGTGGTCGCCTGCGGTATAGAACCTCGAGCAGAAATCGAGCAGCATGACATCTCTGCTGAAGCCACAGTTAGTGAGCAAGAAGATTCCCTCATGCGTGTAACAGCAAACCTTGACGGTCCATACGGCTGTTAGCCCTGAGATGTAAAAGGTATAATAAAAAAAGCCATTTTCATTGAACACTAAGGAGAATGTCTCTAGCATCTCATGAACTGACAGAGCAGAGACCTTGGTTACAAAACAGCTATGTTTTTCCTCAGTTCGAGGACGTTTCGTCATATGTGAACAGCATGACCACCATGGAAGGACTGAACCTCGCCAGCTTTCTCTGTCCAGTCCTGGATCTTTACTTTTAGCATCTGGGCAAGTCAAGTGGCCTCTTTTTCGACATTGCTGCCAATTCCCTTTCTGGTAACAACAGAAATGTCTCAAACCGTTGACAAGTTATGAAATGCCAGCGGTAGCTGGTGATGTGTTGTTTGTCACAGTGGTGGCAGGAGCTGTCAAACAGCGATACGCAGATGAATAGAAAGTTTTGTTTGGAGCTCAGAATTCTCCCGCTTTCTTTTTCCTGCCGCAGGGTCTTTTCGGGAATAGTAATTGAGATGAAAAATGAATCGAAAAACAAATAGACATTGACAATGATTCAACCGATTTCATCTTCCCACATGAAAAACATCTGCAGCAAATTACCACTATGCATATACCATCTATTTCACTTATCACAGGAAGCGGACAGCGACTCCATGAATGTTTGTGATGGTTAGTGAAAATATTCACTCCGCCAGAGGTTTTCCAGGGGAATTGGTACCATGTTTATGTGGATCTTAAGGGTGTTTTTTTCCAGATGATCCATGAGGGTTACTCTTGATACTCTTGTGAACTATACGGTACTCAGGTCTGAGGTCACTAGGTCACAGCTGTTTGCAGAGGCTGCTCTGGCACACAAAATCCCCCCAAGCTTTTAGTAGACCTCACCGACCAGAGGGGAAGCTGGCGACTGTTAAAGTCTCCGCCAAGGGGAGGGTGGCATCTGTAGTTTGCTAAGTCAGCGCTCCCTCATAGGATGCCACCCCATCTCGCTTGCCACATGCATCCACCTGTGGCTTAACTTCCATCATGGATGTAGGATTCTTGTAAATGTTGGGAGAACAGTTATGCTCCCGATTGCCTCCACTTTAATTCTTTCTTCTATTGGCCAATGGCCAAAATCAATTCTATCTATCAGCCACACATTAATAAATCGACATTTTCCAATTTAAGCAATTCTATCAAACAGCCCATTTCCAGTGGAATGCTTTGCAGTAGGCCGTCCTGTCAGAATCAGAAACCCAAAAAGCCTGGCATTATGGAGAGGACTGACTGGTTAAAATTGGGTGGCGTAATAATCCCGGCTAACGGTGCCCCATGTCACGCTCACTGCTCCACGTGGCACAGCCGGGCAGCGGGCGAGGCAGCCGCAGAGAGGGAGTGACCTTGCAGCCAGCCCGGTGATGGGAGGGGGCAGTGTCCACAGGGGGCCGACCTGCCAGATGCTGCCCCCCCCACCCCAGCATGGCAAGGCATCGTCCGCCACCCAGCGCGAGGAGCAAAGCCCAGTTCGAGCATCTGCAGCCCCGACCCCCGTCGGCAGTGGGACGGCCCAGCCAGATGAGCTGCCTTCCTGTCCTCTTTGATCTGACCTGCATGAACCCACCTAAGGACAAAGTCTTGGCTTGCGTCATTTTATAGATTTTTTTCATACCCCACTTAAATAAGTTTTGGGCTGTTGTTTTTATTTTTTTGTGTTAAGTTGGGCTTATTTATT
Organism: Hyperopisus bebe; assembly: GCA_026777045.1. Lineage (NCBI taxonomy): Eukaryota > Metazoa > Chordata > Actinopteri > Osteoglossiformes > Mormyridae > Hyperopisus > Hyperopisus bebe. Next base: position 7,569,432 of record JAODJW010000039.1, on the reverse strand, counting down.
TGGCAGATCAACACTTTCAAAGCCCTCTAAGCAGATGAAAATTTTCATTAAGGACCTACAGAATAAATCCCTCTCTCCAGAGTTCTCACATAAGGGGGCGCTAGTTAGCTTCTTCCAGGCTCATTCCCTCTGATGTTTGCCCCGATAGAAAGAACCAGTCAGGGCTGAACCTGTGCCCTGTGGCACTGGCTGCTCTTGCTGCCCCCTGTGTAGGGGCACATTGAGTAGGCATCTCTAATTGTCGATTGTACTGTATGGTTCATATGAGTACATGAGTATATATATATATATACTTTATATGAGTATAACCCCTCCCCAATATTTATTTTGCTTTAGTTCCATCACTACCATATCGAACTCTCCTCTATGCCATTCATTATATAGAATATATATTGGTATATCATCTTAGTAAACATATTTCATTTGTGATCATTATTATGTTTCACACAGAAGGGCTTTCCCTCAGTGAAGATGACTGCAGTGCAAAGTTGATGGGCATCAAGCCCCTGATAGAGTAAGTCATGTTCAAAGGACCAAACCCATGTTACTATAGTACTTTATTTCCTTTAGTACTCATCTTATGGGTAGGTATAAGTATAT
>JAODJW010000039.1:7522306-7544083 GCA_026777045.1 Hyperopisus bebe | reverse complement strand
AATATTGGCCATGGTTAAAAACTATGTGTGGTTAATTTCTGAGAGATTATATAACTCTGCAGAATCCTCTTGGGTCGCTAATGAAAAACCACGCAGAACCATACTTACGGCAAAGAGATGGCTTACGGCTGCTACTAAGAGACTTATCTGCCCTAAAAGCCCTGAGCCACAGAAGTCAGCCGAAGCTTGCACTGTTAGCTCAAAGAGTGTTTACCATCATGCCAAACATACACTCCATCAAAAGACGAGAAAGTGAGTAATCGACAGGGTGGGATGGTCCTGGGGAGGAGCCAGGGACCGTGTCTGAGAGACCAAGCCGTCCAGGAGCCTCTCTCCAGCCAACCGGCAATGATGGCGCCCCTTTCTGGCTGCATCCCGACGTCTTCCGTGGCTCAGCATCCAGCCGCTAACACAGGCGAGGCCTTGCTGTCCCACAGCAAACCAGCAGAGCACCTTATTTTTCTGGGCCTTGTGCCTTCCCCCTCACCCCCCCTTTAGAGGCACGGACCCATGAAGCAGGCCGTCTGGCTGCACGGGGCGGCGGTGAGCGGCCGAGTAGCACAACGCCGTTTAAAGGTCCTGACTCACCTTGTTTTTCGAACACCAGGTCTGAATGCTGCCAGATCGCCCTGGGGCCTTAGCAACAGCTGTTGTTTTGGGCAGGCCTGCGGGGACATCGGTCGCTGTCGCTAAACATGGTCGCTGCTTTAAAGTGCAGTAGCCCTTAAGGGTCTGGGGAGACCAGGACAGACTTAGCGTGTCATCAATGCTCATCACTAAATACAAAAAACCCAGCGTATGACAAGGACAGAAACGCTTCATTCCACAACCTGACATATTTTGCTATGCTAACAGCCTCAGTGAACGCAGCTGACAGTTCGGTCGAATTAACATGTGGATATTTGACTGGGACCTGCTCAGGTGGTTGAAGAGTACAACGGCGATCCGCTGGAAATCTTCACCCAGCAGTCTTAGGGTTATGAGGCTGTGTCCTCGACCCCTCCATCACAAATCTGTCCACTCTTAAAAAATAGGCGGACGCCAAATGGTGTTTTGCGTATCCTCAAAAACATTTCATGTAACTCAAAAGCACATGGTAAACACTGGCCTATTTTAAAACAGCCAGTTAAATTTTTCCAGCTGTGAGTGTGGAGTCTATCTCTATAGCTGACTACATGTTTTCCCTTCACCACTGAGAACCTTTTTCCTCTCCGGTATGATTTTTTCCCCCTCGCTCCTACTGAAAACCTTTTTCTTCTCCATCCTCTGCTTCTGAAAGCCTGGAAGGTAGCTTTGAAATCCCAGATGATTTTTAAAGAAGACTCAGTAAATATGTTTATTTAGACGGTGGGTGGTTTAAATAATTTCAGGACCCCAGTCAGCTCAACTAAACCCCAGGCTGAACATAAAATACTCAAGTGCTTTAATATCTCTGTGGCCACCTCGCTCTACCCACTGTGTCGTCTGCTTCACTCCCCCAGGCCCCGCAGAGAGCTTGTGACACACTGACGCTGAGGTGACCAATAGGGACAAGCACCATCCCCTGGCAACACAGTACTGCAACGGTGGAGCGTCACGTGACTTGCAGGCCAAATCCTTAGGTGACTCGTTTGAAACATTTGTCTCCTAGCAGGGTGATGTAGTTGTGCGCTAGTGAAATTTGTCTTTGGGACCTGTCATGCCCAATCGGCACATACTAATCGTACCTATGTATGTGTGGTTAGCTTGTATGAGCAAAAGTCAATTTTTAATCCCCGTGTAGCCCTTTCTCTCATCCACCTTGAGACTTTGACTAAGCTCGAAGACGTGCTTTGGCTTCCCTGGACCTGCTGAGCTTCTGAGTCTCCCAGTGACGTGCTGGTCCACACTCTGTATTCTACCATAGGCCGGGTTGATTTGTCATGACATCTATGGATTCGGTAATTAATGCCTCGTATCTCCCTCGGTGCCTGAATCCACGCCTTGTGCGTCTGCATTGTGTTTCCTCGCCCGTCTTCTCTGCCATATTTTAAAATTTGATTTCTTGTTGTTAGGAGGCGTCCGGCCACTGCAGGGCATTCGTTTGAGCGTGGCGGCAAACCGTCGGGGCCCGTGAATTTTCTCCTCCCACGCTTCCGTTCCCCCATTCTGGGTGCCGGTCTCGCTCCTCCCGTTATGGTGCCACGGGGGCCTTCACAAAGAATGGGGGGATGTAATTAGCTACAGGCCATAAAATAACAGATGAAGAACACAATACATGATGGGAGCAGCCCCCCCGCTGTTAGAGGAGGGTGATTACAAATGCACACACTTACCATAAAAAAAAAATCAAACAGATTCACGCAGAGGTAAAATAAATCGACGGCACTTTTTGCATTGCCATCCATTATAAATATTACAAAAAAAATGGTCCCACAGCATTTCCACATTAACTACAGAGCAGGCTGTTATGGAAGTGGGAAGATATAAAAAGCAAAGGCATGATCATTTGAGTTCTGCATTCCTATTATCTCCTCACTTCCCCCTATTTTCTGTTTTCCCAGGCCGCCCCATAGAGCAGCATGCCTGTAACACTGCAGAGTGTTACCCCGTTAGAGCGAGAGCACTGTTCAATCCAGTGTCTTTCTGTATAACACCCTTATCAAAATGGATGCCTACATATATTCTGCCTTTCATCATCATCACTGCCTTTATAAAGTATTGCAGCAACATAGTACATATCAGTAGACCCCCACTGTGATCACTGTCTCTTTTGTTGGATGCCATTTATACGCGGGGTGCAGAAAGACCCCAGGGCGAGCAGGAGATTGCTCCAGCTCACAGAAGACAATGAGGCCCCTTTCCTGGGCTTTTTTGGTGATTTTGTGTGACCAGCTGCTACCCCCCACCTCCCAGGTGGCATTAAAGTAGCACAGGCACCACTGTCATTTAGCAGTGCTGCCTTCACCTTCCCCACTATGCCTGTGGCTGCCTCTCTGCTGACGAGCAGGACCTCCACGGGACGCGAGTCCATGAGTTCACTTTGCCCCCGGACTTTCCATGTTACAACAGAGCCAGGGCTACTAATTTGTTCTGGTCAATGACTTTTTGTCACATATACTATGGGATTTGGAAATTAGGAAGCTGGTAGCCCCCCCTCAGGATACAGGGATAGTCTGTGTCTGCCTGTTTCACCTCAACATACAAGAAGACATCTTTAAAGGTCACTTAAAATAGTTATGGAGGCCAAGGCGAGTAGGAAAACTCCATCCCAGCAGTATAATGAGTCAGACAGAAGTAATCTATGCCTGTATGGATGTCTCGATGATCGCGGAAATGAAAGTAGCATAAAAAGTGCCATTTAAATTTTCAATTAAAATGAATGTAGAACCTGTACATGCATCTATATAAAAGCAGCCTGGTAAATTGGAGGCATGATGCATCACGGTGAAGAGCTGAGTACAAATCTGCACAGATAACAGGGTTTATTTAGTAGATGCTTTTAACCAAAGTGATGTCATGTAAGTACACTGGAAGTATACTGCTGTCAGGGAGCCAACTGATGTATGGTAGCTACTAGACTAAGACACCAGTGAATGACCAAGTGCACGGTAGCAAGAGGTAAGAGCTCTATAATAAATTGACCACCAGAATCACCAGCATCAGAAGAAGCTAATCAAACCAAAGCACAATGAGCACTTGGAAGCACAGCCAAAGCTCGCTATGGCGTTCATAGGGAAGCTACTAGATTGTTTTACAGTTTCCATGCCTATACCCCAGTTTATCACTAATAATCCCCTCGCAGGCCCCACACCTGCCCCACGATGTTTACTGGTGGCACAACCACAGCAGAGAGCACCCAGAGATGTCCAATCGCATCGATCCTCGGCCAGAGTCCCAGGGAGTAGCACTGTTGCCTCAGATCTCTTGGGTTGGGGTTTGGAATGCTGCTGTCACTATCTGTGAGTGGTTCTTGACAGGAGTTTCCTCTTGGTACTCCAGTTTCCTGTCACAATCCAAATACATACTGCCAGGCTGACTGGCTTTTCTGAATTGGTCATAGTGTATGAATGTGTGTGTGTCCTGCGATGGACCGACATCCCAGTCAAGGTAGACCCCTGCCTTGTATGTTGAGCAGTCTGGGGTAAGCTCCAGACCCCGCTATGACCCTGTTCAGGATAAGCGGTTGGGTGATAGATGGATGTACAGACACTACAGAGAATATGGGATCCAAGCCTCATCTTATACACGTCTGTGTTCCGCTGGCTAAATGACAAGGCTCGGCCATATTTTAACCTTTAAACAGCTACTTTGCCAGCAAAGCGTCCTTGAGGTACGTGTTTCAGTATTTCAATGAACACTTCCACTCAATGCACCAGTGAAGTGTCCGTATGTGGTGCGGCTTTAGGGCTACAGCAATTGCAGACGCAGAGCAAGACAAGAGTTGTACCAATAAACCAGGGGAAATTTATGTTGCTGTAAAAATAGCATAGAATGTAGAAGATCTTTTTTAAAAAAACACTTTTGTGATTTGTGAACCAGCCCGCTCGTTCTTGTCTTGATAGGAAGTGCATATGCAGAGATTAAGTGAACCTATAGGTATTGCTACCACCAAACTTGACCACCAGGACCAGCCAGGAATGCTGAATTAGAGCCGTCTCTCTCCATTGCCTCCCTATACAGCTCTGCTACTGCCTTCATGGCAGCCGTTCTGGCCTTTTGGTATTGTTCAGCTGTCTCAGGAGACCCCTGTGCTACAACAGGTCTCAACTTCTTTCTGACCAGAGCTCTTTGCGGTCACTGTAGTTATTCTGGAGGTTGAATTAATTACATACCATATCAGGGTTCCATATCAGTCAGGCATTCTCAAACCATGACTTCTCATTTAGGTTATCCTGGTCCATCTGGCCTCCACCTCACGTACCAAATACAACTCACCTCCAAGTGGAGATTAGTTGATAGGTCTACTTATCTCTTCACCTAAGCATCCAAAACACAACCTTGACTCAACAGACACAACAGAAACAGACTTTTGACCAAGGGTGCTCTGGTACCCAGTGCACTTGTGAGCAAATTTGTGTGGGGTGTTCAGTATAGAAAGTCTATAGCTGCACAGAAGTCCAATAACAGTTTACCACTCATGTTCAGATCATCTAGGCCATTCTCCCCAGTCACGCTCCTCCAGTTATCTTCCTCACTCCCCATGAGTATGTTGAAGTGTCCCTGTAGGATCACAGAGTTGGAAGGAGGTAAGCTTACCTCATGCACATTCTCGAAGAAGCTTGGGTAAATACCCACAAACTACAGTCAGGGTTTCCTCTCCACAGGTCCAGTCGCACAAAGGCAGGTATCTTTACCCCCTGTGAAAAACTCCTGGATCACTCTCACCCTGAAACTTGTATCTCTGTAGCCACCTGAGGTCTTTCACCATGGGCTACTACAGAGTAGAAGGGACTCGATGGAGAAGTTTGATAGAGGTAAGGTTGAGTCTAGTTCAGTGTTTCCCAACCCAGTCTTCAGGGACCCCCAGGCAATCCACGTTTTTGCTCCCACCTGGCTCCTTGCCAAACAGTTCACAATCTCTGCCAGGGATGGAGTGTTCCATCTCAACTCCCTGTCCACAATCCACATTCCCAACCCAGTCCTCGGGTCCCCCAGACAGTCCACCTCAAGTTTCTTCCCCACCAGGGAGGATACGCTTCACTTTCTCGAAGCCAGTGTCCATTGCCAAGGTCAGATCTGTCTGGGTCCTTCCCATTCATGCTTGCACCTCGCTGCACCTGACCCCACCTGTCACCTTGCAGGTGGTGAGCCCACAAGATGGGTGTGGACCACACAGGCATTTCAGGCTGAGCCAAGAGGGGTTATGTGCGGAGTGCAGTAACCAGGTGCTCGCGGGCAAATACCACCCCTAGGCCTCCCGAGGCACATCCTAGTAGCAGCAACCATGTTCTGGTTAGAGCACTCATGGGGGCTTTGTCTGGCTTCTCCCCTCTGGCCTTGTTGCCAAGGGATTCCATACCAGGAGATCAAACTCCAGATGACAAAGCTCTCTGGGTGAATGAAACAGGCAAACTCCTCCACCATGCTAATGTCACGATGCTCAGACGGATGTTTTCGAACATTAGCTATAAAAATCTTTAAATGTTTATCTGTGCTTGATGAGACTGTACAATGAAATATGTATCTGTGTTTAATTGGACTGTGTTCTGCATGTGTATAGCCATGTTACTGGGCACATACTTAAAGAGTAAATTGGAGTAATGTTTGGCACAGTAGAGCTGAATTTTGGGGTACACCTCTGTTGCAGTCCAGATGGGCATCCAATGCGAGGAAAGGCAGGAGGAGAGTTGGTAGCCGTTACGAGGTTCTAAAAGATATGTGCAGTGTCGGCATGACCCGCCGCTGGACGCAAAGGCCTTCAATGATTTATAGCTGTGCGCCCAACTCGTAAATCACAGACACAGCGTGAGACTTTCTAGACCCAGTCCGCTGACAGCATTTACCTTTTATAAATGATCAGGGTTTACCCCCCACAGAAATGCAGCCCAACACTATTGTGTTCCCTTCCCCAAGTATTCCCGGTCGCTCACATCCATACCTTTGTCCCATACAAGATCAGAACAAGTCTTTGACTTTTTCCCTCTGCACCACCGCCCGTGTCTGGGAGGTGTCAACTACAATCAGGGGACCCTCGGCTATTACCGAAGAAAGCTTTATGCTCTAGAGAATATCCGCCAGTATGGTTTGGAGCAGTAGCTAATGTTTTGTTTGCAGCGCTAACTGACGTAGCCACACAGACAGCACTTGTGAACATCCACACACAGGTCCTTTGTAAGGTGTTGGGCTAAGAAATGCAATCTGTACATTTTTATCTACTATGCTTGTCCATTAATGTGTCTATGCACGTTCTGACCATCCATGTTCTCTGCCTGGGTGGGCACCATCTGAGCTGGAATCCTGGTTCAGCCCCATGGAGGGGTGAATGGGACATACTAACTGTATCATCATGGGTGCAGCCTTCCTACACAGCCCAATCTGGAGAACAGACTTATTGATGGACTTTGGCCACCTTTCACAGGCCAATGTGGATAACAGACTCATTGATGGACTTTGTCTTGATTCTTAATCACATCTTATACCTAGTATATAGCAAGCAAGTCCACTCTTTTCTGTTTTCAGTAATGTTAGTTTGCCCAGGGGGGTTGGGCAGCCAATTGACCTTTCTCCTTACTTGGGAGCTTTTGGTTCCACTCCTCCGTTGTCATCTGGCTTTCTTTATTTAATTTCTTTCCTTCCTTCTTCCCGTTCTGCATTACTCTCTCTAATGATGTTGTAATGTATCACAGCACATCCATGTAAAGCACCTTGGGATGACTCAGTGTTGTGAAAGGCGCTATATAAAAATGAATTGAATTGAAATCTTGTTCCCAAAAAACAGTAGCCGCACCACTGTCGCCCCTCACTTGTCCCAAGCAGACATCAGCAGCTGGCAGACCCTATAGCTGTAATATATCTTAGCCTGCTGCTTCTGTACAGCAGAGCTGAGAGCTTCGTTTTTATCGATACCTCCCTAGGGCTTCTCACTGGATTTTTAGCCAATAAACATCTTACTGTAATTGTACAGTTATACAAAGTATATATGTACTTACACATCCCTTGGCAAAACATATTAAAAGAAAAAGAGGTTTATGTGATTATTATTTTTTCCCTTTTTTTAATAAATGTGAAGGACCGGTAAAATTTTGACTTAATCTTCTGCCCTGTTTGTAAAAGCCCATAAAGGTATGTAGAGCATCATGAGTCTCAGCTCTGTGAAGAGTGTGTGCTCACTGCCGTTAGCACAAAGCGACTGCGTGTGTCACTGACGACCCGCCGCATTGGTGCTGCGCTCCTACAGTCTCGCTGATAGGACCACACCTATTAAGTATTTTCGTTGTGATTCCTCAGCTGAGAGCATGGTGTTTAATGCTGTGATCCTTTTTCTTCACCCCCACATTTTCTGGTGTAGCCTCTGAGGACGGGTTCCTGACCATTCCGCACAGCTGAAGGAATCAGATGGCCTCCATTAAGGCTCTAAGTGGCCACAGTTACAGAGCGACGAGTGCCGTCACTTTTCCCAAAGACAGCTGAGACACCACAGTAGTGCCATGTTTGTGTATTTACACTAAAACCCCCATTTGCATTGTGCGTCAAAGGCCTAATTGAAGTGACCCATAATTTTCTCTAAGTTTTTCCTATTTTTCTCAAAATACTGTGTGATTCACCAGTTCATGTTACCCATCATCACTAAAACCAAAAGATCACTGTTTTTCCAATTAATGTTGACTGCACACTTAAATACGTCATTGCCATCATTGTCAATCTGCCACTTTACACTGTGAACGTATCATCAAGGTTAAACGCACCAAAAACGTAAATGGGCTCCTAAAAATACACTGGTAATTTCAATAATTTAAAACAATTTATAAATTTTTGGAAATTTTGCTGCTCAAAACTGTCATCCTATATTTGAACACTGAAGGAAGAAAAAGTAATCTGAAATACATAATTCAACAGAAAATGGATTTATGACCAGGACACTGAACAGTTGTACACATATTTACCATAGTTTTGCAAAGAAAATGTCAAGGAAAATCACCCTGGAATGACTAATGAGAGAAATCAAAGAGACGTTGGACCTAATGACGTTTATGGGCGGGCGGCAGTAGCAATGAGGAGCACGGTGACTCTGAATTTACCGCGAGCCTTAACGGGAGCCCGTGGGTGCACCAGCACCCCTCACAGAAAAGAGCCAGGCATTATGGTAAAAACACCCCGACTGCAGCTGACTCCTGGCCCCATTTTCACGGCCGGATGAAAAAGCAGCTTGAGACACAGGCCCCGTTAAGTGCCTGTGGACGCGGTTCAGCGGCTCCACGGGGTTAATTGATTCCAGTTCCTGCGAGGGCACTTCTTAGTGCAGGAAGCGTGCCTTCAGATGGTGCCAGGAGCGGGGGGCGGGCTTTCACACGGCGGCTATCCCAGTGCTAATCTCCGGGGAGAGCAGGATTAATGAAGCTGGGGGAGTACCCAGCATGTGGGAGCTGCCCATTATCTCAGAGCGACAGAAATGGTACGTTTGCAGCGAGAAGAGGGGATCAAAACGAAGGAAAGGGGGAAAGACACACCATAGCACGACAACAAAATGTGTGCTCGGCATATAACCCATATGTCAAATCATGCCATAGCACAGGGCAGCTAATTCAGCACCCAGAAAGCAGTGCATGGGGGTGGTACCTTGCTCAGGGTACCTCAGTGGTACTTTACTGGTTGGAGATTCAAACCAGCAATCTTTCCATTACAAGTGTGCATCCCTATCCATTAGGCCTCCACTGCCTAAAGGGGCCCTTTCCAGAAGGCATTGTGAGGGTGGTCCCTGCCTCATGTCCTGTGTCTTAAGCTAGGCTTCAGGTAACACTATGAGCCTGTACTGGATAAGCAGTTATGGAAGACAGATTATATTAATTGTGTTTAATATTACAGACCATAGTATTCAATGGACAATCTTTGCACAATGTCCCCACACTCTGTCTCTCTGTATTTTAATATCTTGTTTTCAAATGTCAAGACTATATTGTGTTTATATGCCTTAGTATTTCAATTCAATTTGTGATTTATTTTTCATTGCACTATGACCAACAAGAATGATATTTCATCTCAGTGTAAGACCTCATGCATGATATATCTGAAGCTGACAATAAAACATACCTTGACTTGACTTTTGACTTGTCATTTATTAGTATTAGATTTAAGTAATAATAGTGCTTCAAATGACGTAGATGTATCCCCCCGCTTTAGAAACGTTCTCTTTAAACCACTTCACTTTTTTACGAAAGCCCTACATTAGCGCCTGTTTTCATTAACCGAAACAAATCCACTCCTATAAATAGAGAAAAATGAAAACAGTGTTTTACATTTATTTATCAGTGAGCAAATCATAGATACTGTTATGTGCTGCATAACGATGTTCCGTCAACAGTGGACCACATGTACGACAGCAGTCCCATAAGATTATAATAGAGCTGAAAAATTCCAATCGCCTAGCAACATTGTAGCCATCATAACATCATAGCAAAATGCAAACTCACGCGTTTGTGGTGATGCTGCTGTAGACAAACCTATTGTGCTGCCAGTCGTGTAAAAGCATAACACATACTGGTTTATGTATTTATTATACTATACTTATCGTGATTTAGGCTATACCATATATCCTATGCATGTAGTAGGCTTTACCATCTAGGTTTGTGTAAGTAGGCTCCAGGATGTTCTCATAATGGTGAAACTGCCTTACAGCTACTCAGAACGTATCCCGGTCCTTAAATGACACATGACTGTATTGATTCAGGTGAAACGGCAAAGCACATACATTATTTCTGCCTTGAATAGACTGCAGATTTATCATATCGTTCCTGCTTTTACTATATGTTAGTGTTATTTTGGTTTTTATGTGGTACGATAGTTTTTTGGTTTGGAGGTAACTACTAGTCCAAATCGAATGGAACAGTGTGAGGTATTTTAGGTTAGGAACACTCAAAAATTTTTCCCATTAAAAGTCAAGGATAATTGCTTTTTCGCTTTACGCCATTCCGGCTTACGAAGGGCTCCATAGGAATGCCCTGCTTTCAGATAGTGGGGGAAGCCTGCATATTTTATTTCCATCCATCCATAATCCACCCACTTATTGGGTCGGGGGGGCCTGGAGCCAAGCCTTGGGGGCACAGGGCACTCGGCAGGGGACACCCTATTACAGCTGCATAGTCAGTTTGTGTAAATTTTGCTATAACTAGAAGATGAAGTATATAAGAACATCAGATTTCAGACTTAATTTGCGGCAGCCTGGTAACGAATATCTAGCAACTTGTCTGGCACGTGTTCAGAGCTGATGATCGCTTCTGAGGGTCGTATAACATGCCGCCCCTGGCTGCGTTTCACAGGCCTGAGTTAATAAACAGGATTTATGATTTTTTAAATGTTCTCCCCAGACTGGTCTGTAGTTATCTTCCAGGTCTGATCGCATCTGTACTGGATTTTTGTGACCAGGAACGCGATAGAACCCAGCACCCTGCTCACCAATCTCCCTGGAAGATTTCATGGTGAAAGCACCTATTGAATTCTCCACAGAAAGGAGTAACCTGATAGACAGAGACCAACATTGGAATGACTGCTCACTGCCGTGGCGTCTTTGAGCCGGCCGTCATATAAAAGGAACCAAGGCATTTACATTTATGTATTTTGCAGACACTGGGTCAGACAGTACCGGGGGCCATTGGGGTTTAAGATCCTTGAATAAGGACCCAACGATAAAATCATTCAAACCAGCGACCTTCCAATGATAGGGACAGTGTCCTCACCCATTGAGCCACATACTGCATGTTCTCCTTGTGTCATCATGGAGCCCCCCCGCCAGCCCCCAACCCCCCACAGTCTATAAACTAAAACTAATATAATTTGGAGAAGCTGAATTGTGTGTGTCTGCCTTGTGCTCGTAGCTTATGGGATAGGCTCCAGACCCCCTACAACCCTGCACAGGACAAGAAGGGGTGGATTATATCTTGGCTTGCATCTGATTTAGGCTGGCATTATAAAGTTGCACTTTTTGCTGGTGTCACAAGATGTCTTTGATCTGGCCGTTGATGAAATGAAACCAAGACCATCAACCCAGACAGGAGGAGATAGGAGAAGACTGGGTAGGCTTAGCTAATCATGGGCATTTTGTATGTAAACACAATGCAGATGTCAAGTACACATTTAATTCTTCTTTCCCCAGTCCTGCTTTCAAACGTTTACCCACACACTCCATTACACCCCATTAAATTAAAAGCTTTAAGTAGCGACCCTATGATCTGTAGCTTGTGCCGGTGGATTATGCACTTACCATGGGAACTTCTCCTGCTGGCAATGTTCCACACAGAAATGACACACATACAGGTACAGATAAATCTGATCAGAGGTGGAAAGTTCAGGTTCGGAAAGTACAAATCCAGACCAAGATTTTGTTTCAACCAACCACTTGAGTATAAACAGAGTTGATTGGCTGAGGCAAATTTTTCTGAACCAGAACTTTCCACCCCAGAATATATTAATCTGGTGAATGTAGACAAAAAATGAACAAACAAATACATAGAATGTGAAGCCCCATCAAGACACCTAACAAGTAAATGAAGGCAGCTCAGGTTGTGGATTGACTCACCAGCATGTCAGGTGAACCAGCCACCACCTCTTGACAGGTCTTCCTGGTGCTGCCCTCCATATGATCTTGTGCAGGTCACACCACTGTTGGGTACCTCTGAGCCTTCAGCAGGAAATCAAAGAACAAGACGCAACAGAGAAATGACAGACAAACAACACTGTTTTCTCTGTCCAGCTAAGTGCAAAAAAGCTTCAAGCAACATCAATATTCAGAGACAGACCTGGAAACACAAGCTCACCCTAACTCCAGAATGGTCTGCAAAGCAATACGTTTGCCTAAGAGACTTTTTAGCAACCCTTATCACAGAATTCTTTGATGAACAGCTTTGTAAATGATGAATAGGTCTTATTTCAGCTGAAATTTATGGACAACCCTTGCAGGCTTGCTCTAGTGTACAGAGGGGCATACTTTCAATGCTTAAATCAACTTGCTGGGATTATTTGAATACGACTGAACAGCTACCATGGACAATATGGAGGGAATCAGGAGACTTTTTTCTGGTCAGCATGTCAAAAACACAGAGCTAACAGCAACAGTAATTATAGGGGTCTGCAATACTTATGCTCAGCTTCCACTGGCTCATGCCATAGCTCCCACACCCTCCAGTAGTAATCGAGAAAACTACACTATAAAACTTACTAGCTATTCTATAAATGGGGAGTAATATCAGTAAAAAAATATTTCTTCAAACATGAAAGTTGGGGTGATGTCTCATACAGCTGCACACTATAACGTTCCGCTCTCCAGCAGTGTGCCACCCTTCACTCCCTAGCAAACCTTTAGATGGGAATACCTCTCCCCAGTGCTTGGAGATGCGTGACTCAGACTGGGGCCAAAAGAGCCTCCACACACTGACATATCACAGATGGCTGTCACTCCTCCACCTTAATTGCTTCCATCCATATTCACCATCCACCATCCTTAATGCACCTCAAACTCAACATGGAGATGATGGCAAACCTCCACAGACAGACGCCCCACGATCCAGTGAGATACCAGCCAATTTCAGGCAACATTAGATGTTCTCTTAAATGATGGTCAGGCACTAGGAACAGGGAGGGACGCATCAGAGCTCAGCTTCATAGACCGGCAGTTTCACACTCTGCGTATGTGTGGGGGTGTGTAAAGATAACTTCCACTGCACTGAAGCGAGAGTCAACAGAAAGTCCTGATGAGGAAAGGCAAACGTGTGTGAGTTTGCCCGGTTTAGCGTAATTAAAATGTAGCCATCTCTCTTAAATGGAAAACAGTCGACAGGCAGAACTTCTCCGCACCTACTGAGTGGCAGCAGAATAAAATATATTCAGAAGCTTCTGGGAGCTCGAGGCTGAGTGCCGGTGTGACAGAGAGTAGGTGTGGGGAAGTTTGGGGGATTATGTTAATTAGCAGAGAGCAGAGGATGATGGGTAGAGCTCATTACGCTGGGCGCCTCTGAGAGCCCTAGTGGGGACAGGGGACTGTATAGTCCTCTCCTATACAGTGCCATATTCCAGCAAGCCCCCATGTGACAACTGTCTCTATTCCTCTAAGTTCTGTCCAATTTTTCCCAAAGTTGGCCTGACTACAATTTTAATATAAATATTTAATATAAAAATATTTTCAAAAAGCAATTAAAGAATCCTAAGACTTTTTTGGACATTTGGAGAACAAGGCTGGCACAGTATTTCTCTTCACAGATCATGTTATAAAGCTGGTATATACATAGATAATGGCTGTAGGAATAAAATTTTTGGCAGGTTTTTATTGGTTAGTTGATACAACTAGTTAGTGGCGGACTTGCCATCTCAGCTAGCTGCAGTCCATGGATTTTGCTCAAACCATTAGAATTTACCAGACTAACAAAATCAAGTGACACTTGGACACGTGGTCTGTTTGCTCTGGCAGTGCTTGACCACTTGCTTACTGCAAAACTTGAACTTGAGCACCCAGAACAAGGCATTGCTTGGAGCAGCTGTCCACGTGTCGGCCACAGGTACAGGACCAGTGTTCAGGTGCTTGGTTGACCAGAGCTGGTGTCGTCTAACAGCTCTAAATCAAGGAACACATAAGCTGAAGACAGCAGCAAGGTCCCTGCGTAGATGTGGTCTCACAACATGACCGTCACCATACAATTACCTGCAGCATAGCACATTTCATAGGGGCTGGTGGACCCAGAGCTATTTTGAAGCCACAGTTACTGTGACCATTTGGGACTGGTTGGCTGTTTCAAGGCCTCCCACTGCCCCTGGCCCCATTTAATAATCCCCAGACAGGAAGAAAGCGTAAATAGCACTTGAATCTCCAGCCTCCACGGTGCTCTTTTTGTCGTTACAAATTTCTGTCCTTTTCTCCTTTTTTGGAGGTGGCGTTTCCACAAGATCCGCAGTACGGAAACCTGAAAACTGCAGCTCGCATCGAGCCGAAAAGGCGAGTCAGCAGAAGCCACCTGACACGATTTCACAGGAAGGTCTCTATCAAGATAACGCTCAATGGCCCCAAACCACCGAAGAAAAAAAAATCAGAGGAAGTCATCCTGAGCCTGGCGAATGCAGAAAATAAATTTAGCTTCCTTCAGCGGTGAGCTTTGCTACGGCAGGTCTCAAATGGAAAAGAAACCATGGATTATTGCTTTTTTACTTAGGTGTGCTGAGAGCCACGTCAGTGGCTGTGGATTACTGCTTTGTATTGTTCCCTGCTGCAGAAATGATTACCAAACATCAGGAATGGGGGGCCGTTCCTGCAGAATTACTCGTCTGCCATCACTCGTCGTGTTGTGAAGGTCACACGGCAAAGAGATAAGCTCCAATGAAACAGCCGCCTTCCTCCTAACCGAGATTATACTAACCTACCAGAAGCCATATGCACATCAGCTAGAGGGTTTTGCTATTTTTGGCTATGGTGGCTGCTTCAGTTCATCACATAGAACTTTGTACATGTGATTGGATCTTGTGCTTCATTCTTCCTGTAAAGGATTATAAAACCCCATTATTTACTAAACCGACGTTCTACATTTTTGCATCGCTAGATATTTGCATATTTCACAGTCATGAGCGTTTTCCTTTAACCAGGGGATGTCCCATAATTTTTAAGATGATGTAAAAGGGCTCCGGGGCATTTCCCTAGTGAAAACTCACTTCTAGGGGGTGGGACTGATAAAACCAGGTAAAGGAGTTAGGACCAGACTACAGTCAGTGCTACACCAGGTCATTCTGCTCCCAACTCAACAGTTCACTAGATTTGCTACTTGAGTAAAACTGATTTTCAAAGGGAAGGAATATTAACAGGAATAAGGCCCTTTGAAGGGTGATGCCAAACTAGCCAGGATAATATTGCTGACCACCCCATAGCTCCTCCCACAGGAATGTCAGGATCCCTGGCTCAGTCCCAATGATAATCGGGGGTGATGTTGCACTAGGTGAACTTAGGTTCGGGTCATTAAACCAGCAGACTTGTCAAGCACACTAGTATTGCCAGGATAGTAGAAATTGCATACATAATTATAGTAACAGATATAACAATCACAGATCTCCTTCAAAGCCCCCAGAGAGGGTGAATCTGGAACCTTCAGATGGTAGGTATGTTCCTGAAACTCCATGTCTCTTACTCCCAAAACCCTAGATAACCAGTGTTAATACACAAATAATACAATCTGATCTATCAGTATTATAGTCGACAAACCATGGTCATACAGTATGTGGATTATTTTATATGTTAAGATACACTTGCTCCATCTTTCACATCTACTAAAGAAACTGTGAGAAACTGAAGTCTGAAGATTAGGCTTTACTTCTGCCTTTCAGTCCTTTGCCAATGTGACCTCCATCCAATGAGAGAACTGGGAGTGAGCTAACAAACATCTCTCAGCTATCCAAGTCACCTGACTTGCCTTTGCCAGCCCACAAACTCAGGCTGACACCTCTGTCAAATAAAGCTTGCGGAACGTCCTGGATAAATACTGTATCATCTTTAAAAACGTAACCCTTTGTCATAAAAAAGCTTTCAAAAATGACCCCTGCTTATACCCAATTAGAGTAAGACTTGGAGAAAATTAATTTTGCTGGCATTAAATGATGTGTTGGGGATGTATCCAAATATACCCAATTTCACCAGCCGTATGGGAATTGTGTTGTGAGTCTGTAATTGAGTCAGTTGTTCTGGGAAAACAGAATTTCCTAAAGAGTTTTTAACAAGGACAACTCTTTAGAGATGAACCCTTTTTGAAATAAATGTCCCACATTTTAATCTTCATTTTGTTAAAACATCAGGCAATTGCTGCTTATCTTGCAAAATGGAACTTGATCTCTACTGAAGACGAGTCAGTGTTGCTTTTCTCTGGTTCACCTATCGAGACCAACACCATGCAAGAGGAATCCAACAGGTAAACAGAAGGTATGTTTCACTGTCAAGAAATAAACAGTGTTCCCATAGCGACAGTAATTCACTGTCACTGGGTTTCTGTGGCTGCAGTTACTTCTGAATGACAGAGATCTGGTTCCCTTGCTAGCAAATGGCAAAAAGTCCAGCTCCCTTCAGTCAGCTGACTTCTGAAATAAAAGTGAAATTTAGCTCATGCTGTTGAAGCACATGGCCGGCAGGTTAAGAGGTATTTCATAACAAGAGTGTGAACTGACATTTGTTCTTAGCTGATTCTACAAATGTGATCAAAAATGTCGTTTTAATACACCTCCAAGAGTGCAGTTATCTTTTTTAGTACTTGGAAAGTCACGCAAAACTTTGTACCAGTTTATATTTTATATCTATGCCCTTACCCAGCCACACTAAGCTTGGACATGATGTTAGGGTTTAACATTCTTCTGAAGCGCAGCCTGCATCTGGCAGTAATGAGATAAAGATAAAGTTTGCAGGAAAGAATCTATGCCTGCCATCTTTATTTTGCCCTAGTTTCCCTCCTAAATTAGGGTTACACACTCTTTTACTTCACTGCTTTTTTTAAAAACATTAAGGGATCTCAAGAATGCCAGAATGGTGACCTGAACTGTAGATCTCTGGAGAAGAAAATATTTTTAATAAGAAATACATTTTTCCGATGAAAAAAAAACTTTAAAATATTATAGTATGACATGGTGATATTCCTGACCTTGTAGTATCCACTCATTTCCTTCAGTTTAACACTATGTATCACACTGCACCATTTAGCTGTTATTTTCACGGCTAACCCTTGTGCATGGCTTACATCTTGTCATATTCCTGTGCTGTGTGATGCTACTCCAAGGGCAATGTTTTATTTTTTACGAAAGCTTCATAAACCACCATCTTTGATTATTTACATAGACAGATACATCAGCGTCACAACTGTGGAAAAGTCAAATTTATAACTGAATGACTGTCAAACTCTGGTCAGAGTCATTGGCATCCATTTACATAATTTTGCATCTTTGCATTGGGCATCTGAGTATTCATGTAGCTACCCAACAGCATAATACCAGCTAAAAATTGCCACTAATGTTACATGTATCTTAAATAAAGTTATTCCAGTGCAGAAACTACTCATAAATTCCATCGTAATTAATCAATGATTATATCACAACAGACTTACATGCTTCAATTAATGCTTGCTTCCATTTAAAAAAAAAAAAATTATCAAAAGATTTTTTACTGCATGCAATTTAAAATCCAAAGATATTGAACATTAAATATCTCAGGCTTGGATCATTGAGTAGGAGTTTCTGTCGTTATGGTTACACCCA
The DNA here is from genome assembly GCA_026777045.1 of Hyperopisus bebe. Classification (NCBI taxonomy): domain Eukaryota; kingdom Metazoa; phylum Chordata; class Actinopteri; order Osteoglossiformes; family Mormyridae; genus Hyperopisus; species Hyperopisus bebe. Next base: position 7,526,206 of record JAODJW010000039.1, on the reverse strand, counting down.
GCATAGCACCATTTGCGCTGATTGTTCTGATTTCCATTGACAGACGTCACCATAGTAAAGAGTTACATTGTTTATGTAAGAAATAAAAGTTCCACTCAGTACTGGGGGAAAAAAATACACACATATTTTGCACACATATTTTTTCAAAATTTTTTTTCCTTTTCTGGCAGGTTGGAAAAATGCAAGTAACTTGGAGTTTTTAGAATGTTGCTTTAATTGTCACCAAATCTGGTGACAAATGCAGTTAGCTGGCAGCTCTGGCGTGGGCCTGTGCCAGCTTCGCTTAGCTCTGCTCGGTTTGTTTCTGTATAAAGAGGGAACCAGCTCTACCATCTGTTTCCATGATAGATATAGAGTTACCAGATGGGGCACAGCGTCCTGTCTGCTGGCACTTTAAATCCCTGCCCAAAATGTCATGCTGAACGGATGACCTCACGAGAAACCTGATGTTCTTGAACCCCTGTTCGAATCAAAGCGGCCTCCACAACAGATGTAGGGGATTCTCCCCGTACAATAGGCCCATATTGGTGCTTCTTTGCTTTTAAGTGTGGTGTCCAATCTGATTATTTTACCATCGAACTACGCTCCTGAGTTCCTTCTCAACTTCAGCCAATAGTTTATAAGCACTTTTAAATGCTCATCTGAGCCATGGCCTAAATCAGTGAATTAATGCCAGTATCGCTAAGCTTTCCTTTGGCACCACTTTAAACTGCCGACTTACAATCGAGCACACATCTGCTAGGAAATCCAGTCTTTCTAGGGGCGTACAGCACATTACCAGCCAGCATTCATCAGTCTTTATAGTTTTTCTAAGAAGTACAAGTCAGCATACTGACTTGCTAAGAGCCAGCAACTGCCTGATACTCTGAAAAACCTCTATAGTACACAAACTAATGTTAAGTACTCCAGAAATCATATACAATGCCAAATTTAGCACATATGGCCTATAGAGTGTCAAATAAAGTTTTGCAAACCAGTATATGGCATTCTGTTTGAGCATGAATTTTATAAAAATTGAACTTCTGTAAATCTCCTGAATTCCATTTGAAAATATTGATCACTGAGCTGATATTTTAGACTGTTCTCAAAGGATATCTGTCTGCCTCGAAATAAGTGAAATCTGAATCTCACTGCAGGAAATCAGATTTGGTATATAGGAATCTCATGGACTATCTGATCATGCTGTCACTTGGTTTCATTTTGATTTGACAGAAAGCAAGAAGGCCAATAGGCAAGAAGTAGGGGGCAACCTCTTCTTTCAGGAGTGCAGTGTGTGTGTGTGTCTGTGAGCTGGCGTGACTCTTTGTGTGCGTCTGCTGTAGGAATAATCTTCATGATGAGAACTGAAAGCAGGGAAAGCCTAGATGTTCCAGCAGGGAGACATGGCTGACATTTGATTGAGGTTCACTCTGCAACTGCCTAATCTGAGGACCTAGCCGAGGGAATCTGTGTGTTTCCAGCACAGCTAAGCATTAATCACCCATGGTGACTATGCCCATCTTTCCTTTCCCCAGAATGCACTTCGAAATCCAAATCTGAGAATTTCAAACGGGGTGCCTGATTTCTCCTGTCTAGAAAAAGCACATCACCACATCTTCAGGGAACATCTGTGACCGATCTTCATTTTAAAGTCATATTGAGACACGCATGATGCATTTCTGACTGCACAAACGGAAAATTTAATAGTGAGGCAGCTGGACCATGCAGTTAATCCCATACTGAATGAGAGAAATCCGGGGGTAAATCTTATCACAAACAAGCCTGATCTCCAAAACAAACCAACTAGCCTGTTCAATCGCCCTTAAGGAAGGAAGCGGTTTCAATTGGTGAAAACCATGGTGAGATGCTTAAAGGATGGACTGTAAACATAATCTATAGAATATCTGTGCTGAGGCTCATGTGGTGTGGTTACTCAATTCAGATGCTAAGCTTGAATCAGTAGGAGTGCAGTTGGGGATGATGAGGCTTAATACTAAGAATTGCATTGATCTCAAGATGGTACATCTTTCTTGATGCCATTCAGCCACAGTCTGGGTTGAAGGAGAAAAACTTCATTAACTCCCTTGATCAAAGACCACAATGGGCACATATTGGAACTTTTCACAAGAGCTGGGAAGAGTAAATGTGTAGTGGATTCCCAGTGCAAGCTGCCTGCCTGCACTTATTTGTGTTTGCCAACAGAGACGGCTCGAGCTTTGCCAGGCGCTGTCATAGTGGCCATCGATGGTTTCTCTGGTAGATACATTCGGTGGGCAAAGCTTGTGGATTTCATGTGCTTCAGACGCCGGTAGCCACGTGCGGGGTCCACCTCGCATGCACCTAGACAGAAGGTCTTGACCCTGTGCGCACATACATCACCACACCTTAAACGTGGCCAACTGGCAGTGATGTAACTGGCTGTGTACTGAGCAAAGCTGAATTTCTACTGACTCCGTCGGCTCAGTGAAACCAATGGGATTAGTCTCTGGGCAAAAGCATGAGCCGACGGCGATGCGAGCAAACAGAATTCTGGCTCAGGGCTCCTTTGGCACTTATCAGATCCATGCTCAAGATTGAAACTAGGACTGCGTGATTTCTGCACAATCCATGGAGCACCTCTTTACTACCTATGACAGCAACCATCAGTAGCTCGTCCCACCGGGGCCTAGGGATTCCACCTTGAGTCGATTTGTCCCAGCATGCCTCACATTCCACAGTCAAATCACAAAAAAAAAACAAGAAATGTGCAAATAACTGTGGGATTAATACCATGTAAGTCTAGGCTTGAAATGCATCCTTTTCGTGGGCTGATTATTGAATTCAGATTAATAGATTCCATAATTAAATTGTCTCTTTTGTGTTGATTCTCCCTCATATGCCGTTCAACCGATGAGTCACTCCAAAGGAATCCCATTTCGTTTCACACCAACGAGCAAACAAAAATATAAATTAATCAATGCCGAGGCTTTCTCAGCCGTGTCACATCACAAAAACATAAAGTGGGTCTGTCGTCTTCAGCGGTGCACCTGCTTTCATGGCAAACCTATAAAAGTAAAACTGAAGGCCTTTAATAAGCTGAAATGTTTCAGGGCCACCAGACAAATGGCTGACCCTGTACTTGAACCCCAAGCTTCAGTCTCACCTGGAGATATATGTGCGTGTCTCAAAGGAAAGCATGATGGGATGTGCAAATACTACAATGTAGCTGTCCTCATATTTGTGCAAATATCAAATAAAGGATTGCTTCTTTTTATTAAATTTCATTTCATTGCTGTGGCATGTTTTATAAACTGGATTGTAAAATCAAGGATGGAGTTTCTAAGGCAAAAAGTCAGAGATGACTAAGTTTATTTTGCTTAGCTGTCTCAGGTCTGCTAATTGAATCCCATACATAAAAATATGTACCCCTTTTGCTCTAACAAGAAAAACAAATATGAGTGACCCTATTATGGAATAGGAATTATTACTAAATATCAATAAATTGCTAAATATTCTCAAATATAGTGGTACCTTAGAACTCTAACTTAATCCATTCAGAGCTCGAATTCGAATCCTAAAAGTTCGTATTCTGATCGAATTTTCCACATAAGAAATAATGGAAAACCAATTAATTGGTTCCCAGCCTCCAAAAATATTACACCTAAATATTTTTTTTTTTAGCATTGAAACACAAAATGAACGGAATAAAACAAGAGGAGCATATACTAAACACATCTAAGTACATTTATCAAAACAGTAATTTGTACAGTAAGAAAAGAAATGTATCCAAACAATGTGTAAAGTTAAAAAAAACTTAGCAGTCTTAATTTTTCGCCAACACTGCGGCAATTCTGTACACCGTGCGTAGCATTTTTTTCTTAACGGCTTCCAAAAAAATAAAGAATGTACCCCAACACTACCCCAAGCCATGCCCCAACACTG
>JAODJW010000039.1:7511361-7522206 GCA_026777045.1 Hyperopisus bebe | reverse complement strand
AGCCATGCCCCAACACTGCGCCAACACTAGACTATGCCATGCGGTCCATTGTTTATTTTTATTATTACTCTGTATTCATTAATTTGTTCATAAATCGCAAACTTTTAGGTTGTAACATTTGTACAACTATTCCGTAACTTTTTGGTGAGCAATGGCTACCAAAATGTTATAAAGTACAGTGTATTATCTGATATTTTCAATAAATAAGAGCACTATCAGGGTGGCATGGTGGTGCAGTGGTTAGCACTGTTGCTTCACATCTCTGGGACCTGGGTTCAAGCCTCCGCCTGGGTCACATGTGTGTGGTGTTTGTATGTTCTCCCCATGTCGTCGTGGGGTTTCCTCTGGGTTTCCCCCCCACAGTCCAAAGACATGCTGAGGCTGATTGGAGTTCCTAAATTGCCCATAGGTGTGTGAGTGTGCCCTGTGATGGGCTGGCTCCCCATCCAGGGTTGTTCCCTGCCTCGTGCCCATTGCTTCTGGGATAGGCTTTGGACCCCCCGTGACCCAGTAGGATAAGCGGGTTGGAAAATAGATGGATGGAAAAGTACTATCACCAACAAATGATGCTATCACAGCGAATGCGAGGCTGAGACTGAAGCGTTACCCTTTGTTTCCGCTGAGAGACGTACTGCGTGACTCATTTCCCTGCACATACAAGTTTATCTTAGGTCGGCATTCACGGTTCCACTTCTGAGATTCAGATCAAGTTCTAGGTCTTTTTTTTCAAACTGGTTGGTTCAACTTTTAAGAAACTCGAGTTCTAATGAGTTTGAGTACAGTAGGAGAATGGAAATTTACTTCAAACTCCATTGTTGCTAGTTTGAAGAAATGCTTATTCTGTTCTTACTGGGGTGTATGTTCCTCTGCCTTCACATGGTCCCAAAGACAAATTAATATCAATTATTTTCTGAGTATAAACCCTAGCGGATTTTGTTTTGCAACAATAAGGAAAGATGTAACACAATAAATAAAATAAACATGTTAAACATTTGGGTTCCTTGACTAGAGGATTTTGTACACATTTAGGTCTTTGTTTTTGATTAAATCAACAGTAAACCACAACTATCATCTTTAAATGTTATGAGTTGTAATCGCTCGCCTGAATGTTGCGGTACATATAGAATATCTCCAGGAATGCCTCTGTTCCTTTGTCGTAGCCCCGTTAGCTGGGAGCCAGCCTGTCCTCACTGATGCTGGACACCCTCACTTTCACAGCAGCAGCGAATCAGGGGGTCATTGCTGGGGTAATGCTCTAAGATGCCAGCTCCTCATTTTGCTGAAAAAAATGAGAAGCATCTGAAGCTACAAGCCCTGGGAGATGTGGTGGATCCTGTTCACAGACTCACAGCCATCCTTTCGGCAGACATGGGAACATTTGGCAAAAATGTTTCTATTGTGTTCGTGCCGGTCAACTGCCAATAGTAAAAACAAGGATCATTTCAGCTAGAAGGAAACATGTAAGAGAAGCTTAAGCAAGGGGAGTTTGCAGATCAGAACATACAAACCTCAGTTAACATTTTACACATCCATGAACTCAAATCTCTGAAACAATATTTGAAAGGAAACATCTATGCACAGCTGAGGGGCATCTGCACGTAGACAAGAAAGTAGTTTGGACTTACGATTAAAAAAAAAAAAATGCTGCCACAGCACTGTACTTTCATGGCAACAGTACATGTGTAGATATACAAAAGAAACCCGATCAATACGAAAATTATAAACAGTAAAAATGCATGTTGCTTATATATATGTTCCTAAGCGTATGCAAATGATGACGATAGCTTGCTTTGGGAGAACAAACCATTAAAACTGCAGAAAAGGCCAGTCTGAAATGGCTACTAATATTTATCACATGACAAAATGAGTCCAATAAAATGTACTCTCCCTGTATTATTTGTGCTTATATATCCCAGAGCAGACAGGGTGTTACCAGGACAATGGTGACAATAGAAGTCACATGACCCACTGGGCATGACTAACCAGCCCCAAAGAGTGATGAGTATAGTGTTTGTGTCAGTGGTAATTATGGCCCTGGGTTATGTACACACATACGCACAGGCGATGCAGAGGACAGCCTCGTACCTGGAGCCTCTGTTTTGCCCTCCCCCGCACGCCTGTTCACATGGCACAGGAGGAGGAATGAAAACGGAGGGCAAATCCAAAATATCTTGGAGCTGAGGTCATGAGTCTATTGGCTGCCATTGTGCATTTGTTATAGAAAGCTTGAGCACTTTGCAGACTGCCTTTCTAAAAGCTCACTTCCCTGACTTGTTCAAACTGCAGATATACACGCTGTGGGGAGGGGGGGGGGGTGAGAGTCACCTCCCTTGGGTACTATATAACAGCCCCCTATATAAAGTCCCCCATATTTTGTGATGGAGTCGAATCTTGCCAGCTTTGGTGGGATTTGAAATGACATGTACACATACTCACTCTCGTGGGCCCCCCCTTCTGAATCACACCCACCCGTTAGAGCTACAGAGGATCAATGATATCTGGGCGGTCAGAACTGACCCCCATGAGTTCACAGACCTACCCTCAGTCATATGCTTCTCTCTCACACAGAAACTTGATATTCAATGAGAACCCACCTATTATATAAATATGAGAAAAACATATTTCTACGTCTGCTTCGCTAATTATCATCACCAACAGGTAAAGTAGCTTCAGCTACCTCTACTAGCCTGAGGCTAGAAGGTTCTTGTTGTGTAGCTCCTGCTGCAGTACTGCTGGCACCAGCATTAACTGGAAGCCCAGCCTAGCCACATCTCCGCCGTGTCCCCCTCTCAGGTGCTGATCTCAGAGGCTCCCGCTGTGTGGGTTTGGCGGGGCGCGTGGGCGGGATGCATGGCCTGGTGCAAGGAATGCGGCCATGCAGATGTTGGCCAAATGCTTTCATTAGGCTGATCTTCTTGGGAAGAGGTGTTTCCATTGCAAAGCTCACTGCCGGGTCCATGTTGGATTCAGGTGTCTGCTTGAAATAAAGCCAGCCAGCAGATGTGTGTGGGAATCAGTCCCCATGTCAATAGGGTTTGTGACATCCCGAGAGAGGATGAGGGGAGAGGGAGGCAGAGATAAAGAGAAGGAGAGGCACAGACAAGAATGAGAAATGGCGTTTCCATTTATTAAACCTTTCTGAACAACTAATCTCTCCTGTTACTTTGGCATCTTTTATTACCCCTTTTATCTTATGAACTGCTCCCGAGAAACAGGGAAATGCAAGCCCTAGGGCTGCGCCACGCCTGACATCACCGCGAGGCTGAGCACCATGAGGCAGCCTGACATCACCGCGAGGCTGAGCCCCGAGAGGCAGCCTGACATCACTGTGAGGCTGAGCACCGTGATGCTGAGCACCGTGAGGCCGCCTAACATCACTGCGCGGCTGAGCACCGTGAGGCAGCCTGACATCACCGCGAGGCTGAGCACCGTGAGGCAGCCTGACATCACCGCGAGGCTGAGCACCGTGAGGCAGCCTGTGTTGTCCAGCACCGGGAATCAGGCCCAGTGCAGAGCTGTACCTTAAGCACATCACACCTATAAGATCCATCAGATCCAAGACGCTGTGCCGAGCATAGCACCTCCACCAGCAACAGCACGGGCTCACGAATGGGTACCCCAGGCCTGCAGGTAGACCCAAGGTACGTACATACAATTCGCTAATGTTCAGTGACCTAGAGAATTGCAGAGAACCTTTCAGGCTGCGCTGTAACTACTGCGATTATAGGTATTCAACAGGCATGGAGGATGAGGTGCCCTGATAAGATAAAGCCTGTTTTAATGCATTTATTTATAGGAATGAGCGGCGAGCCAGCATGGAGGCATCATCAGCACTCCGAATGATTAAATCTGCAGCCAGTAAGTTCAAAGGAATCTCAGTTGAGCTGCTGGCGGCCGGCTCACCCATGTGCCATCTCTATACTTTCCATATGGGAGCAGATGGTCTTCCCAATCATTAACAAGCTATTGGCAGGCACAATCCTACCTGCATCTGACAAATCCAAGCCCGTCACTTTATTTTTAATTCATTTCGCCACAGTGCCAAAAAACAAAATGACTTCACCTTGCTCTCCAATAACATTTATTTGCAAATGTGGATGGAAGCAAAGCACAGCTCATCTACACCAGGAGCGCTCGGTCGCGCTGAGACCAAATGGACAGCTTTTACTTGATTGCTTTCTTGATGCTTTTATCCATAACAACTTGCTTTTTGTTGCGTATTACCAGCTGGTCGTTTTACTGGAGTGATTCGGGTTAAGCACCTTATGATAGTCCGCTACCTTCACATGAAAAGTCTGTCACCATAAAAATGCCCTACCTAACTTAGCTAGTACTGAGTAGCACCCACTTTCGCCTCAAAAACCACTTCAAGGGTTGATGAGTTGTGCTTTCAGAGATACCTTTTTGCACACTACTGTTGTACTCGGCTGTTATTTTGGTACTTGTGGCCTTCCTGTTACCTTTAACAAATGTGGCCAACCTCCTCTAACTTCCCTCTTTAGCAAGGTATTTGGCTCTATGTTTTTGCTTTGTGCACCATGGTCTAACTATAGGTTATAGTGCATGAAAATCCCACAAGGGTGGCTGTTTCTGAGATGCAGGAAGCACCCTTTCTGATAGCTACAATCACGCCACATTCAAGTTCATTTAGATCACATTTTTAAGCCGCCGTAACACTTATCCGACAGTAAGTGAACCTCTTAACCCTGTGTGCTGTATGTATTCCGTTGCAGCCACACAATTGACTGCTTGCCTTCATGACCAGGTTTACCTAATAAAGTGGCTGTTGAGTATACATTGGCCAACAACACATAACACTTAAAAGGCTCTAAAACAGTGTTTCTCAAGCCAGTCTTCTGGGATCCCCAGACAGCCCACATTTTTACTCTCTCCCAGTTCCATGGAAGTTGGGAGAGAGCAACAATGTGCACCATCTGGTTTGAGAAACACTGCTCTAAAAAATCTAAAAAATAGATCCCTGCAGGGTCTAGGAGAAATTCTTAATTCATCCTCACTCATCTCAGGTACCTCAAGACATTTTGAAATTCTTATAAGATGTTAACTAATTATTTCTGATGTTCATTGATCATATAAATTTATTAACAGTAATATGAATCACATATTTCTCATGTGAAACTTAAGTCACATAAGTTATGAAATCTCTTTTTAATGCTGTTAGAGAAAAAAGTAGAAGAAGAAAATGTAGGCCTTTATAAGTAAAATATCCTGTATTCCCCCTTATAAATAAATATGTTTAGGACAGTTACAGCTATCAGTGCCTGGAGTAAGGCCAGTTCAAGTTTAAGGAGGAGGTTTGTCAGGAGTCGACAGGCCATCAGAACCTGGGGGAATAACTCATACCCAGCCTGGCAGTTGTGAAGACCTTGCAAACCATCAGCTCATCAGCTGAAATTTAGGACAGCTGTTATGAATGTGGAGCATTTGTTTCAGACCTTTGGCTATTCTCACACACTGTCATCCCGCAAATGAGTTCTCGATTGATCGGTCCATGAACAGTATGGAGGGAGACTGTGTGGCTGTGGGAACTCGAAAGCCCCCAAACACAGGAGGTAACGCGAGCACTGAGGCAAAGGTGCCCCCCACTCCACAGTGGTGGCAAACAGTTTTCACGTCTTGAACCCTCGTTATCATAGTGGGCAAAGAAATGATTCACTGAACGAAAGAGAGAGAGAGAGAGGCACAGTGTTTGGACACCTTCCCTAAGCCTTATCCCGGTGTGTAATCTAGGGTGAGGACGAGGTGGGGACTGGACTGTGTCATTAGCCTTTGGGCGACCTTGGCAGCAGATTATCTGTGCTAAGTCTCCCGCTTGCTTGGGGTCAGCGCTGCAGGTCAGCTCCATGGCAGTGTTGTGTCACACACCTCTCAGACGGGCAGCTCAGCTCACTGACTCACGGCTGTGGATGTCGTCTGAACGTGATGGCAGGATTGAGCAGCGTCTGTCCAGAGCTCAAACAGCCTATTTTCTGCTCTGGAGTCTAGTGCCTTGGTCACCAAACCATTTAATTTACAGCACTACGATGTTTCAATCCAGTGTACACACAGGGGTGTCGTTAGATCAGATCACTTGGGGCTATACTGCCAAGTATTTTAGCCCCAATACCAGTCTTCCTTCAAAAACAAAAAAAGGCAAGCCCCAGGTAAACTTGACTTAACCTCTGATCTTTTCCACAGCTAGAAACTCCTGTGTACACATATATAATACTGTGGGAAAGTCTGAGGCTGCCAATGAAAATTAAGTTTAAAATATTATTATTATGTTGGTGTAAAATTATATTTTAAGAATGTCTGTCAAAGTCTGTTAGCTTAGCCATTTGAAACTTCTTCACAGTCACCTCAGTATCTGCAACAGCCATCCATTTGTTGACCACTAGCACACATTGTTTGGTTAATCAATACCTCATCAAGTTATTTGACTAATTAATTCAATTAATTACATTAGCTGGCGGTTAAATTTAACAAATATTTGGAATGGTTGAGGTGCCCCTGAGGAGAGGTTTGGGAAATGAAGTGCTGTTCATCTTGCCACCCAACAAGATATCAGTAACTTTTTGGAAAACAGAAGAAAGAAGTTTTTTTTTATTGTCTTACTGTTCATTCCAATTATAAATTGTGTTCTATTCTGAAGAAGTAAACACTTAATACCCAGATAAACAGCCTCAGACATTTTTCTTGCCTTTTCTTGGCCTTTGACTTTTGCATGTCTTGAATGTCCAGAGCTCTAATCATCAGCTCAGGGTCCAGCACCACATGACCCCCATCCAGAATATGGCTTTTTCGCAATCCACAATCAGACCACTTTTCCAGGGTATTCCATTTTAGTGCTCTTAAAAGCATTGTTGAAGGGGGCTTATTCTGTTTTTTTCTGGTATTTCCCTTTCGTTTAGTGTATTATATGGTTTTCTGTACATGTAAACGGCCTGCAAAATGTTATGGTCCAAAGTACACGCCAAAGGGAGTAACTCTCACCGCAGAAACCACTCTTCTCTAATCTGCCTGAAACGCCTCATTGGAATTCCAGCCCTTACTTCCACAACATGGTGAAGTCCCCTCATAACACAATTCGTACTGGCCGCCTACCTGCAAGGATCTATCTGCAGACTGCAAGATAGGGCGGAATGTGTAGGGCAAGCTGACCGATTGGGCAAGCTGACCAATCAGAGCATGCTAGGCTCATTGGGGGTAGCGCTTAAATCTCTAAGAGCATTTCAGATAAAGTTATAGACAGAGTGAATAGAGATGCACAGTATGAGAAAAATAATATGTTTTTGGAACCTTGAAGCATGTAAATCTATAGTAGTAGACCCCAAAAAACAAGATTATTAACAGTGAAAATGAATACAGTCGGGGCCCTTTAAACTTTCTTGGTTTAAAAAACTCATACTCTAAGCATTTAAATGTGACATCCAACCACCAATTCATTCCAAGTAACCAAGATTAAGGGTGTGATGATATTCTGAAGGAGGATACACCCTGAACTGGATGCCAGTCCATCACAGGGCACTCATAAGCTATCCATTCAGCCAGACAACACGGGTGGAACCCAGAGAATCCAGGGAACTCCCACACAAATATGTCTCATATGACACTTTTCATGTATGCAGTTCAATGTCCCCCCACAGTATTGACGTTTTTCCACTGGCATACTGGAACCAAGCCGTACCCGACCCGTACCGAAAAGTGAGACAGTGCGGTTCCAACTTGGTTTTCCACTGCAGAAGGGTAGGCTTGGTAAAGGTGTGGCCAGGTATGTAGAGCGAGTGACACAAACCTGAAGAGGTGCTTATTTACTGTTCATACGATATACATCGTGATTTACTATGTGCTAATTTCTGCTAGCAATATGCATTACGAATCCATTCAGTTCCACTATTCTATAGTACTTTTTAAAGTAGGTGGTTGGAAATTTTCAAGTTCAGAGTTATTGGGATTGCATCAATATACACAATATACTGTGTAGAACATACCCTATTCCCCTTCAGATGCAGTAATCCATGCAGTCATTCCATGCAGGAAAAGGCTTAGGAAAGGTGTCCAAACACTCCACACAGAACACCAATATCTCTGTGCGTTTCGACCAATCAAATAGTGGTGACGCAGCCAGTTCAGTTTAGTCATGCTTTCGGCCCTGATACGATGCCTCGGGTATGGTTCATATGGTACGGCTCTTGGTGGCAGTGGAAACTGCCATTTGACTAAGATATGTTTCAGCCTCACTGTGTGTGCCAGAATAGGCAATTGTATGAAGCGGTTTTCACAGAAATAATTTGTAATATTGTGTCAAGTGGGCACAATTCCTCCATAAAAAACACAAAAGCTTTAACATTCAGAATTGGGTATCACACATTTCTCCGAAACTGAAAGCCCTCAATCACAGCAGTGTCATTTGAAGACAGCGGAGCGAGACCTTGCAGTCAGAAATTAATAACATAAGCCCCAGAGGTCAATTTATTTTAATGTTATTCATCAGGCCAAGTGGGCAAGAGCTAGTTGCAATTCAGAAAGCAGTTCTCTGTCAGTAAAATGTAGAATTGATTCTTGGTTGTCTGTTGTCTGTTTCTGAGCATGTGGCTTAATATTCTTGAACAATTGTTTCGTTGGATATGTTTTCCTAGGGTCTACCAGAGTCTGTCCAGCAGGAAAAATCTGCTGAGGAGGTCCAAGGTGACATTTTGTCACGATGCCCAGGATCCCTAACTCCACCCCTGCCCCTACTGAGAGCCATGTAGTAAAATGCCTCTTCTTCCGGTGACTTCCATGCCCATCCTCCATCTCAAGCGGATGGCTGTAGTCCCCAGGAAAGCCTTGCGGTCAGTAGGAGCTCTAAAAGCCTTGTGCAGAGTCTTTCTCAGTTCGTCCAGAGGCCACCCCTGCACTCTGTTTACCTGGGTGCTTTTGATTATGTGAACCACCAAGCCGGCCTCAGCACACAGAAACACAGGACACGCAGCAGCCTCCTCTGCATGGCACGAGCTCCTTCAGCTGGGAGATGGCTCATGGGGGATCCGTATGCTCTGTATACTCTTAGAATCAAACAGTATATGCTTCACAGATATGTAGCTGGTAAAAGCAGAAGTACGCAGTGTGGTACTACTATGTTTAACATTTACACTTAGGTTCATTTATTTGCCGGACACATTTGTCCAAAGTGACGGCTGAGCGAGGCAGATAGTGCATCTCAAACAGTGCTTATCTGCCGAGGCTGCTGCTAGCCCTTATCTCACACTCATACAGGTCATTTTTGGTTTTCTGTTGCCGTACAGCCAGAAAGGCGTACCATCGAGCTCCGCCCACGTGACACCAGTGCTCCAGCTGCAGCTGTTGTCCACATGCTTTAGTCACATAAAGCACAACTGTTTATTTCTGTCTGTTTGCAGACACATTTATATATACATATACACCATTGAGCTGTTGCTGTTAAATAAAGTCTTCAGGGCTGGTTAATATCCAGTGAGTGGTGAAGTCCTTCTGCAGAAGAGCTCACGACGAGGGGTTTAGGGCGGGCCGCGTACAGCCGTCCACAGTCCCCCATCCTCTCTTCTCTCCCCAGACAGACAGCAGATGCTTCGTTGACTAATAGTCCAAAAAATAATAATTTGGCAATTGATAATGACAGCAAGCATCAGTCAGGTCTTCAGAGACAAATGATCATATGAATACATATAATCCGTGTGTGTGTGTGTGTGTGTGTGTGTATTCATAAATTCCATTTATTCAGGTCAAACTTGCAAAGAATCTACTGTAGGAGTACAACAGCGACACAACGTAGACTAACCCAGCCACTGATACACAGCAGCATACGCTCACATGCACCCCCAGGGCAAATTTCAAAAACAGACTCAATCCATTTTTTGTTGTTGTTGAGACAAGACCGTCAATGAGCTAAAGTCAGGCTTCCTCATCATATGTTACAGCACTGGGAACTAAAACACACTCAGTCCTCATATAATCCAACAAAGAACTTTTGTTAAGTTCCCAAAGCTCAGTACATCCACAGAAGTTTTCTCAGAAACCTATCCCAAAGGCTGAGTGAGTTTTGGGATTTTGCTATTCAATTTAAGGATGCCAACGGCATGTCTATGGGGCATGAGGGGAAGCTTTCAGGAGCACAGGGAGAAGCTGCCAGCTCCAGACACACGCTGGGGGACAACGAGACCCCCACACTCACATTCAGGCACAAGGCTGAATTATGCTGTGCGTTAGGCAGAAGAATGAGGGTCACATACACAAGACAGACATCAGAGAAACGCAAGTCACTCCCCTGTTATTACTAAGGTGGCTCCACACTCCACATCTCAGTGCTCTCAGTTTCAAGTTTATTTCTAGAGCACGTTTAAAATAAATGCGATAGGTTTAACCAAAGTGCTGAACAGCAATAATAAAACTCCAATATAGCAAATACGTAAGAAATAAAACGAAAGTGATAAAATAACAGGAATAAAATGACTGAGGACATAACAAAATACCAATATGAACCTTAATCAAGCTACACCAGAACTGCACAACTTAAGGTTAAGTGCTACTAAACACCAAGGATTAAACACAAGTTTTCATCTAGATTGAAAGACAGAAATTGAGGATACAGACCGAATCTGAAATGGTAAGGCATTCCATAACAGCACACGCACGGTCACCACACGATTTTATTCTAGACTGTATCAACTGGTCTGAAGATCTAAGACATGGTGAAGGAGAGTAAGGGATTGAAAAACTCCAAAAGACAATGTGGGGCAGTGTCATTTAAAGATTCAGCATTAGTTCAAATACAAGAACTTGTGGCCATAGGTGGAAATTAGTGGGAGAACATTTCAAACTGGATTTAAG
>JAODJW010000039.1:7487866-7511261 GCA_026777045.1 Hyperopisus bebe | reverse complement strand
ATTAGTTAAGTTCTCCCCAAGCGAGCTTGATGGGCCGAATGGTCTCCTCTCGTTTGTATAGTTCTTATGTTCTTATGATTTAAACACAAAGAAAAATCAAAATTTAAAATCCACTCTAAACGTCACCGGCAGGCAGTGTAAAGAGGCTAAAATAGACGTGATGTTCCCTTTTTGACTAACGATGAGACCCGTGTTACTCACTTAAAAGGAATCTCTTCGGTAGAGCTGCTGAATCTGACCCCACCTCTTTCTAAGTGGAATCTGCAGATTTCCATTGTGAGTATGTGCCCCCCCTGCACCCCCCACAGCCCAGAAAGAAGCAGTCATCCCAAACAGCCCTTGGCAGGTGCATAGATTGCAATGAACGGGTCCTTCACCGCAGTATTCTGACCACAAGCTTTTATTTATTTAGTGTTCTTCACAGATTTTGGTTTGGTCTATTCTGGAATCTGCAAGTGCTTTAGTACTGAGAGATATTACACACACACACACACACACACACACACACTTTTGCACACCTGCTATTAGTGAGGTACCAGCTACCTCAGACCACCACTTAGGTGGGTAGCTGGGTGTTTTTAGGTAGGGAGGTGTTCCAGCATCCGCAGGGGAGCCCAGTCAGCATTCTGCGACACCTCAGTCACCGCCAGACGTCAATATGGCTGCATCACGTCTGCGGTGGATGCAAAGGGGGGGGCGTCACTTTTTATTTGCGCAGCTCACACTGTGTCGGAGCCAGAATCATACCTGGCGTGCGGCTTGGCAGGTTAGGACAGTTTGTGTGTGATTGGAAGGTCACTGGTTTGAATCCCAGGGCTGGAAGACTAAAGCCACCAATAGTCACCAGGGGAGCCAGATAAACAGCTGACTCTGCACTTGGACCCCAAGCTTCAGTCTCACCTGTATATATGCGAGTGTATGTCTGAAAGGAGAGCATGATGGAATATAACAAGGTACCTGTACTTGTACAGATGGCAAGTAAAGCATCATTTCAAATTAGCTGGTTCATTCTCATTCTTCTAAACACTGTTTCTCCCAAACTTCACTTATCACATTAAGATATTACACGAGAAAACAAAGACTAAGACTCCTTCGAGGTTAAAGTCGCGCAAGTGAGACTTGTCTCTTTCATCTGTGTCTCTCTCTTCATCTACAAATATCACAGCAGTAAATAAATGAAAGTTTATTACTTATACATATATAAAGAAATAACTACAGTCTTTCAGGCCACTGATAACAGACCCTCCCCAGGACAAAAGGGAAAATTTCCTCCCCCTACTGACAATTTGCAGAAAAAGTCAGGGTAGGAATGGTGGTCACCCAGAGCATCCTCGCAGTTCCCCCTGGATTATTTCTCAAACTGTAATGCCACATGGAAGCATCCTGGTCATTAGGTAGCTTCAGAGTAACACCCACAAGCAATAGGCTTTGTGTCTTCATTCTGGTGAGAAGAGGCAGTCAAATGCTGTTTGATTCAAACTCAGAAGAGTGACAGCTGCAAGGGAAGGAACAGACGGCTTGGCAAGAGCGACGCTATAGTAAGAACATGGCTGCTATTGGGCAGACACAGCAGCAGGAACACTGTCGCTACAGTAGGACTCTCACCCTCTCGTTCTCCAACGACGTTTCATCCATCATAACTGCTTCGGCGGTACAGGACCGTGGTGAGCCTGGAGGCTGTCCCAGGCAGCACAGGGCACACCCGAGATGAGACGCCAGTATGTCGCAGGGCACACTCTCACACATGCAATCATACACTCTCAGTAATCCAGAGACATTGATCCAACTAACTGTATGCTTTGGACTGAGGGCGGACACCTGCATAGGTCTAGAGGCAATATGCTAACTAGATGCACACAGCAGGGGCAGGACTCAAACCTCCAACCACAGGGCTGTGAGACCACCCGAGCAGAAATCATGGCAGCCCAAAGACTTTGGTTCCAGCAAAAGTCTTTCTCACACTAGAAACTCTAGATCAAGATAATTTTTTTACCTTGTTCAGCACTATCTGTCACCCAAAAAATAAAATGCAGTCTAGAAGTATCCAGCATGGGTTTCTTGTTAGCTCAAATCACAGGGGAGGATACTGAGGTCTACATAGGCATGTCTGCACCTTCAGGCTTAAGGTAAATGCCAGTGTCACACAAGTCACACTAAAGCCCAATCTCATGCACAATCCTGAAGACTTTATAAGTGACTCAGATGGGGGCTGGACTTGCGCATCCAGAGGGCCTTTCAACCTTTCACAATCCACTTAACTGTCTATTTGTTCTCAGCGTATCCATTTTAATGCCGGTCTTTGGCAAGGGGGTCTGAAACACGACACCTTGACACCGTAAGTCGGTTGCATCACTCTTTCCTGGTAGGAAGACTCTTAAAGACTTACTGTTTGACCTTCAAGCCCGCGGACATGTTAACTGTACTGAATCTAAATAAAACATGTCCGACTTATCAATAGACAGCTAGCCAAGATAGGTGTCAAAGTGAGGCCCGAATACTGAATTTCATATTTCCTGAATTAGGACAGGCTTTCTCCTCTATACTCATTCTTCAAGTAGCACAAGAGGAAGCTGGAGACAGCTGCAAGGAATGAGGATTTATGGTCCTGAACCTTTGTGCGCTCACCGTTATTTAAAAGCTGCGCCGTAATTGTCAACGTGATTGATTGGATGTGGCCCCTTTCAGATGGAAGAGAGAGCCTGCTTGAATAAGAAGGTCTAATTGTTTGTTTACGTCAAAGCATACCACTGCCTGCAAGTGAGGTCTCTCTGTGCCAGGCATGGGATTAAGTGCTTGTTAATACAGCACCATCCTTAAAGGGCATCTCAGGTTGTTTTAAAAAAAAAATGTAACCAAGAGAGGTGTCAAGTAGTTTGCTCTAAGAAAGAAACGTGAAAACACAAAACACCATCAATGTACCTAATAGGTGTATTGTAGATTCAACCAAATAATCTGTCCACTTGATTTCTTTTATATTTTTTGATCCATATTTACCTCACTGTTCTCTCACTTTGTAGAAAAAAATTGATGTTAAACATAAAGATACTACCCAGAATATATATTAATTTATTATCATACCCAGCCAGGTGACATAACAGCTCTATCTAACTGCAGAAGCTGAAAATATCATTTAGACACAGCAAATTGCATGCATGACAATTACAAGAGCAGGTTGAGGACAGACTGAAGGACCTTCTCCCTTCCCGGCCGGTGGTCTCTGACTGAGACCTGTGCTGTGTACCGCCTGATACAGCTACGAGCTCTGGGGAGAAGATCACCGTGTCCTGAAAGGTAGCAGCCCAAAGCAGAATCTGTTTCCCTAGAGCTTCAGTGTTAGTGACATCACGCCATTCAGGGGCTATCTCACTGCTCCTGCAGTCACACTCAGATGTGGGCTGCACTGGCAAGCTCAAGAAAGTCTAATAAAAGGAAGAGGAGTTTGATTTTAATTAATTGGTAGCCCCATGTCTCTGTAGGGCTTGTACTAGCAGAGCTAGTTGTGACTCTGCTATGTTTGTGTTGGTCTCTTCCTTCCAGAAATGCACAAGCAATGAGACAGTAGGACTGATGTGATGATGTTCACGCTGCACTGCAACACAAAGATATCTCGGAATGAAAGGTGAAATGCAATTCCCTAGAGTATCCATGTTTTAAAATGATATTTCACCTTGATATTTGATGTTCCATGAATTTTTACACTCCGTACGAGAGGTATCACTCTTTAAATCGGACTTCAGGACATACATGGTTTGCCTAATGATTTAGGGTGAAACAGTTCACCTTATTAACATCTCAGCACTTCAAAACAGATTTCTGGAGGTGAATGGAAACTGCAGAACTGATAAATTTCATCAAAACATATATCCATCCACACTAAAACATGACCTACATCACCTATGAAAGATGGATGAATGATAGTCAGACAGACATACAGAAAGACAGACTAGATTGATAGACAGACAGACAGATAGATAGACTGACTGACTTTGGGTATGGCTTCTTTAAAGGACACGGTGTCCTGCAAGCTGCGTGCTGTGACTAGTTACGGACAGATAGCAGATGACGCTGAAAGACGTGCGGCGCTCCAGAGAAAAGCTGATGCGGGGTGAATCGGCGGCGGCGCGGACATGCTGAGGTTGGCCTAACCAGCTCGCCTTCACTGTCACCTTTTCTGTTTCCTTATCAAAGCAAGGAAATCATTTTGGGTCCGAAAGCGCCGCTCCCTTAACGTGATTTTACAGTCCGCATTTGCTGAAGCGGGGGCTGCTGGATGTTCTACTTCAAAACGAATGTTTTATTCCTTTTTTATGCAGATGTAGCCTAGCCTTCACGAAAACTGCTGTCCAGAAAAATAAACGTGAACATTAAAATGACATTCGTATCAATTAAACTGAATATTTACTCTGTTTTTTTTCATAAAATACTTTAATATAATACAAGATTGCACATTGTTTCCTGTAAATGTATTTATAAATTATACATTTGAATTAAATACTGTGCTATGATCTTTTTTCCCACCTTCACTTCTGTGCCTCGAACTGACACAATCCTTGATGGTTTCGCCCCGTCGCGGCCCTCCACCAAGGACGTTACGCTATTATATTGGTATAATAAAAAAGCATTTTATTATTTTGCCATTTTTGTCATTCCATCAAAGTAAAATTAAAAATGCAAAAGCATTTTACTTTGTTTTAACTACGCCATTTGTTTAATTGTCAGTTCAATTAGACTAATAAAGAACCAAGTTGCACCATGTTCCTTGCAACGTTTTGACAGTCACATCTGTTTCGAATACCTTACATGTCTTTGGGCCTATTATTTATTAAGAATGGCATTCTTTGTTATATGCATTACTGTGACCCATAACAATTGTAAAATCATAATCTCATAATGGTAGCCTAATTATGAGTACAACTTATACGCATGAGACATTTGCTGGGAGTGACAAGCATTTTCATCCTCAAAATATAGAACACTGCAGAAACATAATAAAACGGCACGGATTTCCAAGAGTAGAGCGATGTTGATGGCTGGTACGAATAATGTTTATGTATGCGTTATTTCAGCATGTTTTACATTTAGATTAGATCTGTTTGATTTGTTAGTCGTTCATTACCCAGTGTACTGTCATAATATTTGCATTATTCTGTAGAATGAGTTCTGTTGAAGATACTAAGCACAGGGATCGAGCAGCACAGCACAAGCATGAACATCTTAACATTCCTGTCGCCCCAGGAAAGCTCTGTGACCAAAGGGTTTTTGTCTTATTACTTTTTTCGACTCGGTCACCTTCTCCTCTGCTCTTTCACCATTTACGGAGTTACACGTGTAGGTTTGTTTTTTGTCAACAAATGTTGGTTAAACCTTTCAAAAGCTTCCGTTTGCTGTAATCAATTGCATAATATTACCAGTCTTTGTTAAATAAACCAGAAACTGATTTTAATGTCCCTGGCTCTCAAATTAAAATACAGTGACAGTCACCTGTCAGACTGTTTGACAAGTGAAACTGGGAAGTATCGTTTTATTCATGCTGTATATGGTTCCCTAATAAATGAAGTCGGCTAATTCATTGCGTACATATTAAAGTATCAAACACAGGTGAGTTTCTAAACTACTGAAAAGATCAAGGGCTAAGTCAAGTTTACCTGGGGCTTAACTTTTTTTTTGTTTTTGAAGGAAGACTGGCATCGGGGCTAATTAAATACTCGGGGCTCGGATTAAAATACTCGGATTATAGCTGGAGTGAACGAACCGAACTACATATATGATTGTTATACTTAATTACAGCATTTATGTGACACACTCTTCTAAAGAATCCAGAGTAAAATTAACGTGAGCTCAGCTGCGACGTCTGAAGCGATATAACGGGTGCATATACTATAATATAAGCTTTCATATCGAATTTACCGTACCGTTACTATTTAACTCAAAAAGCCAACTGGTGTTTTGAAAAGATAAAGGAAAATTCCTACATCATACGATTATCTATAATTATGAACATTCAATTTCGAATGCATTGCAGAATGAAACGGATATGATTCCATTTTTTAAGTTGTTACCCTGGTTGCCATTCATCACAATCTATAAAAAAAAATTAACAAGGAAGCAAATAGGTTCCAGGAAGGACCTCGCAACAAATCTCTAATGCCGTTTATCACAGACAGGTAAAGCTTAATTCTTCAAATGACATAAACCTGAGTCCATGGTCCTGCGCGAACCTTATTGGTCAGGTATTCAGAAAATGTGGGCGGGCTTACGTATGTTGCATTGCGCCAGCCTGTGTCGTGGGTGGACGGCGATGATCGACGTCACGCTGTGAACCAATCCGCGTTGTCGTTAACCTTTAGCGACAAGCCCATATCGAGAATACTATAAAACTGTACTGACAGTGCTGTCGGTATACTTTGCGTGTGATAAGGAAGAGCGAGCTACGGTCGCGGTACAGGTTTTCTTTATTTATCAACTGATCGAAATTTGCAACATGAAAGCAATAAGCCCTAAGAGATCCTTCACAAAAAAGAGCATCAGTGTCTCGGATCAAAACCTGGGAATATCTCGGAGTAAAACCCCAGTGGACGATCCCTTGAGTCTGCTGTATAATATGAACGACTGTTACTCCAAACTGAAGGAACTTGTCCCCAGCCTTCCTCCAAACAAGAGCGTTAGTAAGATCGAAATCCTGCAGCATGTCATCGATTACATCCTGGACCTTCAGATTGCACTTGACACCCATTCCGCGATAGAAAGTCTACAGCACCAGCAGCGACTGGGGCAGGCTACACCCCGCACTCCCCTGTCAACCCTCAACACCGACCTGAACAGTCATCCGTTGCAGGTAACCCGCTGCAGTCATCTTAAGAACTGCATAAATAAAGTACTAAAGTCATGCCGCATTCGTTGTTAAATTTAACTATCTCCCAATTCAATACTTTCTTTCCAGCCTCCGGAGATCTCCTCAGAATTAAACAAAGATGACAGGAAGACGTTATTCCGTTAAAATGGTAAGTACTGCGCATGTACCTCACAGTTAATTGCCTAAAAAATTAATTTACCTTATTTTCTTCACGCAAATGAAGGTATTGTGAGATACTGTAGTTTACGCAACAGTGCAGACAGTGCGCTTTACAAACAGGTCAGTAAACTGACGTGCTTTCAATAAGAAGAAAAAAACGCTATTTTGACCTAGATGGCAGTTTATTTATTCATAACATGTTCTATTGCATTTAATAGTCTTACTGCGAATTTGTGGTTGTTTATACTACATCAGTCGATATCGTCATATAGTTGGCGCAAAAAGAAAGCTGGCACCAGCACTAAATAGGTCCTATGGTTAGATAGTTATGCGATCTCCGCCTGCTCGGTCTTACACATCAAGTTCTTTCTGCCCAGTGTACAGAGTGTTTGCTTAAATGTTTGAAAATATGCGGCTTCCTCCCCGGCGCCAGTCAGTCCGGGTTTCTGCCCAATTTGCCGTCTCAAAACACGCCTCTCCTTTACAATCTTTTGCAGGTGTTTGGTTTGGACTAAAAATGGACCTGACATGTTCTTCATTTTTGTTCTAGTTTCTGCACTTCGTCCTGAATCGACTTCAGTTTTTTCTTTTTTTTTCCATAACATGCCGTCTATGTGGTGTGTTATGTTGTACGGACAGTCGCAGCTATTTATATAGTAGCCTATCTATGTCCTTTCTTCGAAAGAAAGGAACAAGCTTCTTTTTTCCCGAAAAAGGGAACTCAAAACAACCAAGTCACACAGAATCACCATCACAAGAAGTCTTTGCCTCTACAGAAGGTGGAGCGTGAACAAATGACAACTTTTATTGCTAATTTATAAAGTCTGCCATAAACTTTACTTGTTTTGTTTATAAGGGACATTTTAATGTGTATAAAATCAATGAAACCTTGTATATCTGCAGAAATTCTGGGCTGAAAATGTAATGCTGTACATAGACATGATGAAACTTTTTATAAAAGTTGTATTGTAAATTGTACCTTTTATAGAAAATAAATATAATGCTTTATTTGAGTATCAAGGACCATAAGGAAATTACTTGTACCAAGTTCACCATTGACGGTGCTGTACGTCGTACATGCTGTTTTATGAAGGCATGCCTTTGAACACTGAATCAGTTTTTAGATTGCATTCATGATGTTAACTCGGCGGCTAGTTAAAAACCAGAACAAACAAAAAAATCTACCCGCGTTGCTAAATGAACAGGATCTTATGCTTCGATAATTATCTTACAACCAGATACGTAAACAAATGAGCGCTGCAGGTTAGCCACGTGGCCGACCCTTCGTCTTTCATTTCACTATCCTGTAATATGTAGACAGAATACTTAAAAAAAAAAAAGCAGTGTCTGTTGTCCGGTTTATGTTTGTATTATACGGAAAGCTTTGCTCTGCACGGAAAGCTGTTCGTGTAGCTACAGGGCACAGCTTGTGCTCAGTTACGTGGAAAGTGGGTTAATCAGGAGCAGTCTGGAAGGACCGCGATGATCGCCAAGGGAAGCCCCTCTTCGTGTGCAGGTGTTAATCGAGTCCAGCTTGGCGTATTGCCGGGTGAAGTACAGATCAGTTCCTGAGGGCAAACGGGGAAGTTGGCTAATAGACATTTCATGCTATGTGCTTTCATTTATTTTACATGCGTGATTGGCATTAATGTGTTTACAATATAGATGGCCTGACAGCTTATTTGAAACTGATAAGTATGTCATGACGAGCCGCAGTCAATGTGGTCCACCTATAGGCTACTTCCTGTTGGTCTTGGAACTGAATAAACTGGCTTATATTACGGTTTGTATTGAGAGTAACCAGGGACCAATTAAATATCTGATAGAATTATTGAAAATAATGGTGCAATGTAGATAATGGGCTAATTAGTATATCCGTTGTTTTTTGTGCTAGAAACACAGACGGCTATCGTACATTTGAACGTGACAGTTTCGACAATGGATATTCATCAATGATTTGTCTGCTTGCACAGGAAGGCCGCAGCACACAAGCGCCAAGTGAAAGTCATTTGAAGCAGGTTTTATGCGACGCGGACGCCCCCTGCCGCCTATCGTGCAGTGTTACTGAGAAATTTTAATTATCGTGGGAACAAGCTCATCTTGAGTTTTTCTTTCTGCGGGCGGTAAATATTTTTTCTTTGCCTTTTGGAGTTGACTGCTCAAAATAAAGACTCAGCCCTGACAGTACAACTCGTCTGTATTTTATCCGACGCACACCCATTTTTGTTTGCAAAGGCTCATTGATTCAATGGCAGCATCTTGAAATCGATTTCCTCAGGGCTGCAGGAAAATAACAGATACTTTAATGATCCCTGTGGAGAAATTGTCTTTATGCCTCCTTCAAATTGCTCTTTGTAGAGTAAGCTGTCCACGAAGGGCAGCCACCTGTTGGGGCACCCAGGAGTGAAGGGCCTTGCTCAAGGACCTGCAGACATGCTGAGGCTGGGTTTGAACCAGTGGCCTTCTAATTACAGGCACATAGGCTTAGCCCACTGAGCCACACACTGCCCCATGGAGTTTTCTTACTGCCACAGCCTAAATATCAGATAGAGATAAATTTCACTGATAAGACGACAGGAAGCGACTACAGAGCCAACTCCACGAAGTGGACCAGCTCCGATTACTACAGCCCACGTGCCCCAAGTTAGAGCCAGTCTAACATATAGTTTCCAGCACAGAACATTTTACATTTTGGTGCTTGTAAGTCACTACCAAAATGAATACATGGATGTCTTTTTTAAAGAAAGGTTTCACCAGTGAGCAAGCTTTCACTGGTGTTATCTATGTAGAGCATTATGATAATATCAACAGTGTTTCACATTCTACTGCAGATTATATGTACAGTGACATAGAGGCCTTTGGCATTTATTTAGCAAACTTGTAAGAAAACTTTATTTACTTATTGCGAATTCTTTTCAGAGATTTGCCATCACCCACTGATATGCCTGGGTTTTTACACAAGGACATGAACGGTGGAGTGGAACTTACCTTTGTTTTAAGGATTAAAAAAAAACAGTCCTCAGTGTTTGGTTACACATTTATTAATCCACTAGTAAACATCTCAATAAATATGACAATCACAGCTCAATTAGAGATGCTAATAGTCAAATACTGTCAGTTGAAAGAAATTCACAATGAAAGGTAGCTACATCGTGGTACATGCAACAGATAAGCAAAGGCTAGCAGGTTCTACATAAGCCATGCAAATTCAGGTCGGGGCTTGAAGTCCCTTTTTCCTCCATAAAGTTTTAGCACATCACAGTTACCACACGTTATATTCTAATGACACACATGCTTAACACTTGGGACACTTCCCATTAACACTACTAGCAACGACCAAAGGTACAGCCCTTCAACTAAGTTTAGGCAAAGGCATTAATGGGCTACTGAAACAGTTAGACGTCATTTTCATGCAACACTGTAGCACAATAACACTGGAGATGCTTGCAATGTCAAAGGAGTGACTACAATATGACCACATAGGCAGTTTCACAGAAGACAAACCTTATAGTTTTATGTTGCCTACCACTTAACAAGCTCTTCAACGAACTATGAACTCTAAATCTGCAAGTCAACATGACATGGGTTACTGAATACTTGCGTGTTTTCTAGCATGTGACACACAGGTCTGAAACTGGGTCAGTTGTTTTAAAGGTTTTTGTACCAGTAGTGTCCCAGATTTTTTTCTCTTTAAATTTTTTGAAAAGCAGCACCACAGGTTCACAGCAAAACTGAAATATAGTCCAATATTAAACTTGAGCAATCTGCGCACTTATTTTTAGACTTCAGAACATTGAACTTTTATATTTAACATTCATTTTTCTACACATGCTGCTACAGACAACATAAATATGACTCTCCTGTAAATTCTTTTTTTTGGAGGGTCTTCAGAAGTAATTGTGCCACCTCTTTCTTGGGTTTCAATAAAGAATCATGGCAACTCTTTCTTGGGCCTTAAGAAATCACGGAAGTCTTGGGTCTTCATAAAGAAACAAGAGAAGCCGGTCTTGGGTCTTCATAAGGAAACATGGGAAGTTGTTTTTGGGTCCCCATAAGGAAATCATGGGAAGCCATTCTTGGGTCTTTGTAAATATTCATGGGAACTTGTTTTTGGACCTTTAAAAGGAACCATGGGGAGTCTTTCTTGGGTCTTCATAAGAAATCATGGGGAGTCATTTTTGGGTCGTTATAAGGAACCTTGGGAAGTCATTTTTGGGTCGTTATAAGGAATCATGGGAAGTCATTTTTAGGTCTTTATAAGGAATCATGGGAAGACTTTCTTGGGTCTTTATAAGAAATCATTTTAACTCATTCTTAGATCTTCATAAGGATGGAAGGAAGGTCTTGGGTCTTCTTAAAGAATCATGGGAACTCTTTCTTCAGTCTTCTTAAGGAATCATGGGAAGTCTTCATGGTCTTTACAGATAAGCCTTGTCAGGAATGGTTTTTTAATAAGGTCACAGAAAGAGCACTCAGATATGCTTAGGATGTTCAAAGGATGCTCTCCCGCTCCTCACCAAAGGTGACAGTCTCGGAAGTGACTGTGCGGATTTCGGGGGGGTCACCGGGGTTGAGGCCCCTCTTGAAGTGCACGACACGCACGTTGTCGTTTGGTGCAGTGGTAGCGTTGGTGCTGGTGCCCGAGCCAGAGCTGGGGGCAACAATGACTTCAGCATTGGAGCCCTCACTGGGCTGGCGGTGGGTGCCTTGCTGGGCATTGTTGGTGTTGTTGTTCAGGGTGGTGTTGCTGGGGGTGCGGTTCAGGTTATACGTCCTGGAGGATGGCCAGCTCTCCTCGGGGCTGCTGGCCAGCAGGCTACACTGGTCTTCAGAGCAGATGGACATGCGGGCCACGGCAGGATCCTGCAGGCCGCTTAGGCTGTGTGGCAGGCAGGTATGCTTTCTGGCAGCGCTCTCCTCGTCCAGCTCAATCAGGCTGCTCCGCTCCAGCTGTGACAGGTCCGCCTCCTCATCCTGCAGGGAGTGGTTAGGTGAGCTCTCACTGGAACGCACGCCGGAGTCCGAGGAGTCCTTCTTGTCCAGCATAGCATCTGAGAGGTACTCCTTGCCTTTGGCTAACGGGCGGGAGCTGCTGTCTTCTGGGAGTGTTGCGGCCTTGCCGTCGGTCTTATTCCCGTCCCCAAGTAGCGGAGCATTGTCAGATTCCTCTGACTCTTCGTCGTCACTTGTCAGCTTCTGGTACCGTGGGCCGGCGGCTGCCTTCAACTTGAGGTCGGCACCCTGGAAGATGCCAACCCTCTCTCCTGACAACTTGCGGCCTAGCAGTGATCTGGAGGTGCTGTGGTCGGGCTTCTCATCCTCCTCCGTGATGGGGTCCAGCGGCAAAGCATCCGCTGCAGTTGGGGTATAATCAACAGCATCGCCAGGCTTGCCAGAACTTCTCTTCACGAAGGGTTTACGGCCATCCTGCTCCGAGCTCTCCTTGCCCTTATCCTCTGAGGCAGAGTGTGCGAACTGGCCAGGATGTGGTTTCTCCATTGTGCTCCCAGTACCCTCCAACTGGGCCATTTGGGCAATGTACTCCTGGTACGCATTACGGTACTCAGCCTGCTGTTTGTCGGTCAGCTTGCAGATGTCGTTGGAGGACTCCTGGGAGTTGAGGCTGGACATGCTGGGCGTCCTGTGTGTAGTGGTCTGGATTGGGATAGAAGTCAAACATCAAAAAATTGATCAAATATTCAGCAACATTTAGCAGCCCACACCAATCCCCAATGATCAGCCAACTGCAACTTCCTACACAGCAGCTAAAGGAACTGCAAGAAAAACATCAATTGAATAAGGTAATGCTAAATTGGTTAGGTGCAAATTATTACAAGTTTACATTAGCAGTTAATTCAAATAAAATGTCCTTGGTAAAAGGTATGAAATTTATGTTTAAAGTCAAGCAAAAACTGTTTCCTGATGGTCGGTAAGTAATTTAAACAGAAACATACAGAAGTAGGTGTGTGTGTTTATTCAGAGTTGATCTCTATTAGTTTATCTTGGAGAGGCAGTTATTTTAAGTCCTTATCAACATTTTGCCCTCATACGTCATCAGGTGCTAACACAGGCCAAGGCACACACGTCTGGTCGGGTCGCTGTAAGTTACCGTCCATTGGGTGTTGTTGATGCGCTGGGGCTCCTCCAGGCCCACAGTGGTGAGCTCCTCAAAGCTTAGGTTGAAACTGTACATGGGGGAGGTGTCCTGGTTAGCTGCCCCACCTTCGTACATAGAGCCATGGGGACGCCGGGCTGTCTCCCCATGGCTTACGGGGCCACTTCCCTGATCGCTAGGGGCCCCATCGTGGAGAGTCTGGCTCTCTACAACACGCAACTCCATCACCTGCGGGGGGCAGCAGGGAGCCGATCAGGGAGCATTCGTCAATGTATCTTCTTCCACTCGTATGTCGTGTATATACAGAACAATCTTGGAGTCAAATTGAAACAAGTGCAATGCTGAACCTAGACAGCTACAACCCATGGCCCTCTGATAAGTTACATTAAAGTGAAAAGAAAACAGGAGGAAATCTTCACTTTACTATACATTAGTTGGGCAAAAATGACCAGCCTACCATTCCCCGGAACAGCTGCCAGTCTCCAAAGTTCATGTTCATCTCCTTCTTCAGTTCATCCAGGTTGCACTGCGACAGGACTCTTCCATTTACGTTGGCCTGGGCCAGTGCAAAGAGGTCAGCACTCAGCGTAATGGAAGATTACAATGGACAAATACAAACGGGGCTTTAACAGTTGGTTGCAAGCTGGCAGCCTTTGTGGGTCTTGCCTTCATGTTGAGCTGTTCATGCAAGTGAATTGTTTTGGTTTGGTTTATATGGGACAGCAAGGCTGTGGGCAGAGCTATATGGGCTTGTGGGTGCATTTTTAATCACCAGAACCACAAGAACCGCAGCTCCCTTGACAAACAAATAAGCAAGATTATTACAATTCCTAGTGACTGAGTTCATCTGCAAAAAGATAGAGTGCATACAGACACACGCACAGGGAGACAACTCATCACGGCCTAACCTCACCTTTTTGATGGTAGCCGTGTACTGTCCCAGCATGCTCTGGTCAATGCCCTCGATCTGCTTCATCTGCTCACACACAGAGTCCGTGTTCATGGAGCTCAGCATCACGGCTGGGGCACCAGATGCCAAGGAGGCGGAGCCCTATCCCACAAGGAGAGCCAATAACAACGACATCAGAGACAGATGTCACACACGGTAGACTCGTGAGCCAGGCCACAGTAGGGACTATTTTATGTCAAAAGAGACACAGAGGTTTCTGGTTTTGCAGTGTAACCCAAACCCTGGTTAATCAGAGAAAGGAAGCTGAACGTTGGAGCATTTAAACTACGTGAAATAAAACCTGCCACCGGCGCTGGGACCACAATCTGCACTGAGCGGGTGGGGAGAAGGTTAACTTCAGCAGCCGCCTGGCATGCAGCTAGTCCACTGGCTGTCTGCGAGACCTACAGCACTGAATCATTCAGTCTCTGCCCAGTGTATCGGTCAAGGGTGAGGCAAGAAAAGTCACCCCCAGCCACGGCATCCAATGAAAAGCCACCATGGGACGTGCGTGTCCTTACGTTGCACATGTATTACTTAAACAGGCTCTTCCACCCTTGCACGCACTAACACGACAGCAGAGACGAGGGTGAACAGATAACACTGTAATTAATGCTTCCATCATGCTATTTTGTTTTACATTCATCTAGCAGAGACTTCTCCAGGCCAAATGCTACATCTTATTTAATATTCTTTTGTTTCTGTGTAAATAATGATAATAATCAGTAAAGAAGAAGGTGCTATTAAGTAGATCTTAAGCAATAATTATGATCTTCCTAAGCTATTGATAAACTAGCCTACAAAACTGACAACTGATCTGTTTTACCATCTTGCAGTAAAAGATGACCGGCTAACTTTAATATTCACTTCATTTTTGTCTGTAATGAATTTAAGGTTACTTTTTATTTTAAGAGCACCACAGAATGCAATTAGCGGAATAACTCTGACGTCATGTTTCATCGACCATCATGGCTTGGGGTAAATAACAACAACACTTAGCAAGCTGTGAGCAGTGCATGCTTGAGAAGGCCCAGTAATTAAAAAGCATCATTATAATTACCTTTTATTTAAAAGAACAAACAGGGGGAAAAAACTTAGGGAGAAGGACTGGCTTTGAAATAAACAGCTAAAAACAAAAAAGCAACTGCAGAGAGCAAAAGGTTTGAGCTTGTCGGTCTGGGGGCCCCACAGCACACAGTTTGGCAAGGCGCGTGCAAACCTAAAAGCTACAAACTCATATGCACAAAAACATTCAGCGTCATAATTAAAAGCAGCTTCCCCTGCTGACTACAATGTCATATTAAACATAAGTTCTAATGTTAAATGTATTACATTTGTTTGCAGGACAGGGTCAGAGTGGGTATGATGAAGACATTAGGACATTTCACAGGTAACACTCTACCAGTGAGTGTCTACTACATAGCTCACTGCTGTGGCATTATCGCAATATCAGGGAATATTACCCTTGAGCTGCGCGGCTTAGCAAAGAACTGATGACCTCTTTTCAGATCACACTGACAGGACTGAAGCACATCCCACAATGCCTTGGGAAAAATTACATCATTAAATCACAGGTAAAGGACACAGAATAGGTCAGGATACATTTTGGTCTTTGACACACACTGTGAACCACCAGATGTTTTCCAGTAGCTACACCAAACCTTAGAGGCCTGCTGAGAAACAACTAACAGGCATTGTGTGATGTACTTCGAACCTTCGTCCGGTAGGACAATGAATAAAACAGGGGCAAGCTCAACCTGGAGGCATTTTCCAGCCTCTTACCTCCACAGAGCAGATCCCTCTAGCTTCCTAATATGAAATAACTGCAGAGCAGAGCTCAAGTTACCTTGAGAGTTAGGGGCCAATCTGTGTTCCACATAAGGCAACAGCTGGCGAATCAGAGTCAGGCTGAGAGCTGTGTGACGGTACAGAGAGCCCTTCACCGGCAAAGAGAGGCCACGACGGCAATATGAAGGGTCAAGTAAAAAGCTGCTTAAGCAGTCCGTCGAAATGGGCAAAGCGAGCAAGGTGGACACAACAGGACCTAGGAAGCCGAAACTGGACGGAAAGATTGACCCACCCACTAGAAGGCAAGATGGCGACTCTCAATTGACAGCGGTCAAGGTCGGCATCAAAGCCATGTAGGTGGGCCAAACTCAGACCAGGTAAAGTCCTCGATTCAGCTATAACTACTGGTTTAGTGACTAAATTCCTAACAGGGAATGTACTACACTTCCCCTAGAGCATGCTGGGAACTCAGTGGCAAGAAGATGACAGAGCGTGTTAGTTTTGAACTAAGAGAGCAGCAAAAACAAAAAATAAGGCAGGAAGCTGGCATTTAGAAAAAAACTCAAGATTCTGTACCTGCTTGTGTTTGACAGAATGTGCCCTATTCTGCTTAGGAGGAGAAGGGAGGGAGAGAGAAAGAGAAAGAGGCATCAGAAAACATTAGGAAACTGATGAAAGTTTATCATGGAGGGTCAAACAATAGCGTTCATGTGGATGGACCTGCTGACATGGTCTAAAACTTCATTATGCAGTTGCAGAGGCAATTTTTACATTTAATCATATTTTTGCTGATTTATCACCAGATCACTGCAGCGACAGCAGATGCTGTGATCCGATTGACTGCTGCAGGAGTGTCGTGATACACAGGGTTACCACGGTAACCAGGAAGAAGACAGAAAAAAGTTGGAGTAGTCATCCATTGCTTCACCACTAATAAGGAGAGACAGGCATCCAGGTACTGGGCTCCAGAGAAAAGGCGATTACAATAACACCAGAGAAAGTGAGCCATCATAGCAAGGGAAGAAGATGGGGCCACACACACACACACAAACGCACGCACGCACGCACAAACTGGACCCAAAGGGCACTGAGATCATTTTTTGTTAGAAAAAAAACAAGTGTTCAGAAGACAGCAAAGACTTGATCATTATGATAATTATGATAATTCACAGATTTGCCACAACGTGAGGCCCAAGACACAAGACAAGTGTTCCTATCCCAGAACGGCGAGCATAGTATCTACCCATCGGAGGCACCCCGTGATTTCTGCAGATGATTTTCTAAGCTTAAGGGGTACAATGTCCTGACGACGTTCTGTGCTAAACGCCAGCCGAAGTTCCCACGTGTGCGAGCAACAGCTCTGTACTTACGAGTCCATTGCAGGGATCCCTGGGGAAGCCGGATTTAACGTTTGGACGTGGCGCGACGTGATGGAAGCTGCCAATGTACTGCCTTGGCAGCTGATAAACATGATGGGGGAAATATGGCTATGGTCAGGAGACCCAGGGGGAGAAGGGAAACACAAATTTAGGAAACGGAAATTAAAACACACAATGAGGCTCAAATAGAGGAACACAAAATGAAAGCAACAGTATATCAAATGCAATGTGAAGCAACTGACCGGGGAAGAAAAGGAACTGAAAAAGGAACTATTTGGGTGGGGTTGGGGGGGCATGATGATGGACATGAAGGTGGGAAAAGAGGGGGTGCATGATTATGGGCGTGTGGGTGCGGCATGATGACATGGATGATGGAAAGGGGGCAGGACAAGGTGGACATGTGGGTTGTGCATGGGGAGGATCATGATGATTGACATATTGGTGGGGTTAGGCGTGGGGCATGATGATGGACAGGGGAGAGGTATGATGATTGGCACATGAGTGGGACATGGGGAAGGGCATGTCTGGCATGTGGGTGGGGCATGATGACTGACACATGGGTGAGCTAAGGGTGCAGAAGCATGACAATGGACATATGAGTGAGGCATGGGTTCAGTTCCTGGGACCAGTTCAAGGAAAACGGCTTGGAGGGTACAGGCAGCTGGTCCACGTGAGGAGAGAGGCAGCCTGCTGTAAGAAAGAGAGAGGGGGTCGAAGAACTCACCCTGTTGTAGAAGGGGTGCTGGGGTCCTGTCAGGCCGCTGAAGTAGCTGCTGGGGGGCTGGGGCGGGGACACCACACCGGAGGGGTTGTAGGGCCCGCTGAAGGAGGCGGTGGGCGAGCAGGCAGATGAGTGCTGGCTGTACACGGAGGACGCGCGGGGCGGGGCATCCTGCAGGGGCAGCGTGGGGTAGGCCACACCCCCCATGTGCATCTGATCCCTCGCAGCACGCACGTCTGGGAGAGTGTCGGGGAGTGGGGGGGAAGTGGAGGGGGGGTTCACCACGGAAACACAGATCCTCAGTTTCCGCTGTCATGACCACTTGGATGATAAACTTGTAAAGAAGCAGACTTACAGAAAGTATACTAACAATGGAGTATTATTAACTTTCAACAATAACAACATACAATAATAAAAATAATGTAAGCAATAACAATATCATAGATATTTGTTTCAAAGGTTTAAAGCTATATACAATGGCCATGACTTTCTGGAAATAAACTGGGGTGTAAAGTAACCACAAATAGTCTTGTTACTTTGAGTGTTTTTTTCCCAAAATTTGTAAAAGTAGCTGAAATTTGTGTACTTTTACTAGAGTACTTTTACATGGCATGTTATAATGTTACTTTTACTGTGCTACTTATCCCTTAGCCAATTATAACAAAGCACCCCTAACATTAGTGCATTCCTGCAGCAGGTTGATTAGTTAAAAAGGCAACAATCCAGTAATCATGGAGCTCATGGCAGGGGAGGGCGTGGCTACAGAACTAGCTCTGTCATGTCATTTCAGCTTTGCCTGATATATCTGTAATCAAGAATTTGGTCTCTAATTTAAAGAAACATAAAAATATAACATAATAGTTTTAGTACTTAACAGCTTTATTACATAATTTCAGCCTGCCTAGCTAGCCTAGCTTGCTACAAACCTCATGCACCCAGTTCTCCGTGTGTGATAATTTTATGTCATTATTTTTTAGCTTTCAAACTTAACTAGCATAAACATTTTAACTGCAAATGAATCGTAGCTAGCTTGGCTAGCTAGCTAGGTAGGTTGTTGTAGGCCTTTGCTGCGATCACTAGGCTGTTACAAGGGTGCTGCTGGGTGTGTGCATGTGTCTATGTGGGTGTGCGTGTGTGTGAGTGTGGATTAGGTTGATATTACATCGCGAGGAACAAATGTTAAGGTTAGGGCTGGGTAGGGTTAAGGTCATCATGTTGTGATAAGAGTTTTCCCCATATGAATGGAGAGTCCCCACAAAAATATAATTACAAACCTGTGTGTGTGTGTGTGTGTGTGTGTGTGTGTGTGTGTGTGTGTGTGTATGTGTGGTCATGTATATGTTACATTATCGTGGGAATAAAATGTCCCCACAATGTGATAAGAACCTGTTATTTTGATGTTCTGAGAACATTCCCTTGTGGGGAAACTCACTTTTATACAAATCTATCAATACAATCAAAAAATTAAAACTGGCAAAAGTCATGTATTGTGTGTGTGTGTGTGTGTTTTGGGGGGGGGATACGATGAGAACATAGAATAAACCATAATATGAATTTACATTTCAAGAGTTCACATGACAGTGAAATCATGAGGGGGGTTTAATTGTCTGGACGTGATGGCAGGTCTGCTTCGGCCTGCCCAGATGGCACAACACAAAGACATGACAGTGGCATTGTTACGCACTGACTCACTGCCCCTCGCAGCAAAGAAATATTTTTAACCTTCTCCAAAAATAAAAGCCCCAGATATAACTGAAATGTGGAATAGACACACATGAGCAAGCTCCCTCCATCGTTCAGTGCTACGCCTGACGACTGCTTTTGTATGGTCACTGCATGTGAGCCCGTCTGGGCCCCAACCCCTGTAGACGTCTGTGTATCTGTATATGCTGATTCGGCACAAGTATTTCTGTCAATGTGCACATGTGATCTCTGTAATAACTGTTCAGCAGACTGACGTATAAGTCTGACACGATGGTGACTGGTTCCTTTTTTAAAATAAAATAAAAAACAGATTTACATAGCTAACCTTTGCAGCCTACTGCTTCAGATCTGGTCATGAGACAGTGCAAGGTTTTGTTCTCTAACCCAGCGATTCAACCCCATAGGGTCTGTCTTAGTTCACAAACTGTCCAACAAGATGAAGGCACAGCATGTTCAGTCAGACGGAAAGCAACAATGTTGCCACAGCCTGTCCTTTGAGAGTTTCCAAGAAAAATCACTGCAGGTCGAAGAAACATTGTTACTCCTGACCCCATGCCATTGGGCTACAATTCAGATTTAAGAAAATGTATCTGCATGAGAGTTACTGAGGAATTCATATGACATCACAGAGAGCTGGTCTAGGTACAGGAAGAGCCAGTGTGCTCCCGGGAAACACAAGTCTTTATGAACTTCTCTCACATTAATTGTTGCTAGGGAACCCTGCAAATGTATTAATCTAATTTTTAATATCCAGATATTATGGCCAAATAATAATAATAATAAAAATTATAATTATTATTTCAGAAAGAGGCTGTTAACTCAGAAACATCAAAACATTATCTACATGTTTACCTGATGTCCTTTTCAGCCAAAGAACTGCATGCATTTTTATAATCAGGAATTTGCTGACGTATTTCAGGTCAAGTATGTCTCTGAGGAATCCGACAGCAGTCTTTTACTAGGATGATCTGCCATTTACACCCTTAATTATCAGCCTACCACCTGCTTTCCCACAAAGGTTATCAAAGAGTCACCTGGTGTTCTGCACAACTGTCAGAATCTACATTTTACCTCCAGTCCCTCGTCCCTGGAGAGAATGTTTGAGCATCAATCATTAAATCATTAAGTCACTGCTTCTTAATTATTTAGGCCCAACTGCCATCTTTTGACACCTGGCTGTGACTGGACTCAGTGTTTATTTCTTGCATGTGAAAGAAAGCTAAATTAAATAATAGTTTTTCATTTTAAATGATAATTTATCATTTTATTACATTCTTGTATTATAGTTGCACATTATTTTGCTACTTATATTAACCTTTAATATATGAGACACTTCATTGTTAAAATGCTGCCTTTTATCAAAACCCGTAGTTGGCAGAGTGATTTCACTTTTGGACCTTTAAATGAGACCCATAACCGCTCAAGGAACTTTTTGACACTACTTTCTGTACATGTGTTACAGAAAGATATAAGTATGTTACTTTTATATTTTAGTATGTTACTTTGGATAGAAGTGTCTAATAAATAAACAACAATGCAGACGAATTTAGAATACTCTTCTTAATGGATTGTCAATTGTTGTTGTGCGCAGATCATTAATTTGTAAAAGCCTAAACAATTTTTAATTGCAGGCCAAGTTGCATAAGGCACTCAGGCACAGATGAGAGCTTGTCTGTCTGCTGCCAGGATGAATGTGGAAAAGTCAGAGGGTGTTTCCCTATCGGTGCCTCTGCTGGCAGATAACAAGCTTTGCTTCATCACACCCTTAATGTGGCGTCTTTCTGTCGCAGGATGTTACTGAGCAGGAAGGAGAGAGTTCACAGAAGGACAGGTGGCCCTCCAGGGAGGGCGGGGCCGTTCCTGTTGGCTGCCCTCACTGCAGACTCGCGTCACACCCCAGGGTAATCCACTAGTTCACGTCTCTATGTTTTCCTTCGAGCCGTCGATTGAGCGATAGCCCAGCCGGCGTTGCACTCAGCAGCCAAGGGGAAATGCACTCAATTCAAAAGACCCGTAACACGCAAACAGTCTGAAACTCGGAGCAGACAGCAACAGATACACTGAATTAAAATTTCCCATTAGTTAATTTCATAGCAGGTCCACGAATGTGCTTAACAGAGTTAGTGCTAAGTAGCTTAAGATAGCTTAAGTGTGCATAGCAAAGGGATTTCATAGTCATGGCTTATGTTTATCCACACTCCAAGTCTGAAAGGCAGTTCTTCACTGACATTCTTTTGTGAGGAGGGGCGTAGCCTCAAACTCTGGACTGACTAAATGTCATCTTGGGGTCCCTATAAAATACTTGGTCCCCTGAATCTGCCACAGTCCCCTGACTGTGAGTGACATGATGTTAAAAATAAATCTCTCCTGAGATTTTGATTCACTTTTTTCACACAGTATTTTCACCATGCTTAGTCTGTGGTGTTGTTGGCATTATTGTGCTATGTTAGTGTTTGGCTGGCAAACCCCATTCCCCGGTGTACTGCAGTCCAGGTGAAAAAGTGGCACTTTCTAGTTTGGCTTCCATTTCAGCCCAATCCAGTTATTTGGTAGGCATTATTCTGTTAGTTAGTATGGCATGTATGAGAATGCACTGTAGAGCACATGTAAAGCAGTGGCTTTAAGATAAGATGAACCAAAATAAGACAAAATAGAATAGAGTAGAATATCTTTATTGTCATTGTACATATACAACAAAACTCTGTGTGCTTCCCACCAAAGTTACAGCTTGTAAAACATAAATAAAATACAATGAAAATAATAATATATACAATATAGATGTACCATGTCAAGCTAGTGCCCTTGAATGAAGAACCAGAACTGAGCTTTAATGACTCTCCTGTTACCTCAACAAGTGAAAAGAATAAAACTGTAGCTGCCAGTATATCTCTGAGAAAGACACATATTCTATTAAATGAGGTAGAGGATGGTTCATTGGTTGAGGGCTCTGTGCCCCTTGTTTGGAAGGTCATGGGTTCCAAACCCATGGCTGGTAGATTGATCCCATCAACAGGCCCTTGAGCATAGCCCTATGTATAGCTGCGGGGATGCTGGCTGGCCCTGCTCTCTGACCCCAAAAACATGCCTCACTGGTACGTTATTCTGGCAAAACACCTACTAGATATGCAAAAGTTCTCGGACTCATTAGAACTCAAATTTCTTAAAAGTCGAACCAACCAGTTAGAAAAAAAATTACCTAGAGCTCGATCTGAATCTCAGAAGTCAAACCGTGAACGCCGACCTTGTACGCGTGGGGAAATGAGTCATGCGGCACATCTCTCAGCAAAACAGAGGGTAAAGCTTCAGTCTCAGCCTCGCATTCGCTGTGATACCACTGTGCATGTTTACACTAACTGATACATATATTTAGACAGTAAAAATACATTCCGACAATAATAGACAGTAACAGTAATTATTATTTTATAATGAAATACATTGAAAAATAAAGATTTCTTATTCATTATTTTAATATTGATAATAAACCATCAATATGTTTAATTATAATAATATTGTTGTGCCAAGCAGGGACGGAAATGAGACAAAGGCACAGACATCAGGGTATTGGGGAATATGGGGTTTAATTACAGGTAAGGCAGGCAAAACGCAGACGGACAATACAATGACCGAACTGGGGAAACAAACTGAAACGTGGACAAAATACAGAGGACTAATGACAACAACCAGAAACAGCTGATCACACGGGGATTCCACACGGGGTTAACGAGGG
>JAODJW010000039.1:7459581-7473431 GCA_026777045.1 Hyperopisus bebe | reverse complement strand
AAAAAAAACATATTTAGGTGTAATTTTGGGGGGTCGGGAACCAATTAATTGGTTTTCCATTATTTCTTATGGGAAAAATTCAATCGGAACTCGAACTTTTTAGGATTCGATCCGGAGTTCTGAACGGATTAAATTTGAGTTCTGAGGTACCACAGTATATCTAAAATATACCTTGTTAAAGCTGATAAAATATTCAGCTGTTATGCGATACACACATAAAACAGCGGAGACAGTCACGCACAGAAGGGCAGTAGAATAATGAGTGGTTCTCTCCAGACACTCACGCAATAGGACTAATATAGAGCAGGTCAGATCATCACGGCATGCGGCTGCCCTCTGCTGGCGCAGGAAGTGCGGTGACACCACCTACCTGCCCCCTGATGTCGATGTCAGCATATTTGTGCAGCAGAGCCCGAACGATCTCCACATGGCCGCCCCGGACGGCTCCGATGAGCACTGTGTCCCCGCTCTAGGAAGTGGAGACACACACACACACACACACACAATTTATGTCTGTCTCCCTGTCCAGCCACCGTGGCTTCAAAACATTAGGTACATAACAAAATATTTCTTGAAAATCCAAATCACTCCATTAATCTAATCCTGGCTCCCACTTCTGTTAGAGAGGTGAGGGTGTGCCTGAACCCATACCCTGTCCGGGATGTTGACGTAGGTGCCGGCGTCCAGCAGGTCCTGGACGATCTCAGTATGGCCCTCTTTAGCGGCGATCATCAGCGCGGTGTTGCCGTCCTTATCTGTCATGTTCACGTTGGGGTTCCTCTTCAGAAGCTCCTTCACCACCTCCGTGTAGCCGCCCTTGACTGCCACGATCAGGGCCGTCATGGAGTTCTGGCGTGGGGTGGGAGGAACAGAGAGTGTGAGGCCTTAGCAGACTGCCACAATACAGCGACCATGACCTGTCTATCACAAGCAGAAATTCAGTGTCAAGAGGGAGGGGAAGGAAGTAAAAAAAAGGGGCAATGTACTTATAATGTCCTTAGAAATATCATGCTAAAGTAATACTGGAGCTCACTTCTATCCAGGTATTCTTTGAAATAAGTAACCGTATTGTAAAAAAAAAAAAAGGCTATTTCTTTGAGAATGTGATTGGCCTAAACACTGGAGTAAGAGTGAGAGTCAGTCCATGCTGTTGTGTGTATGTGAAGCAGGAGTACCACCTACCGCCCCCTCCTGGTCGACGTCAGCACCATTCTCCAGCAAGTGCATCACACAGTCAAAGTGGCCCTTCCTGGCTGCCCAGATCAGTGGGGTTGTGCCATACTGAGAGGGAGGGAGGACATACTCATCAGCTGTCACTGAGGCCATCGTGTCATCATGCCTGTCCCATGCGAGGCTTACCTTGTCCGAGCAGTTCACTTTGGCACCGTGCTGGAGCAGGAGGTGCACAATTTCTGCGTGCCCACGGCCAGCTGCCCAGATGATGGGGTACACGCTGTATTGCTGGGGGGGGGGGGGGGGGGGGGGTTGATACTACACAAACACCTTACAGACACAAAGCCCCCCCCATACCATGCATCAAAAGCTGGCTGCCTGATTGAGTGGTTAGAGTTTAAATTTTATTTAGTTTTTAATTTTATATTTATTTTCAATTTTAATTTCTTTTAAATTAGTTAGTTTAGTTTTCAGTGTGGTTTTATTAGTTTTTATTTTAGAGAGATATTTCGGTTTAATTTTTTATTTTCAGGAATAGACTTAAAGTTGTAGAGCTATTTTGCATGTCTGTTCTCTAGACAATCCTACATAAATATGCAGTGTACATTATGCACTGATGTCATCAAGGATAAACAAAATATTACATTAGCTAAATATATTTAACAACAGCAATGGAAAGTACGTGATGTTTGTTTTTATTTGGCAGTTTCAGAAGAAATAATTTTCATTTAGTTGTAATTTTTTAGTTCACAAAAATGTTTTTGTGTAGTTTTAGCTTTTGTTAACGATAATAATTATTATATGCAAAGGTTATTATACTGGTCCAATGAGGAGGATCTTGCGTTTACTGAAAATGAGCCGTCTGCCCCCTCCTCGCTGCCTTTCTAAATGGCGCAAGCCGAGCCCCCCCTCCTCACCTGCCCCGTGGTGTTGGGGTTCCCGTTATTCTCCAGCAGCACCTTGGCCACCTCCACACGGCCCTTGTAGGCAGCCCACATGAGCGCGGTCCATCCGCCCTGGACATCACAGGCAAGGTCACATGGTTATACCAATACTGCCCAACCACTGGCTTCCACTTTCTGGCCAAAAAATTAGTTTAAATTATGGGGAATCTTAAACAAACCATTAACCAATTAGATAATGCATAAAATATCCCGAGTACCTGTACTGATATAGTCAAAGTTAATGACAGGCAGACTGACAGATACTTTATTAATGTTAATAGAAATAGCAGAAGTTCCAGTAGCAGCATAAAAAAACAGCAGGAATAGAAAAGGTGCAGTTTAAACAGATGCTGACAGAGCCTGCTGGTGGCTGGCGGGACGCGTCTCAGGTAGCTCTCCCGGACACTGCACCGCTGCATGAATCTACCTATGCGAATAATGAAAAGGATCCCTGACAGTTATATTAAAGCTTGTTCTATAAAAGCTAAGAATGCGGGATCCCCCGCTCAGCAGGTTCGGCAGGGTAGCTCTGTTTTTTTCATAATGAGAAAGGGTTTTGTTTTAATAGACAAATGACTGTTTGGGACATTTTTACTGCTTACAAAACACATCCACAGCCTTAGCTGCTTTTCCTAAAAAAACGAAGGTTTAAATAAATCTGCATGATATGTTTTGACAAAATCAATTCAAACCAGTGAGTCTTTAATACACCAGTTTTACAGTAATTATCTAAATGAAGTGACCAAATTGGGAATATCTGCGTGATTCATTTATTCTGCTTTGTCATCCTGGCCAAGTTTCTTCCCCTCTCACCATGTCTCTGTGCTCTATGTAAGCACTGTTCTCCAGAAGCTCCTTCACCACCTCCACATGACCCTCCTTGGCCGCCGAGATCAGGGCTGTCCAGCAGTCCTGCACAACAAAGGAGAAATGTGGCAATGGGTCTTGTTACCATGGCGACCAAAACCGAATGTTGTTGCCATGGAGACCCTGTTGCTATGCGAGTTCCAAAGAGGATGGGGGGGGGGGGTGTTTTTCTTCTTTCCTATGACCGCAGACTCACCACATCATCCAGGTTGACATTTGCGCCCCTCCTGATGAGCTCCTGCACAATCTCCAGACTGCCCTGTTCAGCAGCCAGCATCAAGGGGGTCTGCCCGTTCTGCGAAGAAATCACACAACCCCTCAACACTGATTCCCACTTACTCAAACTGCTCCAGCTAAATGAATAGCTACACTTTCATAGAGGTACACCACTTCGCTGCCATGAAACATTCTGAACCTCCATCTAGCCATCTCCACATCCAAATGGGCCTCATCATTTCTGGTGTTATCGAAGAAAGGGGTGTGTGGGCAAAGGTGGAGGGGCCAGAATGAATATATGTGTATTTACGTATTTATTAAGTTATCTTGGATGAATGTTGTACAGAAGAGGCGCTTCAATTTCATTGTTTTATGACAATGACAATAAAGTATCTATCTACCTATCTATCTACCAGACAAGCCAGGATTCCTTGTTTTCCCCGAAATCACACAAACAAAACTCTGCTGGCCACTCACATCGCTTCTGCCATCCACCTCTTTGAACTTGTCCAGGTGCACCTTGACGGCGGACAGGTTCTCCTCCTCCACGTAGCTGAAGAGGTTCTGGATGGCCATAGTGGTCATCTTCATGGAGGTGGTCGTGTCCACCATGGCTGCACCTTCACACTGCTACACCTGATGGAACAAATGGAGTTCAATTCAAGACCCACAAAGCAAATGCACAGAGAAAAATTATGTACGACTAACCAGGACAGGTCACGGAAACCAACACCTAGCTATAAAATAAGAACCTTTAAAAAATACTCTTTGCCACATTGAGGAATTGGTCACTTCCAATACAATCTATTAGACTGATCAAAATACACCCTTCATAAGGCAGGAATGCAAAACAAATAGACACAGCATCAAAAACGCATCCTCAAAAACACCTGCTTTATCGGACAATTATAATTTAACAGCTTTTCTTTCATTATACTGCAAATGTTTCATCACTATAAGCCCAGCAGGTCATACTGTGGTAATTTCACATGAAAGCCCTCTACAATGAAACATGTAGGTGGTGCTGATTTAGCCCCCTGCTGGAGGCAATCCTAGGGCTGATAACGGAGAAGCTTTCCCATGTTTGAGCTTCAAACTGGGAGACATTAATCTTACCTGGGGAACAGGAAAGGGGATGAAAACCTTTCCTGTCAAAGCAGACCCCCTGATTGGCGTCTAAAATCCAGGCGCCAGGCCGGTCTTGGCGCGCGTTATCTGTGCCTTAAATGTCACACGACGGCCAAGCTGCCCAGAGCCAATAAATCTGCCTGCAGCAGCAGTTGCAACAAAAACACCACACCACAGATGCCCTCATCTCAGCACAAGCAAGTCTGTTTCATAAACTCACCATCTCCTCACTATTTTTTTTAATACCCATCCATTAAAAGGACCTGGCCAGTGGGGATGGTATAAAATAAAATCTGAGGCTCACAGAAAAATGCCAGTTTACGCAAAAGTCTTTCATACTTAGAGGTATAAACAATAATTTGAACAAAGAGATCCTTAAGGTCCTGAAGCCATGCAGGAGTATTTGTTCTGTGTTGGGATCGGAAGAGGTAAACAGTGCAGCTCATTAAAATATAATACACTCAGGCTGATAATCCAGACAGGATTCGGACTGCCTCTGTAGTAGGATTCTAGACTAGGTAAGGTCTACCATTGACAAGAACCTCTAGATGTGAAACAGCATAGAATTTAAAATTGATGAATGGCATATAAATCTTTTCATCCATGGCTTTGACGGTTTGAAATATTAAGCATTTTAACACGATACAAACGGAAACACAACAAGGATCATGTTCATAAAGGACAGTCATTCAAAAACTGTCCGTGTAGGACGGCGGCCCTGACATGCAGACCATACCGCATATAGGCAACCCACATTACAGAAGGGCCCGCATGTCTACTCCACGCAATTTCTCTGTTTTAGGGTTCATAACACCGCCGTATGTTTCTCACAAGTAAGCCAAAGTGCATTTGATAACACTGGGACGGTAGATGCGCTGACGACCAATGTGCCTCCTTTTACAAAAATAAATCTGCATACTAATGTATCGCCGCTGAAATACACCAGAGGCCGACGTCGGCTTTAGTGACCTCGGATCGCAGAGGAAGCCGCCGCCCTGTTCGGCGCGGTCGTCAGACTCAGCAGGCGGAGCTGCACATTGCTGAGCACCATGAATAACGCATGAGGATCACAAAGAGACATCGGCAGCCTGACGGAGGGCTTGGGGGGGGGGTGCGATGTAACAGCAAAATCATCCACTATATATTTAACCCCTCCAAATGCATTCTGTTAAAGCCTGAGAAGGATGCATGTGTGCATCATAGTTAATAAGTTGGACTAAGCCTATTTTAAAATGACAATTTCTATATCATATTGAGTATTTTTAGATAAATGCAACATATTTATGTGCTTATAGAAACACACGTAATGGATGAAGGTCTGGCAGTATTAGTGTGACTGTACAGCCAAATATGCATCGGCGGATGCAGAAGCAATGAACGCAGACAAACATGGTTTATTTGAGATGATGGACCCCAGGGCTAAATGGCAGGATGACTGCACAGTCACCTGCCTGCAAGCATGCAGTCCAACCACATCCTGCTCTTCCCAGGGGTGTGTTTCTTTTGTTGACAAACGATGCCAGTGATCTATGGCAGCCGCACTAAGATACGGTTGGTACAAGCTGGGTGACTAGATGGCTGCCGTGGAGCTACAGCGAATCAAAAGGCGGAGAAAGGCAGATGATTCCTGTCAGGGACGGCACCGGGCCGGAATTTCATCCCGACAAGTACAGACACGTTAACACCCGTGACATCTGAACAAAATACGGACACTATATGGAAAACGGTGATTTGCATAGCCTTGTTTACCGGCACGACCGAGGGTGTATTCACCACGGCTCCATCATCCAGCTACCTATTCCTACATCGCAGCCGCTGCTATACCAGATACTGACAGCAAAGCGGGACTTTGTTTTTCCCCACCGATAAAACCCTGAAATGACAAACTCGTCCTGGTTGACAGATAGACTGGAACCTGGTGCTTTTAGATACCCGTCCCCGACCGGTTCTTTAGACAAATACAGATCATGAAAGTTTTGTTTTATGGCTTTTTAAATGTCAGTAAACCTTGTTAGATAACTAACGAGCACGGCTATGGCACTTAGAGATGGGGACGCCTTACAACAGCAAGCATCTATGTATAAGAGGACGTTATTGCTGAATTCTCCGGTTTGGTTAAAGCATCGAGCGAAAGGAGGTTTCGGTGGGACAGATAATCTAAATAAATACGACTAGATCTTTCGTAGTGACCTAACGAAGGAAGCGGGCTTTTATGTCGAAAAAGCGACCCCAAACGACGAGCTATCAAGCGGCCATTAGCATTAAAGCATAGCTAAGGTGCGGAGTCCGCTCGATTCCCCCTGTGGCATCAGCTAGCCGCCTAGCATCTCGGCTTCACCCGCAGGCGATATCGCCCACCTAGGGGGACCAAGGAACCGGACCGAGGGATCGGCGAGTTACTAATACAAAAACACAACAGCTAACGCCGTTTCTACTCACCTTACGTGAAAATGACACAGAGCAGTGCT
The DNA here is from genome assembly GCA_026777045.1 of Hyperopisus bebe. Classification (NCBI taxonomy): domain Eukaryota; kingdom Metazoa; phylum Chordata; class Actinopteri; order Osteoglossiformes; family Mormyridae; genus Hyperopisus; species Hyperopisus bebe. The sequence continues at coordinate 7,466,635 of JAODJW010000039.1, read as the reverse complement.
CTCTTCTCCTCGCCTAAACGATACTCGATCAATCACAGAGGATCAACCCCTCCGACAGCCATTATTGTGTGAAGGAGTCGGAGCTCGTTCTGCGGCTGATGGCGCGCCCCGCCTACTCGGCCGTGACGTTGCTGCTCGGTGGCGGTGCTGGCTGCCGCCCCGCCCAGCGACCCCAGCGAGATTCCGTGTGCTGCTCACCGAAATCGGCGACGCGGAGCTTATTCTCTCGCCTGTAAGTTAAAAACAACCTCCTCGATCGCTGGCGACTGAGCTGCGTATCACGACCAAGTACTCGCAGATAACAATTTCATTAAAAGTTTACCGTTGTGTTAATAGTACCGATTCCCTAAACAAGCTGATTCAAGCTTGTACACGTTTAGATATTTGACGAACGTGACAAACAGCCTGACGGCTACCGTGGCAATTTTGTGAAACAACTGTCAAATCTGTAATTTATAGGTCTGATTGAATATCCGACCCCCAAATATTAGATCTGCACCTACTTTGAGCACTTATAAAACCAGACTGAAGAATCATGTTTTCTCCCTGGCTTTTGATTAGCACGAGTGTCTGTTATTTTTCCCCTCACATTTTCTTGCGTTTTTGTTCTAATTATTATTTGTCTTAGTTAGATTACTTTAATTTTGTGCAGCACTTTGGTCAACGTTTGTTGTTTTAAACGTGCTCTCTAAGTACATTTTGATTTGATAATCGGAAAATAATTTAATGGTTACGTTGGGTTTTCATATTTGTAGTATACAGAAGTTCCCCTTGGTTTGTTACAATTCGTATATGCTTCCCTTTTGTTTTTTAAACGACATTTTATTTTCTATGAAATATATTCAATATTATAATTGGTGCACATACTCCACTACCGAATGCCGAAATATTGCATAAGGACTAGAGATAAACAACAATAATGGTTGTCACATTGTTGAACACAATGCTCAGTCACTTGTAGTATACAGATAGAAATAAGCGAAAAAAGAAATAGTGAGTTTGTGTTTTGAAAAATATACAAACATATTCAGGTGCACATCTGTAATTATGCAGTCAGGTATAAGTGAACATGTTTTATTCACTGATAAATTGGGCAACAAGGATTGTGTATTGTTTTTGACCATGTCAGTTCAAAGTGTAGCATTATACAGTGGTTAAAGATCAAACATCATACAACTGAACAACATGCAGGAATGTCAGTTTCTCCTGAACATTTGGATCAGCTACTTCTCTGAATCCATAGACGCTAGAGCAGAAAGACGTCAATGAACATGACCAGAGCAGAAAGACAGACTTACCAGAGAGCAAAACTTTAGTCATTTCATACACATAATGGCAAATTCACCACTGGCTCTCACACCAAGGGTTAAACATCTGAAAAGAGTGCTTACCTGAGGAAAAACTTAGCAATACATTCCTGGCTATACTGAGCAATTTTTAGATTTGAATTACATGAAGCTAATATCTTCTGTAATTATGATAATCTGTGCTGTGATGAGGAGAGTGTTGGTGTGACCAACAGGTTAGCCCATCCTGTGGTCTGTGTGGATCCCAGTGCAGTGATGGGGACACTGTGCTGTAAAAATGGTGCTGACTCTCTACGGTCATGAAAGATCCCTGGACATCTTTCAAAAGAGTAGGGGTGGTACCCAGATGTCCTAACTAAAATTGCTCACTGTAGCTCTTTCAAAATCTGGCATCCTGATCATCCATCCATCCATTTTCTATAATTGCTTGTCCTATTCAGGGTCACAGGGGGTCCGGAGCCTATTCTGGATGCTACAGGTGCAAGGCAAGGGACAACCCAGAATAGGGTGTCAACCTATCGCAGGGCACAATCACACACCATTCACTCACACATGCACACAATCCTAATCATTCCCTGAATGTAATTGGTGAATTTTCTCCTACCCCTTCACCACCTTAGCTACAGTGTGGTGAGTGTACTTGCACAGAGGTCCTGATTTTCTTGAGTTCCCTGGGTCAACAACGGAGGGGCTTGTGTTTCATTTATTTAACCAATCACAGTCAACATTGCATGACATCACCACACTGATCAATTTTTTCTCATTTTCAAACTAAAGGCTTCCGCCCATTGAGCTTATGGCATTATATGCCTAAGAACCTTAATCATCTGTGCTTGTGATCAGAAGGTCACCAGTTCAAGCCTTGTTGTTGTTGTTATTAGTACTGTTATTATCATTTTCATCATCGTCATCATGAAATAAAGATGCACCCTTACACTGGCCATACAGCATTTGCAGGTAAGCATGTCCCTTAGCAAAAGGCTTATGCAATAAAATGGGTACTTTACAAATCTGTGGACCTTGCTGCTTAACAGAAAACACTAGTTTTAACTAATTTGGTGATGTCATAAAATGAATGTTGTGATTGGTTAAAGAAGTGCAAAGTAAGCCTCTCCCATGCTACCCCAGGGAAAATCACAATGTGTCCAGCACAGAAATACTGGCGTCGTATCATCCAGGTGGGTGATGCACAGTGGGGGTGGTTGAAGTGGCTCCCCATCGGTTCTGCAAAGGGCTTTGGGTGGCTTGAAAATTGCTATATAAATGTAACATTCATTCATTCATTCATGATAAACAGAAAACATTCAATAGGAATGTCATTTTGGAAGAATTTTTCTCGAAAACCTTAGTGCGTAATGTTCATGTTCAAGAGAGTAGTGGGAATATTGTGTGGCTCAATGGGTCAAGCTGCTGCGCCTGTAATCAGATGGTCACCGGTTTACATTCTGTGGTCAGCAAAGCGATTTCATCATTGGGCCCTTGAGTAAGTCCCTTAACCCCAGTGGCTCCGGGGACTGGCTGACTCTGCTTTCTCAATTGTACGTTGCTTTGGATCTAAGCATCTGCTAAATAAATGTTTAATGTAGTGCATTCTTAGAACCTCAGTCCTGGAGTATGCGCTGCTTTTTTGGAAGAGCATGCTAATGGGTAAGGAAACTCTGTGTCATCTCAACTAATGAATAAAGATGATTTATAGGCATGGAAGTCTGTGTGTATTTTTTCATCCTCGTACTCAAGAGCCTTTCACCCTATCACTCCCACTTAGATTACTCTGTGTCAGTGTTTCCAAATCTGGTTCTCGGGACCTACAGACAGTCCACATTTTTGCTCCCTACCAGGAGCTGGGAGGGAGCAAAAACATGGACTGACTATGGGTCTCTGAGGCCCAGATTGGGAAACACTGCTCTATGTAGGTTATTTATACTATCATTCTGTGACTTAGGTGACCTCTTTTTATCCAAAGTGATTTTCATCAGCTCACACAGTTGGGTATGTTTCTGGAGATCCACACACCCTTCCCAAAACAAACAGGAAGGTTTCCTTCTGTGACTAGAACTTTCAGCGAGTGTCACCACAAACGGATGGATGTTTTGTGTCTGACAGGCCTTGGCTGAGAACCCATGCAAAATGAAGAGCCTGCATGGTGCAAAATGCTGGCAGCAGCTGAGATGAATGAGCAGCCTGCTTGGCTCATTGTGGGAGTTATGTACTTGCTGTTTTTGTGTTTATTACATAACTATCAAATTCTGCTTGCACTTCTATGTTTTTAACCCCAGATGGCATCAGTGAGTCTATTACCGCAGTGATTCTGCATGAAAACGAAGACTTGAATATTTAGTAACAAGCCATATGCAGAACGATGGATAAAATCCAATAATCTTTTAATCACATATTACACCAATAGAACATGTGTCAAAAGTCATCTTTTAATGATACAAAAAAAGACCATAAAATGTATACAGACTTTCAGACACACGCACACACACTACCACATATATACATACACACTGCAAATTTGTTTAGGGCTTTTCAGAAACAATTTCAGAACATCTGTTTCCTCCACATTCAAATGACCATATAATCCCATATGTTTAGGCCATTTAGCAAGAATGTTTGCAATTAGCCAACATAAAACAGATTACAGCCATATCCCAAAAATAGTGAGTTGTTTTCAATCTGTGGCAAGAGAGATGGAGGACCTGTGAATCACAGACGGGGAAAACAGACTAACATTGTTTTCTCCTTATGAGAGTGTGTTGATACTGGATTCCAGATACTCTTTAATTCACAAAAAAAGATGTAGCTCCATTCTGATCTTCAACTCAAAAAACAATAATTAATTATTATTGTTATCATTTATCCTACGGAGTTAAAGAAAATCAGACAAACATCTCTTAACAATCAAATTAAAATGCAAGTAAGATATCTAGTAGGGTGAGGCACAGTGTAATAACTCATGTGGAATGAAACAGATTTTAGAACACAATCCAAATTCCAGACATTTCTTGAATCTCTTCTTATACCTTAAATTGATGGAAAACAACAGTAACAATAGTAATGATAAACTGAAGCGCTCATCAAGTCTTACTTGCTCCCCCTCCAGGTCAACCGGATGAACTTCCTTCCTTAGGCTCTAAAGACACCAGCAACTTCTAATTAGGGCTTGCCAACCCTGTCCTGGGAGGGGGGGGGGGCGTAATGGGAGATGTGTTGCTGGGGGAGGAGTAGGTTATTTCATTTTCCCCAAGGCGGGGCCCCTGCTTTTGTCGGGGGCCCAAAGCGCTGCTAAGGTCACTTATGCCTTAGGCTGGCTCTGCATGAAGTAGATGCACAAGTAAGGGAGACTCAAAACTGAATTAGGTGATTTGATTAACCGGAACAAAAACTCTTTCCTATCGTTACTGTCAGAAGATTTAGGTTGTTTCTATAGTATGAAAGATGGCAGAGTCTCTTATTTTACGAAAAGAAAAAAAGAAACCAATCAAACAATAGCAAGAGCAAATAAATTCAAGGAGATTGGCAACTGACAATCACCTCTCTTCTCCTGGTGTTATAACCATGTTAACAGAAATTCTGTATGCATTTCATTTTGGGAGAAGTTGGTGTATTTTAACAAGGACCAAAAACCCATAAACACTAAAATCTTTTTTTGTTTTCGCTGCTCTCCTCTGTTGCCTGATGCCAGAATGAGAAAATGCACAGCTTTGATATGGTGCTACTCCCTACCCAGGAAGATGCACATGAAGCTGTTGGGCAGACTGAAGGTTTAAGGCACCAGAGCAGCCGTTTTGCATACAACGTGCTGGTGGAGCCAATCAGACACTACAAGTCGAGTCTTGTGATCCCCCCACCACGCTTCACTGTTAGTAGTTGCCGTTTGGTCCAGAGAGCTCTCATGCTCAGGGTCAGCTGCACTATCTTCAACCCAAAATATGAACCCCCACCACCCCATCCATCGTACCCATTTGTTTGTCCATTTGTCTGATGGTCTTTCATTAAAAAAAGTAGAGAAAAGAACAAATCTCTGTAGTGGTCTCAGTGTTGGAGAATTCCCCAGCCTAGCAGGCCAGGTGCTGGCTCACAGTCCCTCATGAAGTCTTCTTCTCCTGGCTGCTGTCATCTGCAGTGGAAGGGGGCAGCTGGGCGTGGTCACTGCTGGGTGCTTTATTTGTCCGCAGGTGCCTTGGCTTCACGGGCAGAGCCACCACCAGCAGCAAGCAGCTGATATGACCGCTGAAGTACCACGACCTGGGACAGGGGAGGCCGACGTGTGCGTGATCAAGACAAACAGCAGCGATCATTCGCTGGGTAACTGCGCCACTCTAATGGAGGTAGGAATCACCGATGGTTGTCTGCAGGACTTTGTGAAGCTCTCTCTCTACACCGCTACATCTCCACTGCGGCAGCCGGTACATACTCCCGGTCATTACGGCTCCACGCTACTTTACCAAATGTCCTTGAACATCTCTTACTTCCTCTTAATAGCCTGCTCATTCGTCTCCCCCAGCAGCAAATTACATCTCTCGAAAAATGCAGGGCCGTGTCATTGCTGCTTTGAGGGATAAATTAACTGATAGCATGAACCACATCAACCCTCATTCAAGTTTATTACAGCAATATCTGGGCCAGTGTTCAAGTTACAAAGTGATCTTTACGAGGAAAAGACACCCTCATGCTGGGTGGGAAATTAATTAAAAAAAACCTAACAAAGATAAGTGGTTGGAAGATGGATGGATGAATGGATGGAAACTGTCAAATACATGGCCCATGTAGATGACCGTCTGCTTGAATGTGTGAGGTTTCTTAAGTGATTCCTCTTGGTCAGGATGCTGCTTGTCATTTACCTGTAAAATTTCAGTGATGGAGCCACCGAAAGCAGCACAAATGGTACTACTGTGTAGCATATGGCGATCTGAGTCCCCGCCCACGTGATGACATCATACACCAGCTTGTGCGTCGCAGAGCCCAGGAAGTAGGGCCTGACGTTGTGTCTCACCTGAAGATCGAAATGAGAGAGCATGTCGCTAAATGATGAACGTTTAAATCCATAATATCTACACTAGATTTCCAATATGGAGTGCTAAAGTCATTTAAGGCTGTTTTACTGATTGACACAGACATCAGCTCATTCATATGCAGTATAGTATCATGAACCACAGATACACAGTTATCACAGCTGCCGCCCCATCAATATTACACAATTCACACTTTATCCATGGCTTCAGAAACACACAGCTCAACTATTTCACTACTAAATGCTCGAAAAATTATTCCTAGAGGGTTTGTTTGGAGTTCTGAGCAGTTATACGTGGGTTTGCAACATGAACCCAGAAGTATGACGGTTAAAAACTGTCAGCAAAGAAATGAAGAGGCAGGGCGGGAGGACATGTGGTAGCATGCAGGAGGTGGGGGTGCAGCACTCACCGCTCTCGCCGCCAGCGTGACGAGAATCCCCGTGACGAAGGTGAGGTAATACCCTGGGTAGGCGCCGTGCCACATTGCCGACAGCAGGAAGGTGGCGGCGGTGGGCTTGAAAGGACAGCGCTCGTAGCACACCCTGGGACGAGGATACCAGTCCGAACATGGCACAACAATGTTATCACAGTTCAGATCTGCGGATGCTAGCTCGGCTGAAAGTGCGTGTTCACCTGTACAACGCACACACATGCTGTCGGGGGCACGTGCTTGTCACGAAGGCCCCGCCCACCTTCTGCACAACACGGTTCGGCTACAATATGCCCCCCCCG
>JAODJW010000039.1:7446502-7458352 GCA_026777045.1 Hyperopisus bebe | reverse complement strand
ACTTTTTCAGCCAGGGAAAAACATTTCACTGTATGTTGTACCAGCTATAACTACATGTGACAAATAAAGAATCTTGATCTTGATCTTGACTGATTTCTAGATAAAAAAATATCGCCCCCTTCTGGCAGCTCAGACAGCACAGGAAATCTAGGGCTCAGGGCACCGTGATGAGCGTGTAAATTAAAGCCTGCAGGTCTCACGCTGTGCGTGTGACTGCGTCACCCAGGGACACCCGCCTTTATAAGGACTACACACTTCTGACACCTTAGAGGGCTCTGGGCTGGCCAAAACTCATGTTAGATGGCCGATTTCAACGGTCTCAAATAAGATGGGGGAGAGTCTGAGCTTACACTGTTAAGGTAGTGTGCCATTCCATAACTGTGACAGCTAGATTTAGGGCTGCATTAATAATTTAGGTCAGGCCTGAATGAGGTGGCAGGATCTCTCCGTTTCTCGCTATTAGTTAACAGTAAGAAGATTGCTCCACATTTTCATTCATACGACATGTACATAGAAAGCAATTACACATTTTATAGTGCACTAGATTTAAAGGACTAGATTTTCAGTTACTCACCTTTTGAGCCACAGGGCAGTCTGGATGTTCCAGTTGTCAAGGAACATCTTGAAGCTGGTAGCAAACTGAAGAGGGAGAGGAGAAAAGCTCGTTGTGGGGTTCAGAGGAAACAGGCAGGATTCCCACCCGCAGGCTTGGGCCTGCACTGCCTGGGATGGCCTTCTGACCAGGATATACAGTGGGAATATAGAATAGTGATACTTTACTGATCCCCACGGGGAAATTGCCTTTTCGCCTATACCAGCTTGTTCTCCTGGAGATGCATATAAAGCTGAGGGGGCAAATGTGGGAGGTGCAGCACAAGGCCAGCCAGCGGTAAAGCACTATGCTCAGGGGCCCAATAGTGGCATCAGTCTGCCAGTTCCAGGATTCAAACCAGCAACCTTCTGATCACAGGCAGACAGTCCTAACCACCTGAGCCACAAATTGCTGGATGGACATTACAGGATGGCCAGGTCTTAATGGCCTTCTGGAGCCTCACCTCTATGTCCATAATTCTCAGGTTCGATATGAGGTCCCATCTGGGTGAACCATCTTTGTTGTAACCATTGAAGCCAAATCCAGCAGCATTGTTGATGGCGTCAGCTGTGCAGGGGTAAAAGCACACAGGGAGACGTACAGGTTATGCCTACGTTCTACCAGCATTACCTCATGTGGCTTCTTCTAAAGATGTACATCCATACAGAGCACTGTGTAAAGCAACATGGCAATGCAGTGACTGAGACCTGCACTGTAATGAAGACCTTGGAGTCACTTGAAGGGGTGCAAATCCCCTGCAGAGACATACACTTCTGTCACTTAACCAGAACATTGTACAAACAACCTGAACACTGCAGAGACAATCTGAGCACGTCATTCTACCTGAGCATTGTGCAGATAACATGAGCTTGTCTTTGAACCTGTGTGTATATCCTGAGTAGCTATCCTTTTACCTGAACACTGTACTGACAAACTGAGCTCATACACTACCTGAACATTGCTCAGATAAACTGAGCACCTGTCCTTCAACCTAAACATTGCTCAGAAAGCTCCCATAGCCAGACATTGTTGCATCTAAATGCTTGCAGCGATCAATACCTATATGGTTGTTTATTGTGCTGAATTGAAGGTTAATTTAAAGTAGTTCAGCCTTTGGCAACCACAATAAATAGAGGCATTAAAGAATACCTTTAAAATGTCAAGACCGCAAAACCGTGGCGAGGGCACACTCACCCAGTGTCCACACAAAGTAGTACTTTGGCCGTGTGGTCAGCATGGAAAGGTACAGGTAGATCACCTGGCCATAGAAGGGTGTGGTGGCGACGAAGTCGTCATCGATGTTGCGCTCCACAGGGAACACTTTGCAAACGGACAGGAAGACCAGCAACGAGAGCATGCAGACGCACAGCTTCTGGATCACGTCCACCTGAGGGCAGAAAACAGTGCCGTCATCCGGCGCCCTTTGCGCCAGGCAGAGTCATAAACACGGGTCACTGCCCAGACCCAAAACAAGTCAGGCTCAGACCCGAAACCCCACCCACCACCTGCAAGCACACACTGGCGAGGTCACGTACTGCACACATGGGGGGTAATGCACCACCTCACTCAAATCCTTTGTCACTCAATTTCCAAAAATAAAAATCACGATAAATGATCCTTGGCTTGGAGAAACACCAGGTTTTGCTACTTTGCTCCCCACTTGGAAAAGACACACAGAAAAAAGAACAATCTGATTAAGCTATGCTTAATAATTAACATGAATGATTATTAAACACTGATAGGATTTGCTCTTGAACAGAAGAGTGACCATTTGCATTTAGCCCCTATGCCCATGAGCTTCTGCACTACGGAGGGAAAAGGAATGCAAAGGTGATGCTTCATCAGATGCCTAGCTGATCTATACTGAGTGGGAGGAAGGGCTCCCCCAGTCCACACATGCCTGGTCATTATGATCTAGCTGTTGTACTCCACTCTTGTAGATTGTAAGCAGAGTTGGGTAATTCAGGTCCTGAGAGTAAAAGTCCAGACCAGGATTTTGTTTCAACCAATCAGTTGAGTCACAGTCACTGAGTATTCAACCTTAATTACCCAACTCTGATCGTAAGTCATTCTTTGCCATACCGTCTTTTAAATTTCCCGATTCATAATTTAGCAATGCATTATGGGGGCACAGCCAAGGCCATTATATACATTTGACTTTAGGCCAGAGAGGGGACCGGAGGGGAGCAGCGGGGGGCTTACCTTAGGCGATGGGTCGCTCTGCTTGTGCGTCCCGTTCACCTTGCCATTGTTCTGCAGGTGCTTGGCGTGGTAAGACCTGCCCTCGATAAAGGCGATGTAGTCGTTGTAGGAACACGTGGGACCCGCTAGGATGCCCATGAAGTTACAGTTGTAGCTGAGATACTCCAGGAGACTGGGCATCCGCCTGCAAGGGTAGCAACAACAGACATGAAGATGTCCCCAGGCAGAAACGAGAACGGATCCAAGTTAGTGCAGGGACAAAGAACCAAAAGCAAGTGTGAACACTAACTGATGTGTCTGCAACCTAAAAGCAGGACAGATTTCTTCCTCTTTGAATGCCCAATACATTGTGGCTCAGTGACCTCATTTGATTTAAGAAAAACAATTTATAGGTAAGCGCCCAAGTGATTGTTGCCCAGACCTGTATTTTAGGTCTAACATTCCAACAGAAATCTGTCCTTATGATTATTTGGATCAGTTCCATATGCATATTCTACATTTAACTCAGCCAAAGCCAAGATAGTGAGGCTTAAAAATTGCTATCGTCAGACTACTGAATAGTCCAGCCCCTCCCAACCTAAGACAGACTGTTAAGGGACTAATGACTCTGGACTCATAAATCTGAAACTATACCTGTTCATTTGCTGCACGTATCACTTCCAGGATAATTTGAACAATCTTTCCCCACGATTAGGTAGTTAATTAATTTATTGTATTTCTTACCTAGGACTTAATGTCATGTTTTTTGTTTATATGTCTTAAAATATGCTATCTAATACTTTATCATTTGCACTATGACCAAGGAGAATGATATTTCATCTCAGTATATAACCACATGCATCATATAACTATAGTTAGCAATAAAAGTTGCTTTGACTTGAATCAAGAGTCATTCCCCTTTGCAAACTCTCTTTAAAGAGTTTAGTGAATAGCAAGTCAGCCTGTGGGAACAGCAGGCGAGATGCAGGGTCCTTGGTGAACAGCAGCAACATGGGAAATTAGGTTCTACCAGCCACAGTGGGTGTAGCCATGAGTCCAGAAAGTGGAAAGTTAGAGACATTGATAGAAAAGTGATTAAACTAGTCAGCAACCAGAAGTCATTTTTGGGATCCATGGCACTGTTGCTCCCACTATGTCCTACCAAAGTACAGAAGCCAAAGACCCATGTCAGTACGCACATACGCCCCCTTTGGGTGAGGGACACAAATGACACCTATAGCCACCCACCAGAACAACATAATGCAGTGTAGCCACGGCGTACCTTACGGCGAGAATTTTCTGACTGGGGGACAGCTGCTCCTCTTTCCTGGCCATTCCTGGGAGGTCAGAGAGGGAAGCAGGAAGGGAAAGGCTGAGAGAGTCAAGTCGTACATCAGTGAGCAGAGCACTGGAACACTGCTCCTCCAAAAGACAGTGGAACATTACTGTGGTAATATTTAATCCGTGCCCCATTCGAAATGGCTTAATTAAACGGTGCGTGACAGTGCATAGCGACCCTCAGCACTGCAGGCTGCCATGCCTTATTTCTCCCTCCATCAGTACAGGGTAGCCTTACATTACAGGGATGACCAGGTGAGTAGACTGTAAGTCTATGTGTGTGTGTGTATGTGTGACAGGGGGTGACAATAAAAACATGGCAAATATTTTAAACGGGAACTCACACATCAGATTTAAAAGGTCCCACAGGGATTTTAACAATTTTAAATATAAATATGATTAATAGAATATGACACTGGGGAAAATCTAGGTCTCCCTCTCCCCTCCCCCAGCCCCCTTGATAAAAACGTCCAGTGCAGAGAGCTGCAGGGAATTCCCCAAGTAAGCGAAACCACAGGTGTGACCCCTGGCATTTCGCCTGAGCTTATACAGCTTTAAGGGTGAGAGGCTGTGCTAACGACAGAGACAGTCTTCTGAAGTCAAGCAGGTATCTGTGAATGCAGTGAGCTGGTAAAGGACAGCCCAGCACAGCCGCGTTGCCCACAGGAAACAGCACTGGAATTTTCCAGAACAATTCTTCATCTATTTCCAAATGTGTTTTGACAGTTAAATCGGGCCACAGAAATCAATTTGACACCGACTGATGAGGTCTCCTGGTTTGCGCTGGGCGGACACAGAAGAAGCAGGGCCTCTTTAAGGAGGACTACAGTACCTAGACCAAAGCAAGACACCCCCAGAGACATGGGCGGTGAGCAGGAACAAGGGGGGCACATCGATCTCCTGTGTCAAGCTAACTTTTCAGTATGAAGACGTGCTGCTTCGCTGACACTGCAGTGAGAAGTCACAGTTTCCTGCAGAGAATGCCAAAGTGACAGTGAGGTCTGGGGTGGGGTTCTGCGCACTTCAGAAGAACAAGAAACCGGATGGTTCTCTGTGATGCACAGATCTTGTTAGATCAGCACCCAGCTGCTCTCTACCACTCTGCGCCAGCTTCTTCTCAGCCTATCCTAGGCCAATCAGTCAGACACCACTGCAGAACGCTGAGGCACGTTACAGAGGAGGATGAGGCCTCGCCGTAATGTCAAAGCCTGGGTGGATCCCTGCTGTCTTTTACAGCTGACAAATAATTAACGACTGCCCTCTGTGGATCGGAGGAAGGAAACGGGTCCCTTGGTACCTCTCAGTCTCCATGGAAAACAGGATAGCAAGGCAGTGACTACAAATTGTCATATTAGCAATGTTCTTCAAAGTCTCCAGTTTTGAGTGTGTATTGTGTTTCGCTCCTCACACAAAATATTGAAATGGACATTGATGCCGCAGTCTTGCAGTCTGACTATCCGCTCTCAGTCCATGAGCCAGGTTCCGCTGGGCTGTAAGCATACCACCTGCTGTCCGGCCCAGCGCCTGCGTTGGTACTGCAGTAATGCAGAAAACACTTGAGGAGTTTAAACTGGCACTGAGTTCGAGGTCACGCCTTCCGCTCCCAGTAAGATGCATGGCTTCCAGGTCAGGGTGCGCGGCGTTTAATTCACCGTCCCTCCAGTGAAACGGCTTCTGAAATATCCGCTGTGATGTACAGGGTGGGGGGGTGGGGGTGATTTAACAGGTCCCCCGCAGGTCTGTGCCCTCTCAACAGGCCAGGCTATTCAGCTCCCCCCATTTATAGTGAAAATGGAAGCAGTAAGCCAGCGGTTTAATTATCCTGTCACATTTACTGTCTGGTGGCAGAAGGTGTCCAACGCTGTGCTGTAGTACCTACATAAACCACCTGGCACTGGGTAAAAAACAAATGCCTAAAACCTTTTCACTAAGGTCAAAATTTCACAGGGTTTTACCATAATTTTTCTTATCAATGCACCATAAGTATTATATTTATGCTCCTGGGTCATTACACGGGGCCGGCACTGAAAGGCTGCAAGTCCACTGAGTGTAAGGTCTAAGACCTTCCAGAGAACTTCCTAAAGCACAGAAACAAAGGAGGGGGTGGGTGAAGAAAGGATGTGCAAGACCAACAGTACTCTCAGACTGTTCATCAGAGAGGATGGTTTTTGATTACAGCTACTCAGGTATTACAGTCATCCATGGCCTCGTTCTCCAATTAACAGGGTGACCCTACCCTTAATGAAAGGGTGACCCCAGTCGAGGCTGCCATCCTTCCAAAAGCTACAGATACCATCACGCAGGCACATGTGGGGGGTTGGGGGGTGTGGTAGTTTGCGTTCTGTGGTCCATAAATAGTGTGACCAACCCAAGGACCAAAGTGTGAAAGGCCAAGCAGAGTCCAGTCACACTACTTTACATTAAGGATGAACCGACAGCCTAGCAAACGATAAGCTTTACAGTAATTCCATTTTGTTTTATAGATCCTCTGAATTATCACCGATTAATGATGAGTGGGGAGGTTAGCTGCTTCACCCAAGAGCCAATAAAATGACTTCAGCATGTAATCGGCTTTGTGTGAGACAAGCGATCTGGATTGAGACAAGGCATCTGCAGCCGCCGCTTACCGTCGTGGATCTCAAATGCCAGACTAGTGATCTTCTGGGTGATGACCATCATGGGTCTGCAAAAGGGGGCAGGGAGACAGGGGTGACTGGGCAGACACTCTCCAGGAATCACCAGCATCACCATCACCATTATTACCATCACTGCCATCACCATCACTATCGTCATCACCAGTATGGCAGTCTTTACTTGGATTACAATTTCCCTTATTTGATTATTTTTATGGCTTTCTGGCTAAGTATTTTGTGACAAAAAACCTGTGTTTTGCTCAAGGGACACCAGGAGCAGGATTATCTTCCTTAAGTAAAGTTAAGAAGCGTCTACTAGCCACAAAGAAATTTCTTTAACCATTTATGTCTTACAGCTAACCAGAACAGTAAAGTTTCCACTACAAGTGAAAAACTGCTCACAGTAAGCTGATGCCCACGTATCAGCCAGTTAATGCACTGACCACTTAAGTCCAGCTACTTTAATATAAAGAGAGAGCTTATTTAACTGGCCAAGTGAAGAACGGGGAGGGATTTCATTGGATGGTTCATTTGTTCATGTATCATTCCTGCCCCTCAGGCCACAGCCTGGGCTGCCCCCCTCCTTCATCCTGAAGCTCCACTGCAGTGCTCCATTATTCAGCTAAACATGCTATTTCCAACAGCACCCCATGGGGGTGCATTTCACTGCATAAAAAAGTTTTTAATTCCAATTATAATAAATGACAAAATTAGATTTGAAAAATCAGATTTTTTTGTATATGAGCAATTTCAAACCTTCAAAAAATTATGTTTGTTGCTGCCGTTTGATGACAGAAATGCAAAAAGTTAAATGTCCAATTCCTTGCCCATCTACTGCAAAGCTAAAATCCTCATCTGGAGCTCGTCTGCGATCAGCACAAGGCCTCCCCTGAGATGAAAGTCTGCGCAGGATGGCGGTGACGGTAAGACGGCGGAGCGTTACCCCGTGAAGTCTGCAGAGTACATGCCGTAGTCAAAGACATAGACCCGGGTGATCTGGCATATGCTGAGGTACCCCAGGGCCACCACCAAACAGTACCTGCCGGAGAAGCCAAACAGAAAAACCACTTGTCATCAAGCCACAGAGAAGAAGCAGGTCTTGTCTGAGAGACCTCTAAAGGAAGATGGCTTGCAGCAGTAATGTGTACGCAAACTGAGCTTTCTGTTTTACGTCATGCTAATTATGGTACATATTGGTTGACTGACCATCGTGTAGTTTGGGCAGCTGGTGTCTCTAAATTGCCCATTGTGTATATGAGTGTGTGCCCTGTGATTGACTGACATTCCATACAGGGCATCCAGGGATAGGATTCAGCCTCACACTGCAACAACACATGGAATGTGGATGGAATATATTTGAAATATGTATACTGTAGGAAATGTGCATAGACTGTCACACCACACGTAAACTCTATTAAGGCAAGGATTAGCAACTTCACAGCACCTGTGCTGATTTTTGATCACTTCATTGCAGTGATCATTCCATACTGTTTATCTCACCTGCTATATCAGGGGTTAAAAGGGCATCATGGTAATCAAGTTGTGCAGGAGACACACACTGAGACAGCTCATCTGCATTTATTTATATAGCAGATGCTTTTATCCAAAGTGACGCACAACTGAAAGGGCAGGGTCAGCCAGTCCCTGAAGCTTACTCTAGAGCGGCGACATCACTGCCAGCGGTGGTATGTGAACCGCGACCTTTGGAACATGGGTACAGAATGCTAACCCGCAGAGCCACGCACCACAGAGCAGCCACCTCAACATCACATAGGGTTTACGTGCCAACTGTTACAAGACCCCTACCACACGCAGGGTCCACCTAGGAGGTTAGGTGGTGGGGACAGTGCCTAAGAGGCTCAACTTAAATTCTAGAAGGCCTTACACTCTAGGTACACCTGCTTTACTCAAAACTATGACGATTCATAAAAGCACTGTTGATACTTACCCCGCATCTTGTTAAGACAAAACCAGTTTGGCTGGAACCAAAGCAGAACCACATGGTCGGTTTCGTCATAGTGACCCTTGTATTAATCACCCAGGGACAAAACAGGAGGATCGAACTTTACTTCTCTGTCAGCACATCCCACCTGGACCAGGCTGGCGGTCCTCCCCCAGGAAGGCGCCGTCGCGCATGTGCAAATAAACCCAGGAGGAAATGATGGAGTGCGGATCGCTCCCTGGGGTGCCTGTGCAGAAGGATAGCTTCTTGCTGGCCTTTGGCCAGCAGTGACGGAGGAGGCTTCCTAATAAGTCTGCTGGGAGCCAAGGTACTCTATGATACTCTATAAGGTACTGGCAGGCTTCCAGAAGAGCCAAAGTCAGACTGTCTCTGACGCAGGCTGGGGACGCCTGAGCACCTGCCCCTTTTGGCCAAACGATCAGAAGTGCTTCCTTTTAAAGTATGGAGTGGCCCTTTTCGATGAATCCCCTCCACTGGAAAAATTAACCGTGAGGGACAACCCCCCCGAAAAGCCTCTGCACGGCACTGTACATTACTGTCAGTGTATAAGCAGTTAATGGAAGTGGATGGATGGATGGATGGATGGCCATTAACTAGTTTGATCCTGGTGGTAAGTGTGGCGCTGTAGGAAGCAACAGTTGTACAATTAAAATTTTGTTTTCCAAAACCACATGTAAAACAAGTTCCAATGTCTTGATCAAAATCCCTTAACTGATGAATAGATAGATACAGACGCTGGGCAACTTCACTGTTTGACACTATAATTAACATTTTGAGTTCAGATTAGTTCCTTGTCCCTTCCTGTCAGAATAAACAGGAGCGCCACAATCAGCTACAGGAAGGGAGCATATCAATCAAAACATCGCATGAGAGAAGTAGCAGAGCGCAGGGGAAGCGCTTTGGTCTCCATGGAAACACCGGTACCGGGCCTTTGAAGTGGAAGCCAGTCCATCATTTTCCTCCCGGTGTGAGCGCATCACTTTCCCCATTATTGCCCTGCTGATTGGCACAGGGAACTGCAGAGGATGGTGTAGAAATGAGCTCTCGGCAAAATGCCTGCCTGATATACAGACACATGTCCAACACGGGTGCACAGTGGCCAGTCCTGGCTGGCTGCTGTCCAGAATCAAGGGGATGCACCTCCTTCTTAAATATGCCAGCTGACGCCCTCATGACGTCACCGCCGTGCTGCTGTGGTGTGTTTTCTTCACAGGCTGCTGCCCTGACGCACCTTAGCCGGTGCTGCAAAGCCTCCCCCCAGAAGCTAAAAGTGCTTCTTAGCTTCTCCGTCTGAGGTAAAGATTAGCAGGAGTCCCAGTGGGCTGGCTGACCTGCCCCCACTAACTGCCGCATCCTCAGTGATGACGCAAACATCTCCGGCTCCCTCAGACGGCGGTGATGAAGCGAGATCCCAGCCAGCTCATACTACCAGTTGGCTGCCAGGACCTTCCTGCGAAAACCAAAGCTGTGATACTATTCCTGGAGTATGTTGCTCCCCTGGGACATTTTAAGGGGAGCCACCGGGGGGCTGCTGCCGGCCGCAGGGATAACTCTCAGGGTGATCCGAGGCAGCGCTGTGCTGATTTCGGAGATATTGTATTGCGCTCAGCCTAAGGACAGCATTCGGCCAAAGTGGTGACTCCTCCTAGCTGGGAGCAGCATTGCTCATATCCTTTCTGTGCGAACAGGCATCCCATCTCTGGATCAAGGTTCAAAGCAGGAGGCAAACTGCTGCTTGCCTAAGCTCCTCAAGAAACATCATCACCCCAAGGGATGATGGGAAGGGGAGAAGGATTGCGAGGCAAAGAATAGAGAGGATCATAGAAAATGAAGCAGGATGAAGGGAGAGAAGGATGAGGCGGAGGATTGACAAGGTCAAGGTCATGAGGATATAGGATGTACGAGGGACACACAGCAGTCAGTGCAAGATACTCCATCAGGTCACAAGCGGCCTTCACTAAGCTGAAGGAGTATCAGGGTCCTCTGTGCAGGGGCAGACAGATGACAAGGCCGCGATAGCTGCAGAACCAGCACAGGCAAAAACATTTCAAGCCCATTTACTGCAAATGTGCATATTGCCTAAGCAGTCCCTGTCCGACCAAGTTACCAATGACCCAGAGGTTTTGATGAAGCAAAAGCATGATTACTCTCCATACTAATCATATTCGGATAACTTTGACCAGCTCCAGAAAGACAAACAGAGAAAAGTGCTTCATGCAAGGTGACTCTGGCCCTGTCTACCCATGCCACAGCCATAGGACTGTAGGACGCCACCTAGTGTAATGACAACAGCAGGGCTGTCACGACATCTTACATCACAGACACCCTCATAGCCATGAAGGTACATCCTTGGGGATTCAGTGAAGTTGCAGTCCTGTTATGCTACAGCTTCACGTCAGGGCCGTGGCATCTCTCACCCCCTCAACAAGTTTGTCAGACAGAACAGGGCTTTCAAAGACTCTTTATGTCTCAGCGACATGTTGGCAGGTACTTATAAGCGACCATTTATTACAGGCTGGGTGCTGTCAGACACGTAGGCAGCTTCTTTGTGAGGATCAACCACTCGCATGTCAGCCCCAATGACTGAGGAAAAGCAGAGGGTGTATAAGAATGTCACTGAAGGACTCCCAAGGCTCACTGGGTTCACACTAAGCACGCAGTGACTTCACTGGACAATATACCGACTCACTGGCAAAAGGCGACAACATGAGCCCAGTCTAGGGGAGACACTGTAAATCACGATGGATGAGTTCAGCTGTGCCGGGTAAACAGAGCGCCATTAAAAACACTTGTTAATGGGGCTCCAGTGATTAAGATCTCATTAAACTGATTTGGGTACAGTCATTCTTAAGTGCTGAGCAATGCTTTGCCTGCACACTGTAAGAATCATTTTTTCTCTAATTTGATTTCAGTATGCAAGATCACATATCAAATTTCCCACAGCCTGGCACTTGTAGTCCAACAAGGGAAAACTAAAACAACAGTGGTCAAATACCGACCATTTACAATCGCACAAGTATTTCTTTGATACAGGCAAAGAAACTGCACTACAGCATTTCAAAAACAACTCCTACCACTCTCTCTAAACTAAACTAAATGGATATTTAAAAGGGGGGGGGGGGGGGGGGGGAAAAAAAAATTAA
>JAODJW010000039.1:7426465-7446402 GCA_026777045.1 Hyperopisus bebe | reverse complement strand
GGGGGGGTGAATAAATAATTCAGACAGGGACTTACTTGTGCATGTGCTCCACACCAGCCAAAATCATGATGCCATATGTAATTCCACTCTGGACCAAGAAGTGCAGAGCATACCTGGAAGAGAGGAAGTCTTCACAAGGTCAACAGTCAAGGATATAAGCAATCTTCACATGAAGGAGATCATAATTCTCTAATCGGCAGTCACTCTAATTACTGTAAAGAGCTTAGGGCTGCCACTAACGGCTATTTTTCTATAGATTAATCTATCGACTATTTCACCGATTAATCTAAATGATCAATTTTTATTTTGACAACTACAAACTGTATGTTATTGCAGGGCTTTAGATAATGGACGCCGGCTTTTCGATTTAAAATATTGATGTCAACGTATTTTCAGCGTCAACATCATTGACTACGTCAACTAATCGCCACAGCCCTAAAAGAGTTTCAAAATGCTTCTCAGCAAGACAAATAAATAAAGCATTTCACAGTAATCTTCAGACCTGCCATGTCAAGTCATCTTTCAATCTTCTGAAAGACCTCTTCAGCCAAGATTTACTGACATCTATAATTAATATGCAGATCACAAATTACTCCTTTTTAAGATGAACCAGGCAAGCTTCCTGCTATTTGGAAATTACATTTAGAGGCAAACCACCCAGAAATCAAATATAGCACTAATTACTGATGTCACATCCACACCATGGTCAAGAGGACTACAGCACACTGGGTTTGGACAATTATCATGTTTAAAAGGAAAACAGAAATATGACAGCTAGATTGATGTTCCCCAAGATAGATTTCTACGTTCTGAAAGTGACAGGGATATCAGCCCTTTTCCTCCCGGCACAGGAGAGAGAGGATCATCACTTGTAGAAGGCTGTGAATACACTCTGGCCCTCTGAGAAAGCAGCCGTTTTAAATCCTCTTTTCCTGACACAATGGTTTTACTCAGCTCTATATCACATGCCCCTTTGTCCAAGGCAACAGATCATGTCTGTCTCTATTTAACAAGGATCCACAAATTACAGACATGCCTGGGTGAGAATGCAACGGAGCACCAGTGAGCACAGGAACTATAATTTCCAGAGTGCAACACAGCATCAGGGAGCACATGGACTACAAATCCCAGAGTTCAACAGAGCAGTGGTGGGCACAGACTACAGTACCTAGAGCAGTGGTGGGCAATCTTATCCACAAAGGCTAGTGTATATGCAGGTTTTTGGGATAACCTGTAGGTCAGCTGTTCAAACCCAGGTGTGAGGACTCTTCAGCCAGTCAGTCCTCTAATTAGTAATCTAATTAGGGAGTTGCAGCGAAAACCCGCAAACACAGCGGCCCTTTGTGGATAAGATTGCCCACCCCTGGCATAGAGTATAACAAAGCAGCAGGTAGTATATTAACTACATTTCCCAGAGTGTAATGAAGCAGCAGCTTATACGATCTGGGTTAAAGATGTAGTCTGGGCTGGGACACAACTGGCAGGTGTATCACATGATGAACTGTTGTCCTGGACACAGTATCCAGAGGCAACCAGCCATCCACTGTACACCCACTCCATTATAGACAGACCAACACTTACTGACATCTTGGACAAGGCCTACTGATAGGATAAATGGTAAAGAGAGAGACTGTGTGTGTATATGCGCATTCCAGTTGTGAACCAGTTGTGCTCCTTAATTTTAAAAGTTTGGTCCACATTTAAGTTGCATGACACTACAACAGAAATAAAACACAGCTTGGTGGATCAGGGTCTGGGGGAGAAGTCAAGGCTGAGGTTTCTATCTCTCGGAGACTGGAGACAAACCACAGAGGCACTGAAAGTGGCAACTGAAACAAAAAAAAAAACCTATAGCGCCTTGCTTCATGACATCGCCACCAAAAGCCCACAAGAGCCCTTACAATACTACAGAAAACACTGCAGTTCCAGCAGCACACTGTGGGGGGAGCTGTAGTGCACCTGCACCAGAGTTCTGCATGGGTTCAGGTACCTGACTGGTGACCCATGAGTTTTGATATAACAGGTGAAAAATATCCTGCTATGCAATTTGAGTGTACGGGTATGGTTGGAAATCAATAGGCCATGGACTCCGCCTGAAATCACATACACTTACAAAGTAACTTAAAGTCATTAAAATAGACCCTGAGGAATTGTGAAGAACAATAGCTAGTGGAGATTTCTAAGATATTGAAAATACACTATATTGCCAAAAGTATTGGGACACCCCTCCAAATCACTGAATTCAGGTGTTCCAATCACTTCCATAGCCACAGGTGTATAAAATCAAGCACCTATACATGCAGACTGCTTCTACAAACATTTGCGAAAGAATGAGTCGCTCTCAGGAGCTCAGTGAATTCAAACGTGGTACCGTGATAGGATGCCACCTGTGCAATAAGTCCATTTGTGAAATTTCCTTGATACTAAATATTCCAAGGTCAACTGTCAGTGGTATTATAACAAAGTGGAAGCAATTGGGAACAAGAGCAACTCGGCCACGTAAAATCACAGAGCAGGGACAACATGCTGAGGCACACAGTGCGCAGAAGTCACCAACTGTCTGCAGAATCAATAGCTACAGACCTCCAAACTTCATGTGGCCTTCAGATTAGCTCCAGAACAGTGCGTAGAGAACTTCATGGAATGGGTTTCCATGGCCAAGTAGCTGCATCCAAGCCTTACATTACCAAGTGCAATGCAACGCGTCGGATGCAGTGGTGTGAAGCACGGCGCCACTGGACTCCATGTAGTGACAAATCATGCTTCTGTATCTGGAAATCCAATGGATGAGCCTGGGTTTGGCGGTTGTCAGAAGAATGGTACTTGCCTGACTGCATTGTGCCAATTACTGTATAAAGTTTGGTGGAGGGGGGGTCACGGTGCAGGGTTGTTTCTCAGGGGTTGGGTTTGGCCCCTTAGTTCCAGTGAAAGGAACTCTTAATGTGGCAGCATTCAAAGCCATTTTGTACAATTTCATGCTCCCAACTTTGTGGGAACAGTTTGGTGACGGCCCCTTCCTGTTCTAACATGGAGCTCCAGTGCACAAAGCAAGGTCCATAAGGACATGATTGAGTGAGTCTGGTGTGGAGGAACTTGACTGGCCTGCACAGAGCTCTGACCTCAACCTGAAAGAACACCTTTGGGATGAACTAGAGTGGAGACTGCGAGCCAAGCCTTCTTGTCCAACATCACTGCCTGACCTCACAATTGCTCTGCTGGAAGAATGGTCAAAATCTATATAAACACACTCCTAAACCTTGTGGATAGCCTTCTCAGAAGAGTTGAAGCTGTTATAGCTGCAAACGGTGGACCAATTCCAGTTGAGTTGTGGTAAAGCATATTAGTTCAGATGTCCAGGATAGATATACTGTATAGACACCGACTAGTTTGCAGCAATGAAGCCTACTGTTATTAATCAGTTAATCAACTCAAAGTATGTTAAACGTTTGTTTGAATGATTCTGTGTGACCTGTGAACCAATAAACATTTTTGTCCAACTGATGTAGTAAACTGTAATTTGTAACTACGGTTCGGGTCTTAGAATGTATTTGAAGTGTGTTATGCTGAGTGCGAAATGAAATTAGCGCTGCTGATGGATAACAGATCAGATGCGGTTTTAAGCACTGCAAGTATGGGATGGTCTGGGTTTACAAAGTAGGATCCATACAGGACTCTAGACAGCACATCTTACACACGTGGACAGACGACCATAGCCCAGGACTGGGGAACCGGCCTGGCAGCCACAGACGGGCTCAGCTAGTCCTGCAGGTACTCCACAGCAGCACAGGCCTGGCTCCACATCCACGTTATATCTTACATTAAGCACCCTGGGCTCAGACACACTGGTGTCATATGAACAGGAGACCAAACCCAGTTACATCTGACTGAACGTGCTCTAACGTCCACCAGTCCTCAATTTGACCTTGACTTTACGTCTAGAGGTCACAAGGGCCAGCTGTGGGGTGGGAGAATGTCAAATCTCACTGGACTCATATTCCCAGCGGTCGACAGCTGAGGTGTGATATGGCTATGACCTGTGAGGTCACACCAGGCCCGGCAGGAACATCCCTCAGACAAGGCTCTGAGTTCAGCACACTACCTCAGGACCCTTAAACACTTTGCTGCAGAGCATTACCTGCTTGGCAGCACAGTAAAGTACAGTCATACATCACACATCAGGTGGTATTGCAGTGGTAATTTTCCAAATTTCAATATGAAGAAAGTACCCCAGGAACTTGCAGAACAGGTGCCAGGTGGTCAGCAGTGGCAGCAGAAAAAGCAGAGTTGTGCAACTATGAAGCAAAAACTAGGCGCAGTGCTATCTGACCATCAGGGTCTCCTAATCCTCATCATGGTAACCCACTGCAGGACGATTTCTGTACGAGCTTAGCAATTACCCATTAATTATCCTTGATTTAATAATAGATTTAATTGCAGCATCATTTGCAAGTTGAGGGCTATTTATCATGTCAAGATAATTCTCGGCCATTGAGAAATCGAGTAAGGCCTTAAATAATCTAAATTCAATATTCAATATTTCACAAATGATCTAATTAAGAATTATGAGGGCACAAACATACCTGTAATAGTTGAAATATGGAAAGGAATTGGACTGAAAGCATGAACAAAGGTGGATGTTAAAGCCTGGAAAGAACCCAGATGATCATTACCTGCTAAATCATTCAACCTCAGCAAAATGGACTCTGAAGCATGACCAGTGTTAGGGAAGCTACTTTTAGACAGGAGCTTTTCAAGCTACAAGCTACTGTTTTAATATAGTAGTGAGCTACACTACAAGCTATAGAGAAAAAGTAGCAAATTACATCAAAGCTGTTTTGTCCGGTAATATTTAATATTTGTGCTGTAGGATACCCAAAGTAAATTACTTAAAAATATGAAACATGATGTTAAAAGTAATATGAAAATCTGTTTTTTTTTTTTACAATATAAGGTTAAATCACAATAAGGTTTTTTAAAAAATCATTTTTTTGTGTGTAAACCAAGAGTACTTCACAATTGCTGTGTAAAAGATTTTGATAATCTGTCCAAGATTATGGATTTTATGCATTTTAGTGAAAGTGTTTAAGATATTGCTTGCTGTGACCTATTTTTCAACACGTTAACATCCATCCCCAAAAACAAGCAAAACACCAATCAGGAACACCTATTCCATGAAAGTAGCTAAAGAAAGCCAGACTTTCACAAAAAAGTCAGACTCAAACTAGCGCCATTTCTAAACTTTAATTATTTTGGAATTAACTGGAATGCCAATATAGGCTTTATTATACTGATTACGCGTATGTTGGAATCTCAGCTCTGTTCTCCATATTATGGAAATATCACGTAAAGGATTACTTCAGAAAAGATGGTTTTTATTCTCTGCTTTCTCGTCTTGCTTTTACTCACAGCACCGACTACAGGGTTCCATTTTTCTTTATATGTACATATGCTAGACTCACTCTCCCCAAAACGTCACGCAAAACAGAGAAACGCACTGTAGGTAATAAACTCGCACAAGAACATCGTGGTCGTAAAATCAAATATATAGGGGCATGTAACTTTGTTATATTACACCTTATAGGTTAACAAAATAATTCAATCAGATAATGTAAAATATTATGACAGATGAGAATTCAGGAGTAGTGAGAGCGCGAAATCTGTTCCCACACATCGGACGTTCTTTGAGACAACGCTTAACTAAGCGAGACAGTTAACCTGGTCTGCGGGGTATTTTCCGTACATTGCTTAAATCATCCGAGATCAGATGCCTCATCTTGAATTAACTCATCTTAATGCCGGTGAAACTCATCTGGGATAAGTCGTTTTTTCAAAGGCAGCTGGGTAGTCGATTAGTCTAGCTGGATCCAATCATCTGAGATGATTGCGCGCGCACGCGCTGATTGAGAAGCCCATATATATCGAGTCTAGAAAACTTGATTAGCAAGTCTTTGATAGGCTGCAACAAAATGACGAAAGGAAGGGCGCACCTTTTCACACAAGCGGAGCAGGACCTTGTATTACAAGGATATGAAGAATTTCAAGAACTAATATGCACAAGGGCTCACACGGCAAAAGCAGCCCAAATTAGAAAAGACGGCTGGCAAAAAGTGGCCAACAAATTAAACGCGGAAGTAGTGTTCATTCTACTTACTGAATGCGGCGTTTCACTTCCGATGTGTCAAATAAATTATTTAATATGTCATAATTCCAGATCAAAGGGAGCAAGAGTTTCAAAAAACCGAGAGATCCAGGATCATGCCAAATCGTCAACAATTACATCCAGCTAAACGAGTAATCCACGTACGAAAAATACCCACTTGTTCACTCGCTTAAGTTGTCATGGTAGCTCAGTGGGGATTCATTTAAGACACGTTGATGGAACGGAACTCCCACTTAAATGAGCCAGACTTGTCAAAATATTGACCTATACTGTTTTTTTTTTGACGATATAGCGTTTTTCCACGCTATTAGTAAATAGAAAAAAATTGTTACTGGAAAAGCTACAGTGTTATAAAAGTAGCTGCGCTACTGATAAGCTACAGAAAAAAGTAGTTAACTTAGTAGCATCGCTAATTGTAGTTGGCTACTCTCCAACACTGAATATGACCAAAAAGTCACGTCAACGTGGACTTTAACCTAAAGCAAGGCTTCTTTAGAGCTCCGCCAGGACCAAGCCAGCGTCCTGGGAGGACTGAAATGTGACAAACTGTGTTGTGCTGTGTTATCGCTAAAGTAGTTGATAAAACACAATTAGTATAAAGATGACAACATGATTAAACACAAAGTTAAAATAATAAACACCTGTGACTTTACATCTGGCTTAACTGTCACAAGCTTAAATGCTAAGTGTTAAAAACACACATTTTGTTGTATATTATTAGCTTGTATAATTATCAGAAAAATATATTCTGTGATCATTTCTCCAGGGAAGCTGATCACGGACAGGAAACATGACTTTCAGGTGTCAATAACATCAGCACCAACAACAGAACTTCGTTTTCTGCTGTCGTGACTTTAAATAAAGGCTAAGCCATTTTGGTAAAGACCATCATATGGCCGCCAGCAAAAGTACACAGGCATGGAACATCTAGAATGAGAATGGGAGCTTCGTTGACAGACAGGGGCCACATCACCACATGCACGTGCACATGTGCAGTGTTTCTTGTCATGCTTCTGGAACAGCATCTGGGCTAATGAGCCTTGTGGTTTTACAGCAGCCATTAAAGGCACAGGACATTGTTCTTTGCAATAATCAGTAATTCAACGATTTGTTCGTCTTATTAAACCAGTGAAATAAGGGGAGTGATATAAATGTTAATTAAATCCACAGTGCTAGCGTAAGCACGTAAAAGGCCAATAATGCCTTTGACCATGTCTACAAAGACAGGACATTCTTGTTGACTGGTTTCAAATAACTACTGTGGTGAAACTACAACTGTGGGTACAATATGGCATACCAAATGAAACAGATACTGTACACATACTTGCACTTTATTTTAAGGCTAAACCTTCTGTACGAAATACACCAGGCCTGTCTGGTAGCCTATTTTATATACAATATCTCATCCCCAGACAGCCATATTCTCCACTGTGCACCTGTCATCTCAGCCATTACAATGCATTACAATGCAAGACAAATTACAATGGATTACATTACAATGCGATACAATGTAATGACAATGATCATAATTCTTAGTCATCTCACTATGAATTCTTACTTATAACGTCAAACACAGAACAAAGGCCAGGGGGTGGATCCCATGTACTCTATAAATGTTCAGCAATAAACATGCACTATAATAGCTGGCAAGAATTGTCACAACCTGGATAATTTGGTGACTACAGTGTTTCATATTAAGCAGTACTTTGACTGGGGAAATCCAAATTAGAACTTCGAAGCTGTCTGCCTGGCATTTTAATATGTAAGGAATTCTAATTAGCCAAATGAGAGAATGTGCAGCAGAGGTACCCTGTCACTGGCTGGAGCGGCTGCTTTATGGGGTCACGTTTAAGGGCCGATAAAGGGTTCCGGAAAAGCACACATCTCTCCAGCAGCTTTCGTGTGCAATGGCATCCCCCTTTGGCGTTTCACAGATGAACCTTCTTCTCAGGTCAGCCAGTGAGAGAACAAAAGGGAGAGTGAGAGAGAGAGGGAGAGAGCGTCACTCACCAGCCGAAGCAGAAGAGGGCGAAGTAGAAGCCCAGCAAGGTGGCCACCACGTGTCTGACAAAGGGGCTGGTCTTGCTGGGGTGAAGGTAGAGCCGAAACCAGAAGGCGGTAAGCAGCGCAAACAGCTGGCAGACCACGAAGTTCACCTGGGTGGCACATGCATACACAGACACACAATCTGTAGTTATCAGTCTGCAGGCAAACAACACAAGTAAGAATTTCTCTCTGGGATCAAAATACATCTGATCTTATCTTAATGTCAGTGTACTGTGACAATTAAACTTTGAATCTTTGATTACACTCTTTGAAGTGGCACGTTTGTTAAAAACACAGAGGGAACAGCCAGCATCATGATGGACCCAAATCGTTACATAGGCACCTTTGAGGGGCCTGGCATAACCCAAAGGGGAGACCTGGGGAGATGCAGAGCGTTCGCCTGCTTTCCATTCAAACAATGACCTTCTCAGGGGCAGGAATCCACTGTAGACTCCCCTGCCCAGTGACCAGCACTGGATATATGGATATATTTGGGTTATCAACAGAAGAGATCAATGGAAGGCTCTGTCTTCAGCATTAAAAGGGACAGCACTGGACCTCTGTGGAAGCTGTGGACCTTGGTGTGAACCAATATGGGATTTTCCCATATTTTTTCATGATTTGCACCCCCGATCAACAAATTTACTCATTGGGTTAAGGGGGGTGGGTGGAGGGTCAGCACTTATTTCTTCAGATTGAAAGAGGCCTCTTAGACTGTAACGATTTATACATATATTATTGTTTAACAATCGTTTATCAATGAGAGCAATCATCTTCATTAATTATTTACATAGCCGGCGGTTTAGCCATGTGTGGGAATCCCTGCCTCTGCTGGAATTCAGGAAGTGGTGACAACATACGGGTCTTACCCGGGAAAGCCCGGGATGGGAAGGCCGAACGGGGAAGAGCAATTCCTTAGGCACCAGAGAGGGCATCCCAGCATGGGAGCCTGCCTGGGACAGAGCTGCCCGTCCACCATGCAGAGATGTTAGCACAGCCAGTACACAGGGGAATAAAGCCAAGCTGCCATCACTAGGCAGGGTGACGGCTCAGCAGGACCAAAGGCAGCCATATCGGCTATGACTGCTGCACAATTCAAGGCGGTGCTTTTCCATGCACCCTGGAAGCTAGCGTTTTCATGAAAAAGAGAACAGAAACAGAGGAAGCGCCAGCGACTTCTTAATAAGAAAACCAACAAGCCAGATAAGTGACCGACAGCCTTTACAAAACCCGCCCCCCCAAAAGCGATCACACCCTACCTCATTTTTCATCTCGTCCCTCCTCTCATGGTACAATGTGCATTGATCTCAGTAAAATGTTTAATTACCCTTGTTACGAAGGTCAGCAGTACCACAGTCACACAGAGACTGCCAAATGAGTATGTGTGTGTGTGTGTGAGTGTGTGTGTGTGTGTGTGTGGGGGGGGGTTTCCTTTTTTAAGATTATTAAATTGGGGGTTTGGTGTGCTAATACCCCACTGGGTATAGACGCCAGAGGTGTTTCTGGGTACCAGCCAGGTCTGTATCCTTACCTGAACCCTCAAGTTACCAGTGAGAGGTTGGCTTAACCTGACACCGGCCCTTGACACACTAGATAACGTGTCCTGCAGACCAGCTGTTCGATAATGACCAGCCGCCAGCTGCAGCAAGGCGACGCCACGCTCCTTTCTCTCAGGGCTGCCATCTGAGGGAGCTTAGGGGCCCAGTCTTAAAGAGACAGGCCTCCATTTTTAGGAGGCAGCCTGGTGCTTCACATGCTGCACAAATCACGGTGGTAAAACAGGCACAACAACGAAAAACAAATCCATCCGTCCATCTTCTATTACTATAACTTATCCTATTCAGGGTTGCGGGCGCTCCGGAGCATATCCCAGAGGCTAGGGGCACAAGGCAGGGGACAGCCTGGGATAGGGCGCCAACCCATCGCAGGGCACACACAACACGATTGACACCTGTGGACATTTTCGTAAACAACCTCAGCATGTTTTCGAACCAGAGTATCTGGAGGAAACCCTACAATGACATGGGGAGAACATGCAATCTCCACACACATGGAGCCATGGCGGAGAATCAAATCCAGGTCCCAGAGGTGTGAGGCAGCAGTTCCAACCCCTGTACAACAGTGCCACCTCGATTCAAAAATAAATGAGCCAAACAAGCAAGCAATAATGATAATAATCCATCTATCCACCCAGCCACCCACCAGCCGCATATCCTGGTTAGAGGAAAAAGCTAATATGACCACCACCACGATTAATAGTTAGTTGAATAGTTGGTTTATTTCATATTAGACAACAAAGGTCTACATAAAAAAACACACAAAACAAGTAAAAAAACACAGCTATACAAACCACATTACAAAATATACAAGCACTTTCCAATAACAGAAACAGCGTGTATCACTTAATGAGGGCTCAGTTAGGGCTTTAATAATTAGATTTTGTGACTCCATTAATCTACATGTAAATTTATAAATAAGATTTCTCAACACAACATATAAAGTAGGAACATTATTGGTCACAAACATATGACTTGCACTAATCCATCTTGGGGGCTTAAACAATATTCTAAATGCATCATTATATGCCACCTGAAGCAGTTTCATTTTTGCTTTGCTATAGCTACACCACAGATGTGCTGTATACAATGGAGTGCAGTATGCTTTAAAAAGAGCTATATTTACTGTAGACATATGAAATTTACGCGCCAACATATTACCTTGACCATATAATTTGCAGCACCGGTGCATTACATCATCATCATCAGATAAATCACTCCTAATAATGTGACCTAAATATCTCACCTTATTCACGATTTCTAATTCTTGATCTGCCAAGAAAAAAGGAGGAAATGTTTGCTTCCTGTCCTCCTTACTTCTGGCAATAATAATAATATTATTATATGTTTTTTAGCATTATACTTAATATCATACAGTATTCCATATCTGGAACAAATTTTAAGCAACTGATGTAATCCAGCACAATAAGGAGAGAAACCACTAGATCATCAGCATACATCAGATGATTGATGCACCTCTCCCCCACCATACAGTACATCCTGTTTTACACTAATTTAATAATTTGGAAATTAATGGAGATCATCCATGTACAAATTAAATAAAACCGGTGGTAAAATTCCCCAATGGCGAATACCATGTCACCACAAAGGGTGCTGGCATACTCAAATCAAATGCTTTAGATGCATCAAGAAAGCACATAAATATTGTAGAATTCTGACTCCTATATTTATTTATAATTTCTTTTAGTGCATAAATGCAAATATCTGTACCACGTTTACGTTTAAAACCAAACTGATTATGAGTAGTACAGTATTCATATATTCTAATAGCCTATTCAAAATAAGTTGCTCCAATACTTTAGAAAATATGCTAGCCACCGCAATAGGTCTATAATTTTCTATACTGGATATTTTAGCAGTTTTATCTTTACCCACTGGCAACAAATATACAGACATCATTGAATCAGGCAATATGCCATGAATTAATAAGCCAGTAAAACACGTAGCAATTAAAACTGAAACTCTGGCACTTGCATATTTCAGATGTTTTGCCATTATTTGATCAGGACCACATGCTTTGTTAGAAGGCAGTTCCTCAATAATAGACTGGACCTCATCTGATTTATTATTATTATTATTATTATTATAAATAACAACATCTCTGATGAGGAGATGGATGTGTCATGACTGAATTGTAATTAGTTTTTTCATCAAGAGATAAGAGCCCTCCCCCACCATATTTTACACAGCCCCGGTACGTGGGGGCTAAGGGATGTAATCCGCGTTGTTCAGCAGAGGAGGTGAGCACCGCCAGGAAGTGACAGAGAGCAAGTCTGCACCAAAGTGAGAGACATGTGAGTTGGGAGATTCTGTATGGAAGACAGCAACAATAAATAACACTGGATTAGAGAGAGAATTAAAAAGAATAAAACCAGTGCCTTCAGTAGCCTGTACTACGAAGCAGGGTTACTGGCTTATCGGGGTAACTTGTCGTATATAAGGTAGTCTGGGCAAAACTGTGGTACCTGAAATCCGACAAGTTAGAACTGTAAATATAGTAAAGCCTTCTGCAAAAAAAAAGACTGAACCATAATCTGCAAAGAAACTAGGCAGCTTATTCAGCACATTTTAGCAAAGCTAATCTGCAGTATTACTGCATTACACTTAACACATGCATTTAACATAATGATAGCCCTTAATATGCTGCACAGTAAAAACATCCATCCATCTTCCAACCACTTATCCTGCTCAGGGTTGAAGTGGTGGTAAGGTTTGGGGGTGGGGGTGTATGCAGCCTGCCCCAGGCGGCATTGGGTGGGCATCCCAGGCTGGGGGGCACCCTGGATGAAGTGCTGTAGGACACATACCCTGTTGGCATTTTAGAAACGGTAACTGCCCCACATGCATGTCTTTGAAAATCCAGACAGAGGCTGGAGAAGAACCCCTGCTGTGGCGATGTCAGCAACAGCGCCCCCTGTTTACTCTCTGTACTCCGATGCCATTTAAGACCAGACTGGAATTAACCTGCAAATTTTACTTTTCAAAAACTGCTTAGTCATTACAAATTACTTGAAGAGGCACAAGAATCGGGGGTTCTGTACCCCCCCCCCCCATATTTCATTTGGCTTCAGTTGCCACCCTCCCCCACTAAATACACCTTTGCATTTATATTAAACTGTGTCCCCCCAATATCAAATTCTCGTATTGTCTTGGTTACGTGTAATGTGTCCAAACCATATTAACTGCGTAACTAAGGCATTACGGAAAACATTCATACATCAACAAGAAACAGCAAAACAATCATGCACCCTCTCTGAGTTGCAGATAAATGATTACCGCCAATAACAGAACATTTATTCCTCAGATAAAATTCAGACATTTTTCACAATATTATTAATAAATTATACATGCTATAAAGTTATTTGGTTTGGTGCCCTTCAGCCAGGGGTGTTGGAGGAGCATGGACACCTGGTAGACTGCAGGGGCCCAGTGAGGGACTCCTAGCCCACCAAGGTGACATTGTCAGGGGCCCCAGAATTTCTAACCATGATTCTGCCTTCAGACCAAGCTTGTGGCACTGTATTCATCCCTGTGGGATAATGGGGTCATTTGGGTAGAAATCAGTAGACCTCAATCCAGAATGAGGGCCTCAAGGTGTCATTATGCTGTCAGGACAGTCAGCCTGAGTTCAACACTCAATATTTTTTGCCTAAAGCAAAAGAAACATTTTTAACATATATTTTTTTAAATCCAGTGAATTGTATTCTACATACAGACAGCACAGTGGTTCAGTGTGTAACACGGTGGCCTGATACCACCTGCCTTTGCTGCGTGTGGAGTTTGCATGCTCCCCCAGTGGTACAAAGGTTTCTCGCCACAGTCCAAAGACATGCAGCTAAGGCAATTAGTGTCTTTAAATCGCCCATGGATTATGACTGAGTGCATATGTCCACTGATGCACTGGCATCGCATCAGGATGCACCCCGGCTGCTGGAATAGGCTCCAGGAGACCCTGACTGAGAAAAGCAGTTGGAAGATGGATGAATGGGATTGTACACATTATTTTTGATGGAGAGAAAGCAGATGCCATTTAGCCAAAGTTTGCTTGATGAGAGGCGCATCACCCACGGATCTGTAAAAGTGCTGACTCACTAAACCCTGGTCTCTTTCAGTGCTAAACCGCTTTCGTAAGACTTACTTACACACTGTACAATGTGATCAAAGTGGGCTTCTGACCTTTGCTGCTTCATTCCTAAGGGGACTGTGAGAGTCTCCATTTAGCTGTTGACTTTTGCGGGCTTACATCATAGCATCCACATTTTAGTGGAGATAGTGAAAAGTGAGCCCTTACAGGTTACCAATGCAAGGATCTGATCCACTAATCCACACAAGATACAGCTGGTACAGAGGTGACCAGCACTGGCCATGGTAACAAAAAACAATTTACACTAAAACCATCACATCAAAAGCTAGAGCTCAAAAAAAATTTTGAGTGCCAAACTACCCAGAATTCTGCCTTTCTACGGTCTTGTAGAAAAGACATGTGTCCATAATTAGGGTAGACCAAATGCCCACAGCTTCAGCCAAAGATTTACACCAAAAGTCCATTCATCTTCTCATCACTTAATCAAGCTGGGGTACGCCCTAGACTGGGTGCCGGCCCACCACAGCTTACACACACATAGACACACACACACACACACACACACACCTTAGACGTAGCCTAATACCAAGTCTTCGGAATCTCCACACACAGATTGAGGCTGGGATTCAAATCCCCAACCTTAGAGATGTGAGACAACTATGCTACCCGCGGAACGGCTGCCAACCTAACATTTCAATCTTTATTTTGCAAATTGTTACAAATGAGTAAACTCGAAATGGCAAAGGACCATGGATGGAGACTAACACCATCTTGGCAGCCTGAATTCACCCACATGTTAGTCACCAGTTAGTCATGTGGCAGACATCATGCGGGCAGCTGGTGACCAGGGGGTGGACAGCAATGCAGTCAACATGGACACCCGGCACTGTTGTGTCTACTTCCCATTTCTATATAAAATTTCCACACAAGACACAGACAGATTGTACTGACTCATCTGCGGCTAGAACTGCCCCTTCTCGCAAATGAGGTCAATAACCCAGGAGTCAATGTTGCATGGGTTGTGCAGCAAAGAGACCACGTAGTAGTCACTAGCCTAAAGAGCAATAGGCAAACGCAACATGGCACTTCCTCTGTAGGGAGGGACAACTGAAAGGGCACCTGGGGCCATATTGCACCCCCCCCACCTACATTACACAGAACACAAAACATTAGCTGATCACACGTCATGACCAGCTTGAATAACCAAGATTAATATTTACTGAAACCTCTGCCAAGACAGCTTCACAATATTAGAGAAAACTCCAGAAATACTGTTACTATAGCAGTGTCACATTGTTATTCTTAGTTGATTTCACCAAAACAGAATGAGGAGTTTCACCCCCACCCCCACCCCCCATACCTCATCTATCATTACCAAAACAAAATAGGCAGTTTAACCACACAACACCCTCCATACCGTATTTTAATATACCAGACCGAATGGGTATTTTCACTGGCAAACCCCTTCTATCACAACTCAGACTACTTTTTGAAACCTTTCATTGGCCTTCATAGACAAGAGAACCAACAGAACATGGCCACCCCTCCATTACACCAGGGCTTCTGCCCCCCTGAGACCAATAGTCCCAACTCTACTGGACAGAGGAACCCAAGGGGACATGGGCCGCTGTCTGAATCAACAGCTCCAGGACAAGTTGAAACAGAGGCAGACTGAAGCACAGAGGATGGGAGAACCCAGTCCAGGAACTAAAGAACCTTAAAAGGGCAGGAACGTAGAAGCCAAGACATACATAAAAAACCTTGAAGACAGAACACCAGTGGCACAGCGTCCCAGCTGTAGGATGCCGGCTATTTGGGGTTATGAATCCCTAAACCAGAAACTAGCTAAGCAGAAGCCCAAAGCAAGATGCTAATTAACATATCCATGACTCCAAGCCACCAAAACTACCAAGCTAGAACTTACTGGCAACTGACACAGAAACACAGATCTCCATCTATCCTGATCAAACAAACCTCTGACTAAAAGCCAATTGAGCCCCATGTTTTAAAAGCAATGGGGTGACTGAGCAATGAAAACTGCTCACTGCCATGCTTAAATATGGTTGGCCCCAAATTGCAGCAAAAAACAGCAAAAAAACCAGCCCAGAGCAGGTGCAATTACCTGAGTTACTAATCAGGGACAATTCTGACATAATCTTACTTTATCAAAACAGAATGGGCAGTTTCACCGCCAAACCCTCCATACCTCATCTGACTTTACCAAAACAGAACAAGTAGTTTCACTGCCAAACCTGACATACCACATCCTGAATAATTGACATTTCCATAAGTTCAGGTTTGTTACCCATGGTTTGAGTTACCGTTAAGAGGCCTGGTCAGGTTTCACGCTACCGGCTGCTCTACATCGTTTTAGCAGTGCTTCCCAGTTGACCGTGAGCCCTGTGTTTGCATGCCCAGGGAGTTCCCACATCATTATCAAAACAGGTACCGGTACATCCATAGCTGAATGTAAGCCCAAAAATTAGAGGTTTCCAGAGCATCCCAGTAGGTCAGGGAAGACCTGACATAGACAGACAGACCATGTATCCTGAAGCTCAGACACTCATGTGAGCTACATCCAGCTGTTCCCAAACTCTGGATGGTCACACTGAGATCCCTTTGGTCAGACCGGCTGAAAATTCCTGCTTACTTGCCCCTTCCCTTCCTGGCAGTAAGTATCACAAGAGAGAGAATATCAAAACCATCAAGTTTTTCTGCAGAAACGCAGCTTGATGTCTGGGAAATAGGCCTTCCAGCGGAGACCCCGTTGCACTTGTAAAGTTGCCCACCTGAGGCATGTAATCTGTTCATTACACCGAAAGGCCGTTAGCTCAGGTAGCCCAGCACCTTTGTGGGTAGCAGGGTGGCCTCACACCTCCAGAGCTGGGATTCATTTTCAGTTCCTGCTTCAGTTTCTGTGGAGTTCACATGTTCTCCCTGTGTTGCATGGGGTCTTTATTACCATCCAAAGATATGCACTTAGGTGAAACACTCTCGGATTGGCCCATCGTGTGTGATCATTTGGGCAAGTATGATCTATGACAGGCTGGAACGCTGTCCATGGTGTTCCTCTGCACTGTGCCATACACTACCTGAGACAGACTCTGGGTTCATCACGACTCTATACTGCATAAGCCTTCAAGGAAGATGAAAGGATTACATTATCAACTACAGTTAACCACAGGAATGAGAGGAGTATCATCACCAATATTTAAAAATAAAAAAAATAAAAACAAATAAATTGTCATTCGACATGGTGGAGGGGGACAAGATGAAAGGATAAAAGCACCCATTCATTCTATTTTGGTGCCGATTGTTATGCAACATAATTAAGCCTGAACTGATGCAATAGCTGGTTGCTCCTTGACCGTTGGCCCACGACTACCACGTTGTTATCGGCTCGAGGCCGGCCACTGGTCCACGCACACGCTGGGTAGAGAACAGCAATCCAGACTGTTTGGAGTGTGGCTGACTGTCTAAGATAAACACTAACACAGTCTATAGCCCCCTGCTTCTCCTCGCTCCTGCCCTGGCAGTGTGCAAACCAAAACCAGCACATCTTCTTTCGTAGGCTTCCCCTTTGTGTTTCCAGCTACTCCATTCCCCGTATCATCCACACCTCCCGAAACTCAATCCATGCCCTGCTTTGACATGTTCCCTTTCAGTTCACGTAATGCTAGAATGTACAGACCATACCATTGCCTGACAGTGCCGTCCCCCACAATGGACCGGTTCGTGGACAGCGTTCATTGGATTGGACATCTGGATCCTGCCAGGCTTGGTGTTCCTTGAAGTCTCAGTCACATCAGAGACAATCACATGATCTTCACAATATAAATGATTAGCCTAAAGAAAACCCAGTCTGGCTGAAGTTCAAAATGAATTCACATGTCTATATCTAATTTTTATATTGTGATTTTTTTTACAAATATATAAATAAAATAACAACAACTTTTAGATTTATCATACAGGTTAAAAGGGGGTGCTGAACCCAGGATTATATATTATTATGATGATTTTTTTTTTTGTTAATTATCCATGGATAGTATTAAGTACTAGAGCTCGCCCTTGCAGCACCTTGACAGCCTCCTCCCAGCATCTCCAGGGACCGTCTGCAGCCTCCGTAGCTGAGGATAATGATCACAGGCACAGACGATGGAGCACAAAGCCATGGCGAGACGACTGGCAGAGCTGGACAGGGCGAGGCTGCCACCTCGCAGTGCCTTTTCTTGTCATGAATCCATCATAGATCCCTCAATGCGACTTCCGAGCCATCTCATAAATAAGCCCGTTCTTTAATAGCCATTGGATAGCAGTCATACGGTCCACTGAGAAAAGTCTGCCAGTTAATGTGCAGAAAACATCACACATTGAACTCATGGATCTCCAAATGCAAGTGATATTCCTTCTGCGATTAAGCGGAGCATCTGAGAGACCTGGTCACACAAAGCATATAAGGCAGGTTTGGAAGGGGGAAGCCACTTTCTGATCAGGCCATGCTGGGCGGCACTTGGATGTTCACTCTGATTTCAACACCCTGGGCCAGGCCTCTTTGTGCACAGGGTCAGGGCATCAGTGGATTAATCATCAGCAATCAATTTAGCCAATGCCAGGAACAGGAGACAAATGCTATTTTTTAATGCTTTCCCAATGGAACTTGTCTGAGGATTAAGCTTATAAGATTTGCAGGATTTTTGCAAAGGCAGACAGTTCAACTAAGAGGACAAAGTCTTAAATGACACAGAAACAGCCAATTACATCAACAAAAAAACTGGCACAATAAACAGTGTATGAAATTACCACACGCATATCACGGCCAACTCCCGCAAACTCCAGTTTAAAGTTTCAAAGGAGTGTGCCGTTAAAACCACAGCACCTGGGGAAGGAGAAAGTAGGTTAAAAGGTCAGCTGGCAGCCTGGGAGATCACTCACATATTCAGAATGAACACGATGTAGGGCTGGGCGATATCATGTCGATATTATATCGCGCATGCGCAATAATGACCAGGGCTTCTGATGACAGACGAAGCATTTGGCCGGATGCCATCTTTTCGGTGAAATACGGACAATAATTTATGCCCATAATTTGGTAAGAGGATTAGTAGTATGGCTAAAATATTAATGAGATGCATTTTGTGATACCCAAAAGTTAGTAATCTGTATGAACTTTATGTTACTTAAATTCGATTAGCAAAAGCGGAACACCCCACATAATACTGTTTTGGTATAGTACGGTTTTGTATACCTCAGTGCAATATGCACTGAAGTCGCGGTGAAGAAGAGCAGCCATATCTTTTAAAAGAGGAGGTCTTGTGGGTAAACAACGTAAAAAGACAACGGCGGTGTGGTGGTACTTTTTGCAGTTTAAAGTCTGACACATTTATGAAACATAAGGATATGCCGTATTTATACTAACACAGTGGTATCTCAGTTCTCGAACTCATTAGAACTCAAATTTCTTAAAAGTCGAACCAACCAGTTCGAAAAAAAAATTACAGAGAACTAGATCTGAATCTCAGATGTCAAACCCTGAATGCCGACCTAAGATAACTTGTACGCGCGGGGAAATGAGTCACACTGCTGGTCTCTCAGCTGAAACAAAGGGTAATGCTTCAGTCTAAGCCTGGCATGTGCTGTGATAGCATCGTGCATGTTTACACTAGCTGAATACATATATTTAGACAGTAAAAATACATTCAGACAATGATAGACAGTAACGGTAATTATTATATAATAAAATACATTTAAAAATAAAGATTTCTTATTAATTATTCTAATAATAATAATAATAACAACAATAATAATACTGATAATAAAATTAGAGCCTGGCGATATGTCCTAAAAGTAAAATCTCCGTTTTTTTCCACAATAAATCCGATTTTCAATTTTAATCGATTTCCCCTCCCTTACTCAAAATCAATCTACAGATGACAAATGGTTCAAAACAAGTTTTAACTTTATTATTTTTTTTACTTAAAAGTTAAAGTGCAATCTGACAAGCCAAAAAAGATGCTTGTAAGTGAGATGGCAGACCACACCATTGTAAACACTTTTAGAAACTTGTAAAAAC
>JAODJW010000039.1:7334708-7347275 GCA_026777045.1 Hyperopisus bebe | reverse complement strand
GTGACTCGAACCTGTGTGCTGTTTCGAGAGTTGGGGTATTAGGGTCCCCAGGGCAGTGTCCCTGGGGTGGCGTAGTCTGCTACTCATAAGGGGAAAAAAAGGGATATTGTAGATTACTCTGCCACACAGGGAAGCAGGAGAAGGGAGCCATGAATACTAGAAAAAGGGGTTTATTTGGGTTAAACATGTAACGTTAATGACAGACCTGGGGAAACAGACTTGAACGCAGACTGAAATACACAAGACAAGCTGAAATAACAGGAAACAGGTGATCATAATCGGGGTAATACACGTGGGTAATGAGGGGGTGTGGCACACGAGGATCATACGACCGGGTCATGACAATGTCAAGTAAGCCTTATGAAAAACAATTTAGCTTGCCATTTGCTTGCCTAACAACATTCATGTCAGCCAAACATGATTTTGCTGCAGTCACATGAAGGATAATACCATTAAACATCAAAATTAGGTTTAATGTACAGTGGTAGTGGATTGGTGCAGGCTAAGCTGTTTACAGACTTGATTTTAGGTTAATGTATGAAACATGTAATGGTGTGGCAGTTCTAGTAAGTAAATGAAAAACAGTCTTATCATTTCTTCTTCATCGCTTCAATCAATCCCTGGCAACACTGCTTTCCACAACTTAAAACACTGCTAAATTGCTAAACTTGATTCATTTCAATTAAATTTTATTTGTATAGCGCATTTTCACAACATTACATTGTCTCAAAGTGCTTTACGTGATCTTTGCCCAAAGCCCTCAGTGAGAAAGTCAGAGGTGACAGTGGCCAGAAAAAAATCCATAGTAGGAAGAAACTTAAGGAACCAGACTCAAGGGGCAGGGGGGGGACATCCTCCAGCGACTGGCAGAGGAAATCAGATTAACAAAGCCCCGAATTATGTGCTCCAGGTAGCGTCACACTTTAGAGGCCCAGTTGGCCCAGAAGGGCTGCACGCTGGAGGAGGATGAACAGTGACAGCGGGAGGAACTGGAGGAGGGGAGGTGTGCTCTAGAGGCCCAGATAGCCCAGACATGCCAGGAGCTGAGGGAGCCCAAGCGGCGACTGCAGGATGAACTGGAGAAGGAGTCATGTGGTCTGCTGGCCTAAGTGGCTAACTAGCGCTGCAAGCTAGAGGAACAGCACCATCAGTACTAGCGGGACCTGGACCAGTTGCGCGAGGCTACCCAATCTGGGGAGCAGGAGGGGCAGTAGGTTCCCCTTAAGCCGTGTAAGGGGAGACCTGGAAGCACCCGCCAGCAGCTCAATAACCCCCAGCAGCACAACATCTTCCAGCCTCCCAGTCTCCTCTGCCTTGCCAGCGCTTGCGAGCTTGGAAGCTGAAGGCCAACACTGTGTATACAACCTTGTGTGAGCCCTGAAACCTGCCTGCTTTCCCATTATATGTTGTTCGGAGAATTGTTGTTGCTTGTGTTTGGTCCTTTTAAGGACTATGTTAAAGAGTAGCTTTGCGTGAAACTGACCCACCTTGTCTTTTACTGCCTCGGTCTGCCAAGTGCCACAGTATATACAAATATATTACCATTAGGATAGATTCAAGTGACATCCTATCAACACATCGAGTAGGCAAATCAATTAGGCTAACATACTCGCCAATTAAAAAATATTGTTTCAGTTATAATGAGTGAAAAACAGCTTCAACAGAAGCGTCCTCACAATCTGAAGTCAAAGTGCATGTAAAAGTTTACTATACAGGGTTTATTCTACCGGAGATCCTATGGATTTCATAGCTCCCGGGAGCTCTGGTGAAGCCATGCAAGCAGCAAAAGGAAGAAGAAGCAAGGGAAGAGTGCTGGCTTTTACACTAAGTGGCAAGCCAGCGCATACAGGAAAAGAAAAAAAAATACTATGCACAAAAAGGCATGGATTAATCAAACCTGGCTTGTGGACATGTTGGATCTTGTTAAAGTGCATTTGTGCCCAAGTCTGAGATCTTACCCAGTTGCTGCCCACAAATAACCATAAATGGTCAATTGAAATGAACTACATCCTCATATAATATACAAACCATGCCTTTCAGATCACAAAGTCGGATGATCTCGACTGTAAATTAGAAACTGTAAAGAGGAATTTTGAACAGTGTGAGGTAGAAGTGCGACAACATGTTACAGTATATTTGAGGAACTAAACACATTTATCACAAACGAGGTCATATATTGACATGCATTTTAAATGATTTATCACACATATAAATTGTACTGGTGTTTCTAGCACTCCTGCACTATTTTGCACTTTTGGATTAGATGCCAAACAGCATTTCTCTGTCTAAGTACTTGTACTTTATGCAATGATGATAAAGTTGAATCTAAAAAAGTGTGCTGAATGAC
The DNA here is from genome assembly GCA_026777045.1 of Hyperopisus bebe. NCBI lineage: Eukaryota > Metazoa > Chordata > Actinopteri > Osteoglossiformes > Mormyridae > Hyperopisus > Hyperopisus bebe. The sequence goes on along the minus strand of JAODJW010000039.1, from coordinate 7,344,928 downwards.
AACACGTCGTCGCTGCAGTAAATTCCCTCAGCTCTACAAAATGGACAATTACCCAGAATTCGTGTTAAAAAAGTGCTCTGATCTGAAGATAGTGAGGATGGGATGATTTGCTGTGCCGGGGGCCAATGTGAGAGTGTAACAATCCGGGCCAAACCCACATCTTTGCCTCAATACTTTGACTGAGTCATGTCAAGGTCATGATGGTGATACAGATGACTTGCCCATTAATAGAATGAAATGGCTTTTGTTGGCAAAACTAGCTTAATTAACACTCATTTCAAATTTCTGCTTCTACTGTTGTATGATTTGATAAACGTTGTTTTGAAGGCAATTGATTGCCTTGATTCCATTAGGAAAACTGGGCATTGCTGCAAATGTAGGCTAGTTTTTACATTTGCCTGTTCAGCCAGAGCATAGAGAAGCATACATTTAATGCAAAATGGATAAAATGCAGATTTGAAGAAGTGCAAATAGTAAAAATAAAAGTGAAAATATTCTTGTTCTTAAACTTGTTCTCTTCTAATGTTTCCGTTTATGTTGTCAATAGCAAGAACACCATTATGCCATATTACATTCTCATGACTATAGGCTTTTTTACGTTGATCCATGCAGACCAGTGTGATTCAACCTTTCTTGAACCACGGCACATTTTTTACACTTAAAAAATCCCACGGCACACCACCAACCAAAAATGTTACAAAATGACACTCTGTAGACTAGTAATGACAAAATAGTCTCATTTTTTAATACTCACTCAGTGTGAAACCTGAGCCTGTTTGGATGAACACAAAGCTGATATTCTAGCAGGAATTGAAGATAGACACACACAAAGCTCTTCCTCAACAGCTGTCAGTCTCTCTTTGTTTTTAGTTTTTAAATGAGTCAGGCTTGAAGAACTTAAGGAACACAGATATGTCGTGGAAAATGGGACAACAGTGATTCCCCGCTAATTGTGGAAGATGCGTTCCACACCCATCATCTATAGGTGAAAATCCGCGATATAAAAACATTCTTAGTATAAACATTCTTTTTATAGTTTAAGCCTTAAAATGCCTTTCCTACACACTTTAAACACATGTAAACGTATTAAAACAACACATATGATATGTGGATGTCGGGTTGAGGATATGAGTAGCATAATCATAATAATAATAATAATAATAATAATAATAATAATAATAATAATAATAATAATAATAATATACGTATGTGATTCTGTTTTAACAATGGCTTTATTCCGAGGAGTTGCCATCATCTTACAATCATCTTACAATCTATGAACACCTTACAATCTATCACGGCACACTAGTGTGCCGTGGCACAGTGGTTGAAAATCACTGATGTAGACGAATGTCTGACACCTAATTCACATTTAGTACAACTAGTGACAATTACAGACATTTTTGGTTAATGTGAAGAGGTGACACTAATGCCTATTTGATAATGTGTTTGTAATGTCTTCTTTAGTTCATTTGTACTGCACTTTAAACAAAAGTGTTTTCCATATAAAACAAATGTAAAATGTAAATGAGCAGACAATTAGACTGGTTGGTACAGATTTTACAAGAGAATATTGTAGCACTGGGGATCCCCATCGAGCAGCATGGTGTCATGCTGTACCAATGCCACATGTAAATAATGTAAGTAACTGTGTGTAGTTTGCCATTATTGTGTTGCTGTTGTGTTGTGCTATAACTTCATGTGTAGTGGTAACATTATGTGCTTTATGTAAATAAGGTGTGTGTGTGGCCACTGTGTGCCATATGAGTAGTCGGGATAGCCAGCACAGTGGGCTATGTAAGTTGTGAGTATGACTGGCATAGATACAGTAAAAGCCATTTTTGAGCTTTCCTACACTTCTGTGTCTGGCTCATTATTTCTGTGCACTATGTCCGGTACCTGCGCCATACTAATTTCAAAACTGGGGATGCAGGTGAAAAGAGCTCAGGAAAGAAAATTGAATAGCTCCTGGCAATCAACCGCTGAGGGGGGGCAGCAAACCTCAGGAGACCCACTGGAATCATGCACTACTCTCACCCGGGGATTCCTGATGTCGCTAGCGCCCCCACTTACCCCAGGGACTGTGCTGAACCATAACTTTTCAAGGTCTGTCTGGCGAGGCGGTTCAACATCTGGTCCCCCAAGGAGATAGCAATGCAGCTGGAATGGGAGGCACTGTGAGCTTTCCTAAGCCTCTCTCTTGGGGAACAGGGTGACAGCGGAGCCCATACCACTGTGCTAAAGTGGTGGTTTAGCTGGAGACAGACCATGGAGAAGATGAGGGAGCAGCTTGGGGTCCAGCAGTGGCATGCGTTCAAAAGTCTGGGGCATTCGTGGCCAAGTTGGAGGACTATGCATGGTGGGTATTGCCTTTACTTCCCTCTGGCGGCGCTGGATGAGCTGGCCCAAGAAGCTTTCCCTGGAGCGACTGCACCAGCATGTGTGCCTGCTGAAGCCAGCCATGCCGAGGGCAGCCAAGGAGCTGGCATATGAGGCTGAAGAAGTGCTGGGTCACCCTGGAGCCAGGCCTGCCCATGTAGAGCACCAAGGAAAAGGAGATGGTGAGGATGTGAATGCCACTGCTCCTGCACCTTACCAGCAACCTCGCTCCACTGCAGGGACCCGGGACACGTTTCCCAAAACTGCCCCACTCCAGTTCCACATCCTCACCCCAAACAGCAGCTGGGAAATTCCGGCGGGTGGCGCCACCCACAGGACATGCCAGTCTAACCCCTGCAGCTACACCTAGAATGGCCTAGCTTGGCAACTTCGCAAAGTTTTTGTGGAACCTAAAAACTGTGTTCACAGTGATCCAGCAGGCACGATTGCAGCTGAAGCCCTGGAAGTGTTCTCTCCTTCTGCAAGAGATGGACTTCCTAGACCACATCGTCAGCAGGGAAGGCGTTGTCACCAATCCAAAAAAAACTTTGGTGTGTGAGACTGGCCTGTTCCTCTGCAGTCGCCGGTTCCAGTTGCTGACTAACCATGTGTCCCATACCTGACTCCTGAGTTTCAGCAACCTGCAGGGCACAGGTGTGAGGCGAGATGTGCCAGTGGCTGGGGAGCATGCAGACCCACACCAACCCTCTCCATCCTCAGAGTGACAGGCCGGTGGAGCAGTGTCATCATACCGTATCCACACAACTGGCAATCCTCGTCTACCAGCACCAGCACAATTGGGATGCCCACCTTCCCCTGGTCCTATGGGCTTATAATGTAGCAGTGTAGGCGAGCACCAGTTGGATCCCCAGCACCATCATGTTTGGCCATGAGCTGTGGACCCCAGTAGAGCTGGTGTTGAGCTCACTGCCTGAGCCTCACTGTTAGCGATACTGGGATCAGACTACCTGTGCTAGCTCCAGGAGACTATACTGGCCAAGCAACATCAGGATGCAGCCATAGCCAGGCAATAATGAGCCTATGGCCTCCACCTGCCAGGGACAGGCCTTCCAGTCCAGGGACTCTATTTGGGTGTACTGCCTTCTAAGGAAGCAGGGGCAGACAGCCACTGGAGGGACCCTGGGGAGGTCCGGGAGCGAATATCTGATGTGTTGTGCTACATTGCAATGGCTAACAGACTCCATACCAACCCCTAGCCCACTTGGAGCACCCTTCTCCCAGACCTGGGGTAAGTAACCCAAATGTAGAGACTTAGGAGGACGTTGCAGGACTTGATACCCAGTGGCTGTGGAGGGCTCAAGGTTGTCTGGAGTGCTACCAGAACTTTATGAGGTTCCTGAGACAGGGACCCCCTAGGAGAGGGGCAGTGTAGTGCTGGAGATACCTATCAGGCAGTGCAGTGGCAAATGGAAACAATGTACATACCTGTGTGTAGTCAGCGTTTATTGTGTTGGCATTGTGTTGTACTGTAATGTCATATGTAGTATTAATGTTATGTGGTGGCCAAACGGTGGGCATTGTGTGTGGGTTGTCAGAACAACTGGCTTACCTAAATAAATGCCATTTCTGTGCTTTTCCGCACTTGTGTGTCCAACTCCTTATTTCTGCATGCCATGTCTGATACCCGCTCCACAGTACATTAAATTCTGCTAATTCTATTGGCTTGAAAGAAGAGGCATGCAATACTAAAATCCTGAGCTGTTGTACAAGGTTGTAAGAAGGGGTAGTAAAACATACCATCAATGAAATCCTACCACTGTGAAATGTTGTGTGAAATTTTTAAATGTGTTTTAAATGTAATTTTAAACTTTTCCTACTTAAAGTATCTCAACATTTGAATTAGGAAAATCATCAATTTCTCCACCTACATTGAAGTAAACACTGAGGAAATGATACCTTAGCTTGAGTGTTAAAAGCAGCTTCCACCACACACTAAGACACTGATTACATGAAATATATCATAGGAGAAAAAGCGAACCAGAGAGAAAATGACTGTAGTGAAATATATTCTTGTTGGACTGCTCTTAATCATTGGATATCCTTCCAAGGGTAAGAGTCAGAAAATAATTTTAACAATATGGAAACATTTAGAATGTTAGAATGTTTAAATTCGTAAGACATTCATTAAGGATGTCATCTCTAAGGACATTTTATAATCAGCTGATTTTCTTGAAGAGACAACAGTTTGTTTTACAAAATACCAATACTACAAAAGCAAGTGATCTGCACAAATATCTGTAAGAAAATGTTATGATTAGGCACCATATGTACAATGTATTGATGCAATGTTTGTTTAAAATGATTCATATTTATACAGCAATTTTCCATGTGTGGTTTAATTCAGTTCTGTGCAAATGCCTGTAAATCAATCCTTGGCCAAAAACTGATGTTACCAAATGACATCAATGAGCAGGTTGACAGTTTGTCTCTGAGATCATGAACTACAGCTGCACCTATAGTCATCGCTCTGATGTTAAAAGAGAACATGGGTGCTTGAAAATGTCTTACAGTTTTTCTTGATTGCTTAATGCAATTAACATTTGTAGAGCAACAAATGTAATCTCCACAACATAATGTCACGTGCATAGCAGAACATCATTTCTCATTGCTTCACAATTCCAAATGCTTCAGTGCATATGTATATGCAGATGGTTTTGTACAATTTTCAGTTGCTTTAATCTTGTTGGTCAGAATAATTATGCAGTTTCCCATCATAATAATATTACACACAAAACTATGTGTGATCGTTATGGAAGCCACCACATACAAAGAAGTTTTTGCCTCCCACAGTCCTCCTGTTGTCATTTGGTTGTTCTTGTATTGCCATGTTGTTGTTTGTATGTTACACAGTGCTGTGTGGCTTTTTTCTTTGCTATTGTACTGCATCTTGGGATTTGAAGAAGTTATATGTGCATGCAAATGCTTTGTCTTGCCAATGAACTTTACATACTGTAATGTTGAGCTTGCAATGTTGAAACTAATGTCTTTGACATGAATAAGTATGTTTATTAAAGAAACATGATCAGTCAGTGACAATGAGACAGTGGGAACCAACTATCATTCATAACTGTGGAGCTCAGGAGCAAACTTACAATGACATACTGACAATATATATAAGTATTTTGACTGTCATGGGTAAAATGATGTACTTTTCATTTGGTGGCACTGACTAAGTTATTGGTGCAATTTGCTTTTGAGACATGGGTTATTTTTTCTGGGTAAGTTACAGGCTGTTACAGTCAATCCATAGTATTGTGCCATTGCATGAATTGTTTTGAGAAATGCTCTTATAGTCCTGAGAATGTTAAGTATATTTCATGAAATGTGCCAAAGCAATTGAGAAAAAATGTAATACTGGATAACTAACTAGGTAGTTTAATTATGACATTACATATTCTTAATCAAACAATAAAGAAAGAAATATTAAGAATGAAATACATGGAAATCAGGAAGTGACTTGGGTTTATACTGATTTATAAACCTATGTTCTATATCTGCTTTAGTCTCATTCAGGAGTCTTTAATTAGGTGATTAAACAGTAGATTAATGTTTATTAATATATCACATTAATGAACACCATTTCCTGTCTGCTTTTCTCGGTTCTGGGTTCGGCTGTGAATAATTAAGAAGTGAATAAAACAATAGTCTTCAGTTTTAAGGAAGTATGTGACTCAACCTGGGAGCAGGTTTTATGCTTTTTGTAGTGTTCATACATGTTATCTTCTGCTTAAAACTTCAGCACCAAACAAACAATGAAATAACAGTTGGTACAGTAGATTCATTAAACAAATTAAAATCCAGCTCATGTCAAGACCAGAATCAGCTGCCAGTCACTTTTCCCTTTGTGTGTCTCTGCTGCTTATCTCCGCAAGAATAATGGGGGATTTTTATTATGAGGAATAAAAAGTGAATATCATTTCTTTTTGCTTCCATTCTGTCCCCCAGGTGTCAGTGCAGAGCTCGCTGTGAACTCTGGAGTGGGAGATGATGTTACTCTGCCATGTAACAATGTCATTCATTCTAACTGTTCCTCAACTATCTGGCTTTATGCTCAGAGCATAAATCAGGCATTAATACAAGTGGATAATAATTCACACAGAAATGAGAAAATGATAACTGGGTCTGACTGCTCTTTGCACATTCATAAAGTGAGCACTGCAGAGGCTGGGTCCTACACCTGTAGGCAGATTATCAATGGAATGCAACGTGGAACTGATGCTGTAGTTTACCTGTCTGTACTCACAGGTATAAACTTCATTGTTGGATATAATTTTATTAATGTTCTTAAAATGTATTTGAAATAATTAATGCATGCTGATTTATTATAAATCTAATTATTTGAGAAGTAATCCATGATTTATTGATAAAAATATACAAGAGAAAATATTCTTCTCCAAGGTTTGATCTACTTACCAGCTATGTCATGTGCATGAAGTCTGTTTATATTTCAGCCATTTAAAACCCCTCCCTTGTTGAAATGTTAACATGCAAAACATTTTGATTTAATGGTTATACATGTGTTCTCATGATATTCTTATGAACCTGTCATTTCTCTTGCTTCTTTCTCAGTTGTTCCACTAAAAAATCTGATGCCTGGCAGCAACCTGACTCTACAGTGTCTCCTGTACACCTATGCTGGTCCTGGGCAGTGTAATAAACGCCCATTTAACAGTCTGACCCTGAGGTGGCTGAGTGACACAGACACTGATTTGCAGGGAGATCCCAGGTACCAGATACACACATCCTCCTGCGACTCCAATCTGACATCTGAACTTCAGCAGACAGACAACAACAGGAAGTGGAAATGTCAGCTGACTGATAAGGGGGAAGTGAAAGTCTCGCAGAGCTACATCACCAAATTCCCTGGTAGGAAATATTACACTGAAAATAATATTCAGAAAGGTAGTGCAGAAATGAAGTATTAACATAAACCTGAGAATTACATTTCACTCATCCATCTTCTAACCAGTTACCATGGTCAGGGTAGCGGGGGTAGGAGGCTGGAGCCGATCCAATGCAGCATGGAGTACAAGGCTGGGGATGCCCAGGGCAGGATGTCAGTCTATCACAGGGCACAGACACAATATGGGCAGTTTAGAGACAGCAGTTACCCCACCTGCACGTATCAGACTGTATGAGGAAACCAAACTGCCATGGGGAGCTGTGGAAGTCAAAAGTTTCTGACGGCCATAAATAAACGGCAGATATCTTTTTCAACAGGGGTTCCCCACATGCAAAGGAGAAGAGCCCCCCCCTTCACTAATCAATATCCAGTTTTATACCTTTCTGTGAGTGATGACCCTACATGAATTCACCAGATGTTTCTCATTAGCTCATCCCTTTGTTCCTTGTTAGTTTGGCTTTAATCTGTCTTGCTAATTTTTCAAGATTCCTGGTATAGGGCCCTTCAGTTCTGTCTTTAAAAATCCTAAAATTTCCTGCAAGAGCCTCACCTGCAGCAAACGTGCCAGCTTTAAATTAACATTGCATGGTGTTTATATGTGTCCACACCAATTAGTGTTAAGTGTAACGTGGACAAATTTGTTGGTACCATTACAGTTCATTGAAACAATGTTGGCGTCTAGCTAGTGACTTCTTGTGGCTGGGGGGCTGTGGTTGCCGTCTTGTGATGCCTGGGTGAGGGGTCGGGGGCTCTGGCACCCGGGGGCCTGGCCATTTCCTCGCTAGGTGCCTCCCTGCATGAGGGTGGCTTGTGCTCCCTCCAGGGTGCCACCGGGGGGGTGGGTCAGTCCATGTCTTGGCGTCCAGCCTGCGCTGTATTGGGGGTGCCATGTCTTGGGCCCAGGCTAGTCTGCCACTTTTTTGTCGTCGAATGAGTGGGTGTTTGAGTGCGGACTGCCCTTCGAGGTGGGGGGGGTGGGGGTGACTTTTGGTGCTGGCGGTGCTTCGGGGTGTTGTCGCCGGGGACCTCAGGTCCACTCCCTCCCACTTGGTGGTGGGGGGCTGGAGTACCTACTGAGCCACCTGGTTAGCTGGCTTTCGTTTGCCAGGGGGGAGTAATCTGCCATCTGATATGAATCCCAGCCCCTCTCCCCCCTCATTCAACAACATGCCACGCACACGTGTAGGATCTCAGGGTGGGCGTATGCCAGGCACACTACGGTGGGGAGGGCCATTTACATGGCCTTATTCACTGTGCTACTGTATGTGGCCTTCTGCCTCCCCCTGTTTTACACAAAGGGCCTTGGAGGGTGGGGGTACTACTCAGAGGCTGGTGGTCTTACTCACCTCTGCACTGCTGCCCCTCAATTTTACTCACACCATATACATTGAGGGTCATAGTAGGGGGAGTGATGGGGAGGAGAGCTGTTAGTTTCTCAACAGTCATACTCTCACCCTACACTACATACATTCACATACATCACTACACGCATCCAACACTCCACCTCTCACACAGGTGCATGGGAAAGGAGAGTGGGCAGGTCTTCCTACACTCCTGCTCCCTGGCCGAGATGGTGAGGGGGGGGAGGCGCTGGGGAGGTCGCTTGGCTGGTGGCGCCCTAGGGTCGCAGCTGATGCTGAGGGTGGCATTCGTTCTCCCGCACGTCGGAGGACGGTCTGGAGTGGATGGGCTTATGTCTTTTTTGTCTCTGTGTGTGGGTGTTTGTGTACGTTGTGGGAATGTTTATATGGTCTATGTGCATGGCAGAGAGGTGTGTCTGCAGGGTGTCTGTGTGGCCAGTGTGGGCCTGGGTCCAGGAATAGCTGCTATGTCCTGGGTGCGGCTGCCTCCTTGGCATGGTTGCAGGCCCTTCTCCTTTGGGTGGTGTCCCGTGAGCAGGGCTCTCTACCGGGGGCTGGTCGGCCCTCGGCCGCCTGGGGTCCAAGGGGCCCTAGCCTTAGCTCGGGCAAGAGCAGCCATCCCCTCGTTGGGTCGGCTGCCTGTTGCCTCCGGTTCTCTGGGGCTCATGCCCTTTTGGCTGTGGGGGCTGCGTCTGAGACCTCCTCCCTCCCCCGGCTGGACTGGGGGCGTGGGTGTCGTTGGGACATGGGGCCCCGGCTCTTCCGTGCTCTTCGGGGTCTGCGGACGTCCTGGGTCTCCGGGGCCTGTCTCCACTGACCTCTGGCTGTTGTGGGGTGTGGTTGCGGCCTCCCACCCTCGCTATTTAGTACGTTCCATGTTGAAAACACACGCACACAACACACGCACACATGCCCGCACACGTCACCTACACAGATGAACATGCATGCACATATGCTTACACACACCCCTCCAAGCACACACAACAATTTTGTATGTTTGTATATCTGTTTTATTTTGTTCATTCTTTATTTTTGTTTGTGTTTATCTATTAATCCATTTTTTGCGCTTCTTTCAGATTCTGTTGATCTTTTGCCTTTTTCTTTCTCTCCTTTACAGATGCAGCAATTGGCGGTCTGTTATGTGCATTCTACTTTACTCCTGTCATTCTTAGCTTATCTCTCTCACTTACTCCTCCTTTTCTTTTTTTGTTTTTTTTTATTTCCTCTTAATCTGTCCCTCCTCTTCGGCCAGCCCAGCCACTGCAATATTTTACATGTGCTAAAAATTAAAAAAATATAAAATAAAAAGAAATCGATCAACATGAGGGACCTATACAGAGTTTATAGAGCTCCCCATGGTAAAGAAAACATACAGTGGTACCTCAGAACTCGAATTTAATCCGTTCAGAACTCCGGATCGTATCCTAAAAAGTTTGAGTTCTGATCGAATTTTCCCCCATTAGAAATAATGGAAAACCAAATTAATTGGTTCCCGGCCCCAAAAAATTACACCTAAATATGTTTTTTTAGCATTTAAACACAAAATGAACCGGATA
>JAODJW010000039.1:7278102-7290241 GCA_026777045.1 Hyperopisus bebe | reverse complement strand
CCCCCCACCAAAAAAAAAGCAAGAAGCCATTGTTGGGGAAAGCTTGCTCTGGTGAATGGTTGGCAACAGCTGGCTCCATTGAGACCCCTCTAAGGGGAAAGCCCCCCCTCCCCCCACCCGCCATCGTCGTTGTCATGAATCTGAAGAAAAGCCACAAATGACCCCTCTTTTTGATCTCTGACCTTTGCACCAGGACACCAAGAACCTTCCCCCAGCGCCACCTTAGTATGAATAGAAACACACAAGGCGACAACAGAAAGACAGAGAGCAGCCTTTTTTACGGCACCCGGGGAGCCAGTCCGACCCACGGGAGGGCAGAGCCTCTGCAGCTTGGGCATTGGGGGAGGCCATGTGGGGGGCTGGCAGAGATGAGGGGGTTTCCACTGGCCAAAGCACAGAAGGCCAGGTCACCATGCACGTTTGCGTTATTGCAAGTTAAACTACATTTTAAAAAAAAAGCTTCAGGACCCCCCACCCCCCCTCCCCCGCTGCCCCCCAGAATGCAAACCCCCCCAAACATCCACACGCTGCCATAAAATGTCAGGGTACAACAATACCCAAGAAAATGATAAATGGAAACTGTTTAAATAACCCCAATCTGCACACAAGGACACCTAAATTGACTCACTACTCTTCCAAACGCTGTATATAAAGTTTATTAATCTCCGAAGGGGGGGGGGGCATTTCACAACTTTCCTTAAACTTCCATTGAACCAACCACTCATTTCTCCAGTCGTATGACACACGGTTAAACAAAAGACTTTCGGGTCCGAACCGAACCGACTTCAGTTTTTTTTTTTTATCATGTTTGGTTTCCGCGTAACCCGACAAGGAAAGTAAAGTATTTGCACCCCCGCCCCGTTTAAAGCCCCTTAAATGCTAAGCGCGCGCCTCGGGCTGAGGACAAAGTGGCCACGCAATTAGGCGGCAGCAATAACAAACTGTCATCGGTTACAGTAGCCGCAAAAAATGAAAAGTAATTAAAAGGTGTCGCGGGATTAAGGCAGCGCTTCGGTGACCGCTTTCAATGTGATTCTCTACATTACACAATACAGAATACAGAATGACCTCTTCCCGGAAAATGGAACAAAACACTATTACATGCAATAACGCGTCACAATCATCTTAATCGTTTGCCAGACGTCCCACATTAAATACACAGATTCATACTTTAAATTTAAATATAAACAATAGGTGTCACAAAAGTGAAGGGTAAATGTGTCGAGTGAATTAAAACTCACAGCACGTATACATCCACTTCAAACAAGGATTTCAAAATTGACTAAAATGATTTAATCGCGTTATTATCGGCATCTTTCCGCTATATCCACAGCACCACGTCAGCGCATCAGAGCAGATTTTATGTCCGTTTCTAGCCCCCAAAGGCTTTTGCCACTCGTTTTACTCGTGTTTATCGATTCCACCAACAGTACTGCATTGCAACAACTGGCCAAATGTTAGAGGGCTAGATAATGGAGCCGGGTTTGCTACTTACGCCTCGTCAGACATCAAGTTAAATTCACGGCAAGTCGCTTATTCTTAATAAATAGGGCACATTTAGACGATGCGGATAATGATTGTGGAAAAAAAAACCAGAAGCCCCCACCGGCGTCGGCTCGCACAAAAAAAAAAGCGAGAGCCAGTAAATCCCCACAGGGTCGACGGCGCTCGGATTCACCTTGCAAAAAGCATTTAATTCTCATTTATAGCTTCTATAAGGATGCACCTCCATTGTGCAATTCACGTATGATCTCTGCTTCAAACACGCTTTATGCATACACGTATGTGCCACTAAGGACCCACACAAATGGAAATAAAATAAATTTTGCTGGACATTTTAATTTAATCAAAAAAGGGGGACCTGGCCTCTTACCTCATGATGGTAATCGTTTTCTCCAGCAATAAGACGCAGCGGCTTCCCTCAAAACGACCAGACTTTGATTTTCAGTTTGAAGAAAGTTCACACTCTTTCCAGCGATCTAACAGAAATTGCCCTAAAATATCAATGGGAGAAGAGCGAGGGAGAGGCAGAAAGAGCACGGGCAAATCCAACAAAGTAAAAAGAAAAAGAAAAATAAACAAAACGAAAAAAAACAAACGAAGGGAAAAAAAGCCCCGATCCCCCTACATGTTCCAAAGCATCCCACTCCCGTTATGTGTGATTCAGTGGGATAAATGCAAAGATGCAGCGTCGGGCTCCTTTTTCTCCGCTCAAAGACGCCGTTCACTTCCAGCAGCGGCGGCAACGTGCCGCCGGGATCCCCCGTGTCCAGAAACTGCGCTGACGCACGGCTATTCACAGCGGCGCCTGCGCACGTACGCTACGTAAGAGGACCTCCACACCCCCGTTGCCGTCCCGTCCCTGTCCACCCCTGTCGGACAGTCTAAGTCGATTTTAGATCAACTGGACGATTTAAATCGTTCTACGCCGTGGGAAGAGTGGGTCCGACGCGCCACGTCGCGGACCTATTCTTCATCTCCTTTGTGTGTCTTTGTGTGTCTTTGTGTAACACCCATAAGTTATCACTCATCTATCCTCTCACTGTACGCCATTCCTTAGTGTATCGATAAGAAAATCGTCTTAAAAATGTTCCATGTTTCGCATAGGAATTGTTAATATGATAGAGGTCGTGATGGCCGTGTGCTGTTTGCCAACAAGGAAGAATGAAAGTGACCCGCGCAAATAATTATTCAATGTCTCTGTCACGCATTTTATGTCAAGGAGACTCAGTGTCATCTAATATTAACTTTGACCGAATAGATGAATCGATTATCCCCATTAACTGTATGTATGATTATATGAGTTTCTCTATAATAATCAAAAGTGTCCAAAAAACTTATATTTTGTAAAGACGAATCAATCATTCATATAAATCAAAAATACCAATTAACCGAAAATACATCATAAGCAAAATTTAAACAAATATAAGTACAAAACAGTATAAGCCATTTTAGTAAAGGATATTAATATTAAACACATACATTTATGTAAACAGTTTTCTAAAGAAACTGTGAACTATAAACGTCATAAGGAAAATGAGCTTAGTCATCAGGATAGTTAAAATATGAAAACATAAATGCATTTGATTGTCCATTCATCCATTTCCAGCAATGCTGAAGACCCATAGATAAGGAACACCATTCTGTTACGCAGCGGCACAAAGACACACATTGACATAAAAGGCCTCGCAAAGTGCAAAGTTACCTTGTTGCATTGTGTGAGGAAACCTGAACTCCCTGGACAGGGAGGAAGGACACTTCAATTATGTGAGTCACATGCAATGCATTCCTATCGCGTTTGGTCCTTGAAACAGCTTTTTTAGAGAAAGAAGTTAGGCTTTGACAGAAAGAGCATTTGGTTATAATCTCTCTTGTCAAATTAATGTTTGTCTTTTGTCCATGATCCTAAAGTGAAGCAGTTTCAGTTAGTGCTAATAAAGATTCCATGTAACGTCACTAGAGCCAGATCTTATAAGCACTTGATTTTGTGAACTCCATATACTACAAAGCATTATAACCCCCCCCCCCCGCTCCCGACAAGGATGAGTAGTTTGTTATAGATTAAGTATTATTAATGGATTTGGCGCCGCCTGCTGGAAGAATAATAGAATAATTGTTCAGGCTGCTTGTCCAGTGCGTGGTTGCAGTGATATTGGATTTCAAGCAAAATAACACCCTGGACAGGGCGCCAGGCCTTCGAAGTACGGCTAAGCTTCAAAGACACATCCAAACTCCTCCCACTCAGAGAATGGGAGGTGATTTAAACTCCCGGTCTTGGAGGTATCCTCCATTGACCTGTGTGCGCTACCCATTGAATCATGTGATACCCAACCGCATATAATGTTTAAGGAACTGTTTTAAAGGGATTTTTAGGTTTTTCATAGCATAGGTTTGCTTTCAGCACTGGTAGGGGGCCTATTCAACCCCAAACCCCTTCATGCCCCAAAACACACACTGTACTCCCCCAATATTATTAGGGACATACTCTTACTGTACATTCCCAAATCTGTGCCCTTAATGTTACCTCACACTCAAGGAAATATTAAGAGTAGTAAGTCCCAATAGCACACATGAAAAATTAACAAAGCTGATTGGTGGCTCACGAAATTCAGAAATGTATGTAATGCAAGGAAAACATTAATAAGCTTTTCGGTGAGTGCCAAATTAAAAGAGCAATTTACAGTCATATTAAATATTAAATATTAATTCACATTAATTTGTGAAAAGACATTCATGGACGAGATTAGGGGCTGGGGGTCCTAGGAGGAGGGGTTATCCTGCTTGGTGTCCCCCAGTTCAGTGCCCCTGGGCGCCTGCCTAAATGCCCATATGGTTAATCTGGGCCAGCTGACACCTCCAGCCTAAGGGCTTTGCACCTTCTCCCTGTGTTACATGGATTCTTCTGGGTACTTTAGTTTCCCCATGCAGTGAGAGGCTGAGTAAGCTAAGTCTCTGTGCCCCTGTTTGGAAGGTCACCTGGTTCAAGCCCTGGCCTTGGCAGAACAGTCACATGTCTGTGTGACCTTAAGTAGGACCAATAACCCCTGGGTCTGGGGTTGCCACATATTTGCTGACCCTGTGCTGTGTCCCCCAAGCTATGGGGTAAGAATCTCAATGTACCTTGGAAAATAAAGGATTTATCTTCTTTATCAGTGCAATGATATGCAGCTCGATTAGATAATACTGCCCCCCAGGGAAAAAAAACAGCCAGTTCCATCCCCAAAGTTCTATATTTTTCAGACTTTTCTGTTTATGTTTTATTCATTCATCTGTCTTCCATGACCACTTACTCATTATATAGTCGCAGTGCTCTATAATCCCAACTTTTTATGCTTTATATCAATTAGCCAGAAACCAGATTTAAATCTTGTGTGAAAAATTCATAGATGTGTGGATGATTATCTGCTGTGTATGTAGGGGCAGGTTCTATGTGTAGTACAGCAAATGATGAAATATTTATCATCTGAAGTTGACATTGATTCTAAGAGAGATTATGGCAATATTAAGTAAGTGTCACTGTCTGTTTACTTGGTGATTCAGGGGAATGGGGTTTTGGTTAATGTGGAACTTGGTCATAAAATTAACAACAAAAAATAAACACTTAAGTAGCCTACTGTGGCCAAGGTAGAATGTATATTTGTTTATTGCACCTAAAATGCTTTCTTTGAAGTAAAGTGATACAAAGAGTCACCTCCCCCAGACTCTGTTCACAACAAGCAGAAAAGTACATGCATGGCCTATAGCAGGGTTCTTCAAATCTGGACCTCGATTCCAAATCCAGGCCGTGTTTTCAGTTCTCCCAGGTAGTTAGTTTAATAATTACTGATCCTGATTGGTCAGAGGCTTCACACCTGGCTCATAGGTAAAGGAAGGCTGGAAAACCAGCAGTGCTCGGACCTCAAGGACCGTGATTTGAATAATAGGGGCCTATGGGAAAAGCAGCTTACAAGTTCTGGGGCTTCATTATGATGTGAAATGCAATTTTCAGAACCTATCAGTGGTTTCACTTGCAAAAATACAAATTCCACAAATTCTCAATCAATGTGATAGATCATGGTTCCTCTGTTCCAGTCCTGGAGGGTTAGTCTGCAACACAGTTTGCAGATTTCCAAGCTCAAACACACCTATCAAATCTGCTAATAGACTATTGGAGTGAAAAATGAAAATGTGTGTTTGAGCAGGGAAATGTGTTACTGACCCTTCAGGACCAGAACTGGGGAACCCTGTAATAGGTGATGACCATTTATTCAGTGGCACCTTTCATACAGATTAAGCAGGAATGAAATGTATCAATAATATGTCAAACTAATGCACCTGTAGAGTTAGTGTAGAGCGTCATCGGTACTCAAATGGCGGAATGCGGTCCGGAACACAGTGTAATCTGGACCACAAGATCGACCCCGAAATCGGCGAAATCTACCGACCCCCCCGCCTCAGCACAGCGGGGAACAGAGGAAACTCTGTGTGGAAACTCATCACAGTGGGGAACAGAGGAACTTTGTTTCGGTAGAACAATCAACGCAATGGATATGGTATAATGAATCTCCACCGTGCGCTTACTTCCATTAATTATATTAGAGATGTTTTAGTAGCAATATGCTTGGCTTCATTCATTCATTCATTCATTCATTCATTTTCCATACCCGCTTACTCGTCCTTGTAATTTGGCAGCCATAAACCATTAAAGAAACTACTGTTGCCTTGTGCAAAACTTCATACTTCAGAACACGCGGTAATCGTAACTGATAATGCTCGAATATTGAATATTGTCAAAAGAGAGGAATATTTGCTTTGCGATTAAACGAATTTAATTAAGAGTTTTGCACTCCATCCCAGTAGGTGGCAGTATACGACTTCTTGTTCATCCTATTCACCCTTAATCCTCCGAAAAAATGTAGTATTGCCTGTTGTGATTGGTTAGACACAAACTCGTCCAATCGTTTGTCAGCTTTAATTTTGACCGTCCGGTCTCTCAGTTTGCTGATGTGGTTTTGAGTCGGGTGCATGTTTAACAAACGCGAAAGTCTACGTTTGTAATTTGTTTCAATACTTTAAATTCGCCCGAGGTATGCCTTATTATCAGTCTTGGGAAGAGTTTTCCCGAGCCGCTGAGAAGCTCTATTTGACAGATCCGATGAAGGTAAACGACGTTAGATATGAGTCCAGTGGTTTAAGAGGTTTTGATCTTGTTGAATGCGTTTAAAGTGAGGTTGGGAGTGCGCGCGAGCCTTGGACAAGCTGTGTAAATTCGTGTTATGTGGTGCACAGGGTTACTTAACTTCAGTGAGCCGGCTAAAGTCTACAATTGCTCTTTGCTAAGGCCTTACCTACTATTTCAGTTGGCGAGCTGTAGGAAAAACTGACTGCCAGCGGTTCCCATGTGTTCTGTTAAGCCGCTGGATAAAAGCTTTACATGGAAGACGTCACAAAGACAGTCATGCCGGTGTCTCGTGCAAGTAATGGGGTAATGTCGTGTGCCATTAAAATGTGGATGTTAGTTTTCTGGCCCGCTGTGTGATTTGGTCGTCGACAATAGATACTCCAGGTATATTCGTTTAATGTTACTCGATGCTACTATATTGTCGACTGAGGTACTTGCTGATAAGTATTGATGACATTCATTTTGTGTTTTCATTCAGGTCCGGGTGGTGTTGAAATATCGCCATTGTGATGGCAACCTTTGTATGAAAGTTACCGACGACGCAGTGGTGAGCTACTCAACTTTGATATTTCAGTCCTGCCTTGAGCGCCGAAGGGTTTCGTGTGTCCAAATTATTTCTTACTTCATGCTGTTATTCACGTGAGCTTTCTGTATAGTTATACAGCACTGCGAGATGATATGGAGATCTGGGTGCCATCTGCTGTATAGGGTAGTTAAGCTTTGGGTTAATTTTTGTTTATTCTGTTGATTTGACTCGTCTTACAAGAAAGCAAACGTTACCTTCAAAGTCATGTATACAGAATTATGCCTACTCAAAGATCTTTATTATTAAGTGATGACATTTAAAGTCATTAAAATGGTGTGACAGAAAAAGGCACATACCTCGCAGTAACTGTAGGGAATGCCCTCTTAACATTAGAATTTTCAAAAAAGCAAAATGGATAAAAGAAATTGTTCCCCCATTACCACCACCACCACCAGAAGATATTATTTAATCTGGGTATTGTTTCTGTTTGCTCTTTAGTGGTACTACTGCATTGACTTTCAACTTGAAATCATTTGTTAATTTCCAGTGCTTGCAGTACAAAACTGACCAGGCTCAAGATGTAAAGAAGATCGAGAAACTGCAGGGGAAGCTGATGAGGGTCATGGTGTCCAAGGAAACGCGCAGTATGGCCATGGAGACAGATTAAAGACTGATGGGAAGTCACTTCTGGATGGACAGTGGTGTCTGGGCACCTTGGTGGAGGAGGATGAGGATGATGTAAACCCCACCCCTCCATTCTGGGAATCAAAGTGAAACTCGGGGATGAATCCCTTGTTTTTCCCGAAGATGTTTTGGTGCCTGACTTGATGGCTTGTATTTATTTAGCAATGGACTTGCATGTTTTTCTTCATGGGCATGATTTTTTTTTTGGGGGGGGAGGGGCATTAGATGGGCTTGTGAGTTCTTCCTTACTTACCTCTTTTTTCCCTGTTAAATCTTAACACACTGTTGATTATATGTCATTAGAAAGATCACAGTGGAGTTCTTTGATCATCTCATCATACAAGTCCACTTGTCCTGTTATGCTACTGGACACATTGAACAAAATTACAATCCCTGTACATGACTGATTTTCATTTTTTGAGAACCCCCCCCCCCCCCCATGTAATTCAAATGAGGAGACATACTTTTACTCTCAATACTAAATGTCAGTACTTCACTGGAACTGCTTTCATAAAATTGTTTTACTACCCAAATTTTTCATTTCATTCATGGAATTGCTGTCCCTGTTCTAATGTGTGGTTTAAGGGTTTACAAGCATTGCAGTTCTAAAGATTCAAAGATTTTGTTATTCCTATACAACACACTGCAAAGTAAAAGATGGATATACGTTTCCTCGGTTCTGGTGCGCAGCGGGAAAAAAAACAGGGAGTCCAATCTAATTTCGTAAGCCATGAGTCGTACATAGCCAGGCCCCAGACTATGCTGGCCTTACCACGAATTACACATGGAAGCCAATAGTTAGTGAAAAACTATGCAAATGTATTTTAGGACATTTCCATAGAATGTTTGAAGCCGTAAAATGCTTACAGAACACAATAAAGAAGAGACATTTTATGGAATTATGATCACCGTTACCTCCAAGGTAATGGGAAATATTAAAACTATAATGTATTCATTGGATAGAATAATTTAACTTCTATTTTTTGTTTTCCTGAACGTTACATCTTAGATGACGATTGGTTACATGCGATTTGACATACTGCATGAGAGCTATTATTTTTCTTTGTTTTTAATATCTATTTAAAAAATGCTGGGCGGCAAATGGTTTAATGGTGGGTAACTGATCGTATGGTATCCTATCATCCTACTGCGCTTAGCGCGAGGTCCTACTTCCGCTTCTCAAGCGAAAACTCTATTTCCCATGTGACTCCAATATCCGGTCTCGTGTCCCACATTATAAATTATAGGTGAGCGGCATCGCCGCTATTCGGCAGCCTGCGAAACAGCAACGCGCAGGGTAGGCGAGTAGGTGGGTTTTTTTTTTTTTTACACCAACTTCTGTTTTCATAGTCTGTTAACGGTTGAATTTTTATGAAAAGGATATAGTGGAAGTTATGAATAATCTGACATGTAAACAAGCAAGTTTTAACGTGCGATATTGCTGTGTATGTTTATAATAGTTTGATCGTTTGAAGTCATTTTTTTTCTTTCAACACCTCCGTAACAGTTATGTGTGTATTTTAACCGAGTAAATTTTGCTCCAGAATCGTTTTTGGCTATTTCCCAGTTATTGGAAATTCCTGAACTTTGGCCTAAAAAGTGTTAATCCGAATATAATATAGAGTAAATTCAAAATGCATTTGAGAAGTGGCCACGTTAAATTAAAGTCGCGGTTCATGTTTGTTTAAAGTTTTTTTTTTTTTTTTTTTTCTTTACTCATACGTTCTAACTTTGACTGACAATTTTCCTCGATGAGCTATCGTTTTGAATTATACTACGTCTACATAATGGGAAGCTTGTTATAAATGTATTTTAAGAAACTTATTTAAACCATCTTCACATATATAGTCGGGAAAACGTCGTTGGTTGGGAAGGTTTTGGTTCAGTAAGAGGTGTCGTTGATGTCGCACTTTAATCCTGAGCTGCGCCGCGTAGCCGTCTGCGTCGGTGCCGCCTCCGCTCGCGCTGGGTGTCCGTGCCGAAGGAGGCGGCGATGCGGGCTCTGCACGGCATTGCTCTCCGAAAATCAAAACAGCAGCAATTATTCCCGTTGCCTAAGCTGACGCGCTTCCTGTCTAGGGTACACAGTAACATAACAAATCGGCACAATCACTGGATTTGTGTGGACCTTTTTCGCAGTTTCCTTCTTTTGGCAAGTGAATACTCCTTGTTATAATTTTTTCTCTTGTGTCCTTCCCCCTACATTCCAAGCGGCAAGCCTGCAAGTGATTGTGTTCACTTTTACCCAGTAGAATCTTTTTGAGCAAAGATCCTTCTAATCACAAATCCAACTGTTTCATCTGGATCTTAGAATTAGAATTATTCCATACCCTGAGCTAATGAACTATGTCTGAGATTTCGACTGCTTTAACAAGCCTTTGGATGGTCGGTCACCTCACGCAATGTCTGATGTGTTCCAAGTTGTAGTTAAATTGAATATTGAAAGACTCACTCATGCAGTGGATTTGTACAGAAAGTGGGACCCACTTAAAGCCCATATTAGCTAATTGGTTTGTGCTATTAGATAGGAAGAGGTGAAAGTGTAAAGCTGGTTTTGTGGTTGAAACCATATGGATGGGGTCATTTCTGTTCTCTGAGCCGAGTCATGAGTTCTATGAATATTGCTTTGGTGAAAACGTGAAATATTAAAAGTCAATTACGGGCTGGAATTTTTCTCAGAGGAATGGCCTTGAAGTATTTCCTTCCTAGCCTCTGAACTGAATTCTTTTCAGGTATTGGCACCATGATCATAGAGGTGCTGGTGGCACTGGTTTTGGGCGTGGTGGTGTACGCTCTGCTGCCGAGGACCAAGAAGGAGGTCCTGCAGACGGAGGATGGCTGGTGGGGAGCAGGAGATCCCCCAGAAACTGCTGAGGATGATGCCATCCACCCGTTCAAGGTGGAGACCTCTGATGAGGAACTTGAGGTAGGATGGATGTGTTTCTGTCTTGTATAAATCATGGTGCTGGACTGACCCTGTTAAGATCTGTTTGATGATTTGTGATCTAAAATTTTTGTCAGGATCTGCGCAGGAGAATAGACCAGACCCGCTCTTTCCCTTCCCTGGAGGACAGTCAGTTCAACTATGGGTTCAACTCCCACTATTTGCAGAAGGTTGTGTCTTACTGGAGGAATGAGTTTGACTGGAAAAAGCAGGTGGAGAAATTGAACAAGTACCCACATTTCAAAACAAAAATCGAAGGTCAGGTCACGTCTCGTGCAGATTGCATGGTGCTTGAATACTCAGTTATGGCATTGCATCCTGTAAATGTATCTTTTTTTGGAAAGGGATTGACGTTCACTTCCTCCACGTGCGGCCCCGTGATCTCCCTGAGGGGACAGCTGTCGTCCCCCTGCTAATGGTTCATGGCTGGCCAGGCTCCTTCTACGAGTTCTATGGGATGCTGCCCCTTCTTACAGAGCCTGCCAATACCGGGGACTTCGTGTTCGAGGTCATCTGCCCTTCCTTACCTGGCTATGGCTACTCCGAAGCCCCACATAAGAAAGGTGGGTTTATGTGGGTGGCTGGAGGTTTAGATCTGGTATGAGGACATGACAAACTTATGGGGACTTTCTTAGCACAAGCTCAGAGCAGCAACCATAGTTGAGGGAAGGTCCCTCTGGTAGGTTCTCTGACATCATGTGACCCGCATTGTGTAAGATCATCTGCTTGATACAAGGTACTGTGCAAGTTCATGTCCCCTAGGGGGCTCAGAGAATTTTATCCAATTGAATCATGCAGAATTCTGCAGTTCCTGGTCAACAGATGATATTCACTGTGGTGACCATTTTCTTTGTTAAAACTGACTGTTCCTTCTTAGGATTTGATTCAGTGTGTGCAGCCAGAGTTTTCCACAAGCTGATGAAGAGGCTGGGCTTCAGTCAGTTCTACGCTCATGGGGGAGATTGGGGCTGGCTAGTCACAACTAACATGGCCCAGCTGGAGCCTAAGTAAGGGCCTTCATCTTTCACCAGTTCACTTGGTTAAGATAAGAGCTTAGTCAAACACATCTGAATAGCTGCTGCAATTCCTGTGAATCCTTTTGCTTGAGTATAGAATATTGGAATTTCATGCACAAAATTACTGATTCTGTTTCTTGATATCAAAAGTGTGTGGAGGTGATGCTATGATTATACAATTCCTTGGTAAGACCCCACCTAGAATATTGTGTGCAGGTTTGGTCACCATATCTTAAAAAGGACATTACTGCCTTGGAAAGGGTGCAATGTAGGGCTACAAGAATGATTCCTGGTCTTAGAGGAATGTC